>CM061068.1:33600524-34200524 GCA_030762895.1 Sophora flavescens
ATAATATACAGCCCTTTCAACATTGTCATCATCATCCTGGGCTAATAAACATCCTATAGTGTCTTCAGATGCCGATATGTACAACTTCAACGGTCGATGAGGCACTGCGGGCATCATGACCGGTGGATTGACTAGATATTGCTTGATCTGGTCAAAAGCCTCTTGGTGACAAGGCTCCCATATGAAGCTTTGCTCTGATTTCAACTTGACCAACGCTGCAAATATTCTTGTCCTTCCTGACAGATTTGATATGAATCTTCTTAAAAAGTTAACCTTTCCTAGGAAGGATTGTAGCTCCTTCTTATCTGTAGGTGTCGAGGCTTCCATGACCGCTCTGGCTTTATTTTTGTCTACCTCAATTCCTTTTTTGTGGACTAAGAATCCTAGGAATTTGGCAGCCGACACTCCGAAGCTACACTTCTCTGGGTTCATTTTGAGGTTATGCTTTCTCGTCCTTTCAAATCCTTGTCTTAGATGCTCCAAGTGGCCATCTTTGGTTTTGGACTTGACGACCACGTCATCAATATATACTTCTATGAATTTTCCAATAACATAATGGAAAATTGTATTCATTGCTCGTTGATAGGTGGCCCCTGCATTCTTTAAACCGAAAGGCATGACAATCCATTCATATGTCCCAATTGCTCCTGGACACTTGAAGGCAGTCTTTGACACATCTTCTTCGGCTATAAAGATTTGATTATAACCTGCATGACCATCCATACAACTTAAAATCTCATTTCCTGATACTAAGTCGACAAGCATGTCGGCTATTGGCATCGGATATTCATCTTTGGGGGTAGCCATATTTAAATTTCTAAAGTCTATGCATACCCTCATTTTGCCATTCTTTTTAATGACAGGGACTATATTAGAAAGTCAACCGACAAACCTTCTACTTGCCTGCTTAACAGGCTTGCAATCCTCCCTAAGTGGCATCCGGTGTTCGACAAGATCTCTGCTTAAACCAGGCATTTCATCGTAGTCCCATGCAAAGCAATCTTTGTACTATGCTATTAATCCGACAAGTTTTTGTTTGTAATCCTCTGGCAGAAACGCACTGACAAAAATGGACCTTTTCTTTTCTTTCGTCCCCAAATTTATTTCTTCCAGAGGATCCTCTACTTCCATGTTTTGCTTGGCTTCGGCTCCTTTTTCAAAACCCAAAGGGCCGTCGTCAATTATACAATCCGTCAACACACTCTCTGGAGTGTGTACTTCTCTGTCGGCCAGATAGGCCGACAATCTTCTCAAGTGGGTTTCAAGGCTCATTGCCGGATTCTGGCCGAGTCTTGTCGGCCTCGTCCTTTATCCTAACTCCAAATTGACTGAGAAGGCTTGCTTCCAACGTGTCCTTGTCAATGACCCCTTCAATGGCAGTTATAGGCCTGACGTTTGGTGAATATACCCTGAAATCAACATGTGATTGTTGAGCATAGCAAGCACTATCATATGCCTCCACGATTTCTACCTGATTTTGTTCATTCCATAAAATTACCTTTTGATGCACTATTGACGGAACCGCCCCTACAGTGTGAATCCAATCCCTGCCAAGTAATATGTTGTAACTTGACTTGGCTAGAATTATTATGAACAGTGTCATCCTTTCGACGGTGCCAACCTGTATGTTTAACAACACAACGCCATCTGACGGAGAAGTTTTGCCACTGAAGTCAGTGACAACCATATCTGTCGGAATTAAATCCGACTGATCCTTCCCTAGCTTTTTGAACATTGCTCTTGGCATTAGGTTCACAGCAGCTCCCCCGTCAATTAAAACCCTGTTAGTAGGTCTTCCATCTATTATGGCTTTTACATGTAAAGGCCTCAAATGGTTTCTCTATTCATCGGTGGGCTTCTCCAGCTGAGCTACATTATCAAATACGGTAACCAAGTTCTCCTGAACACACATCCAGCAATCGCCTGGGTCTCTTCCATTGTCGACGGCATCATCATCGTCGTCAGAGAGATCGAGCTCAAGATATCCCTCGTATTCTGCTGGAATGAATGAAATCAACCCTATCTTCATTCTCATCCCAGGCTCTAGTATAACTTCATTGTCTGGATCCTCATCCAAGAACGCACCTCCAACCATTCTGCCATGATTTCTTCTTAAATCACTCTCGGCATCTGATCCTGACCTATCTGACAGAGGTCGGGCTATCCCCGAGCCACAGTTGTCTAATGCCTTTATGATGTCGGCCCAATCTTCATTCTGGCCATCCTTGTCCAAGGCTCCACTGATGTTCATATCATCATTCGGATCATTCAGTGCTTCAATGACAGCATCGAATGACAATTCTTCTTTAGTTAAGTCACACTCAGGCCTGAACGTTGTCAGTTGTTGTTTTTCTATTTTGGCCTCAACCTTTTTTTCGAGTCCTGCAACCTTTTCCACTTCTGTTAGCCCGACAGGCCATTTGCCAGTGGGCTTTACTGGTGGGGATGCCTGGCCTGAAACCTTCTTCTTTTCTATGAAAACCTGTGATGTAGGCTTATTCTGCCTGGCTTGATTACTGGATCCCTTCACCTCAGCTTCCATGGGATGGTTCACTGTTACACTTTTCATTTTGGCATCCCCTTTCTTGTCAGCTTTGTTGTCAGCTGTAGCAACTAAGCAACCAGTATCATGCGAAGGCATCTCTTTTATGATGACACCTCCTTGCCTGGCAAGCTTCTTTTTGAGCCTGTCGGAGCCTCTGCAGCCTCCTCTTTTGGCTCTTAGAGATGGCCAATTGAGTCGAAGGTCTTGACAGACCAGGCCCTGTCATTTGAGCATTTTGAGCCAATTGGCCCCTTCGGTAATTCTCATTCCAAAAGGGTGGACCACGATCACTGAACTTGTTTTTTCTAGCCCATGTCTGTTTTTGCAATTCTGGATATCGTGTCATGACCGAATTCTTCACCCATTGATCCACCATTACGTTGGATGGGGGTGTCCTGGTCTTGACAGGATTAAATCTGCCACCGACAGAGTTATTTCCTGTTGATCCTCTGATTGGCTCTTTAAGCCAACCTCCAGTGCAGTGCTGTCCGGGTCTTGACTGGTGCATGTGTTGCTGACGGCTATTTGCCTGTCTGTTAACAACAGATGCAGCACTCCCGTGTACACTGTTGGATCCATCATGGCTACTCAAGTGTGACAACCTGTTCTTGTTGCCCCCATTATGAGGCTCAATTCTGCCTCGTGGTTGATACGATGGTGGTTTCTGCCCTCTGGCTTTCTTGGCGGCTACTTCATCATAAAATGCTTCGCATCTTGGGCAAACTTTAATTATGTCGTCAGATTGCTTGCGTGTCATGTAGTCGACAAGTGGTTCTCCTGGCTTTGGATAAATATCGAATGGATCCGACAGACCCATATGGATATTCCCGTCCGGTAGTGATGTTGACCATGCCTACTCCCATAGGGACGTGGCGGTCTGCCTTGTTAGCTTTAGGACCAAAGGGTTCTGTGTCAATCTTCATTTCTGGTTTCTTGTCTGAAAACTTTAATCTCTCGTCTGTCAAACCTTTCTGAATGATATCCCTGAAATGCATACAATCACTTGTCACATGACCAAAAGTATTATGATACTTACAATATTTCCGATCTTTAATCTCCGGGCTTTCAAGAGCCTATGATCATCTGATAATTTTAATTGCTTATCTTTAAGTAATATGTCAAATATTTGATCGGCCTTGGTCACATCAAATGTATACACTTTCTTATTAATGAAAGGGATTCTTTCTTTGGCCCTCGCAGGCTTCAAAGCTTGACATATATAAGGTGGACCATTTTTTAATTCGACATAATCTACCTCATATTCCTCAGAATCATTACTCTCTTCGTCGGACTCATTGCATCCGACAAAGTTAATCTTTTCTCTTTTGAGGAATCTCTTTTGCTTGAAAGCCTTTTCAGCTTTTAACTGTTCAATTTGACAGACGTTATCCCATAACTGGGCAAGATCTATCAGATGTTGGTTGACCAATTTCTTTCTAATATGGTAATCTAGACCTCCGGCAGCAATTTTTACTATTTCCGCCTCTGGGATAGGGGTGAAGCACCGACTCCTCATTTGACGGAATCGAGCTAGGTAGTCGTCAACAAATTCGTTATTCATTCTTTTAATTCCAAATAAATCTGTCAACCCTATTTTCAAGTCACCCCTGAAGAATTGGTCATGAAAACTTCGTTCTAATTGATTCCAGGAGTGTATAGAATTAGGCCTTAAGGTTGAAAACTAAGAAAAAGCATTCTTAGTTAACGAACTAGGGAATAATTTCATTTTTAATCCCTCCTCTAAAGCCAAGTCTCCCAACTCGATAGTATATCGGGTGATATGCTCAACTGTCAACTCTCCACTTTCTCCTGAGAATTTTGACAACTTGGGTATTTTGTATCCTCGAGGCATTTCTGCCTGTTGAACCCAATCAGGAAATGCCGATGCAAAAAATGGTTGATTGGCATAACCTATGTTAAAGCCAAACCTATTTAATGCTCGCTTGACAACTTGATTGACGTTTTGACGAAATGCTCCAAAAGCACCCTGGTTTATGACCAAATCTTCGTCTTCCTCTGGTCGTAGAATATGTACGTTTCCACGTCTCAAAGGAATCCGACGATGGGGCTGTTGCCGCTCGTCTTCTTGTTCAAATCCGTCAAGTTGTATAACTTGTGGTTGTTCAACCTGTGGTTGATTATCCCTATTGACATTTGCATTGAGATTTCTATTAGTATTTTGGTTATCACCTGGGGTTACAACACCCAAGGCTCTATTTAACCTACGTATCTCATTTGCCAATGCCAAACATGCATTGTTCGTGCTTTCCATTAATGGCGTAATCACTGTACTCATTTGTTGAGTAAATGTGTTCACCATGTCATGGTTACTAGAATCAATTTGTTGTCGGACATTGGCTAATGTAGCCTCCGACAGACCAACAATACTTTGTGGGAGTTGTCTCAATGGGGATATATGCGGTCTTTCTACCGGTTGCTCTTGTCGAGAATGGGTTATTATCATTGACCCTGTTATCCCATTCGCATGACTGGGAATTTGCCCTCCAATCGATGGCCCTACCTGTCCAAATGTATGGGCAGCCATCGTCATTCCATTTGGATATGGTATGTATGCAAATGGGGTATTTGGATTGACGACTGTCGACCCATAAGGCATCCCATACAAAGGTTGTGAGAGAGACTGTGTAGTCCCTCTTGGGTTTGAATTCACAACACTTCGTGGAGACGATCCGGTAGTTGGTGGATTTATTTGTTGTAAGACTGGTGAAGTTGGTGACGGGAGTGTTCCTTGGCCAACTTCATCAAATCTATTGACAACTTGAGCGTAGGAAACACCTCTTCTTGCACCTAAACCATTAGTGCCATTAACCCCTGCATTAGTAGCATTAGCCCCGGTTGCAGGAATGTTGTCAACTGGTGCAATAGCATCCACCGTTTACACAGCGACGTTAGTGTCTACTACGCCTGCATCACTTGCACTGCTCATATTCAGAGTTTTGGGAAATAGATGATGTTTGAACCACCTTTCCACTCCGTAAACACATACAAATAAATTTGTATGTCAAATTCGTGACACTACGAGTTACTCTAAACTCGTCCCACCGGGCGTGCCAATTTGTTAATGCTGGTTTTTTGGTTGGTGTCCAAAATCCCTTTGTTACAAATAATTAAAGATCAGACGAGTGTGGGACGAACGAGTTATGCAGTAATCTCGTCATAATGTGCGTATGAATTGTCTGCCAAGTATGAATTTGACAAATCAGTCAAATCTAGTAAATACTGGCAAGGACTTGGTGTTAAAATGAATAGGTAAGTTTGAAAGAGATGTACAGAATATTGTCAATAGTGAAAGTTGACAACATTCAAAGCATGAAAAAGAACTCAAATGGTCTGAAAAACCATTTGATTGGTAGTAGAAGAGAAATGCATGAATTCATATAAATACATGAATTTAAAGGAAATCATGTAAGTTGTAGGAAAATAATTGAAAGCTTGTAAATGACAATGAAAGATAAACGACAGTAAATTAAAGGAAGAAATCAATTAAAGAAAAGCATTTAAATGGTTGAAAAGTAAAAGAAAGCATTTAAAGTGCAAAAAGTTAAAAGAAAGCAAGTGAAAGACGTGAAAGATAAATTGCAAGAGATGTAAATGTAGAAAAGTAAATACATGAAATGAAGTATTGGAATTGAAAAGTAATGAAAGTTACAGAAAGAATATGAAGGACATGATGAATCAAATGAAAAGTATATGAAGAACTTGAAGGAAATGAACCAATATTAAATTGAAATTGAACATTGTATTGATGATAAAAGGGTGGAAGGAGTACTTGAGTTAATCCGTCAGTCTGCTGTGTGATCGAGACGTGTAGGATGTTTCAAGTTCCAACCTCTATTACATCGTAGAATCTAGTATTTATAGAAAAAGTAAACAACTTCCTAAAGGTAACTTCCTAATCTACTTTCTGACACCTGTATGCCAGTTTTGCCATATTGAAATTCAAATTATTTGACAAGCAAACTTCTCTAACTGCTAAATTCTTTGAACCGCTTTGTGTCAACTTGCTTGTTGTCAACGGTTTGACTGTTTGACGGCTTATCTTGCTGATGCCTTGTTAGCCTTGAAGACTTAGCCATTTTCACACTTCTGTACGTTTGACAACTCTTCTTAACACTCTGTCAAAATGTTGGGTTGTCAATTTATCCTTTCTGTCGGCTAGTATTTTCTTGTCAACTAAGTATAATACTTAGAAAATATCATTCATTCTTCTGATTCCTTTGTCAGCCAGTCAAATGCATCCGTCAATAATAAAAAATTTCTCTATTGACAGATGCGCTCTAAGTTTCGCCTTTTTGACGGCTTTGCTTGTCTGACATGTTAACTGAAGAACTTCTTGTCAACTCCACACCTATCAATTTTTATAATCTTCTTGAGTTCGACGTTCTTCTTTATGTACATTCTTCTGTCAACTTTATTTCTGTCTACTTTGAACTTGGTCAATTTTCCTCTCTTCAATCCAACTCTCGTCTACTTTGGGAATTCCTTATGAATTTCACAATCTTGCTTTTGACCAATTTTCTGTCAACTTTCAACTTTCCGTCTGTCAACTCAGCACTTGTCAACTTTCTTGCCAATTTTCTATCAACTTTCCGTCTGTCAACTTGGTACTTGTCAACTTTCTTTTAGCCAAACCAGTATATACCAATTTTGGGACTTCTTTCTCAGTTTTCATGTAGCCTCTTTCTGCCTGTCTGATGAAAATTCAAATATGAAAATTCACTCCTAACAATGATGCATAAATTTAACAGTTACGATGTTGACGAACTATTTCAGATTTTTTAATAAGATATTTTAGTACATTGATATCCATTATCCAGTACTCTACAAACTTAACTTACCGTGACTCTGTGAGCTGTGTATAGCTATTGTCAAAGTTGAAGAATGATGACATGGAAGATGATGCTGGGTTGGATAAAAGGATTGGTGAGATAGAGAATTTTGCTGCTGCAATAAATGAGTCATAGAATTTGGTTACTGCTTCAATTAGAGCCACACGATCAAATCACAAATCATTGCGTGGCATCAGCACTCACTCACGAGTAATGAGGGAGAATCAAACTTTTGGAGCTAGCAAATTTGTCATGATGAGTCATTGAATCTGTTAGTATATTTTCTTTATGATGCAATAAAGTGTACTCTAGCTTACGGTGCACTATCCCTAGTACTATATATATAACTTGCTTTTGCAATTTAGAATCATCAATGAAAATAGCCTTTCATTCGATCAATTCACTGTTACATTGAAATCCTTTTTATTCCTTATCTGTTTTTCTCTTTTCTGCACAGTATGTGTTTGACAAAAGTTTAAGATGGTATCAAAGCTTTTCTAACCTCTGCTTACCTTGTTTATTCATCCCAATGACTCGAAATTCACACTTAAATCATGCTTCAGCTTCTAATCCTACGAATCAACCTCCCAAGGATCCAAGTTAGGATCCATGTAGCCCTTATTATGTTCATGCGGGTGATGGACCATCATAAGTGGCTGTAACTCCAGTGCTCAGCTCCAATGGCTCAAACTAGCACTCATGGGCTAGGTCAATGAGAAGGGCATTAGGAGGTAAGAACAAATTTGAGTTTATAGATGGTTCCATTGAGAAAGAGTGCCCTAATCAGTGAGAATATGAGTCTAAGAAACCTAAGCCTCTAATTGGACATGAAACTGATTATCTCTTGCTGAATTATTTGAAATGCCTGTTACTTGGATTATTTGCTCGGGTTCTTGATTCACTATCCATGCTTGATTATATATCTCTTCTGGCCTTAGTAATTGCTTGAGGACAAGCAATTGAATAAGCTTGGGGTGATTTGATAGTGTGATTTTACATCATGTTTCATGTACACTTTTGCATGCATTTTTCATATAGTTTAGGCATAATTAGTTGATTTTTATTAGTTTTTACCTTGGAACGGGTAAGGTGGTCTTGTGGTGTTGTTTTGCAGGAATTAATGATTAAAATGCTTAAATTCAGTTAATTTAGAATATTGCATGAAGAATGAGCATGACTTTGTCATCGATATGGACTTGGTCAAAGACTCCATGTGATTGCTTGCTAATTAATGCTAATGAAGATTTACATAAGTTGGTAATTGACAAGATAGCAGCATGAATTTAATTTGATTGAAAGAAGAATTTTTGGAAATTGATGAGTTGATATGGAACAAAAGTCTAGCAGCCATGTAAGAGGCCTAATTGATGGATTTGATGATTTGGATATTAATGACTTACCATAAAAATAGAAGATGAAGATATTGATTGGGCAGTTAATTTAGAAGATTTGAAGTCATTAATGAATATCAATCATCATATGCAAGGAGATAATGGCAGCAATAATCAGGGGATCAATTCATGATTTGGTTTGGATTGAAACATATCTTATGGTTATTTGATGTAAAAGAGGAGCACATGGCTGCAATATATTTAGCCAGCAGCGCCATTAACAAGAGGAGACTTGGACCTAGGGAATTTTATTCTCTCTGAGACAGAAAAATAAGGATTTTCACCCTAAGAGGCACTTGGGATAAAAAGAGGGGCGTGATTTCTCTGAACCAGGGGGCTGCGGTGACGACGGTGGAAAGCTCCCATGGAGTTTCTTCTCTCCTATTCTCCTATTTCTCTGGTTTTGGCTTTCTCTGTAATTATGAGTAGCTAATCCCTGTTTGTTGGGATTAGATGTAACTAAACTAAACTTCATGTATTTACCTTGAATGATTAATCTATGTTTATGTTTCTCTATTAGTGATTGATTTCCTTCGCTTAATGCCTGTTGTGGCTAGCACCCCCATGACTTGATTAGTGTTTTGATATGCAATTGGAAAATTCGTATTAGAACCAGAACTGGAATTAATCACCTAGTAACCCTTGCGTCTAGGAATGGAGTTTGGTTTACTAGTAATCGCGTAATCCCTAATCTTAATGCAAATTCATTAATCTAGGCCACCTAAGGAATTAGGGTCTATTAGTGGATTTAGGCTCTTGCCATCCGAGGAATCAAGGCTTGAGTAATCCAGTGGATTGATTTTAATATTTGAAGCATGAATGGGAGGCATCTAGTCCTGGTAGTACATGAGGCAGAGGTTTAGTGAAATCTGATCCCAACATGTCCTTTTCGCATCCCAAGTACTCGACAAAAATACAAAAAGATTTTATTCCTTTTGTTTTGTTTGTTTTGAATTCTCATCATAGTCTAGATAGTTGCTGAACTTGTGAACTGGTAATTGACATCCAGTCCTCGTGGGAACGATATCGGTCTCACCACCGTATTACTTGTTTGGAGTTTTGGTTGTGCCAAGTGGACGAAATTCATGGACAATTATCATTATCCATCTGATGAGGAAGCCGCAAGTCACACTTGGGAGGACAACTGGTGTTGGGAAGATTTCCCAGAATTGGCAATTTTTGATATCCCAGCACAAATTGATAGTGTGACGGGGAGGGTTGTATACAGATGCTCCAAGGAGGAATGGGAAACCCTTTGTTCGTATTTACCACCTCCACCACCATGTATGATTCCCATAGAGCCACATGAAGCAGAATTTGAGCAAAATATGGCTGTGAGGATGGATCAAAACGAAGATGAAGTGGTGGTGGTAGACGAGTCACAAGAAGAGGAATTACCTTTCACAAATCCTTGGGAAACTGAGGAATGGGAATGGAATGAGCAGACACCTTTGAAAGCTGCTCTAGAACAATATTCCCAAGAACTATCCATCTCTGAGGCCAAGGCAAGAGTCAATTGTGACAGTATCGAAACTGTGAAGCAAAACTTCAAAACGCAAGTTGAGGAGATTTGCAAACAGTTAGTACAAGAGTCAGATGAAGCACAATTTGAGCAAAATCTGGTTTGGGGGATAGTTCAAAATGAAGATGAAGTGGTAGTGTACTCCACCATGCTTGCTGAGCAATCTGATTTTGCTGCATTAAATAAATATGTTGGCTTACAGGCATGTGTGGACACTGCAAAGTTAGTCCCTTCCACGTATCTGTCAAACCTCCTTGTGAAAATTCCATTTGACCCAAGAGGAAGCGAGTTCATTATTGTAGTTAAAGAGGTCAATGGAATTTTCACACACTGGTTAGGAGGAATTAAGGTTGGAGTCATATTGCTTCTGCAATTGCCACTCCATAAACCATGGGATCCGGGTGGAGGATCTTACACCTTGAGAACCAATTGGCCCTTATGCCACAGGGTATGGGATCCAGGTGGATGCTCCTTAATGAGTCAAGCTAGTGACGTTAAAGAAGCGCTTATTGGGAGGCAACCCAAGTTTTCTTAACCCTTCTCTTTAGTTAGTTTTTGTTTTTGATTTTTAACTCTTGAATAATTTGAGAAGATCAAGAGTAAATAAACATAGATTAATAGATTTTGTTAAGTGTTTTCAGGGCAAGAGGAAGGAGAAGCAAAAGGGCAGGGAGAGACAAAACAGAGACCATCACGCCCAGGCCGTGATGCTGGTCACGGCCGTGATGAGCCAGAATTGAAGATCAGAAAGGATCACGACCCAGCCATGATCCCCATCACGGGCGTGATGGAAGGACCCTGAAGTCAGAGAGCATCACGGCCTCGCCGTGATGGAGTTCACGGCCGTGACAAGCCAACACCCATGGATCAGAATCAATCACGGCCTGCCAGTGATGAGGCTCACGGCCGTGACACAATTCCCAACAAGTTTCTGACTGGAATGTGAGCCAGCACCCGCTACCACCTCGGTGAGTTGTTCCAAAAATTTTATTTTTATTTTTTTTCTCCTCTCTCCGACTTGATTATTTACATTGGGGACAATGTAAGTTTTTAAGCTTGGGGTAGGGGTATTTTTGCATTTTTTTTTCATGTTGCATTCATATAGGTATAGGTTTGCATGATCACATGATTCGATTGTCCCTTGCTTAGATTATGAATCCGATTGTGAGAACTAAGTGCCAAATAACTTGAGATAGTGAATTCTTGAACCCAATTTGTTATTCTTGTGATAAGGTTACAAATAAAAAATTCTTGAGATAATCTTTTGGTAGTTGATAATTAGCATATGGTTCTGTAGATTCGTGTTTCTCACTGATTTTTGAACTACTAAATGTGAGATTTTGAGCCATAAAGGGGTACTCGCTAAATCTACCTCATTCTTTGTGTTAGAGTGTTATTCCTCTTGGATTGTATTTCACTAGAACTTGGCTTGAAACCGTTTTGAAGCTTAAAAATTTTTGAAAACATTTTTGAAAATGATTGAGGCAATAGGTATTTTTCCGGCCTGCTGAGCTTTGATTGACTAAATGTTACCCCTTAGTTGCCCAACTTTGAGCATGAATAAAATACTTTTCTTGGTACCCTGAAACATTTTGATGAATGACAATTGATAGGATACCTTCTAAAGTATTGTACAAAAGGGTAAAAAGGTAGTTGAAAAAAGTATAGGATGAGAAAATCAGGAAAAAATATTTCTCTTGAGTTGAAAATCTCCCCTTCTCAAATAAAAAGAAAAAGAAAAAGAAAACAAAAATATAGAGAAGGGGATGACAAAAGAAATGAGAAATAAAAGAAAAAGAAAGAAAGAAAGGTGGAAAAAGGAATCGAAACCCAAAAAGGTATTTTAGAAGGTGTCATGTTTGCAATGCTTGATGTTTTGTTTAGCCTTTTGAAATTTCCTTTTCTTGATTTCCCCACCTAACGATTAATCCCATGGCCCCGTTACAACCAAAGCAAAAGACCTCTTGATTCTTAATTATTTTCATTAATAAAGTAGAGATTTGGTTGATAGTCAAGCCTATGGTAGAATTCATTCCTTGAGGAAAATGGAGCGAATTGTCATACATCCCTAAACACTTGAGTGAGGTGAGAAAGAGTGCCAAGCAAATGAACAATCTTGGGGTGATCTTCAGGTGAGAAAGAGTGCCCTAATCAGTGAGAATATGAGTCTAAGAAACCTAAGCCTCTAATTGGACTTGAAACTGATTATCTCTTGCTGAATTATTTGAAATGCCTGTTACTTTGATTATTTGCTCGGGTTCTTGATTCACTATCCATGCTTGATTATATATCTCTTCTGGCCTTAGTAATTTCTTGAGGACAAGCAATTGAATAAGTTTGGGGTGATTTGATAGTGTGATTTTACATCATGTTTCATGTACACTTTTGCATGCATTTTTCATATAGTTTAGGCATAATTAGTTGATTTTTATTAGTTTTTACCTTGGAACGGGTAAGGTGGTCTTGTGGTGTTGTTTTGCAGGAATTAATGATTAAAATGCTCAAATCCAGTTAATTTAGAATATTGCATGAAGAATGAGCATGACTTTGTCATCACTATGGACTTGGTCAAAGACTCCATGTGATTGCTTGCCAATTAATGCTAATGAAGATTTACATAAGTTGGTAATTGACAAGATAGCGGCATGAATTTAATTTGATTGAAAGAAGAATTTTTGGAAATTGATGAGTTGATATGGAACAAAAGTCTAGCAGCCATGTAAAAGGCCTAATTGATGGATTTGATGATTTGGATATTAATGACTTACCATAAAAATAGAAGATGAAGATATTGATTGGGCAATTAATTTAGAAGATTTGAAGTCATTAATGAATATCAATCATCATATGCAAGGAGATAATGGCAGCAATAATTCATGATTTGGTTTGGATTGAAACATATCTTATGGATATTTGATGTAAAAGAGGAGCACATGGCTGCAATATATTTAGCCAGCAGCGCCATTAACAAGAGGAGACTTGGACCTAGGGAGATTTTATTCTCTCTGAGACAGAAAAATAGGGATTTTCACCCTAAGAGTCACTTGGGATAAAAAGAGGGGCGTGATTTCTCTAAACCAGGGGGCTGCTGTGACAACGGTGGAAAGCTCCCATGGAGTTTCTTCTCTCCTATTCTCCTATTTCTCTGGTTTTTGCTTTCTCTGTAATTATGAGTAGCTAATCCCCGTTTGTTGGGATTAGATGTAACTAAACTAAACTTCATGTATTTGCCTTGACTGATTAATCTATGTTTATGTTTCTCTATTAGTGATTGATTTCCTTCGCTTAATGCCTGTTGATTAGTGTTTTGATATGCAATTGGAAAATTCGTATTAGAACCAGAACTGGAATTAATCACCTAGTAACCCTTGCGTCTAGGAATGGAGTTTGGTTTACTAGTAATCGCGTAATCCCTAATCTTAATGCAAATTCATTAATCTAGGTCACCTAAGGAATTAGGGTCTATTAGTGGATTTAGGCTCTTGCCATCTGAGGAATCAAGGCTTGAGTAATCCAGTGGATTGATTTTAATATTTGAAGCATTAATGGGAGGTATCTAGTCCTGGTAGTACATGAGGCAGAGGTTTAGTGAAATCTGATCCCAACATGTCCTTTTCGCATCCCAAGTACTCGACAAAAATACAAAAAGATTTTATTCCTTTTGTTTTGTTTGTTTTGAATTCTCATCATAGTCTAGATAGTTGCTGAACTTGTGAACTGGTAATTGACATCTAATCCTCGTGGGAACGATATCGGTCTCACCACCGTATTACTTGCACGACTGGGTATACTTGCCCAGATCTGTCAACAGTGAACAAAAAGAAAATGAAGACAACAGACTTATTCCAGCAGGCTTCAAACCAGAATAGTATGAAAAATTGATGAACCTGATCCAAGGGAGCACAATTACTCAATCAGCATCCGGATCAACTAGCCAAGTCAGTCTGGTGACTAAACATGGTCCCACTTCATTTGAAAAATCAAAATCAGGTATAATTTCAACCTCTTCTACATTCAGTACAAGTTGTTTGGCCTCCTGGATCATAGATTCAGGAGCAAGTGACCACATATGTTCATCCCTTAATTGTTTTAAAGATTATGCACCAATTAAACCAGTGGGTGTTAAGATGCCAAATGGTAATTCTGCAGTAGCTAAATTGGCAGGCACCATTGAGTTTTTTCCTCATTTTTGTGTTTCAAATGCATTATATGTCCCTGATTTCTCCTTTAATCTGCTGTCTGTTTCAAAATTGACCCATGAATTGAATTCTATGGTACATTTCCTTGGTTCAAAATGTGAAATACAGGATTTGAGGACCAAGAAGATGATTGGTTTGGGTGAGATGTTTGAATGGTTGTATTACTTGGGGTGATGGAGACCAGAGTTTTGAATTCATCAAGTGTTGAAGAAGAAGGAACTGAAATCTTGCCAAAGTCTACTTTATGGCACTTTAGATTAGGTCACTTATCTAATAGTAGAATGCAAACAATGCATAGTGAATTTCCTTTTGTAAATGTTGATGATAACTCAATATACCATTATGCTAGACATTAGAGGCTAACTTTTAGTTTGAGTCCTAGTAAAGCTTCTAAATGTTATGAGATGATACATTTTGATATATGGGGACCAATTTCTACACCTTCAATTCATGGGCATAAATATTTTTTGACTGCTTTGGATGACTATAGTAGATTTACATGGATCATATTATTAAAAACAAAGGCTGAAGTTAGTGACCATGTAAAGAAGTTTGTTACCATGGTTGAGACTCTAAGTGATACAAAAGTCAAGATAATTAGGACAGATAATGGTCCTGAATTTTTAATTCCTCAATTCTATGCTTCTAAAGGGATAGTTCATCAAACTAGTTGTGTGGAAACTCCCCAACAAAATGGGAGAGTGGAGAGGAAACATCAACATGTATTGAATGTGGGTACAGCCCTTTTTTTTCTAGTCCAAACTCCCAAAGCAATTTTGGTCTTATGCTGTTTTACATGCCACATATATTGTAAATAGAGTACCTAGTCCCCTTTTGGAAAATAAAGCACCATACACCATTTGAATGGTAGTGCACCAGATCTACATACATTGAAGGTTTTTGGATGTCTTTGTTATGCATCCACCTTCTATTCACATAGGACTAAGCTTGAACCAAGAGCTAGAAAATGTATATTTCTAGGCTATAAGCTAGGAGTGAAAAGGGTTGTCCTATTAGATTTGAATAACAGAGAGTTGTTTCTTTCAAGAGATGTGATTTATCATGAACATGTTTTTCCATATAAGTGTTCTCAACCATTGTCAAAATGGCACTATCATTCACAAAATACACATGAAAACAGAACTAAATCAATGCAGTCAGATCTGATTTCAGAATAAGAAAGTGATCAGCCTCTGGCTCATCTAGTTTTATGACTAGTATGACCGTGGTTTTGTGCTAATTATATCTCATTTTCACCCAAATTAGACTTGATTGCCTTTAAGCAACATTTTGAGTCGTTTAAGCAGTTTTAGGTTAATTTAGCTGATTTAGAGTCTAATAAAGCACTTACTGCTATTTCTTGTTTTCAGGTCAATAAAGAGAAGCAATTCTGGAGTTTTTCGCCCTGCGAGAGGCTACTCGCCTCGCGAACCTGAAGCCTAACTGTGCAATAAATGTCATCTTCTCTGCCTCGCCCCGCGAAACAATGTCTCGCCCCGCGAGTAATCCAACCCTGAAGGATAGAGATCATCACGGCTTACCCGTGTTCAAGGTCACGGCTGTGACAGTTTGAAATTTGAAGAGTCTCGCCTCGCGAATGGTAAGCTCGCCTCGCGAGAAAGTCAAACAATGAAGACTGCTCATAATATTCGCCTCGCGAAGGTATGATCGCCTCGCGAGCGCGCGGAATCCAGAATCTGTATTTAACTCTGTTTTAGGTCAGAACTGAGTTTATCATCTTCTCTTCTTCTCTTTAGTTTAGACGGCTACGAAATTAGGTGTAGGTTTATGTTTGTAATGGAGAGCTGGTCTCCTTTGATCAATCTTCTGTAATCGGTTTCCATTGACGCTTGAGGTTTTGTAATTCCTATTTGAATTGCTATTCCTTTTCAATACTGTTCTATATGTTTCTGTTTGCTTAATTCAGAATTGTATAGGATTAGTATTGATTTATTTTGATGATTGTATGTTCCTATATTTAATCGCGTTTGCTTAATTCGCGTGTGTTCGTTCATGTTCGCTTAGTTCATGAGTGCTTCACCCCGTTTGCTTAATTCGGGAATAGGAACATATGTCTCGTAGCATTGGTTTCGCTTGTTAATTGATGCTACAATCGAAAAGGGTTTAGAATCTGCTTAGGGCATGGAATTATATAAATTGATGATAGTGGGAAACCGAGAACAGTAGGTTAATCGCTTTAGTTTATTTGGTAATTATTTAGTTTCATTGTCTTTCTGCTTTGTTTTCTTTATTTAATTTCAAATACCTAAAACCCCCCCAAAACTGATTTTGTGTTAATAACAACCCGAGAGTCCTTGTGAGACGATACTCAAGTTGTCGCTCCCTATCTACATGTTTTTGTAAATCACTCGCCTTTTGACGCGTGCGCGACATCGCGTTCAGAAAGCATACCTGCAGAAGCGACTGTAGCAGTAGATGATTCAGCAGACCAGATTCCAGCTACTCCACAAGTCAGAAGATCTCTCAGAGAAAGGCAGCATCCTACTCACTTGTCAGACTATATATGCAGCCTCTCAACATCATCAACCAAGTCATCATCTTCAGGTATCTCTCATCCCATTTCTGACTTTCACTCATTTTCCAATTTGTCACCTGCACAACAAAATTTTTCCATGTCTTTGAGTGTTGAGTCAGAACCACACAATTATGAAGATGCTTGTAAAATTCCCTGCTGGATTGAGGCTATTAAAAATGAATTAGATGCTTTGGAAAAGAATGAGACTTGGCAGCTAGTTGACTTACCTCCAAATGTTAAGCCTATTGGAAGTAAATGGGTTTTCAAGATTAAGCATAAGGCAGATGGCACAATAGAAAGATACAAAGCTAGATTAGTGGCCAAGGGCTATAGCAAGTTGAAGGATTGGACTTTGATACTTTTAGTCCAGTAGAAAAACTTACTACTGTGAGGGTACTACTTGCTGTGGCCTCTATGAACAATTGGTATTTGCGTCAACTTGATGTAAACAATGCTTTCTTGCATGGAGATCTCAATGAGGATGTATATATGGGGGTTCCTAAAGGAGTATCATGCAATAATAGCAATCAAGTAAGCAAATTGAAGAAGTCCTTATATGGACTTAAACAGGAAAGTAGAAAGTGGTATGAAAAGCTAACATCCTTGCTTATTGCTCAAGAATATACTCAATCAAGTTCTGATTACTCTTTATTCACACACACTAATGATGATGGTTTCACTGCACTCTTGGTTTATGTTGATGATGTAATACTTGCAGGGAGTTGTTTAAAAGAGTTTGATAGAATTAAAGTTGTTCATGATAATGCTTTCAAAATCAAAGATCTAGGCACTCTAAAATATTTTCTTAGCTTAAAAGTAGAACAATCCAAAAGTGGGATTTCTATTTGTCAAAGAAAATATTGCTTAGCCTTGTTACATGAGACAGGACATTTTGGTTCTAAACCGGCTAAGACTCCCTTGGATCCAGTTGTGAAGTTACATCAAGATTCAGCAAAGTTGTATGCAGATGTGAATTCATTCAGAAGATTAATTGGGAAGATGCTCTATTTGACAAATACCAGGGCAGATATTACTTTTGCAACACAGCAACTAAGTCAATATATCAGCCTTCCTACCATTACACATTACAGTTCAGCATGTACAATAATTAGATATCTTAAAGGAAGTCCTGGTCGAGGCTTATTTTTTCCAAGGGATTCAATTCTTCAATTATTTGGATTTTCAGATGCGGAATGGGCAAATTGTTTGGATTCTAGAAAGTCTGTTACAGGTTATTGTTTCTTTTTGGGATCATCTTTGATATCATGGAGAACAAAGAAACAACAAACTGTTTCTAGATCACACTAGTGCAAATTATGCTTTCAACGTCGGAGATTTAACATCGATTTCTATCAAACCGATGTGTAAAATGAGGCGGTGGCATTTTTGAAATTATCTTCAGCACCTTTAACATCGTTTTTTTTTTCTAACCGATGTTAAAATATTTCCACATCAGTTATTTATGTAAACCGATGTCTAAAATATAAAGGAAAAAATTATTATTGAAATCTAAAGAACCACTTTAAACATCGGTTTGGTTGAAAACCGATGTGATAACTATTACACATCGGTTTTTATTAAAACCGATGTGGTACCCGTAATTTGACACATCGGTTATTATTAAAACCGATGTGGAAACACAGGGTTTATTTTTCTTTTCAGTTCCCTCCTTTCTCTTTGTGCGCTCCACACAAAGATTTCGTGCCCTACCTTGCCTCTGCCACACAACTCGTCCTATTGCGCTCTCTGTTCGTGATACTCCGCGACTGTCTAGTGGCCACCACTCCAGCCGTCGCGAACCCTCTGCTCTCGCCTGACCTGCGTGAGGCAGTGGGTTTGGGTTTTCTTCTCCTCCCATTACACCCCCCTCCCCCCACCCCCCAACAACCCCAACACCTTCAAAACCTCAAACGATATGGAAGCCGTAATGCTCACACTCTCATAACCTCTGTTCCTTGCTCACTCCGCCGCGTCACCATCTACGGCTTGGGAGGACCACTGCATCACCTCAGCCATGAAGTTCGCTGTTCTCCGCTTGCTCCTCCGTGTCGCTGTCGTGACCCTAGGCTGTATCCTCTACTTGAAGTGCAAGGTCTTCTCATACCCTCTCCCTAATACCCTTTCCATTTATTTTATGTGTTGAATAATTGCCACACTGCACAGAGAGTTTGTTTTTGTTTTGCTTGCATTTTCATTCATAAGCTGTGATGGACTATCTGCACATTTTTGTGTTTCTTTCTGGGTTTTCAAGGAAAATAGTATAATTTAACTTTAGCCAGGCACTAGGTGATTAGTCTATATGTTTTGCTTGCCTGCCATGTTAAATATCAAGAAACGAAAACTTACAATTCCGATTTGTTTTTCAAGAGTTATAGATTTAAATGCATGAGAGTGATAACAATACTGACACACCTAACTCGATCAATCATTCCAGACTTCATTTTGATCATCTTCCCCATCAAATTTTGAGCTCCAGATTTCATTTATCATTCTACCTGCTAAATCATTTATATGTGTAGCCTTATATGTGTTCATCAACTTGGATTTTCTACTGTAAGCTCAGCTATTTCTTATATATATGTGTGTGCTTTATCTCTATCATAGTTCTTATGTATTTATGCTTCTCTACTGATCAAGCTACATAATTGTTGTTGTGAACTTGTTATTCTGGTCTTGTTGTGAAAATATTCACAAAGTGCTTCTCTTTTTGTATAGGTACACTTTCTGTTATTGAAACTATTACGGTACAAGTTCCGAGCAGAATATTAAGCAGAATATTCATTATTCAATACGGTTTCCGGTTGAGTGTTCTTCCCATACCCGGTAAGCTTTCTCCTCTCCATTTTTCTCGTTTGGTTTTTGTTTGAATTGTACTTGGGGATTGGAGTGTTTTATTATTTTTCTTAATGTTAATTAATTAGTAAAGCGCCTTAGTTTCCCGTTTGAGATGCAATACTAATGAGCACACGTGTACGTGCTTAAGGTACCACTCATTGTATTGGATATTGAATTGTCCAAAGTTGGACAGTTTGGGGGAAAAAAATTTCTTCACTCAGTTAAAATAGTTATTCATTGATTCTCATGTTATATACTTGATGAAAGTTTGAATCGATACATTTCCTTTCGTTCTCCGGGTGCATACTTTATCGTGGTGGATGTCATCGCGTTCAAGTAGTGTACGACGGAGACCGAAGGGAAATGCTTCCGAAATTTCATCGAGTATGAGCATGAGAGTTAAGGACTAACTGTTAACCGAATGTTGAAAAAGTTTCTTCTCTAATGGGATAGGGCCATACCCTGTCATAAGAAGTAGTTGATGAAGATCTTGGACTAAGTACAAAGTTATTGGTTTTAGTCATGGATCGCGGTTGGATGAATGCTACACGGACAAGTGATGAGTATGAGAATGGAGTGGAAGATTTTCTACAATTTGTAAAAACAAATTCTCCTGATAGTGGTAATGGAACGTTTTATTATCCTTGTGTTAACTGTTTGAATGAGAGACAACTAGAAGCTGAGGAGATACGGGAGCATCTTATTTGTGAGGGGATTTACAAGAGTTATACAATATGGATATGTCACGGTGAATCGTTAGATAGGACGAGGGTGTCGCATAGAGAGGAAGTTGATGACGTGGATATGGACCATGGACTAGAGGACATGATCTATGATGTTGGGCGACAGTCTTTTCGGCGAGCACATGTGTATGATACTTTGTGCAGTGATGCGGAGGTTTCTTTGTATTCGGGGTGCACTAATTTCACACGGTTGTCAGCGATGTTAAGATTGTTCAATATGAAGGCGAGAAATGGGTGGAGCGATAAAAGCTTTACCGAATTGCTTGATTTGTTGAAAGATATGCTTCCAGAAGGTAA
Source organism: Sophora flavescens (assembly GCA_030762895.1). Classification (NCBI taxonomy): domain Eukaryota; kingdom Viridiplantae; phylum Streptophyta; class Magnoliopsida; order Fabales; family Fabaceae; genus Sophora; species Sophora flavescens. The sequence goes on from CM061068.1 coordinate 33,621,443, forward strand.
CACATTACCGTCCCGAAACTATGAGGCGAAGAATATATTGTTTTTGATGGGTATGGAGTATAAGAAAATACACGCTTGCCCCAATGATTGCATATTGTACAGGAAAGAGTTTGAAGAGATGCACGAGTGCCCTAGGTGTGAGGTATCACGCTACAAAGTGAAGGATGGTGATTCTAGTTGTGATGCGGTCACCAAGGGTCCTCCAGCGAAGGTGTTATGGTATCTTCCAGTTATTCGATTGTTTGCTAATGAAAAGGATGCAAAGAATATTAGATGGCATGTAGATGAGAGGAAATGTGATGGACAACTTCGTCATCCGGCTGATTCTTTGCAATGGAAGAGAATTGATAGTTTGTTTCCGGAGTTTGACAATGAGCCCAGAAACCTCAGGCTTGGACTTGCTACCGATGGAATGAATCCATATGGAAACTTAAGTAGTATTCATAGTTCATGACCTGTTCTCCTATTAATTTACAACCCGTCTCCTTGGTTGTGCATGAAGCGTAAATACATTATGTTAAGTATGATGATTTCGGGTCCAAAACAGCCAGGAAATGATATTGATGTTTATCTGAGTCCCTTGATGGAAGACTTGAGAATGTTGTGGGACGAAGGCATTGATGTGATCGATGGGTATTGTTGTGAGACTTTCATATTGCGTGCCATGTTATTTTGCACCATCAATGACTTTCCAGCATACGGGAACCTGTGCGGGTATAGTGTTAAGGGGCATAAAGCATGTCCAATATGTGAAGAAGGCACATTTCACCATCAACTGCAACATGGAAGGAAGACAGTTTACCTTGGGCATCGGAGATTTCTCCAGCGTAATCATCCTTATCGTAGATTGAGGAAAGCTTTAGATGGACTTCCGGAGCATGAAATTGCTCCGGTGGCCTTGACTGGAGACCAAGTTTATGAACGGGTGAAGAACACTAATGTTATCTATGGGAAGACCCAGAAGAAGGCTACTGAGATGAATATATGGAAGAAGAGGTCGATCTTCTTTGATCTTCCATACTGGTGCAAGCTTGATGTAAGACATTGTATTGATGTGATGCATGTGGAGAAAAATGTGTATGACAGTTTAATCGGAACGCTTCTCAACATTCAAGGTAAGACAAAGGATGGTGTGAATGCTCGTCTGGATCTAGTTGCGATAGGTATACGAAAGCAGTTAGCTCCACATAAAGTGGGGGATAAGAAGACTAATTTGCCCCCAGCATGTCATACTTTATCAAAAAAAGAGAAAAGAAGTTTCTGTGAATGTCTACGTGGAGTCAAAGTGCCACAGGGTTACTCTTCAAATATCAAGAGACTTGTCTCAATAAAAGATCTCAAATTAGTTGGCTTAAAGTCTCATGATTGCCATGTCTTGATGCAACAACTACTATCGGTGGCCATTCGTGACATCTTGCCTAAAAAAGTCAGACATGTCACTACTAGGTTATGCTTATTCTTCAATGCTATATGTAGCAAGGTCATTGACACTAAAAAGTTGGATGACTTGGAAAATGAGGAAGCCATTATCTTGTGCCAATTGGAGATGTATTTTCCACCTTCATTTTTTAACATCATGGTTGATTTGATTGTTCATCTAGTGAGGGAGATTAGATTGTGTGGCCCCGTTTATTTAAGGTGGATGTACCCGGTTGAGCGATACATGAAGATCTTGAAAAGGTATATGAAGAATCCACGCCGTCCCGAAGCATCTATTGTTGAAAGGTATGTTGCAGAAGAAGCTATTGAGTTTTGTACAGACTACATGTCAGAAGCGGAACCTGTAGGGCTTTCGAAGTCTCGTCATGCAAGAAGATATGATGGTAAGGGCACACGAGGTATCACTGTTAAGAGCATGGATCGGGAGGAAGCGCCTCAAGCACATTTGTTTATATTGAATAACACTGATGAGGTTGAACCATACTTATGTGAGCACAAAAGCATCATCAATGAAACTTACCCTATAACGAATGAAAAATGGTGTTTGAACAAGCATAATAAGACTTTCTTGAACTGGTTTAAAGAAAAAATTGCAAAGGATGGTACTGCTTCTGATACATTAAAATGGCTAGCACAGGGGCCTAACTTTGATGTCTTATGCTGGAGTGGGTACGACATCAATAAGTTTTCCTTCTATACAAAGTCCCAGGATAACAAAAGTACTATGCAAAACAGTGGGGTTATGGTCATCGCTGAGTCCATGCATTTCTCTAGTTCGAAAGATAAAAACCCTATTATGGCATCCGTTTCATACTTTGGAATCATTGAAGAGATCTGGGAGGTTGATTACACGAAGTTTAGAGGGCCTGTTTTTAAATGTCAGTGGGTCGACGGTAACAACGGTGTGCAAACCGATGAGTTAGGATTCAAATTGGTGGATCTTAATAAGGTAGGTAATAAAGAAGAGCCTTTCATCATGGCATCCCAAGGAAAACAAGTGTTTTATATCCGTGATCCTTCTAACAAAAGGTGGTCAGTGGTTCTCCAGGGAAAAAACATGTATAATGGTAATGAGGGAAATCAAGATTCAACTCTTGATATTTTTTATACTCTTTCTTTCTCAACACGGGTGCCTAATTTCAATGAGGAAAATGAAGTGGACGATGTACATGCTACTCATAATGATCACCAAGAAGGGTTATGGGGGAACTTTACTACTTGACCACAATGTAAGTTTATTTTGAGTTATGTTTAAAGTCATATTATATATTTACGTTGATATTTATAAGTTATGCTTATGTTGATCGATATTTATAAGTTATGTTTTTTATTAATTTATCCAGACATACTGACAATTTATTTATTTTTTTATCTAAACAGGTAAACATGGCTGATCCTGAGGATATCCTTCCTTCATGCAGTGATGAGTGTGATTTCACCTCACTTTGTCCATCATTTTGCATGCATTTTCATGTAGTTTAGGCATTTTTAATTAGATTTTAGGTTAATTTTCCTTTGGAATGGGTAAGGCGGTTTTCGTGGTGTTGTTTTGCAGATATCAAGGGTAAAATGCTCAAGATCAACCATGATGAAGTTTGGATGAAGATAGGGCTTTAAAAGTGAAGAAAATGAGCCAAACAGAGCCCATCACGGCCTAGCCATGATGCCCATCACGGCCATGATCGAGAAAAACTGAAAAGGAAGAAAGGCTGAAGTCAGAGTCTGTCACGGTCTGGCCGTGATAGCCATCACGGCCGTGACCCAAAACCCCCACAAGTCAGAGCCCATCACGGCCACAGCTGTAATTCTTATCACGGCCACAAAAGGAAGGCTCGCGTCGCGAGAAGGCTGAACTTTGAAGAAGTGCCAGAGGCAGAGACCGTCACGGTGTTGATGTCACCGGCAAGTGTACCGGGTCGTCGCAAGTAATAAAATAAACACGGTAAGTAATTACCGAGGTCGAACTCAGGGATTGGGCTACCAATTCGACCAATTCGCGAGAAATCTGATAAGTTGGTCAAGTGAGGGAAAGTGGTTGAGAGAGGGAGATTAATATCGCAATTCAAATAAGAAATCAAATAAAGCTAGGGTTTAAAATTAGAAATTAAAATATCCAAGGTCTCAAATCCACCTACCCAATCATGTATAGTACCCAAGTGATGATGAATTCCTCCCTAAGTTCAATTACAATGTCAACCGGGACCCCCAATTTCTCCTATATCCATTGTCGTGCTCAATAGGACGTATTCGACGATTGGATTAATTACTTACTAGGTCTCATAATCCTAATCTCGAATTCTATTAATTCTTGTTCCCTATAAGGTTGCACTAATCTCCTAAATCCACTGTCGTGCTCATTATTCAATTAGTGTTTCCAATCCAAGTTCTAAAACGCGAATCGCCGATCGGCCTCAAACACGTTTAATTAGTCAATCACGCAACACATATGATCAACGCAATCAAATCAGAATTGGAAAACATTCATTGAGAAAAGGGGAGAAAAACATACATCACATGAACACTATACCGCCATGGGCGGCTTCATTGATCCCTCGGACGAGGGATTAGTTCCTCATGCTCATAGACAAACAATCGGACATAATCACCATCGTAAAATAAAATAAGAAAAAGGGAGACGCAGCTCCAAAGGAAAACAAGGATTCGTAACTACTGATCTAAACAAGTGGAAAAACCTAGGATTCGGATCTGGATCCAAAAGCTCCCCAAAACTCTCTGAAACAGCCTATAAATAGGGATTCCGGTTCTCGGCCGCTCGCGGGGCGAACAAGCTTTTGCGAGACAAATCATTAATTTTGGCGCGCTTTCAATTTGGATTTTCACGAGGCTAAAGTGTATTCGCGGGGCGAGTCTTCTAACTTCAAACTGTCACAGCCGTGACCTTCATTACGGCTAGGCCGTGATGGTCTCTGTCTTCCAGGGTCTTCAAACTCTCGCGGGGCGAGCTGTCCTTCGCGGGGCGAGACTTCAAACCTTAATCTGCCACAGCCGTGACCTTCATCACGGCTAGGCCGTGATGGTCTCTGTCTTGCAGGGTCTTCAGGCTCTCGCGGGGCGAGATGACTTTTGCGGGGCGAATTTCAGTTTTGGCTCCATCCTGAGTTTGAATGATCACGAGGCGAGCTGGTGACTCGCGAGGCGAGACAGAATGTATGACTGTTGCTGCTTCTGCTGGTCCTCAGGCTCGCGAGGCGACCATCAACTCGTGCAGCGAGTATCTCCAGAAGTGCTTTTTCCACTACTTCTTGACTTTCCTTGACTCCCGGAGCTTCACTTATTGACCTGAAACCACAAAAGAAAACAAAAGCGTAATTCTATTCAAAATAGACTAAAAACTACTAAAAATGCCTAGAACGAGTCAAAACCTACTTAGGAACAAAACAAGGCCAAATTTGGGTGAAAACGAGATTGAACTCGAATAATTTGCACAAAAACCACAGTCCATCTAGTTATAAAACTAGATAAGCCAAAGGCTTATCACACGGCCTGGCCGTGATGGCCATCACGGCCGTGACGCGCATTACTTGGATCAGAAGTAACAGAATTGGATCTAATTTGAGCTGAATTAGGACTCTAACTTCCCAATTCTATAAATAGGGGACCAGGCAGAGGCATAATAGGGAGAATACACTTGGGCTACTACTCTAGGCATAGATTTAGGATCTCTCTCTTCTCCTTCTTCTCTTAGTTTATTTTTCATGTTATTTGTAATCATGCCTGTCATCTCCATGGCAAGGCGTGAGTAGTAGCGTAGTTTCTAGGGATTGGGGCTATGCCCGAGATTCGTTTATGATGTTGAATTTGATGTAATATCTTTGTTATTTCGATTTTGCTTTAGATCTGATTTCTAGTGTTTTAATCACTCGTAAATTTGGCGACCACTCATTTGCGAGATGTAGACATTCTAAGGAGGAACCTAGCGGTGAACTTAGGATTTCTAGTGTTTTTCACTCGTAAAATTCGGCGGCTGCTTATTTGCAAGAAGTGGATGATCTAAGGAGGAACCTAGCGGTGAACTTAGGTTTATTTGCATGACTTAGACATTCTAAGGAGGAACCTAGCGGTGAACTTAGGTGTCGGATCTATAGAAGTCAGACTTGGGACTGAAATCACGAGAGTTAGAAGCCGTCCCTCGAGGATCAACGAGTTGTCACGAAATGCAAAGGGTCCAATCTGAGTTCGACTACCACGAGAGTAGGGGTTGGGTCAATTGGGCACGGCTTTTGTAACCCGAGAGGGAGCTTAAGCTATTAGAGGATAAACTCGCTTTCAAGGCAATTTCGATAATTAACAAGGGTAATCGACTTAGCAACGTAAACGATCTTGTTGGTAACCTAAAATCCCTAGGAACCCATTTAGATCTGAAAAACCAAAAAGATTTGTTTTCTGTTTTATTTGATTCTGTTTGTTTATCTCTTAATTAAAACCTTTTTCAAAACCCTTTCATACAGTCCAGATTTACTCGATTTGAGAATTGATTGCGATTCGGGATCACAGTCTCCGTGGGATCGATATCTTTTATTACTTGACGACAGTCCGGTACACTTGCCGGAAACGCACGCGCAAGTGTCCCGTCGCTCTCGAGCGGCGCGCTGTCAAGTTTTTGGTGCCGTTGCTAGGGACTGTGCCTTTTCGAATCTCAATTCAATTTTTGAATTGATTTTTCTGGACCTTTTATTTTTATTTATTCATTTAGTTTTTATATCTGAAAAAAAAATCTTTCCTTCTAGTGTATCCATCTCTCTGTGTGTTATATGCAAAGATCCCTAAGTCTTGGGAGCCTTAGTGAGGTTGATCCAGAAATCGAGAGAACCTTCCATAGACGTAGGAGACTACAAAGTGAGAGAGAGAGGTTGACCCCCATTCCACTCATGGCGAATCAACCGGATACAAAACCTTTGAAGGACTACGCAGCCCCAAATGCGAGAGGTTTGCGAACTGGGATTGCAAGGCCAGAGATAGAGGCGGAGAACTACACTATACCGCCTATGCTAATCAACATGAATAGGCAGCACCAATTCGAAGGATTGCCCTCGGAGGACCCGACAGATCACGTAGAAACATTCTTGGAGTTCACCGACGCAATTAGGATTCATGGTGCACCGATCGATGCTATCCGCTTAAGGTTATTCCCCTCATCTCTGACTGGAAAGGCAAAGGCTTGGCTAAAGCAAATAGCCGCCAACACCTTGTCTACTTGGGACCAACTGGAACAGGCGTTCTTGGAGAAATTCTTTTCTCCATCCAAAACAGCCTATATACGAACCCAGATCACTGGCTTCTTCCAAAAAGACGGAGAATCCTTATCGGAAGCTTGGGATCGCTACAAGGGACTACTGGAGTCTTGCCCACACCATGGACTCGAGAGGTGGTTACTAGTGCACACCTTCTACAACGGATTGGACTACTCTTCGAAGGTGTCACTTGATTCTGCAGCTGGTGGAGCATTTATGAATAGGCCTCTGACTGAGGCATTCAACATCATTGAAAACGTGGCCACCAACTACCACCAATGGGGTTTAGAAAGAGGTAATAACCCGAACAAGATTTCGGGGGGTAAGTTTGAAGTAAATAGCACTGATCTTATAATGTCAAAAATAGACTCACTTAATAAACGTTTTGATCGGCTTGAAAGGGCTAATGTGAGTGCAATAGGTGCTACTAACCTTGTTTGTGAGATTTGTGGAATGCAGGGACACGACATCATGGAGTGCCCACGAGGTATTGCTCATGGATCCGGCGCTTCGGGTGAGCAAGTGAATTCTTGTCACAACTTCTACGATACAAACCCGAAGTTGCCCAATTATGCTCCCCCAAATCCCTACAACCAAAGGAAGAACAACCCTTACCTCTCCTACGGCAACTACAACAACACGCTAAACCACGAGTTCCAAGAGGGCCAAGGTAATAAGAGAGCCGCACCGGGGTATCCTCAGGTGCAGATATCTAAACTCGAGACTTTATTTGAAAGTTTTGTTGAAACTCAGACAAAACAAAATGAGGAGTTTAGACAACAAGGCAGGGCAGTGAACGAGGTAATCAAAGAGCTAGCGTCTAAGGTAGACAACTTAGCAATCCAAAACAAGATGCTAGAAACACAAATTGCCCAACAAGCCAGCACATACACTAGACCTAAGGGTACGTTCCCCGGTCAACCCGAAGCTAATCCCATTGTGCATTGTAATGCCATACACTTGAGGGATGATAAGCTTGGGGTGGGGGAAAAGGACGTGGAACCAGAGGAGGACATGAGCGAAGAGGAAGAGCCAGAACCAAAGTATGTCCCTCCACCACCGTACCAACCCCCGATACCTTTCCCACAAAGGTTGGTCAAGACAAAGCAAGTGGAAGTAGAAACTAAGAGCTTAACTGAGGAGCCAATTGTCATGAAAAGATCTAATATGCCTCCTAAACTGAAAGACCCAGGTAGTTTCTCTATCGCTTGCTCGATTGAAAAAGTGCAAATCGACCAAGTCTTATGTGACTTAGGGACTAGTGCGAGCTTGATGTCGCTCACTATCTTGGAAAAGTTGGGAACAAAAGAGTTGAGACCATTCAAATTCTCCTTACAATTTGCGGATAGCTCAACTAGGACTCCTCTAGGCATACTAGAGAATGTCCCTGTGAAGGTAGGGAAATTCTTCATCCCTACCGACTTCCTGGTATTGGACATGAAAGGGAATTCTAAATTCCCCATCATTTTAGGAAAGCCATTCTTGGCCACCGCTGGAGCAGTAATAGACGTAAGGAATGGTAAACTCTCTCTAAATATAGAGGAAGGTAGGGTAGATTTTCAATTGACTAACTCTTATAACAACCCTCCTTTTGAGAGCCATGTGTGCAGGATCGATTTAACGTCTCCAATGGTAAAAGAAGAGCTCAACATGGAAGCAACTCCGAAGATATGCATGGCTAATGATACACCCAGTAGTGACGGAGTTGGAGTTGCTGTCCATGCGGAAACAAAACTTCCGCCGGAAGGAAGGAAGGCAAGGAAGCTCCGAGAGAAAAGAGCAAAGCGGAAGCGTAACTGACCGTATGAGCAGAAACGGCTTTTTGAAGGAGTTCCATGGAAGAGAAGTGTTCCTGCACTTCTAAGCCCAGTCGACCCCGGTTGATTGAAGGAATTATGGTCAAGCTTAGGACCGTAAATAAGCGCTTCTTGGGAGGCAACCCATGTTTTCTTTCCCTTTTCCTTTTGTTTTTGAATTTATCTCTTGAATAATTTGAGAAGATCAAGAGGCAAAAAAAAAATCATAAATTAATAGGTTTGTCTAGTGTTTTCAGGTTGAGAAGGAAGGAAGGGAAGAAGAGCAAGGACTAATAAAGTCAGAAGCCATCACGGCCTGCCCGTGATGAGCCTCACGGCCGTGATGCTATTTCCACCCAAGTTTTGACTGGAATGTGAGCCAACACCCGCTACCGACTCGGTAAGTTGTTCCATTTTTCTCCTCTCTCCGACTTGATTATTTACATTGGAGACAATGTAAGTAATCAAGCTTGGGGTAGAGGTACATTTTTGAATTTGCATTGTTGCATTCATATTGCATTCTCATAGGCATAGTTTGGTATGATCACATTCTCTAGATTGCCCCTCACTTAGAATATGCATCCAATTGTGAGAACTTGGTGCCAAATGAATTGAGATAGTGAATTTTTGAACCCAATTTTGTATTATTCTTGTGATAAGGCTAAAAATAAAAAAATTCTTGAGATAATCTTTTGATAGTTAATAATTAGCATGTGGTTCTTTAGATTTGTGTTCCTCACTGATTTTTGAACTACTAAATGTAAGATTTTGAGCCAAAAAGGGGTACTCACTAAATCTACCCCATTTCTTGTGAAAGAGTGTTTTAATTCCTCTCGGAATGTATTTTCTAGAACTTGGCTTGAAACCGTTTTGAAACTTAAAAATTTTTTAAAACACTTTTGAAAATGATTGAGGCACTAGGTATTTTTCCGGCCTTCTGAGCTTTGATTGATTAAATGTTACCCCTTAGTTACCCAGTTTTGAGCCTAAAAGATTAAAATACTTTTCTTGGTACCTTGAATTGCTTTGATAAATAATGCTTGGTATGGCACCTTTTAAAGTATTGCAAAAGGGTAAAAGGTAGTTTGAAAAAGTTTGGGATGAAAAAGCTAGAAAATAATTTCTCTTGAGCTATAAATCTCCCCTTCTCCAAATAAATAAAATGAAATAAACACAAAAAAATTGGAGAAGGGGATGACAAAAGAAAGTGAGAAATGAAAATTAAAAAAAAAAAAAGGTGGAGAAGTGAATCAAAGCCCCTAAAAGGTATTTTAGAATGTGTCATGCTTTGCAATGTTTGATGATTTGTCTAGCCTTCTTGAAATTCCCTTTCCTTGATTTTCCCACCTAACAATAAATCCCATGGCCACATTACAACCAAAATAAAAGACCTCTTTATTCTTATGTGTTTTCATTAATAAAGTAGAGATTTGGTTAATAGTCAAGCCTATGGTAGAGTACTTTCCTTGAGGAAACTGAGCGAATTGTCATATACCCTAAAATACTTGAGTGAGGTGAGAAGAGTGCCCGAATCAGTGAGAATATGAATTTGAAAACCCTAAGCTTCTAATTGGACTTGAAATTGATTATCTCTTGAGGACTTATTTGAATATGCCGTCACTTGGATTAATTGCTAGGGTTCTTGGTTCACTATCCATGCTTTGATTGATATATCTTATGGCCTTAGTAATTGCTTGAGGACAAGCAAAATCTTAAGCTTGGGGTGATTTGATGAGTGTGATTTCACCTCATCTTTGTCCATCATTTTGCATGCATTTTCATGTAGTTTAGGCATTTTTAATTAGATTTTAGGTTAATTTTCCTTTGGAATGGGTAAGGCGGTTTTCGTGGTGTTGTTTTGCAGATATCAAGGGTAAAATGCTCAAGATCAACCATGATGAAGTTTGGATGAAGATAGGGCTTTAAAAGTGAAGAAAATGAGTCAAACAGAGCCCATCACGGCCTAGCCGTGATGCCCATCACGACCATGATCGAGAAAAACTGAAAAGGAAGAAAGGTCAAGTCGAGTTGCATCACGGCCTGGCCGTGATAGCCATCACGGTCGTGACCCAAAACCCCCACAAGTCAGAGCCCATCACGGCCACAGCCATAATTCTTATCACGGCCACAAAAGGAAGGCTCGAGTCGCGAGCACCATTTCACGTCGTGAGAAGGCTGAACTTTGAAGAAGTGCCAGAGGCAGAGACCGTCATGGCCTGGCCATGATGGCCATCACGGCCGTGACGCGCATTACTTGGATCAGAAGTAACAGAATTGGATCTAATTTGAGTTGAATTAGGACTCTAACTTCCCAATTCTATAAATAGGGGACCAGGCAGAGGCAGAATAGGGAGATTACACTTGGGCTACTACTCTAGGCATAGATTTAGGATCTCTCTCTTCTCCTTCTTCTCTTAGTTTATTTTTCATGTTATTTGTAATCATGCCTGTCATCTCCATGGCAAGGCGTGAGTAGTAGTGTAGTTTCTAGGGATTGGGGCTATGCCCGAGATTCGTTTATGATGTTGAATTTGATGTAATATCTTTGTTATTTCGATTTTGCTTTAGATCTGATTTCTAGTGTTTTAATCACTCGTAAATTCGGTGACCACTCATTTGCGAGACGTAGACAATCTAAGGAGGAACCTAGCGGTGAACTTAGGATTTCTAGTGTTTTTCACTCGTAAAATTCGGCGGCTGCTTATTTGCAAGAAGTGGATGATCTAAGGAGGAACCTAGCGGTGAACTTAGGTTTATTTGCATGACTTAGACATTCTAAGGAGGAACCTAGCGGTGAACTTAGGTGTCGGATCTATAGAAGTCAGACTTGGGACTGAAATCACGAGAGTTAGAAGTAGTCCCTCGAGGATCAACGAGTTGTCACGAAACGCAAAGGGTCCAATCTGAGTTCGACTACCACGAGAGTAGGGGTTGGGTCAATTGGGCACGGTTTTTGTAACCCGAGAGGGAGCTTAAGCTATTAGAGGATAAACTCGCTTTCAAGGCAATTTCGCTAATTAACAAGGATAATCGACTTAGCAACGTAAACGATCTTGTTAGTAACCTAAAATCCCTAGGAACCCATTTAGATCTGAAAAACCAAAAAAGATTTGTTTTCTGTTTTATTTGATTCTGTTTGTTTATCTCTTAATTAAAACCTTTTTCAAAACCCTTTCATACAGTCCAGATTTACTCGATTTGAGAATTGATTGCGATTCGGGATCACAGTCTCTGTGGGATCGATATATTTTATTACTTGGCGACAGTCCGGTACACTTGCCGGAAACGCACGCGCAAGCGTCGCGTCGCTCTCGAGCGGCGCGCTGTCATGCAGCGGGTCGGAGACCCCGTCTACGGGTAGAAAGGGTAGACGTGCCACACGAATGAGGAATTTGACTGCCAACAGTAGTTCAAATCAAAGGATAAGAATCGACTTTGATGCTAATCTCAATCCTATTAGGCCAATGGCAGATCAGTTTATCAGTTTTGTGGGGACTCTTGCTCGAAGCAAGCCTAGTATACTTATTGAGCATTGGAAAGATGTACCGCAGGGCGTGAAGGATCAGATATGGGAGAGTATTATGATATCTATACTTTTACGTCCCATGTTTGTATCTACTTTATTTTAATCTTATTAATATAATACAGTAATTCGTTGATTCTTTTGGTGTTATTGTAGCTCACCTTTGACCTGCCGGATACGACGGATATGAAAAAGCGTTTGATAAAGTATGCTGGTGAGCGTTGGAGGGCTTTTAAGGTCAGCCTGGGAAAATATTATGTATTCAAGCAAAGCTGTGAAAAGAACCCACTTGAGGTGTACCCGTTTCTTGACCAGGCGACGTGGGGTCGCTTTGTTCAGAGCCGACATGATCACAGCTTTCAAGTTAACTTATTTGAGTTGTCTCTAAATTTATGTAATTTCATTAATTTTCTTAATTTACTTATGTAATTTAATTGTCTTCTATTTATAACAGGAGAAGAGGAAAAATGGGCAGGAAAACCAAAGCAAGAATGTCTACCCCCATACACTGTCTCGTGGGGGATATAAAAAACTTGACCTGACAATGGTGGAAGAGGAAAAGAAAAGACTTCAGCAAGAAGCATCTCAGGCAAATCCTACAGCTGATAATCATCCAGAAGTTGTTGATCCACCTCCACCCCCATGCCATAGTAAATGGAAGAGGGCCCGACAAAGAAGTACGGGAGAATATACATCTGAGGAGGCCCGCCAAGTAGCTGAGAAGATTGTAAGTATAGTTTGAATTATAATTGTGATTTTAACAATGTTATTGAATTGTAATGTGACCTAACATTTTATACGTTGTAGGATGCCTTGGACGAGCAGGCCACTCAAGGAACCTTTGTTCCTAGAGGACGCGAGGATATCTTAGCTGCTACCATCGGTAAACCAGACCACCCGGACCGTGTCATTAGTGTTGGATGGGGCGTTGGCATTCGCCAATACCATGGTTCATCTTCACACCAGCGCCATAGGGATGTTGATGCAGATAGAGAACGGCTAAAACAGGAGATTGCAAATGAGCTTAGACAGGAGATGGCCCAGCAGTTTTCCCAGCAGCTGGCAATAATGGTTGCTATGTCCCAGAAAAACACAGGTGTCCAACCCTCTGTCCATGTGAGCACTAAGGGCTCATGTGATCCTCCTCATCAGCCTGAAAATGATGATGATGATGATGACGACCCTGATAGGTGTGAGTTGTATGTTGATGATCATCATGATCGCCGCTTAGTGGTATTGGGGAGGGCACATAACTTAGGTAATACCATACACCACCGTTTATTACCGGATGATCAGGTGAGGGTCGTGGTTGAGATTATTTCTAGATGATGATGCTCGAGTCCCTGTGCTCACTGAGGAGGTTCAAACAGTGGGCCAGGCCACTGGTAACTTTATCCCCTGGCCAAGAAGACTGGTCAGGTTTCTTGTTGCATCTAAGGTATTCAATTAGTTGTGTTTTTTCTATATTTATAGTTGCAATTATTTATTATTTTTTAAAGATAATGTTTTTTTTAGGATGTTGGAAATGATATTCTGCCTAAAAGGTCGAATCCAGAAGACCAGAGAAGTCTGCTCCTGCCAAGGTATTCATTTGACCATTCAATTAATTACGAATGAAATAACTTAACTGTGATTACTAATGTATATCCTTGTTGTTTAGGGGATTGACAAAGGGGATCCTGGTAGTGTTTTTACATGTCTGGCTATACAGGTTGTGAACATGGAGGCTGACGCAGCTTTGGTAAGGTTGGAACATGATGCCAGGCCAGGTGACGATCTGTATATCCCAAAGAAGGAGCTTATGGAGATGGTGCTCGATCGTGAAATGGCTAGTGCTGCACACATCTCGTTATGGTGCACGTAAGTACATTTTATTTGTAAGATAAGTAATTAAATTTTAAATACTATGATAACTAACATGTTTTATCAATATATTAGGTATCTGCATCGCATGTTAGTTGATTAGGGCAACCTCACCCTTTATGGGTTCATTGACCCCATGCTCATTCAGGGTGATGTTCTCCTAGCATCAGAAGACCCGATCCCCACCATACGTCATATACTTGCCCGAGATGATCATCAGTTCTACCTTGCGCCTTATCTCAATAAGTAAGTACCAGTTATTTAATTATAACGTACTATATATGACTTAGTTACTAATTGTTCCGCAAATGCAGTAAACATTGACAATTGTTGATCTTGTGCCCTCGGATGAATCTCGTGGTCTTCTTCTGCTCGATGGGAAATAAGCCTGCGAAGCAACTGAAGATCATCATGGAAACGTAAGCATTAAAATAATTTATAATCAGTAATGAAGTTGTTTTAATCATCTGAAATCTATAAGATATACTTTAATTAATGTTTATTTTCTTATGATAGTTCTATTGATGCAATCCACATGCTACGTGGTGAAAGGCGTCAGGCTAGTAGATGGATTATCCCTAACGTAAGATATTTATTACAAATGCTTCAAGCTCGGTAGGTATAATTATTGATTTCTATTTAATTTCATATATTCTAATTGGATTTCATTTGTACGTAATCCCGTAGACAACGTGGATCATGGGGATGTGGATATTATGTGATGAAGTGGATGGTCGAAATTATCTCCTCCGGTATCACTGAAAGATGGCAGGAGGTAAATGCTAATTGGTAACACAATTAGTTCTAATAGTTATAGACTCGTTATATGTTTTATTTTAGTTTATTATGTAAAAGATATAATCTTATGTCCAATTAAACTTGCATATATTCAACAATCCGACTCCACTCTCTGATGCCGACATCAATAACATAAGGATGCGTTGGGAAACTTTCTTTCTTGAGTACCAATTACCATAGTGTATATGTAGTTAGTTTATAATAAACACATCTTGTACTAGCTATAGTGTACTTTTGACTGATATATATTATGACATGAAATCTATAATATATCATATGTAGCCTTTTGGTTTCTAATTATCTTTGTTGTCTGAATGTAATTGAATATATTTATTGTTTGTAATCTTTTAATTTAGTGTGTTTTGGTTGTAAAAAAGTGATTGTGTTGAGAATATTTAGATTCTGCATTGATCTGTGGATTACCGGATTACTGAAACAGGGGAAAGGACTGTCACTACTGTAAAAGGGTGTTTTTTTTTAAAAAAAAACTCTTTCACATCGGTTTCTGAAATAACCGATGTGATAACCCAACATTTCACATCAGTTTCTTAAAAAACGGATGTGGTAACCCCACTTTACACCGGTTATTTTAAAACCGGTGTGAATAGTTGGGGTTATCACATCGGTTTTTAAAATAACCAATGTGGAAAGCGTTGAACAAGAATTATTGTCTTGCTGAAATAGAATTTTTGACATCGGTTTTAAAAACGATGTGAAAAGTGGCAATAAACCACATCGGCCATTTCAACATCAGTTTGAAAATCGATGTGAAAGCCAAAAAAAACCGATGTGAAATCCCTTTTCTGCACTGGTGTCATCTTCAGAAGCAGAGCATCATGCCTTATCAGTTTCAGCTTGTGAACTTCAGTGGTTATTATTTTTATTGGCTGATTTGAAACTGAAATGTCATAGACCTCCAGTGTTATATTGTGACAATCAAAGTGTAATCTACATTGCAGCCAATCCAGTTTTCCATGAGCGTACAAAACATCTAGAGATAGATTGTCACTTTGTTAGAGAAAAGGTGCAAGATGGAACTTTAAAATTGCTGCCAATTGCTTCTAAAGCTCAACTGGCTGACTTCTTTACAAAGGCCTTGAATCCAACTACCTTCATACCATTTATATCCAAGCTGGGCATGATAGACCTATACTATGCTCTAGCTTGTGGGGGGGGGGGGGGGGGTCAAAGTTGAAGAATGATGACATGGAAGATGATGCTGAGTTGGATAAAATGATTGGTGACATAGAGAATTTTACTGCTGCAGTAAATGAGTCATAGAATTTGGTTACTACTTCAATTAGAGCCACATGATCAAATCACAAATCATTGCCTAGCATCAGCACTCACACACACGAGTAATGAGAGAGAATCAAACTTTTGGAGCTAGCAAATTTGTCATGCTGAGTCATTGAATATGTTAGGACATTTTCTTTATGATGCAATAAAGTGTACTCTAGGTTATGGTTCACTATCCCTAGTACTATATATATAACTAGCTTTTGCAATTCAGAATCATCAATGAAAATAGCCTTTCGTTCGATCAATTCACCGTTTCATTGAAATCCTTTTTATTCCTTATCTGTTTTTCTCTTTTCTGCACAGTGAGTGTTTGACAAAGTTTAAGAGCTATCAAAATGCTTCATTTGTTTTACAATACGAATTATAAAATAAAATAACAACTTTTTAAGAATTTGCATATGTGCATGCTTAATGTAATTAATATTTTGATAGAAAATGTTTTTCCCCCTAATATTGAGTATTATACTATTATAGTTAATTTTTTTATTTATAAAGGCAAGGTTACGCCAATTCATTCATAATAAGAATCTCAATACATGAAGGGATATCAATGAAAATGTGGGGACTAGCTGAAAATGTGGTCACCCTAGCTAAGACATGGGCAACCTCATTTGCTTGTCTCCTGGAGAACTCAACATGAGAATTTTGAAAAGAGGAAGAGAAAATACGCCTATAATCTAATAATATAGCTCCAAAATTATAGACATATTCCTTAGGATGATTCAAACTGTTAACCACTAACTTAGAATCAATAAAATGTACTATTTTTTTTGTGCAATTAATAGAAATCAATCTTTCATTCAACAGCAGGAGACTTGGGGAAGACAGGGGAATTGCTTCCTTTTTTGTTTGAGAGGGTGCGATATCATTTTCAAATCCAAACCTAAAAATGTAAGTATGCTCTCAAAATATTCACTCAATTTCTTTATGTTCCTGCAAATTTTGGCAATGTATGAACCGAACAAATGAGAAACAATATCGCTATAATTCATGGTGACTCTTAAAAGTAATCTCGTTTATTAGAATCTCTCTGAACTAGCAGAGCTCGATTAAAAAATAACTTAATCTTCAAAGTTACATTATCTTAATGGTTAACTCTCAACTAGCACTAATTGTCCCCCCATGTTATCAGGTTTCCCACGATTCCTAACTGTCAATTCACGTGCTAATTTCCTCCCTGTCATGGATTGACCTAGTCCCTGCTGAGTGTTGAGCCTTCCCCTATCATAGGCAAGTAGACTCTGACACGCCACTCTACTCGGGTTGAGCTCGGCCCAACCATACTTGGATAGTACACCTTCTATTTTTATTAATGTTTAAAACGTTTTTTTGTGAAATAAAAACTATATATCGTTATAAAATATGAGTTCATGTTCTAAAATAAATAAAATAAAATGATTAAACCTAAGTAGTGTGCTTGTACTAGAAGTTGAACAAAGGAAAAGACATGGTTAAACTATAGCCACTCCTAAAATAAAGGGATAGTATATAAAAATATATTAATCATTTTGGTATCATAACTTTATAACGCCTCAATGTTGCCATTTATTGTTTGGCTGATTTGGAAGGCTAACCGTGAATTAGGGAGGTTTAATCACTATTTTATTCAACACTTTCTACTGATTTTTTTATTGATTATTTTAATCTTTTATATTTTGGTTCCTTACATTGGAAGGGTTTGACCTTCTCTTTTAAGCAACCTGCAGACCTTCTCCCATAGACTGCAGAGGTGCCGTGTTCTCTTCTTCGGGTTTGAAAGCAGATAGAAGGATAGATCGAAGGTTCAAGGAAATGTAAAATTTTTCTCAGAGGGAAGAGATAGCTTTTAAAGGATTTTTGAATCCCAAAGGTTTTTCCTTTTAGAAATAAATTAAAAAAGAAAATCTTTTGACAAGACATGTCATTATGGATAAAACGGTGTTGGTATTTTGGAACTCTAAAAAGGTCTTGATGGGATTGATGAAAGTACTGACTCAGCAAAGAGAAATAACGATAAATTTGTCATATCGACAAAATGCATTTAAAGTATATGTATGGACGAGTCCAAACAGAATGCAGGCAAGCATAGACGCGACATGCAGTGGACTTGGTGCTTAACTACAATGGACGCGATATGCAATGGACGCGGATTTTAAACATATAAAAGAATTGAAATGCTTTAGACGCACATGCATTAACACGTATTCTATATTCAATCCACACATAGAATATTAAGATGCTTCCTAATAAAAATAAATATGTCCTCAGCAAGAGGTTTAGTAAAGATATCTTCCCATTGATGGTTAGTATCCACAAATTGTATATCAAACACACCTTTTTGCACATAACCCCTAATGAAATGATGTTTGATTTCTATATGCTTAGCTCTAGAATGCAGTATTGGATTTTTAGATAAATTAATTGCAGCAGTATTGCCACACATGAGTGGAATACTACTTACAGACACATTGTAGTCCTCCAATTGATGTTTGATCCAAAGAAGTTGTGAGCAGCAGCTAGCAGCTGAAATATACTCAACTTCAGCAGTTGAAAAAGCAATGGTACTTTGTCTTTTGCTTGACCATGAGACAAGATTAGCTCCAATGAAGTGACATCCTACACTGGTACTTTTTCTTTCAATTCTATCTCCAGCATAGTCAGCATCACAGAATCCAACTAATCTGTAATCTTTATATTTCTTAAAACACAAACCCAGATTAGTAGTACCTTTCAAATATCTAAATATTCTGTTAACTACAGACAAGTGAGATTCTTTAGGATCATATTGAAAACGAGCGCACAAACATACACTGAACATAATGTCAAGTCTGGACACAATAAGATATAAAAGAGATCATATCATACCTCTATATACCTTTTGGTCTACATTTTTCTATTTATCATCTTTGTTCAGTATGGACGTGGGGTGCATGGGGGTATTCATTGGTTTGCAATCATCCATGTTGAACTTCTTCAGGAGTTCCTTTGTATACTTGGTTTGGTGGATGAGCACCTCGTCCATAGTTTGTTTTACTTGAAGTCCAAGGAAGAATTTGAGTTCTCCCATCATGCTCATTTCAAACTCTTTCTGCATTAACTTAGAGAATTATTTGCATAGAGACTCATTGGTAGCACCAAATATAATATCATCAACATATATTTGTACAATTATGAAATTAGACTTGATGGACTTCCTAATTAAGGTTGTGTCAACCTTTCCTCTATTGAATCAATTTTCCATAAGAAAGGAACTTAGTCTATTATACCAAGCTCTAGGAGCTTGTTTAAGGTCGTACAAAGCTTTCTTAAGCTTATATACATGTTCTGGATGGGTTTTACTCTCAAAACCCGGTGGTTGCATAACATAAACTTCTTCATTAGTAAAGTCATTTAGAAAAGCACTTTTAACATCCATTTGAAAAAGCATAATACTATGATGTGCAGCAAATGAAAGTAGAATTCTAATTGCTTCTAATCTAGCACCAGGTGCAAAGGTTTCAGTGTAATATATACCTTCTTCTTGAGAGTAACCTTGAGCAACAAGTCTTGCCTTGTTTCTCACCACCTTACCATTTTCATCAACTTTGTTTCTATAAACCCACTTTGTTCCAATCACTGATTTATCTTTAGGCAGGGGAACCAGAGTCCAAACTTCACTTCTTTCAAACTAATTCAGTTCTTCTTGCATAGCCATATCTATCGCCTAGCAGTGCCTCGTCTACTGTCTTTGGTTCCAACTCGGAGACTAGTGCAGAGTCTTCTTGCTCTTTGAAGGTTGATCTGGCTCTTTGCCAATCATTGGGGTTTCCAATCATTGGGGTATCAAGATCTACAAAAGCTTCATCTAGCTTTGATAATTTCTTATCGGGCAAATTTACCTATACCAATGATCTTCCCTTTCTGATTGCCTCCAAATGTAACCCAACCACCATCTTTGGGCTTAAGGCTTTGGAACATACACCTTTCTCCCGTCATATGACGTGAGCAGACACTGTCCAAGTACCAAGACGTCTGTTTTCTTCCTGTTGTTAAGCAAATCTTCAACGGGTATTATCTTATCTTTAGGTACCCAAACTGACTTGGATCCTTTCTTTTTAGTTGCCACTGGACGAGTATGCTTAGCATGTTTATTATGTATGCATCTAGATGAAGTACGCCCATTCTTTATACACACTTTGCAAAAGGTGTTGGATGGCCCAGGCTTTGTTTTAGCATTTTTAGCTTGAGCTTTTGAAGCTCTGTGCCGAGTATGTGGTGTTGACTTTTGTTGAGATGCTTCTTGCTTCTCTTTGTCATAACCAATGCCAGATTTATCATGTGGTGACCTAGAGTACCTTAAAATGAGACTAAGCTTATCTGAGTCTCCTACAAGCTTTGACAAAGAGTCTGTCAGGTATGTTACATCTTGTTTTAGTTTTGCAACTTCACAAGAAACATCAGGCTCACACTCCATTTTGTTAGCTAGACTGACATTCACTGATTTTAGTATGTCATTTTCATCTTTAAGGTTTTGTTTCTCAGTGCAGACCCAATCAGTTTCCCTAGACAGTTTAGAAAATTTCCTTTTGAGACTCCTATACTCTCGAGACAGTATGGACAACTCATGCAACAATTCATCAAAAGCATTTTGAAGAGTGGACGGGTCGGAGTCTATTACCTCAGCATCAGTGTATTCACTTTCTGATGCGGTCTTTGCCATGAGACAGATATTTGCCTCTTCCTCTGCATTATCTTCTTCATCTGATGAAGACAGATCAAGATCCTCCCATGTAGCCGTTAAGCCTTTCTTCTTTTTGAAGAATTTCTTTTTATCCTTTAGCTCAGGGCAGTCAGCTTTGAAATGACCAGGTTTCTTGCATTCAAAGCACAAGGGTGGACCTTTTTCCTTGGAGTCCGACTTCTCCTTGGAAGTTTTTTTGTTGAATTGCTTCTTTCTGAAACCACCTTTCTTTCTCCACATATGTTGAATCTTCCTGGAGATGAAAGACAATCATCCTCGTCCGATCCTTAATCACCATCAGAAGATCCTGATTCATCTGATGACTCATCAGCTTTGAGGACTTTTGATGAACTTGCCTTGCTTGCCTTTAGGGCAATAGTCTTTCCTTTTCTGGAGCTTTCTTCTTCATTTAGTTCTATTTCATGAACCTTGAGAAACCCAAGAAACTCTTCCAGAGAAAGAGTATTCAGGTTTTTTGCTTCCTGAATAGTAGTAACTTTAGGTCTCCATTGCTTGGATAAGCTCCTCATAATTTTTCTGACACGGTCTCTATTTTCATATGTTTTTCCAAGAGATCTGAGACTGTTGGTGATAGTCTGAAATCTCCTAAACATTTGATCTATTGTTTCATGATCAGCCATTTTAAAAAGTTCATACTGGTGAACCAGCATGCTTATTTTTTATTCCTTCATTTGTGATGAACCCTCATGAGCTAGGGCAAGAGTATCCCAGATTTCTTTAGCAGAATTGCAGTTGTGAACTTTGTCATGTTCAGATATGGTAATAGCACACATGAGATAGTGCTTAGCTTTCAGATTCAGCTGATGTTGGTTTTTCTGCTCTTGAGTCCATTGGGCTCTAGGAACAGCAGCTCCAGCTTCATCTCTTGGCTGTGTAGCCGGTTTCAATAAGCTCCTAAATATCTACATTCTGTGCATCCAAGAAGGCCATCATCCTCTTCTTCCAGTAGTCATAATCCGTTCCATCAAAGAGAGGAGGTCTGTTGATAGCTTATCCTCCTGCATCCATGGTTGTTGGATCTTACTCCCTCGACACTTGTTAGATGCTCAACCCTTTTGAGGCTGAGCTCTGATACTAACTGAAGTTGACACAGGCAAACACAAGAAGGGGGGTTGAATTGTGTTTGTTAATAATTTTCGAAAAACAACCGTTAAAACTATTTTACACACAAGAAGATTAAAACAGAAGCAAGCACATAGAAATAGATCTTTTAAAAGCTTTATCAAAAGCAGTATCAAAACCCCTCAGTCAGTAAAAATGAATAAAACTGAAAGAGTTTAAAGATAGAAGATTCACACAAAGGATTTTATCTTGGTTCACTCTCTTCCAACCAAGAGCTACGTCCAGTCCCTTCGACTGAAAGGTTTTATCTACTATTTCTCCAAATAGACTACAACCAAGTATTCAACACCTCTCCAGGCTTACAAGTATTCCTTTCTTACCAAGCCTCTCCTGTCTCTAACTCTAACAAAGAGATTTAACTTATGATCTTCTTAACTCACTATGTGTGAGGATATGAAAGTCTAAGTTCTGTTGAATATTTTCACAATATTCAAACTAAAATATTACAGACTTTTTCTTTTGAAAGAACGAAAGAATAAGGGCTAGTTCTAGCAAGTATTGTATTGGAAGAAGTTGGACTAGCAAAAGTTATTCTTCAGTAATTGAGGTCTTCTATTTATAGTGACCTTCTCCTTCTCTTGAAAAGCTTCAACGGTCATTTTGAATTTTCCGTTTAGAGATGAAATAATGTCCGTTGTGACTAAAGGTTTGATCTTGGCAATGCTGAAATGTACTCTTGGTTATCAAGGTAGCATGAAATGGACACTCACTGCTCTAAGCATTGCAGCTTGAAAACCGTTGTTCCTCCTTTGTGCACAATCCAGCTTTTTCCAGCCATAAAGTTATCATCGTACAGATCGTGTTGCATTTTTCAATATACTAATCTGCTTTTTGTATTTCTCTTATGGTACTATGTTTCTTTTACAACAAGGTAAAACATTAAAGCAGATGAAACAAAAGTGAAGAACAAATATTCTATTGATATAAATTCAATCATTCGAAATAAATCTGAGAGAACTGTATTGCATTTATTTACACATGAGATAGAGCTCGTCTACTCAAAAACTCCGTCTACTCAGTTATTTGGGAGACTAGGTATGTTCGTTCTTTCATAAGGCTCGTCTGATGACGTGGCATACAGAGCTTGCCTATCAGGTCTTTGGACATGCTATTCCTCAGCGAGTTATCGTAATCTCTGTCTGATGACGTGACACTTAGAGCTCGTCTACTTGATTATTTTATTTTTCCGTTTATCTAGTTCTACCAAGTATTCCCGTCTGCTGACGTGGCAAGCTAGACACATCTACTCAGAATTTTAGGCTCGTCTACTCAATCAATGAACCTGTCTACTGACGTGGGATGTTAAAACTAGTCTAATTGATTTTAAACTTAAAATCTCTCTAGTAAACATTTAGTGCCTCGTCTACTTAAAGAAACCAGTCTACTTAATTAAATAAATAAATAACTTTACCAAAACATTGAGTAGCAAGTCTACACGGGTGGACGTGCATTTCTCTTTATGAGTCCAAGCAGATACATATGAAAACTTATTCTAAGTTTCCATGTCTTATAATTTTAAGTGTTCCTGCATAACTAAATAAACTTGTTAGATACCAATTAACACTTTACCAAGCAAATTTAATTCTTTTGTTAACATCAAAACTTAAAGATTAATTAATGATGGGGAATAGAGGCTTTTAAAGTTATTGAGAAACCTCAATTTTGATGGGGAATATGGTTCAGAGCCATATACACTCACTGCCCAGATTTTTGGTGGAGGGGCTGCATCGGATGGGTTTTATTCTCCTTAGTTTATAGGGGATTTTTGGGTCGGGCTTGTGGATCTTCATCTATGGATGATACAGAGCTTTCATTTGAGGTATAATTCATCATATGATGATGGTCTATTTGGATAAGATTAACCAATTATTACTAGCAGCATGTCATGGTTTTTTTCCAATTGTTTATACCGTTTTATGCAACTTTTTATGTTTTGATGGTGAAAATCCTAGCCTTCCTTATATATTTGTTCAACGCTGAGTTTGTAAGTGTATGGATCAACTAATTTGTAATCTGCTTTTACCTCTCTGGATCTCAAACATCTACTTCATTTAACCATTTAATTAGCTATATACTTACCAATTATCTGTATTGCATTTTGGATAGGGTATGGGCCAGTTCATGTAATATATATTTCTGATGCCATTTGTCGTACTAGCTCTTTACATTTAGAAACAAGTTAAAACTTTTGGCTTTTTGGATACTTGTGTACCTTTCATGCTACTATTTTTTTTTTTTTTTTGCTATGTTTGGTGCTTTACCTTCACTGATTCTATTGTAACAAATGCCTTGGTCTAAGTTTATGCAACTATTAATTAGTTTTCTCAATTGCTGGTACTTTTTTGCTTCCTGTTAAGTCCTTCATACTATAATGACATGCTCAAATGTGTTTAAATGGTAAGCCTTATGGTTGAAATTTGTATCTGCTAAAGGTTAGTTATGGATTGGATAATGTTGAAACCTAAGTGATTTGGATTAATAATCTGAGTTTTGATGTTTATAAAAAGGATTAAATTTGCATGGCAAAGTTTTAGTTGAGATCTAACATGTTTTATCTAGTCTTGCAGGAATGTTAAAAATATACAAGTTATGAAAACCTTGAATAAGTTTCCTTATATCTGCTTGAACTTAGTTTGTGAATTCGTGTCCATTCATGTAGACGAGTGATAATCCGCTGGCTTATCATGTTTTATCTATTATTTTAGAGTAGATTTCATCAATTAAGTTGAGTTTAATACTTATTTAGCTCAAATTAGACTTTGTTTTCCTCTTTTGACTATTTTAGAGATAATGTGTGTATTTAATTAATTTTAATTAGATTTTAGATAATTTTTCTTATGTTTTATATTTTATTATTTTTAGGGATGTGTCAAGAATAAAGAAGGATGATTTGCAATTGAATTAAATTTTGCAAGTGAAAGAAAAGAAAGAAAGATGAAGATAATAACCAGAGGGAAGCAGAGGGAGAGCGTCAGCGAGAATGAGGGGGGAGCGCTGCACAGTGGCATGAACCGGAGCTGTTGGGAATTTTCAATTGAGTCTTCTTTTCTTATTCTTGTTCTCTATTTTATGACTGAGTAGTTGTTTCGTTTTTAGGATTGGGCAATGCCCTTTGATATTATTATGATAAATATTTGATTTTTCCCTTTTGTTAATGTTTGATTTATTGATTTGGTTCTTATTGTGCTTCATCCATGTGAATTGATTGATCATCTATTTGCATGTTTTAGATATTCCAGGGATGAACTGAGAAGTGAACCTAGATATTGGATCCATATGAATTAAACGTAGGACTTAAATCATGAGAGTTAGAAGCGGTCCTTCGAGGGTACCATTGAATTATCATAAATCGTAAATGGGTCCAATTTAAATACAATTACCACGAGAGTAGGAGTTGGTTTAATTGGGCACGGTTCTTGTATCTTGAGAGGGAACATTAACTAAGTTAGGATGATTCACCTTCAATTGAATTAGATATTAACAAGGGTATAGTCAATTAGGCTTCATAATTGGTCATTGTGGTAGTCTCGATCCTAGAAATCTCTTCTCATATTTAAAAACCCAAAAATATTTGACTTTGGTTTCTTTTATTGTTTCTTTTATTTTCTTGAAATCTAGTCACACCTATTTCTTAGTCTAAATAGTTGTTTAATTTGTGAAGTGATACTTGGTTTCCCAATCCCTGAGTTCGATACTCGGTTTCTCATCGTTTTATTATTACTTGCTTCGATGCAGTGCACTTGCCGGAGCCCATCAATGAGCTGCTCAAAACGAATGGTATATTTATTTATTATATTTGAGTAGACGGTTAATAATATACTCTCAATAGGCGGGAACTTTAGTTTCAATGAGTAGACGAGCTTAAATGCCAAGTCAGCAAATGGAGATAAAAAATAACCCACTGAATTTTAGCAGGTCCAAAGACTTGATGGTAGACGGGAGGATATGCCACGTCAATAGACGAGCGAAAAGAAAACTACAAGTCCATAGACTTGATTTTACCCATGAGCGTGTAGACGCAGATTTTAAGTAGACGAGCTCTTTTTCATATAAGTTCTCATATGCTCAGTAAATGCTACCCCGACCACAAAGAAATATTTATTTCAAATGATTGATAAACCGAATGTTGGTCCTTCCTATTTGTTTTATCTGTTTTAATACTTTGTTTCTTTGTGAGAGAAACATAGTACCATCAATGAAATGCAAAAAGCAACGTAGTACAATGGGGAAATGCAAAACGATATGTACCCTGTCACCTTTACTGCTGGAATAGCTGGAATTTTCACAAAGGAGGAAAGACAGTTTTCAAGTTGCAATTGCTTAGAGCTGTGACCCTCCATTTTGTGCAAAGGTAATAACCAAGAGTACATTTCACAATGGCCACAATCAAGCTATCAGTCACAACGGATATTATGCATTTAATGCTATCTCTAAACGGGAATATTCAAAACAACCATTAAAGTTTTTCAAGTGAAGAAGAAGGTCACTATAAATAGAAGACCTCAACCACAGAAGAACCACTTTTGCGAGCTGAACTTTTGTAACATCCTAAAATTTCAATATAATTTAATATAATCTTTTTAATAAAAAGATTAAGTTATTATGAAGTTTATTGTAGAAAATTATTAGTATAAAAGTTAATTAGAATTATTTAATAATTTATAAAAGAAACATAAAGTTAAAAAAAAACTAAGAAACCTAGGTGCTGTGCTATTCACGTAACCACATTGTTTTCAATGTTGAGAAACTGAACTTTAGCCAAATTCCACTCAATGGGGGAGCGTGTTCTCTTTTTAAAATAATAATAATGAGATTTCATAATAAATGTTGGATAGGAGAAGTTACTCGGGCTTCTAAGAAGCAAATAAATATGGGCTACCGGGTAGAATTGAAGTGAGGGATGGGTTTCAACTTTTAAACCTTATTGTGAGAATCTGTGTTGTGTGATATTTTAGGAATGTTTATATTGTATCTTTTACCTTTTAGAATTAGAATCTCTATTTAATTTTGTAATTAGTCAATCCCTAAAATCAAGGGATTTCAAATTAAGGAGATTTAATTTTGTAATTAGTCAATCCCTAAAATCAAGGGATTTCAAATTAAGGAAACAAATGTTGTTTCCTAATGTAGATGCTAGGAACTTGTATATATTTCTGCATCATTGATCAATAGAAATACAATTCAATTCCTAAATTCTGATACTTATAAATATATAAATATATATCTAAGAGTTATAATTAGAAAACCTATTGGACATGGTTAGCCAGTTAGCGCCGCCGAACAAGAACAGGGGCATTGAGGAGCTTTTGTGGTGCTTAGTAGGGAGTCAAGCGGATAAAATATATTAGCAAAAAGGAGAAATTTTTTTTTGTGAGGCACTAATGTTTCTCCTAGATAGTTGTCTGAGCTTTTTGGAGGTCTACAAGAAGTAAGTAAACACCCATTTTCTTAAACTTCCATGGTATATAATTTTAAGGGGTGTTTGATTATGAAATTAAGAGTAATTATTTAGGGTTTTGTCTTCAAAATAATTTTGTTGTTTTATTGGTTATTAATTATTATGAGAGTGAATATTCACATGTTGAGTGATATTATTGTCTGATATGCTTTTTGTGATATGTGATGCCTTAGTATTGTTTTGATATGAACTTGATGAATAATAAAGCATGTGACATGATGTTATGTATTGAGGTTATTTTGATATTTATGAGTTGTTTACATGATGATATGAAATTGTAGTGATCATATGCTTTAAAAAGTTTGTCAATTGTGATTGATGGTTTTATGCTTCGGAATATGAATGAATGGGTATATGCATGATGTGTGGAATTTGTTGATGTGCCGCCTAAGAATGGGGCATTGACTTGTAACATCACCATTTAATGGGATGTCGAAAAATAAGATATGGGGCAAGGAATCCATTTTGTGAACGAGGCTCTCGGGTCACTGTTAATGGGAGGCAAGGAACCAATTTAATTACGAGGTTCTCGGGTCACCATAGGGGCAAGGAGTCAATTCTAAAATGGGATTCCCGAGTCACCATGGGGGTAAGGAATCAACTCTAGAACGAGGTTCTCGGGTCACCATAAAGAGGGTGGCAAGGAATCAATTCTAGAACGAGGTTCCCGAGTCACCGCAGACAAGGGGCGAGGAACCAATTTAATGGGGTTCTCGAGTCACCTAATTGGGCAAGAAACCAACACAGAGTGGGGTTTCTGAGCCACTTGAGGATTGTGTTGTTGTGTGATGTGTGATTACTTTGTTTAATTAATATATGATGTTTAATTATGATGTCGTTATATGATTGTTGCAATTAAATGTATTTTTTTTAATGAACATTATTTTGGAAAATTAGCGGGTACCATGGACAGTTTTTTCGATTACCGCGCCGGCTGAAAGCAACATCTTTTCGAAAACCTTTTAGAATTGTGTTTACTTACTGGGATTATAAATCTCATTAGTGGTGTTGTCTTTCAGAGTTTACAGGTGATGAGATACATGATGCGGCGTTTTGAGAGAGTCTTGAAGATATTAGTTATAATTTATTTATTTATTTTGGGTTTAGATGCCGTGTTTTGAGACGAAAACAATTGTAAAAGGATTATGTGGATTTTATTAATTAATATTTATGAGTCTTTATTTTATTTGGATATAATGGTTCATTTAAAACTATTACTTCATTTAATTATTTTGAAAATACGCGATACTCGCAGACTTAAATTCATTGTGAAAAAAAAGAATTTTATGATTCGGTTATTTAATCCAAATATTTTAAAGGTTTTCATAGAAAATTAATTTGGACAACTAATGTAACGAGGGACGTTACAACTTTTACCAATCTACAATCTCTCATTCTTTCATTCTTTCAAGAGTAAAAGTCTGTATTCTTTAGTTTGAATATTGTTGTAATATTCAACCGATCTTAAACTTTCATATCCTCATACATAGTGAGTAAGAAGATCAAAAGCAAACAATCTCTTTGTTAGAGTTAGATCCTGAAGAGGCTTGGTAAGAAAGGAATACTTACAACCTGGAGAGGTGTTGAATACTTGTTCTAATCTATTTGGAAAAATAGTGGAGTAAAACCTTCAATTCGAAGGGACTGGACATAGCTCTTGGTTGGAAGAGAGTGAACCAGGATAAAACACTTGTGTGAATCTTCTAATCTCTTAACTCTTACAGTTTTATTTGTTTTACTGACTGTGGGGATTTGAACTTGATTTTGTTAATCTTTTAAAAGATCATTTTCCGTGTGTGCTCCTGTCTTTTATTCCCTGTGTGAGAAAATAAGCTTTGAAAAAGGTTGTTTTCGAAAATTATTAACAAACACAATTCACCCCCTTCTTGTGTTTGTCTGTGTCAACTTCAGTTGGTATCAAAGCTCAGCCTCGAAAGAGTTGAGCATCTACCAAGTGCTGAGGGAGTACGATCCAACAACCACGGATGCAGAAGGACAAGTTATCAACATACTTCTTCTCTTTAATGGAACTGATTATGACTACTGGAAGAAAAGGATGATGGCCTTCTTGAATGCACAGACGTAGATATTTTGGAGCTGATTGAAACCGGCTACACAGAGCCAAGAGGTGAAGCTAGAGCTGCTGTCCCTAGAGCCCAATGGACTCAAGAGCAGAAAAATCAACATCAGCTCAATCTAAAAGCTAAGCACTATCTTATGTGTGCTATTACTAGATCTGAGCATGACAAGGTTCACAACTGCAACACTGCCCAAGAAATATGGCATACTCTTGCCCTAGCTCATGAGGGTTCATCTCAAGTAAAGGAATAAAAAATAAGCATGCTAGTACACCAGTATGAACTATTTAAAATGACTGATCATGAAACAATAGATCAGATGTTTGAAAGATTTCAAACTATCACCAACAGTCTCAGATCTCTCAGAAAAACATATGAAAATAGAGACCATGGTAGAAATATTCTGAGAAGTTTATCCAAGCAATGGAGACCCAAAGTTACTACTATTCAGGAAGCTAAGAACCTGAATACTCTTTCTCTAGAAGAGGTTCTTGGATCTCTCAAGGTTCATGAACTTGAACTGAATGAAGAAGACAACTCCAGAAAAGGAAAGTCTATTGCCCTAAAGGCAAAGAAAGCGAGTTCATTAAAGTTCTCAAAGCTGCTGAATCTTCATATGATGCTGGAACTTCATATAGTGATGAAGGATCAGATGAAGATGAACTATCTTTTATCTTCAGAAAGATTCACCACGTGTGGAGAAAGAAAGGTGGCTTTAGGAAAAAGCAGTTCAACAAAAAGTTTTTCAAGGAGAAATCAGACTCCAAGGAAAGAGGTCCACCCTTGTGCTTTGAATGCAAGAAACCTGGACATTTCAAAGCTGATTGCCCTGATCTGAAGGACAAAAAGAAGTTCTTCAAAAAGAAGAAGGGTTTAATGGCTACTTGGGAGGATCTGGATTTATCCTCTTCTTATGAAGAAGATGAAGCTGAAGAAGAGACAAATATCTATCTCATGGCTGACATGACATCAGAAAATGAATACACTAATGCTGAGGTAATGAACTCTGACCCGTCCACTCTTCAAAATGCATTTGATGAATTGTTGCATGAGTCGTCCATACTGTCTCATGAGTATAGAAGTCTCAAAAAGAAGTTTACAAAACTATCAAAAGAATATGATAAGGTTTTCATGGAAAAACAAAGCCTTAAAGATGAAACTGACAAACTAAAATCAGAGAATGTCAGTCTAACTGACAAACTCGAGTGTGAGTCTGATGTTTCTTGGAAAGTTACAAAACTGAAACAAGATGTGATGTATTTGACAGACACTCTGTGAAAGTTTGTAGGTGGCTCAAATAAGCTCAGCCTCATTTTAAGGTATTCTAGGTCACCTCATGATAAATCTGGCCTTGGTTATGTCAAGGAGAAGCATGAAGCATCTCACAAAAGGTTAAAACCCCATACACAGCATAGAGCTTCAAAAGCTCAAGCTAAACATGCTAAAACCAAGTCAGGCTCTTCCAACACCTTTTGCAAAGTGTGTGGAAAAAGTGGGCATGTTACATCTAGATGCATACATAATAAACATGCTAAACATTCTCGTCCAATGAAAACTAACAAGAAAGGATCCAAGTCAGTTTAGGTACCTAAAGATAAGATAATACCTGTTGCAGATTTGCTTAACAATAGGAAAGAAACAAACATCTTGGTACTTGGACAGTGGGTGCTCACATCACATGACGGGAGAAAAGTGTATGTTACAAGACCTTAGACATAAAGATGGTGGTTGGATTACTTTTGGAGGAAACCAGAAAGGGAAGATTATTGGTATAGGTAAAATTGGTAAACAACATTTTCCCTCCATTGATAATGTTCTTTTGGTTAATAGTTTAAAACATAATCTGCTGAGCATAAGTCAATAATGTGACAGTGGATATGTTGTTTCTTTTGATAAGAACATGTGTAATGTCAAGAAAAATGATGGATCACTTTTATTCACTGCTAATAGCCAAAACAAACTGTATAAAATTGACTTGGAGGACCTCTCAAATCAAAGTGTCTCATGTCTAGTGTCCATTGAAGATGAGCGATGTATTTGGCACAAAAGGCTGGGTCATGCAAGCTTGAGATTAATCTCAAAGCTAAATAAGCATAACCTCGTGAGAGGGCTACCAAACCTCGAGTACAAATATGTTGCTCTCTGTGATGCATGTCAAAAGGGAAAACAAGTTAACGGTTCTTTTGAATCTAATAATGTTGTTAGTACCAATTGACCACTAGAATTGCTACCCCTTGATCTCTTTGATCCAACAAGAACTGCTTCTGTCGGTGGTAAGAAATATGGTCTAATCATTGTAGACGACTACACTAGATGGACATGGGCTATGTTCCTAGCTCACATGGATGAGTCTTTCAAGGTCTTTTCTATATTCTGCAAACATGTACAGAATGAAAAAGGCATGTGTATCACTTCAATCAGAAGTGACCATTGGGGAGAGTTTGAAAATGAGCTATTTCATAAGTTCTGTGAAGAAAGTGGTATTCTTCACAACTTCTCAATATTTAGAACACCACAGCAAAATGGTGTGGTAGAGAGAAAGAACAGATCTCTTCAAGAGATGGCTAGATCAATGCTCAATGACAACTCTATCCCTGGACACTTCTGGGCTGAAGCTGTCAACACTGCCTGCTACATTCAGAACAGAATATACATTAGACCAATCTTGAACAAGACTCCTTATGAATTGTGGAAGGTACGAAAACCTAACATTTCATACTTTCATCCTTTTGATTGTAAATGTTATATATTGAATACTAAAGATCAACCACGTAAGTTTGATGCAAAAGTAGATAATGGAATATTATTAGGATATTCTGAAACATCAAAAGGTTTTAGAGTTTATAATTCTAGAACTCTAGTAGTATAAGAATGTATTCATGTCAAGCTTGATGACAAGCAACCTGATAAGAAATTATCAGAGCTAGATGAAGCTTTTGTAGATCTTGATTTCAATATCTCAGGAGATACAATAGAGGTAAAAGTTGATGATCAAGTGGACGACCCTCCTCAACAACCAGAAACCTCCACTTCTCAACGGAATACTATTCAGTGATCACGGTACTAAAAAATTATCATCCACAAGATCAAATCATTGGAAACCCCAACGATAGACTAAGAACCATATCAACTTTCAGAGAGCATGAAGATTCTGCACTAGTCTCTGAGTTAGAACCAAAGACAGTAGACGAGGCTCTCTTCGGACGATGACTGGATTCTAGCTATGCAAGAAGAACTGAATCAGTTTGAAAGAAGTGATGTTTGGACTTTGGTACCCCTGCCTAAAGACAAATCAGTTATTGGAACAAAGTGGGTTTACAGAAACAAGCTTGGTGAGAATGGTAAGATGGTAAGAAATAAAGCAAGACTTGTTGCACAAGGTTATTCTCAAGAAGAAGGTATAGATTATACTGAAATTTTTGCACCTGTTGCTAGATTAGAAGCAATTAGGATTTTAATTTTATTTGTTGCACATCATAGCATTATGCTTTTTTAAATGGATGTTAAGAGTGCTTTTCTAAATGGCTTTATTAATGAAGAAGTATATGCAATGCAACCTTCGGGTTTTGAGAGTGGAACCCAACCTGATCATGTATATAAGCTTAAGAAAGCTTTATATGGCCTTAAACAAGCACCTAGAGCTTGGTATGATAGGCTAAGTTCATTTCTAATGGAAAATTGATTTAATAGAGGAAAGGTTGATACAACCTTGTTTAGAAAGTCCATTGAATCTAATTTCATAATTGTGCAAATATATGTCGATGATATTATATTTGGTGCTACTAATGAATCTATGTGCAAAGGGTTTTCTAAGTTAATGCAGAAAGAGTTTGAAATGTGCATGATGGGAGAACTCAAATTCTTCCTTGGACTTCAAGTTAAACAAACTATGTGCGAGGTGTACATCCATCAAACCAAGTATACAAAGGAACTCCTGAAGAAGTTCAAAATGGATGATTGCAAGCCAATGAATACCCCTATGCACACCACGTCCATATTGAACAAAGATGATAAAGAGATAAAGGTAGACCAAAAGGTATATAGAGGTATGATAGGATCTCTTCTATATCTTACCGCATCTAGACCTGATATTATGTTCAGTGTATGTTTAAGTGCTCGATTTCAATCTGATCCTAGAGAATCTAACTTATCAGCAGTTAAAAGAATATTTAGATATTTGAAAGGTACTACTAATATGGGTTTGTGTTTTGAGAAAAATGAAGATTACAGATTAGTTGGTTTCTGTGATGCTGACTATGCTGGAGACATAATTGAAAGAAAGAGTACCAGTAGAGGATGTCACTTCATTGGAGCTAGTCTTGTCTCATGGTCAAGCAAAAGACAAAGTAACATAGCCTTATCAACTACTGAAGTTGAATATATTTCAGCTCCTAGTTGCTGCTCACAACTTCTATGGATCAAACATCAATTGGAAGACTACAATGTGTTTGTAAGTAGTATTCCACTTATATGTGATAATACTGCTGAAATTAATTTATCTAAGAATCCAATATTGTATTCTAGATCTAAACATATAGAGATTAAACATCATTTTATAAGGGATTATGTGCAAAAAGGTGTTTTTGATTTACAATTTGTAGATACTGACCATCAATGGGCATATATCTTTACTAAACCTCTTGCTGAGGACAGATTCATTTTTATTAGAAAGCATCTTAATATGCTATGTGTGGATTGATTATGTCGTCCTGCCTTGAGAATTTTGTTGTTGATGTATGTGCGTCATTTAAAGTCCATTGCATGATTAAAGGACGTGTCCATCGTATTTGTGTGCCGCGTCTACTGCATGCCGCATCCATACTTGCTTGCTTTTTGCTTGGACCCGTCCATACACATATTTATTAATTGCATTTATTTTGTCTCAAAGACAAATTTATCCTATATTATCTAATGCTGAGTCAGTTACTTCCATCAATCCCATCAAGACCTTTTTATAGTTTCAAAATACCAACATCGTTTTATCCTTAATGACATGTCTTGTCAAATATTTCCTTTTTAATTTATTTCAAAAAGAAAAACCTTTGAAATTCAAAACCTTTTTAAAAGCAACCTCCTTCCCTCTGAGAAACCTTTCGTTGCCATTCATCTCTGAACTCTCTCTTGACCTCTCTGCTTTCTGCTTCAAAACCCTAACTTTCAATCTTCAACAATGGCTTCTTCTTCAACTTTTAATGTGGACAAACTGAATGTTGCTATTGAGCATCATTTCAACTTCGGAATTTTGGAGGAGTATAACCTAGATATTAGCAAGAATGTCAATACGGCTAGCTGGGGAGGAATCTTCATGGAGAAAGTCTCTATTTTCCCTAATCTGATCAAGGATTTCTGGAGAGGTCTTCAAGTTACAGATAAATAAGTCTTCGCCACCGTTTTGGGGAAGAGAATGGTGGTTTCAGAGAAAACCATCTCTGATGTCATCATCTGCGCTCAGGAAAGAGTGGTCTTTACTGAGACATCAGAGACGGACCTTGGTGTTTCAGAAGTTATTGCTGCCCTTCTGATGAAATAAGACACAGTAAGAACTCATTCCTGGAAATCAGTAGAAATGAAGGATCTGGTTCGCATCCTTCATCAGTTGCTGAACAAGGTGGTGCTACACAAAATTGGCTCCAAGGACAACTTATCAGCCTTGCTCAAATTTTGTCTCTGTCAGATCATCACCGAGACTAAGATAAACTTGCCCAGAATTCTCTTTGGAAGATTCTGGGATGCTGTTGTTCATAGGAAGAAGCTCTATGCACTTCCTTACTGCCATCTTCTATCAAAAATCTTCAAGTCACAAGGGATATATGATTTCATTGCTGCTAGGTCCCCTGAAGATCAAGCAAGAATACTGACTGAGAAGCCAATGTCTGCTGCTGATTTTGGCAAAATGAATATTGCCAACATGAATATGAGTACTTACACTGCTGCTGCCTTGGCCAAGACTGAAGAGATGATGAAAAACTAAAGAAGAAATGGTTGAACAATACAATGCTGAAGTTCTTGGGCTCAAAAGGACAATTAAAAAGAAAACCACTGCAGCAAGGAAACCTATGCCTAAAAGGCCCACTGCTGGTGGGATTGTAATCAGAGAACCATCAGCTGCTGCTCCTCAACCAGTACCTACTCAGAAAAGGACAAGGAATGTAATTTTGTCCTTCGATGAAGATGAGGATGATGAGGACAGGGTCCCCATCAATACTGTTTTGAAGAAACAGAGGACTGCCGCTACTACTGGTGTTGGTAATGTCCCTATTCCCACACAACCCAGAAGGCAACCTCCAAGGAAAGCTAAGTCTGTTATGACTTCTGAGGTAACTCTTCCTGCTAATGACCCTGTAAAATTAGCAGTAGATGCCTTAGTATCTAGCTTTGAGGATATAGTAGATGATGATTATGCACCTGCTATTAGGAACCAAACTGAAACCTTGAATGATGTATACATTCCCACTCTTCCATCACCATAAAGAACTTCACCTAACCAACCAAAAACAACATCACCAGAAAGACCATATTTCCCACCCATTATACTTGAAAATGACCCTTGGTTCAACCTGTTGGAACCAAAGTGGTTTTGGATTTAATAATCTCTAAGTTTTGATGCTAACAAATGGATTAAATTTGCTTTGCAAAGTGTTAGTTGAGATCTAACATTTACTTTCAGTTATGCAGGAATACTTTGAAATAAGTAAAATAAACCTGGGATAAAGTTTTCATTGAAAAATACGCGTCCACCCTTGTAGACGGGCTGATCAAAAACCTTGGTAAAGTTACTTCTTTAGACTGGCTTACTTAAGTAGACGAAGCTCTAAATACTCGCTAGATGAATAGCTACATAATTTGTTAGGTACTGCAAGTCCAAAGACTTGATAATAAGCACGTCCATCTTGCCACGTAAGCAGACGGAAGTAATTAGTACAAGTGAATGAACTGAAACATAAAGTAATCTAGTAGATGAGCTCTAACTGCCACGTCACTAGACGGAGTTCTTTATAACTCATTAAGAAATAGCAAGTCCGAAGACTTGTTAGACAAAAGGATATGCCACGTCATCAGACGAGCAAAATAAAATTTTGAACAGACTTAGTCTCTCTTATAACTAAGTAGACGAAGTTCTTTTTAGACGAGCTTGATAAGCCTCTAGCTTATCTAGTTTTATGACTAGATGAACTAGGGTTTATATGCCAATTTATTCGAGTTCACTCTCGATTTCGCCCGAATTTGCCTTGTTTTGTTCCTAAGTTGGACTTTGACTCGTTTTGCGTCTTTTGTGTAGTTTTTAGGTTATTTTGGATAGAATTACGCTTGTGGTTGCTTGTGTTGTTTTCAGATCCATAAGTGAAGCTTTAAGAGTTAAGAAAAGTGAAGAATATGAGCCAGACAGAGCCCATCACGGCCTGGTCGTGATGACCATCACGGCCATGATCAAGCAGAGCAGAAGGGGCAAAAGTCAGAAGCTGTCACGGCCTAGCCGTGATGTATATCACGGCCGTGACAATCCAGGAGGCAAAAGTCGAGAACACGTCACGGCACTGTGCGTGACACCCGTCACGGCGTGAGCGAACAGATGGTGGAGACATAAGTTATCACGGCCTAGCCGTGATGAGGCTCACGACCGTGATGTTCAAGATTTGAAAGCGCGCCCAACCCAGAATGCGTCACGGCCTGGCCGTGATGGCCATCACGGCCGTGACGCGTGGCCTCCCTATAAATAGAGCAGATCAGAACAGATTTGAGGAGTTTTTGGATCAGAATTTTTCAGAGACTTTTTGTAACCCTATTTCTGGGATTTCTTCTTCTCTTCTTTTCTCTTAATTCATAGGCTTAGGATGGATTCCAATTGTACGTTCGTTGTTGTTACGGACATGAGGAACTAATCCTCTTGTCTAAGGGATCGATGAAGCCACCCATGGCGGCATAGTATTAATGTAATGTAATTCTCTCTCCTTTAATTCAATTATGATTTTCCAATTCTGTTTTCATTGTGTCGATTATATGCTAGCGTGATCGACTAGTTAAGCGTGTTGAGGCCTAGCGGCGATTCGCGTTTCAGAACTTGAATTGGGAACATCGGTCGAGTATTGCACGAGAGTGAATAGGAGATCGGTGCAACCTATAGGGAACAAGAATTAATAGAATTTGAGATTAGGGTTAAGAGACCTAGCAAGTAATTAACCCAAATCATCGAATACGTCCTAATGAGCACGGAAGTGGATTTAGGAAAATTTAGGGGTCCCGGTTGACATTAAAATTGAACTTAGGGAGGAGAATATCATCACTTGGGTACTTTGCATGAGTGGGTAGGTGGATTCGAAACCTTGGATGCTTTTATTTCTGAATTTAATCACCCGTAGCTTTAATTGATTTGATTCTTGAATTTGCAATCTCAATCTCTTCCTATCAACCTCCTTCTATTGCTTAACTAACGTATCGGATTTCTTGACAATTTAGTCGAATTGGTAACCCAATCCTTGTGTTCGACCTCGGTAGAATACTACCGTGTTTTTATTACTTGCGACGACCCGGTACACTTGCCGGAGTCACAACAAGTTTTTGGCGCCGTTGCCGGGGATTGGCACAACCAATTTTCCTAATTTTTAGGAAATTCGGCTGTTTGGTTAAGCTGATTTTTAGTTTTATTTTCTTTTATTTAATTGCCATTATTTTTCTCTGTTTCTTTGATTCCACTTGGTCTTTGCCTGTTTTTGTATGCGAGGTACCCTCCTACAAGAGGACTTGCTATTTGATTCCGAGATCACCAGGACCGAGCGGCAGTTAAGAAAAGAGGCCAGAGAAAGGAAGAGGTTGGAAGCAATTAAAATAGAAGGCATGGCTGAAGAAAATCCTCCTCCTCCTCCTCCTCGTTACAAGCCTCTCTTTGAGTACGATCTACCAAGCTTGGTGGATTGTGACTCTTCTATTGTGAGAGGCAACTTGAACACAGACTCCTTCAGAGTTGAAGCATGTGTCACATTCCAGCTCCGGGAGAATCAGTTTGATGGGAGTGGAAAGCAAGACCCGCATAGACACATCACTCGCTTCCTTGAGGCGTGTGACTTACAGAAGACAAGAGGAGTCTCACAGGATGAGTTTCGCTTGCGACTTTTCCCTCTCTCTCTTAGGGATGTCGCTCGCGATTGGGTTGGCTGAACTGGATAGGAACAAAGATCAGAACTTGGGAGCAAATGGCACAGAAGTTCCTAACCAAATATTTTCCTCCTCAGAAGGCGGCACAAGCAAGAATAGCCGTCACATCATTCAGGCAAGCGGAGGACGAAACTTACAATGAAGCATGGGAGAGGTACAATGGTTTGTTGAGAAGATGTCCCTCTGCGTTCTTTGACCCCGTTTCCAAAGTACAGCACTTCTTTAATGGGTTGAGGGGACGCTATCAGATGAACTGTGATGCCGCAGCTGGCGGTTCTTTTGTATATTTATCGGCTGAGGATGGATGGGCACTGTTAGAGAAAATGTCATATAATGATTACAACCGTGGAAGGGAGACCTCGAGTGGAATCAGTTCTGGGACAATGGAAGCCATTTTGGAGCAAAACAGACTTTTGAAGATGCAGAATGAAGCTTTGTCTGGGAACAAGAGGGTTAATGCAATACACGAGGGAATGCCTCCTGGTTGTGCAAATTGCAATGGAAATCATGACACTCAGAATTGCCCGCTAAATTTCCCTCAAGAACATGTGGACTCTTGCCACAACTTTTATGACCTTTGTGCCCCGGAACAACTATCGGAGGAACAATCGGAATCGAATAGGGGCTACATGAGAAGAGACCATCCGGGATTTGCTTGGAGTGATGTTAATGGTGGTCTAGCCGGTCAACAACACCCTCAACAGAATTGGCAACAACCTCAACAGGTGCGAGACCGAACATTGGAATTCAGCAGCGCAATACTCAAGCAGGTCCTCCTGGGACTAATCAGGTGCAAATAACAGATAGTGGAAGACAACCGTGGGAGTTGGCTTTTGAGAAAATGAGTGCAGCAGTGGAGAAATTGTCAATTAACACGAACACTACCATTGACAAGTTGGCCACTCATACAGGTTCAGCAATTCAGAATCTCGAGACACAAATAGCACAGCTCATGAAGCAATTGAATGAGCGTCTGCCAGGGCACTCTTCCGGTGACACCGAGAACAACCCCAAGGGACAATGCAATGTCATATCTACTAGTTTCGGAAGGGTGTTAGGACCTAGCAGGTGTACCACTAATTCTCGGGATGACAAGGGCCCGAGAACAACCTCATGTTGAGGAAGAGCAAACCGAAAAAGTAGGGTTGGCAAGTGACAAGGGACCGGAGCAAGGGGGAAGGCTGAAACTTGTGGATGAAGAGTTCCGAAGGAAGAAGTGGGTTGAACCCCAAGACCTCCCGCCCTACATGAAGGTTCCGTATCCGGAAAGATTGAAGAAGCCTCAACAGGATAAGCAATTCAATAAGTTCCTTGATGTCTTCCGAAAACTTCAGATTAACATTCCATTTGCGGAAGCCTTGGAACAAATGCCATCATATGCTTGGTTTATGAAGGAACTTCTCACTAAGAAGCGGATGATTGTGGATGAAGAAACGGTTGCTTTGACCAGAGGAGTGTAGTGCCATTCTTCAACGAAACGCCTCCGAAGTTGAAGGATCCCGGTTCCTTCTCGATACCATGCACCATTGGGGGAATTACCTTCGGAAAGGCATTATGTGATCTAGGGGCAAGCATCAACTTGATGCCCCTCTCGATGATGAAGAGGCTAGGGATCAAAGAAGTAAAGGATACGCGAATGTCACTCCAATCGGCCGATCGTTCTATCAAATATCCCTATGGAGTAGTTGAAGACTTGCTCGTGAAAGTTGACAAGTTCATATTCCCAGTGGACTTTGTGGTGCTCGATATGGATGAAGACGCTGAGATCCCTCTCATATTGGGTAGGCCCTTCTTGGCCACCGGGGGTGCCTTGATAGATGTGCGGAGAGGGAAACTCACTTTAAGGGTAAATGATGATGAGGTGGTCTTCAATGTCTTTGAAGCGATTAAGCACCCGGAAGAGAAGTCAGCTGTGTATCGAGTGGATGTGGTGGACCCAACTGAAAAGGTAAAGGTAACTCGAAAAGACCATGATCCTTCACTTGCAACAGTATCGGTGGAATCTCATGAGGAAGACAGTGAGGAAAAAGGCCCTTCGGGGGATGAAGTCTACCTTGAGTGGCTACGAAACATGGAACCCATACCGAGTCTCCCAAGGGAAGAATGTGCAAGGGAAGAACTCAGTAGCAAAGGAATGAAAAAGAAGGGTAAAGCACCAAGGTTGAAGGGTGGCACAACCGTGGTGGTCAGTACAGACAATGAATTGATCTCAAAAAGGATCACCACGGAGTGGAGAGTTCGTGCTGACTATAGAAGAGTCCTGAACTTAAATGAGCTGTCCGGGAACCGCTTGCGAGCATGTAAAGGGGCACAAACCTACAAAGAACGGGCCAAGGAATGGCATGGCAAGAAGGATCTTCCTCCGGATTAACCCTCTGGGGTGACTTGAGTCAGGCTCGGGACGTTAAACAAGCGCTACTTGGGAGGCAACCCAAGCTAGGTATTCCTCTCTTCTCCTAACTTTTGTGTTATTTTTGCTTTTTGCTTGTTATTGTTGTCACTCTTGAATAATTTGAGAAGATCAAGAGTTGTTGTATGAATGTCGTGTCGGCAAGCTTGTTGGATTTTTAATTGAATTGAGCATGGATTGATTGCATGAATTACTTGATCATTGATGATTTCCTCCTAAGGTCGGAAAATAGAAAAGTTGATCCCCACTTAGAAATTGAAAATTGAACTTTGAGATTTATTATGATTGCTTGATTTATGATAAGTTTGGGGTGAGGAGGTGCACACACTAGGAATAGTATCTCGGTCAAACAGTTTGCGAAATGTCCAGGTGAGGATTTTGAACCTCCAACTCTGTTTTTGAATGTGAGAATCACTGTTAAGTTGCACTTTCCCGAATTTGCTTGAATCTCTATATGGTTTGCATGATTATGTGTTGCATCAAATGATTTAGGCAATTTTCTTTGAATTAACTACTTGGCCTGAAATGAACCATCCCTAATGCATGTTCCCTAGTTAGCCAAATTGAGCCCAAATTGACCTATTGTTTCTTGATGACCCTACATTACGAGCCAAAATATGAAAAACCATGTTGACCCAATCTTAGGATTAGGAGAGCATGGAAATGAGCAAGAGAAAGGTTGTGAGAAACTAAGTTTGGGGTGGCTACAAGGTGTGTGTCATATTGGGATGAGAAAAAGAAAATAAAGGTTGACCCAAGGCAAAAAGAAAAAGAAAAGAAAAGAAGAAAACAAAAAAAAAAAAATTGCCAAAAGAAAAGGGGCAAAACAAAAATAATATCAAGGAAAAGGTTGTAGTCACCCGAGCCCAAATGAAAAATGGAAAGAAAGGAATTTGAGTGGAAAAATGTGTTTAATGCTCATGCTCTCTTAGTTCCTAGGGACTTAAGCCTAATTATCCTTGATTATCCTACCCTCAGCCAGGCCCCAGTACAACCTTTAAAAGACCTTTTGATGTTGCATGCATGTTTTCGTGGGCACTATGTTGAGATGAAAATCAAATTCATGAGAAGTGCTCTTGATAAGTGAAATTGAGTGAAAAAGTTGAAAGCCTAGACAAACTTGAGCGAATGAGTGAAGTACTAAATGCCCTTGTGAGGAAGGCAATTGTTTGAAATAGGTGATCTTCCTTTGTGTGTATCTTTGAGCCTCAACTTAGAGTAAAGATGGCATGAATGATAAATTCTCAATTGTTTAAAGTAGATGAATGTGGGGATTTACATTGATAAAAAAGGGGGGGGGGAATCAAAGAAGAAAAATTGTTTTGTAAAGTCGCATGAAATTTGTGCGAAATTGATTAGATCTTTCAAGCTTGCCAAGTCTTGAGTCGTTTTTGAGTTTTAAGCTTGCTTGGGGACAAGCAAGGTTTAAGTTTGGGGTATTTTGATAAGCCTCTGGCTTATCTAGTTTTATGACTAGATGAACTAGGGTTTATATGCCAATTTATTCGAGTTCACTCTCGATTTCGCCCGAATTTGCCTTGTTTTGTTCCTAAGTTGGACTTTGACTCGTTTTGCGTCTTTTGTGTAGTTTTTAGGTTATTTTGGATAGAATTACGCTTGTGGTTGCTTGTGTTGTTTTCAGATCCATAAGTGAAGCTTTAAGAGTTAAGAAAAGTGAAGAATATGAGCGACAGAGCCCATCACGGCCTGGTCGTGATGACCATCACGACCATGATCAAGCAGAGCGAAGGGCAAAAGTCGGAAGCCGTCACGGCCTAGCCGTGATGTATATCACGGCCGTGACAATCCGGGAGGCAAAAGTCGAGAACCTGTCACGGCCTGGCGTGACACCCGTCACCGGGCGTGGACGTAGCAGATGGTGGAGACAGAAGTTATCACGGCCTAGCCGTGATGAGGCTCACGACCGTGATGTTCAAGATTTGAAAGCGCGCCCAACCCAGAATGCGTCACGGCCTGGCCGTGATGGCCATCACGGCC
This sequence comes from Sophora flavescens, assembly GCA_030762895.1. Classification (NCBI taxonomy): domain Eukaryota; kingdom Viridiplantae; phylum Streptophyta; class Magnoliopsida; order Fabales; family Fabaceae; genus Sophora; species Sophora flavescens. The sequence continues at coordinate 33,664,353 of CM061068.1, forward strand.
GTGACACGTGGCCTCCCTATAAATAGAGCGGTCGAACAGATTTGAGGAGTTTTTGGATCAGAATTTTTCAGAGACTTTTTGTAACCCTATTTCTGGGATTTCTTCTTCTCTTCTTTTCTCTTAATTCATAGGCTTAGGATGGATTCCAATTGTACGTTCGTTGTTGTTACGGACATGAGGAACTAATCCTCTTGTCTAAGGGATCGATGAAGCCACCCATGGCGGCATAGTATTAATGTAATGTAATTCTCTCTCCTTTAATTCAATTATGATTTTCCAATTCTGTTTTCATTGTGTCGATTATATGCTAGCGTGATCGACTAGTTAAGCGTGTTGAGGCCTAGCGGCGATTCGCGTTTCAGAACTTGAATTGGGAACATCGGTCGAGTATTGCACGAGAGTGAATAGGAGATCGGTGCAACCTATAGGGAACAAGAATTAATAGAATTTGAGATTAGGGTTAAGAGACCTAGCAAGTAATTAACCCAAATCATCGAATACGTCCTAATGAGCACGGAAGTGGATTTAGGAAAATTTAGGGGTCCCGGTTGACATTAAAATTGAACTTAGGGAGGAGAATATCATCACTTGGGTACTTTGCATGAGTGGGTAGGTGGATTCGAAACCTTGGATGCTTTTATTTCTGAATTTAATCACCCGTAGCTTTAATTGATTTGATTCTTGAATTTGCAATCTTAATCTCTTCCTATCAACCTCCTTCTATTGCTTAACTAACGTATCGGATTTCTTGACAATTTAGTCAAATTGGTAACCCAATCCTTGTGTTCGACCTCGGTAGAATACTACCGTGTTTTTATTACTTGCGACGACCCGGTACACTTGTCGGAGTCACAACAGAGCTCCATCCTTGAAATGAATTAAATGCAATCTGAATCTCTTGAATTTATTTCAAATGATTGATATTTATTTCAATAGAATATTTGTTCTTCATATTTGTTTTATCTGCTTTAATTTTTCACCTTGTTGTAAAAGAAACATAGTACAATCAAGGAATGCAAAAAGCAGAATCGTACAAAAAGATACTGCAAAACGATCTGTATGATGACAACTTTATGACTGAAAAAACTGGTTTATACACAAAGGAGGAACAACAAGTGCTCAAGCTGCAATACTCAGAGGAGTAAGCCTCCTATTTCATGCTACCTCGAAAACCAAAAGTACTATTCAGCATTGCCACAATCAAGCTCTCAGTCACAACGGATATCATGCATTAAATGCTATCTCTAAACGGGATTATTCAAAGTAACCGTTGAAGAAATAAAAGTGAAGAAGAAGGTCACTATAAATAGAAGACCTCAGATACTGAAGAACAACTCTTTCCTGCGCAACCTTGCTAGCTGAATGTTTGCCAATCAATAATCATTCATTCTAATACTTGATCAGCCTCTGGCTCATCAAGTTTTATGACTAGTATGGTGGTGGCTTTGGGCTAATTATATCTCATTTTCGCCCAAATTAGACTCGATTGTACTCAAGCAAGGTTTTGAGTCTCTTAAGAAGTTTTAGGATATTTCAGCTAGTTTTGAGTCAAATAAAGCACTTATTGCTATTTCATGTTTCAGGAGAGCAAGAAGGGAAGGGCCCTTAGAAGCAGAAGCCATCACGGCATAGCCGTGACACTGGTCACGGCCGTGATGAGCCACTCATAGAAAACAGAAAGGATCACAGCCCAGCCATGATACACATCACGGGCGTGATGAGAAGATCAAGAAATTCAGAGAGCATCACGGCCCGCCCGTGATACCCATCACGGGCGTGATGAGGAGAACTTGAAAGACAGAATTGATCACGGCCCAGCCGTGATGAAGGTCACGACCATGACAGATCAGCACCCAAAGTCAGAATGTATCACGGCCTGGCCGTGATAAGCATCACGACCGTGACGGACCAGAATTTGAATGCGCGCCCTTGACAGAAGCGGTCACGGCACGGCCGTGACGCGCGGCCACCTTATAAATAGAAGCGCACCAGACTGAAGAGGATCCATATTTTCACTGTTCACACTATATTTTTAGATTTTCATTCTATTGTTGATGGAGAACTAATTCCTCTTGATTAATCTGCTGTAATCGGTGTTTACCGACACTTGAGGTTTATACAATTCCTGGATTAATTTGCTTTTCTCGTTCAATACTATTCTATATTCTCTGTTTGCTTAATTCAGTTTGTATCGAATGAGTATTGATTCATTTCGATGATTTTATGTTCCTATATTTAATCGCGTTTGCTTAATTCACGTGCGTTCAATCGTGTTTGCTTAATTCACGAGTCTTCATCCGTTTGCTTAATTCAGAATTAGGAACATAAATCTCATAGCGTCAATTTCGCTTGTTAATTGCTGCTACAATCGAAAAGGGATTAGAATCTGCTTAGGGCATGGGAATTGTATGAATCAATGATAGTGGGAAAACCGAGAGTAGTAGGTTAATCGCTTTGATCATTGATAATCACTTTTCGCTCTGTTTTCTACTCTGTTTTCTTAATTGAAATTTTAAACCTTCAACCCCCCCCAAAAATGATTTTTCTGCAAATAACACTACAAGAGTCCGCGTGAGACGATACCCGAGTTGTCGCACCCTCACTGCAGTTTTTTAGAAACCGCTCGCTTTTTGACCCGCGCGCGACAGCGTGTCAAAATTGGCGCCGTTGCCGGGGACTCTTGTTTGTTATTTTCGCATTTTTTTTTCGTTTTTGTTTTTCTTCTGAATTAGTCTGGCTACTAGGTCTACTTGCTCTGACTTGTGTGATTTTGATCCTGAAATTGAAAGAACAGTGCACACACGCCGTAGAGCTATTCGGGCTAGCACTAGTGGTAATTCTGATTCTGAAATTGCTTTTGATAACATGGCTGACCAAAGAACATTGAGACAGCTTGCTGCTCCCGATGTTAACTATAATGGTTTGTGTATTGAGTATACTGATGTGGTTGCCCCTTTTGAACTAAAATCTGGTTTAATACACTTGTTGCCAAGGTTTGGTGGTCTTGCAGGTGAGGATCCACACAAGCATCTGAAGGAATTCCAGGTTGTCTGCTCTACACCTTTGAGACCGGAAGGAATAACAGAATATCATATCAAGCTGAGAGCCTTCCCATTCTCACTTGAAGGTGCTGCGAAGGATTGGCTATATTACCTTGAACCAAATTCCGTCACAACCTGGAATGATCTGAAGAAAGTCTTCCTAGAGAGGTACTTCCCTGCCTCCAGAGCTGCATCAATCAGAAAGGAGATATGTGGTATTAGACAAGGCAAATAGTCATTGGCCGAGTACTGGGAGAGATTCAAGAATTTGGTGTCCAGTTGTCCTCAGCACCAGATTTCCGAGCAGCTGCTGATTCGGTACTTTTATGAGGGGTTGCTTCCGATGGATAGAAATATTTTAGATGCTGCTGGTGGGGGAGCACTTGTTGATTAGACTCCATCTGCTGCCAAGCAATTAATTGAAAACATGTCACTCAATTCCCAGCAGTTCATAACTAGAAGTAATTCTATTGAGATAAAGGGTGTGAATGAGATCCATTGCTCTTCTTCCAACAAGGCCCTTGAAACCAGAATTGATGAGCTTACTTCTCTGGTGAAACAGTTGACAGTGGATAGAGTTCAGACAACATGGGTGTGTGGTATTTGTACTTCTCCTGAGCACCTATCTGATGCATGCCCTATTCTGAAGGATGAGTCAGTCACTGATTTGCCTCAAGCCTATGCAGCTAACCTTTACAATCAAGGCAACAATCAGAACCGGTACAACATTCCTGATCTTTCCACTAATAGGTACCATCCCAACTGGAAGAATCATCCAAACCTTCGGTATGGGAACTCATCTGCACAACAGCAACAACCGATGTTACCGTTGGCACCACCACAGAGTTCTCCCCAAGTGACCACCTCTGCACCTTCTGGACCTTCACTAGAGGACCTGGTCAAGCAAATGACTGCACAAATGACTGCACAAAATCTCCAGTTTCAGCAGCAATTTGGACAGCTCCAGCAGCGAACGGATGCTAGCATTCACGCTTTGCAGACACAGGTTGGACAGCTTGCCACTTCGATGAATGCCATGCAGCAAGCTCAAGGTTCGAACCAACTACCTGCACAAACAGTGGTGAATCCTAATGCTCCAAATCCAAATGTGAGTGCGATTTCTTTGAGATCCGGGAAAGTTGTAGAGGCAGCCCTTGAGAAAGATAAAGAAACTGTTGAGGTAACACCTGAACCGTCTGTTGTTGTTGAAGATGAGAAAGAGTATGTGCCACCGATCCCTTCTCGCAAAGAGTGCTGAAAAATAAGAAGATTGATGGGGAAGACAAGGAGAGGGAGATTCTGGATGTGTTCAGAAAAGTGGCGGTAAACATTCCGCTCCTTGATGTGATTAAACAGGTTCCCAAATATGCAAAATTTCTGAAGGATTTGTGCAAACACAAGAGGAGGTTGAAGGGTAATAAGAGAGTCAATTTGGGGCGAAATGTTTCAGCCCTCATCCAACCTAAGCCTGCACCTGAAAAGGTTACTGTTTTAGCCCTCACTCAGTCACTGCCACAGAAGTACAAGGATCCGGGAACGTTTGCTATTCCATGCACCATTGGGGACAGTAAATTCGACAATTGCATGTTGGATTTGGGAGCTTCTATTAATGTCATGCCCACTTCTGTCTTCAACAACCTTGATCTTGGTCCTTTGCAACATACAGGTCTTACTATTCAGTTGGCAAACAGGACCAATGCTCGCCCCATTGGTGTGGTAGAAGATGTGTTGGTACAGGTTAATGATTTGATCTTCCCTTCCGATTTTTACATCCTAGACATGGCAGGGGAAACAGATTCCAGCAGATCGCCAATCATTCTGGGCAGGCCGTTTATGAAGACAGCGAAGACAAAGATTGATGTTCACGATGGAACCATGTCCATGGAGTTTGGTGACATTGTGGCAAAATTTAATATTTTCGATGCTATGAAGCACCCCTTGGAAGAGCACTCTATTTTTCAATTAGAGCTGCTCTCTGAAATTGTTGATGAAACTTATGATAAATTGGTTGCATCTGCTGATTTCCTATCCATTTCTGGTTTGGATGATGTCTACTCATGTGCTGATTGCACCCACACTGACCCTTGTGCTGTTTGCTCTGGGATTGACGCTGCTTGGGAAGGTGACAGTGTGGATGAAGCTATCTGTTCAGCTGAAGTTCTTGACAGCCCGGCTGCCCCAAACATACCATCTATTGAGCAGCCACCCTCCTTGGAGCTTAAGCCACTTCTGGACAATCTGAAATATGCTTACTTGGAGAGGAATGAAAAACTTCCGGTCATAATTTCCTCTAGCCTTGATGCTGATCAGGAAGCTAAGCTCTTGGAGGTTTTGAAGAAGCATAAGAAGGCGATTGGGTGGACCTTGGTTGACATACCAGGTATTAGCCCCTCCAGGTGTATGCATAGGATTCTGTTGGAGGATGGGGCTAAAACAGTTAGGCAGCCCCAAAGGCAGCTCAATCCCTTGATTCTTGATGTGGTAAAGAAGGAGGTAACAAAACTCTTGCATGCGGGTATCATATATCCTATCTCTGACAGTAATTGGGTGAGCCCAGTGCAAGTTGTGCCTAAGAAGTCTGGACTCACGGTGGTGAAAAATGAAAATGACGAACTTGTTCCCACTAGAGTCCAGAATAGCTGGAGAGTCTGCATTGACTACAGGAGATTGAACCAGGCCACTAGAAAGGATCACTTCCCTTTGCCGTTCATTGATCAGATGCTTGAACGACTAGCAGGTAAATCACATTACTGTTTCTTGATGGTTTTTCAGGTTACTTCCATATCCACATTGCACCGGAGGATCAGGAAAAGACAACCTTCACGTGTCCCTTCGGCACATTTGCTTACAGGAGGATGCCATTTGGTCTTTGCAATGCTCCTGGCACATTCCGGAGATGCATGATTAGTATTTTTACTGAGTATATTGAAAATTGGATGGAAGTGTTCATGGATGATTTTACTGTTTATGGCTCTTCATTTGATGCATGCTTGCATAGTCTGAACTTGGTTTTAGAAAGATGCATTGAAACTGACCTTGTTTTAAACTATGAAAAATGCCATTTTATGGTTGAACAGGGGATTGTTTTGGGGCATATTATTTCTGAAAAGGGTATTTCGGTAGATCCTGCTAAGATTGATGTGATTTCTACATTGCCTTACCCATCTTGTGTTCGCGAGATTCATTCTTTTCTTGGTCATGCAGGTTTCTACAGGCGCTTCATAAAGGAATTAAGCAAGATAGCCCTCCCTCTGTCCAACCTGCTGAAGAATGATGCCACTTTCACCTTTGATGACAACTGCAAGAAGGCATTTGATTTCTTGAAGAAGGCATTGACCTCCACTCCCATCATCCAGCCCCCTGACTGGACCCTCCCTTTTGAGCTCATGTGTGACGCTTCTAACTATGTTGTGGGGGCGGTCCTTGCACAAAGGGTGGGCCAGGTTGCCCATGTGATCTATTACGCTTCTAGGACTTTAGATGCTGCACGGGCTAATTACACCACTACTGAAAAGGAACTTCTAGCTATTGTTTGTGCTCTTGATAAATTTAGATCATATTTGCTAGGTTCCAAGGTTGTTGTTTTCACTGACCATGCAGCTTTGAAATACTTGTTGAGGAAACCAGAAGCAAAACCGAGATTGATTCGGTGGATGTTGTTGCTCCAAGAATTTAATGTGGAGATCAGGGACAAGAGTGGAGCTGAGAACTTGGTGGCTGATCACTTGAGCAGAATAGAAAGGGATGAAAATCCTTCTCCCATCCAGGATGACTTTCCTGATGAGCAGCTTTTACAGTTGCATGGGGTAACTCATTGGTTTGCTGATATTGTTAACTATCTTGTTGCTGGTGTTTTTCCTGTAGGTGCAACTAGGTCACAAATCCACAAACTCAAGAGTGACGCCAAGTACTATGTTTGGGATGATCCATTTCTTTGGAATTTTTGCAGTGATCAGGTAATTAGGAGATGTGTCCCCGATTATGAGATTGAGTCTATTTTGAACTTTTCTCATGCTTCTCAAGTAGGAGGACACTTTGGGCCACAAAGGATTGCAAGGAAAGTCCTAGACTCAGGTTTTTATTGGCCCACCATTTTTAGAGATGCTTATGAGGTTTACCGGACTTGTAAAGAATGTCAGACAGCAGGTACAGCCATCTCTCGAAAAAGTGAAATGCCTCAGTAGCCCATGCTTTTCTGTGAGGTGTTCGATGTGTAGGGAATTGACTTTATGGGTCATTTCCCTGCATCTTTTGGTTTTCTCTATATTTTACTGGCTGTTGACTATGTTTCAAAGTGGGTGGAAGCTATCCCCACTAGGACTAACGATTCTAGAGTTGCTGCGAATTTTGTCAGGTCCAATATTTTTTTATAGGTTCGGCATACCTCGTGCTATCATCAGTGACCAAGGCACTCATTTCTGCAACCGCACCATGGAAGTTTTACTCCAGAAGTACGGAGTTGTGCACAGGGTCTCTACTGCGTACCATCCCCAGACTAATGGGCAGGCTGAGATCTCCAACTGAGAGATCAAACAGATCTTAGAGAAAGTGGTTCAGCCAAATAGGAGGGACTGGAGCCGTCGTCTAGAAGACGTACTTTGGGCTCAGAGAACAGCTTTTAAGACACCAATAGGGATGTCCCCCTATAGACTTGTGTTCGGTAAGGCGTGTCATCTGTCTGTGGAAGTTGAGCATCGTGCTTATTGGACGGTCAAGAGCTGTAACTTGGAAATGCAAAAGGTAGACATTGAAAGAAAACTCCAATTGCAGCAGCTTGAAGAGCTTAGGTTGGAAGCCTATGAAAGCTCTCGGATTTATAAAGAGAAAACTAAGCGCTTCCATGACAAGATGATATCTAGGAAAGAATTCTGTGGGCCAACAAGTTTTACTGTTTAATTCCCGCCTGAAAGTGATGGCTGGGAAACTTCGATCCAAGTGGGTTGGCCCATTTGTTGTCACTAATGTTTTCCCTCATGGTGCAGTTGAAATTAAAAGTGCAGGTAGCAACAAAGTTTTCAAGGTTAACGAGCAGCGCTTGAAGCCATTCCATGAGAGCTCGGTGCCTGAAGATGCTATTGTTGAGGAGCTCTCCTTGGGAGAGCCCACCTACACTACACCTTGATCAGGGAGCACCTTCTCCTTCCCCTCACTATGATTTTATATTTATGTTCTTTCATTGAGGACAATGTCTGTTTTAAGTGTGGGGGAGGGAACCAATTGTTTGTTTTTGTTTTGTTTTCCTTTAGCTCTTGAATAATTTGAGAAGATTAAGAGTTTGTGTGTGAGTGTTGTGTCGGCAAGCTTGGTGGATTCTGTTGAATTTGCATAGATAGATTGCATGATATATGTTGGCTTGATGATTTCCCCCCTAGGTCCTAAAAATTGAAAATTGACCCCCATGTGAAAAATTGAAAATTGAACTTTGAGATATTTTGTTGTGATTGCATGATTTATGATAAGTTTGGGGTGATAGGGTGCACACACTAGGGATAGAATCTCGGTCAAACAATTTGCAAAAAAATGTCCAGGTGAGGATTTGAGCCTCCATCATTGTTTTTAACTGTGTGAATCGCTTTTGAGCTGCACTTTCCCGAATTTACTTGAATCTCTTCATGGTTTGCATGTCTATGTGTTTGCATCAAATGATTTAGGCAATTTTCTTTGAATTAGCTACTTGGCCTAAATTGAACCAGACCCTAATGCATGTTCCCTAGTTAGCCACGTTGAGCCTCATAAGCCTATTGTTTCTTGTTGACCTCATGTTACAAGCAAAAAATCTGAAAAACCATGTTAACCCGATCTTAGGATTGGGAGAGCATGGAAGCATAGCAAGACAAAGGTTTGCAAGAAACTAAGTTTGGGGTGGCTACAAGGTTATGATGTGTTGTTTGGGATTGAGAAAAAGAAAAAAAAAATAAAGGTTGGAGCTAAAGACAAGAAAAAAAAAAGAGAGAAAAGAATAAAAGAACAAAAATGTCAAAAAAGGGTATTGAAAGAAAAAGGCTGTAGTCACCCAAGGCAAAAAGAAAAAAAATGGAAAAGGAATTTGAGTAGAAGTTCAATATGTCAAAAATGCTCATGCTCTCTTAATTCCTGGGGACTTAAGCCTAGTATCCTTGAATATCCTACCTTTAGCCAGGTCCCACTACAACCTTTGAAGACCTTTTGATGTTGCATGCATGTTTTCGTGGGAACCTTGATTGAGGTGAAAATCAAATTCATGGGAAGTGCTCTTAAAAGTGAAATTGAGAGAAATGTTGATAGCCTAGACATATTGAGCGAATGAGTGAAACACTAAATACCCTTGTGAGGAAGGCGATTGTTTGAATTTGGTGATCTCCCTTTTGTGTGTAGCTTGGATCCTCAACTTAGATTAATGATTGCATGAATGATGGAATTCTCAATGTCTTAAAGTGAATGAATGTGGGGGTTACATTTGTGCAAAAAAAGGGGGGAAACATTGAAGAAAAACTGTTTTGATGGAATTGCATGAAATCTGTGCGAAATTGATTGAATCCTTTGAGCTTGCTAAGTTTGAGTCCTCTTTGAGTTCTAGTTTTCTTGGGGACAAGCAAAGTTTAAGTTTGGGGTATTTTGATCAGCCTCCGGCTCATCTAGTTTTATGACTAGTAAGACCGTGGTTTTGTGCTAATTATATCTCGTTTTCGCCCAAATTAGACTCGATTGTCCTCAAGCAAGGTTTTGAGTCTCTTAAGTAGTTTTAGGATATTTTAGCTAGTTTTGAGTCAAATAAAGCACTTATTGCTATTTCATGTTTCAGGGGAGCAAGAAGGGAAGGGCCCTTAGAAGCAGAAGCCATCACGGTCTAGCCATGACACTGGTCACGGTCGTGATGAGCCACTCATGGAAGACAGAAAGGATCACGGCCCAGCCGTGGTACACATCACGGGCGTGATGAGAAGATCATGAAAGTCAGAGAGCATCACAGCCCACCCGTGATACCCATCACGGGCGTGATGAGGAGAACCTAAAAGACAGAATTGATCACGGTCCAGCCATGATGAAGGTCACGGCCGTGACAGATCAGCACCCAAAGTCAGAATGTATCGCGGCCTGGCCGTGATAAGCATCACGACCGTGACGGACCAGAATTTGATTGCGCGCCCTTGACAGAAGCGATCACGGCCTGGCCGTGATGGCCATCACGGCCGTGACGCACGGCCACCTTATAAATAGAAGCGCACCAGACTGAAGAGGATCCGGATTTTCACTGTTCACACTATATTTTTAGATTTTCATTATATTGTTGATGGAGAACTAATTCCTCTTGATTAATCTGCTGTAATCGGTCTTTGTCAACACTTGAGGTTTGTACAATTCCCGGATTAATTTGCTTTTCTCGTTCAATACTATTCTATATTCTCTGTTTGCTTAATTCAGTTTGTATCGATTGAGTATTGATTCGTTTCGATGATTTTATGTTCCTATATTTAATCGCGTTTGCTTAATTCGCGTGCGTTCAATCGTGTTTGCTTAATTCACGAGAGCTTCATCCGTTTGCTTAATTCGGAATTAGGAACATAAATCTCGTAGCGTCAATTTCACTTGTTAATTACTGCTACAATCGAAAAGGGATTAGAATCTGCTTAGGGCATGGGAATTGTATGAATCAATGATAATGGGAAAACCGAGAGCAGTAGATTAATCACTTTGATCATTGATAATCACTTCTCGCTCTGTTTTCTACTCTGTTTTCTTAATTGAAATTTTAAACCTTCAACCCCCCCAAAAAAAAAAAAAGCTGATTTTTCTGCAAATAACACTACAAGAGTCCGCGTGAGATGATACCCGAGTTGTCGCACCCTCACTGCAGTTTTTTACAAACCGCTCGTTTTTTGACCCGCGCGCGACAGCATGTCAATACTCTTTCAAGAGCAAGAGTCTGTATTCTTTAGTTTGAATATTGTTGTAATATTCAACTGATCTTAAACTGTCATATTCTCACACACGGTGAGTTAAGAAGATCAAACATTATATCTCTTTGTTAAAGTTAGAGCCTGAAGAGGCTTGGTAAGAAAGAAATACTTGTAGCCTAGAGAGGTGTTGAATACTCAGTTGTAATCTATTTGGAGAAATAGTGGATAAATCCTTCAAGTCGAAGGGACTGGACGTAGCTCTTGGTTGGAAGAGAGTGAACCAAGATAAAATCTCTTGTGTGAATCTTCTATCCCTAAACTCTTTAGTTTTATTTGCTTATACTAATTGTGGGATTATCATATTGCTTTTGTTAAAGTATTTTAAAAAGGATCTTTGTCTTTGGGATTGCTTCTTCTTATAATCTCCATGAGTGCAAAAATTGTTTTAAAGGTTGTTTTTGAAAATTATTAACAAACACAATTCAACCCCCCTTCTTGTGTTTGCCTATATCAACTTCAGTTGGTATCCGAGATCAGCGTCGAAAGGGTTGAGCATCTAACAAGTGCTGAGGGAGTATGATCCAACAACCATGGATGCAGAAGGATAAGCTATCAACAGAGCTCCTCTCTTTGATGGTTCTGATTATGACTACTGGAAGAAAAGGATGGTGGCATTTTTGGATGCACAAAGTCTAGACATCTAGGAGCTTATAGAAACTGGTTATACCGAACCCAGGAATGAAAATGGAGCTGCTGTTGCTAGAGCAGACTGGACAGCAGATCAAAAGGCAAAGCTTCAACTCAACCTTAAAACTAAGCATTATTTGATGTGTGCCATCACCAGATCTGAACATGACAAAGTTCATAGCTGCAATACTGCTAAAGAAATCTGGGATACTCTTGCCCTAGCTCATGAGGGCTCCTCACAAGTTAAGGAATCCAAGATCAGCATGCTGGTTCATCAGTATGAGCTGTTCAAGATAGGTGAACATGAAATAGACCAAATGTTTGGAAGATTCCAAACCATCACCAACAGTCTCGGATCTCTTGGAAAAATTTATGAAAGTAGAGATCATGTCAGAAAAATCTTGAGAAGTCTATCCAAGCAATGGAGACCCAAAGTAAGTGCCATTCAGGAAGCCAAAAACCTGAATACACTCTCTCTGGAAGAGCTTCTTGGATCTCTCAAGGTTCACGAACTTGAACTTAATGAAGAAGAAAATTCCAGAAAAGGAAAATCTATTGCCCTAAAGGCAAAGAAAACAAGTTCATCAAAAGTTCTCAAAGTTGCTGAGTCATCTGATGAGTCTGAATCTTATGATGATAATGAAGGATCATATGAGGATGAATTATCCTTTATCTCCAGGAAGATTCAACATATGTGGAGAAAGAAAGGTGGTTTCAGAAGGAAGCAACTCCACAAAAAGTTTTCCAAGGAGAAGTCAGACTCCAAGGAAAAAGGTCCACCCTTGTGCTTTGAATGCAAGAAACCTGGTCATTTCAAAGCCGACTGCTCTGAACTAAAGGACAAAAAGAAATTCTTCAAAAAGAAGAAAGGCTTAATGGCTACATGGGAGGACCTTGATATGTCTTCTTCAGATGAAGAAAATGAAGCTAAGGAAGAGGCAAATATCTGTCTCATGGCAGACACTGCATCAGAAAGTGAATACATTGATGCTGAGGTAATGGACTCTGACCCGTCCACTCTTCAAAATGCTTTTGATGAATTGTTGTATGAGTCATCTATACTATCACGAGAATATAAAAGTATCAAAAAGAAGTTTTCTAAATTTTCTAAGGAATATGTTAGGGTCTGCACTGAAAAACAAAACCTCAAAAATGAAAACGACATACTGAAATCAATGAATGTCAGTCTAGCTGACAAAGTGGTGTGTGAACCTGATGTCTCTTGTGAAGCTGCAAAACTGAAGCAAGATATAACATATCTAACTGATTCTCTGTCAAAGCTTGTAGGTGGCTTAGATAAGCCGAGTCTCATTTTAAGGTACTCTAGGTCACCTTATGATAAATCTGGTCTTGGTTATGACAAAGAGAAGCAAGACGCATCTCATGAAAAGTCAAAACCACTTAAACAGCATAGAGCTCCAAAAGTTCCAAATAAATATACCTAAAACTAAGTCTAGCTCCTCCAAGACCTTTTGTAAAGTGTGTGGAAAAAGTGGGCAAATTACATCTAGATGCATACACAATAAACATGCTAAGCATACTCGTCCAGTGACAACTAACAAGAAAGGACCTAAGTTAGTTTGGGTACCTAAAGATAAGATAATACTTGTTGCAGATTTGCTTAACAACAGGAAGAAAACAGATGTCTTGGTACTTGGGTAATGGTTGCTCACGACACATGATGGGAGAAAGGTCTATGTTCCAAAACCTTAAGCCTAAAGATGGTGGCTGGGTCACATTTGGAGGAAATCAGAAAGGGAAAATCATTCGTATAGGTAAAATTGGTAAACATCATTTTCCCTCCATTGATAATGTTCTTCTAGTAAATGGACTTGTGCACTGTCAAGAAAGATGATGGATCACTTTTATTCACTGCAAAAAGGCAAAACAATCTCTATGAGATTGACTTGGAGGACCTCTCAAATCAAAGCGTCTTATGTCTAGTGTCCATTGGAGATGAGCGATGGATTTGGCACAAAAGGCTAGGTCATGCAAGCTTGAAATTAATTTCAAAGCTAAACAAGCATAACCTTGTGAGAGGACTACCAAACATTAAGTTCAAATCTGATGCTCTCTGTGATGCATGTCAAAAGGGAAAACAAGTCAAATGTTGTTTTGAATCTAAGAATGTTCTTAGTACCAATAGACCACTAGAGTTGCTACATCTTGATCTTTTTGGTCCAACAAGGACTGCCTCTGTCAGTGATAAGAAATATGGTCTTGTCATAGTAGACGATTACACTAGATGGGCATGGGTTATGTTCCTAACTCACAAGGATGAGTCTTTTAAGGTCTTTTTTGTATTCTGCAAACGTGTACAGAATGAAAAAGGCATGTGTATCACTTCAATCAGAAGTGACCATTGGGGAGAGTTTGAAAATGATCTATTTCATAAGTTATGTGAAGAAAGTGGTATTCTTCACAACTTCTCAATACTTAGAACACCACAGGAAAATGGTGTGGTAGAGAGAAAGAACAGATCTCTTCCAGAGATGGGCAGGACTATGCTCAATAATAATTCTATCCCTAGACACTTCTGGACTGAAGCTGTTAACACTGCCTGCTACATTCATAACAGAATATACATTAGACCTATCCTGAACAAGACTCCTTATGAATTGTGGAAAGGACGAAAACCCAACATTTCATATTTTCATCCCTTTGGTTGAAAATTCTATATACTGAATACTAAAGAATAACTTGGTAAGTTTGATGCAAAAGTAGATAATGGAATACTATTAGGATATTCTGAAACTTCAAAAGGCTTTAGAGTTTATAATTCTAGAACTTTAGTGGTAGAATAATGTATTCATGTCAAGTTTGATGACAAGCAGCCTGATAAGAAATTATCAGAACTAGATGAAGCTTTTGCAAATCTTGATCTAAATATTTCTGGAGATGAAACTGAAATTAAGGCTGATGATCAAGAAGAGGATTTCCCTCAACAAGAACCAGAAACCTCTAAAGTGGGAGATTGTTGGAACCAAAGTGGTTTTGGATTTAATAATCTCTAAGTTTTGATGCTAACAAATGGATTAAATTTACTTTGCAAAGTGTTAGTTGAGATCTAACATGTGCTTTCAGTTATGCAGGAATACTTTGAAATAAGTAAAATAAACCTGGGATAAAGTTTTCATTGAAAAATCCGCATCCACCCTTTGTAGATGGGCTGATCAAAAACCTTGGTAAAGTTACTTCTTTAGACTGGCTTACTTAAGTAGACGAAGCTCTAAATACTCGCTAGATGAATAGCTAAATAATTTGTTTGGTACTGCGAGTCCAAAGACTTGATAATAAGCACGTCCATCTTGCCACGTAAGCAGACGGAAGTAATTAGTCTCTCTTATAACTAAGTAGACGGAGTTCTTTTTAGACGAGCTCCATCCTTGAAATGAATTAAATGCAATCCGAATCTCTTGAATTTATTTCAAATGATTGATATTTATTTCAATAGAATATTTGTTCTTCATATTTGTTTTATCTGCTTTAATATTTCACCTTGTTGTAAAAGAAACATAGTACAATCAAGGAATGCAAAAAGCAGAATCATACAAAAAGATACTGCAAAACGATCTGTACGATGACAACTACTGAAAAAGCTGGTTTATACACAAAGGAGGAACAACAAGTGCTCAAGCTGCAATACTCAGAGGAGTAAGCCTCATATTTCATGCTACCTCGAAAACCAAGAGTACTATTCAGCATTGCCACAATCAAGCTCTCAGTCACAACAGATAACATGTATTAAATGCTATCTCTAAACGGGATTATTCAAAGTTCATGATCTTTAAGATTTATATTGTAGAATAAATCTGATGTTACAAACTGATATACAACTATGATCATTTTTTGCTATTACTTTAATCAGAGTATAGTGATATTGATAGTGAAGGACGAATGGCGATGGCATTATTTTCCTAAAAATAGAAGTATTATTTTACTTTCGACAAATCTTATTAAGAATAAGAACTCATTTAGATTGTTGATAGCTATATGTACTTTTTGTCATTTTCCAAAATTTAAATCTTTGATAATCCTACTAAGTTTCCTTATTCCACTCCATCGTATTGATGTCAAGGAGGATATGTGGATTAGTTAGATGAATTAAGAGGATTAGTCGATCATTATTAATAATCAAAGAGGAATACTTATTAAATATTGTTACATTACGTATTGTAATATCATTTTAAAATAAAATACAAAGATCAATTTTTTTGTACTCAATCTATAGGCAAGATTGTTTCAAGGATTTTGTTGATCACTTCAAGATTGTATTTGCAATGTGTGCATATGAAAAATATTCCTTTAACTATAAAATGGAAAAATATTATATTAAAAGTTATTATATCTCATGTGTTGCACAAGTCAAAAACACTAGATAAACATGCTTTGCATTTTGTTAGGTTAACCCTTTTTTATGGCTCATTTATTAACATTGATGTGCCTTAATGATGGGATTTGTTTTTGAATAATTATTTGGAAGATTCTGTTGTAATATCATTATTATTAATGTGATTTCATGTTCTTATTTCAAACATTTTATATGGGGTTGAAAGTTGTCTTTCATTCATCTTCATATAACTGCTCTCAGCAATGTTTTGCAACTCTCAAAGGCTAACCAAGATGTTGTTGCTTATACTGGCATTCATCTCACCCTTATTTCTAATGGTTCATCGTCTCTCTTTCCTTAGTTTCTATCACTACTTCCATTCAATATTTTTGTATTTTATTTGCATATTTTTAGTTGTTTTGTCATTATGTTTGTATGAATGAACTGTTTGAAAATTATCAATAAAGTATTGAGTATCAAGCATTTTTGTTTAACTAGAAGAAAAAAGGGGTTTGACTTGTATGAACATGGTTATTCTGTAGATTGTTGGATTACCATGCAATTGTACCGTGTTTCTAAATTTTACAACATACTTATCCTAATTTGTCAGATATGTCGTGACTTGATTTTAATATGCTTCTTAGTTTTCAATTTAAATCCGTGTGATTTATAAAATGATTTTGGGTGATTTTTGGTGTTGATCAGCTTCGATTTTTAGTCTCTAACTTGAAAACCAGAGGTGTTTATGGCTGTAGGTATGTTCCACTCATGTGAACTTATCTAGGTGCTGAGATGATCCTAAATACTTGCCACTAGTGTAACACCCGGGTGCTGACTGTAACACCCCCTTGGGCATTACCTCCTAATTACATGTAGAAATAAATTGAAAGGAAAGTTTACTGGTTGCTTTTTGAAAAACTTCTATTATTTTCATAAGTTTGAAAATATGGGGGTGATTTTTTTTTCTTTTGAGGTACACTTCGGAAAAATGATACACACGTCACAAAAGTATAGTTACATCGTACTTAAACACACACACAAACTGGTTTATTTATAAATCAAAATACCATTATATATATATAAATCTTCCTGGAGTAGCTTTCATACTGAAAATTTATAAATCATACAAGGCTCTTCAAAACCACCTATAACAACTTTCTTAAAAACACCCGACCCAAAGGAAACATCCTAAGCTGGTCATTCTAAGAGACGACTACTGGAAAAAACTCTGTAGTTCTCACCATTAAAAACAATCACCCACCTCTTCAAGGATCAAGATTAATATCCCCAAGTAAGGTCAGGAGCTTCTCGGTACCGCCTGCCCTAGTGTACCAAGGTACAACAGCCAAGAACCAGGAAAACCTGATATATTGTAAGGGTGAGATATCAATATATGGATTAATTAGGATAACTACATGCACACACACAAAACAACTTGCACAAGTAATATTCATATTCATTTGAAGATTTTCACAAATAAGCATAACATTCAATAATCATCGTCGTTTTTGAAAAATGCATGGCACTTCTATATTCAACATCTATCCTAATCTCCGGAGATCCCAACTTTCTTTTAAGAATGAGCTGATCAGGCTTGCCAAAAAGGCACAACATGTTTTTTCACAACACTGCCCAAAACTCCTGGCGCGGTGATCAACGTGTGTGGATATCCATAGCATACTGTCCAACTCAAGGCACAGTAAACAAGGCATATGGATTTCATTTTCCATCAAGGCACAATGATACAACGTCTTGAATATCTTAGCCAAGATATCCAGATTAACACCGGTGGCACGTCTGCCGAATAATGCATGAGAAAAACATTTTGTTTTTGCAACTTTTCTTTGTGTTTCATTCTTTCCCAGTCGAGGCTCAAGTCTCACGACCACCCATGAATTTTCGATGTTTTAAAACTTTCAGTGTCAACATAGGACGTTTTAGCCCGAGTATCCAATCACAATAGTCCTAGACCGGTGTACTAGTCTTAGACTTTGTGGTCGCAGAAAACAATTTTCACCTTTAACCATGTTCATCACAATGTATATGGACACACAGCCCACAACAATGTATGTAGGACACACAGTCCACAACAACATATGTAGGACACACAGTCCATAAAAACGTATATAGGTCACACAGTCCAAAACCACGTATGTAGGACACACAGTCCACAAGATCGTGATACGGATCATAGATCCACGTGTTTTTACCGCAGAAACACTAGCGTCCCGACTTCTCGGTTACTAGGTTCACTTTTCAATGTTATTTTTCATTCAGTGAAAATACAAATCCAAAACAAAATCGGAATATTTTCATTGAGTAAAACTTTTGGCAAAAGAAAACTTTTTCATGTGAAATTCATTTTTAAAAACTTCGAGTTATAGAAAATCTATTTCTTTTCCAAAAATCTATTTTATTTTGAAACTTTCTTTTTCTGAAAATAATTGAAGCTCTGCAATAAAATCCCCCCCCCCCCCCCCCCCTTTTAATTTCATAGTTCTTGTTTTTCTTTATGGTTTTGTACCATAAAATATTTTCAAAAATTAAATTTTCTTAAGATAAAATCATTTAAGCCTTCAAAGAATTTTCGTTCATAAAAAAAAATAGATTCTTAAATTCTCATGGATTTTTTTTTAAAAAAGATAGTTACTTTCTCTTTTACCAAAAATGTTTCTTCAACTAAACTTTTATTTTTATGATATTCTTTGTATAGTTTTCATAAAGCTTTTATCTTTGATTATTAATTGAGCTCTAACTAATGTTAGGCTTTTCATTCAATCAACCAAATAGTCTCATAACAGATATAGCATGTTTCAGTTAATTCACATATATTCTTAAATAATCAGTCAAACATACAAATTTAAACATGTTATTCAATCAAATAAACAACTTAAATTATCACATCAAAACATTCAAATAATCACCTTAAGATAAACACAGACAAGATATAGTTATCAGATCAAGCAAACAACTTAAGTCACCAATCAAAACTCAGCAACTCACATAAAATCAATCACAAATGACATGTAGTTATCATAAAGAGCATCCCTCAGGCAGTCTCCCCTTACCTGGCTCGAAGGGTAAAAAAGTCTTTGTTTCTATGTTGCCCAAAGCGAACCTCTGTTGCTCGTAATATGCCGCAAGTCTAAGAATCAAGCACATAACCTAAGTTAAATAAAAAATCATCTTATATTTACATTAACACTTGTTTATAGTCTGTTTTATACCAAAAATATTTACTTGATCATGTTAAAAGATATTATTTTTCAAATCATATTTTTCATTCAAAAATTAGGATGAGTTCTTTTATAAAAGCACTTTCATAACAACAGTGGGTTTAAATTTTGAATGATCACTCAAATGACCTTTCAAATTTTTGAAACTTTAATTGAAGGTACCCAACTCACACATCAACACAGTGCAGTTGGTCCCATGTAAAAATTAAAAGGCATTAATTTATTAAAAATCAAACACTTCCTATGTTTGCACATGATTTTTCCAGAAATCCAATTTCACCAATATGTAACTTTATGAAATTGTTTCTCTTCATATACATGTGTAAAAATTCCAAAACTTCAACCAAACTTTATTTATACTTCAGTATCAAGCCAGAAAATTTTATAAAGAATTTAACTTTCAAAATCCAATATAAAATCATCATACAACCAATTATGTTCTTATTTTCGCAGTCAGAATTTGATTCTACTTTGAGAGGTGTTTTAACCCAATAAATATTATCCAAATACTTACATATTATATATAAAATTAAAGCCCCAAAAGTATTATTTCCAAATATTTATTTAGTTTTCAGAAATACATTTTGTATAAAAATATTTGGGCTCACGAATCACTAAAGGTCATGCTGTCAGATTTATATTTTCATATATTCATCCACACCAAGTTATTATTTTCATTAAAACATCGTCCCCAAGTCATAAAATAAACATGAAAGGGTCCTAGACCCTTAAAAATTTGCATGCAAATATATAAGATGAAATTAGGGGTTATTATGAGTTTATAAAAACTTGTTTCATATTAAAAAGATTTTTCTAGGGATTTCTAAGAATTTTTGAGTGAAAATTTGGACACGCAATCATGAAAACATGACATGAAAGAGGATGAAATAAATATTTTTGAGAAGATGAGTATTAAGAAAGAAGAGATTACCCTTGAGTGATGAAGAATGAAGAGAAGTGATCCAAAACAAGCTTAGTTAGAAATTTGACAGCTTTGAGGATGTGGTGGTAATATGAGTGTATCTCAAGATATGCTCACCCAAAAATTACAAACTTGGGCTTGTTGAAAAGGTAAGAAAGATAGGCAAAACTTTTTTGTTGAAGGTTTTTCTTGATTCAGAACAGAAAAGTGGCATAAAGAGCCTTATTTCTGAAGTTTTCGTGTGATGCTGAGGGTTTTGAGCTGCTCTGATGATTTGGGTATATATCTCAATATACTTATCCGTTTTTGATTATATTTATCTATTTGGAAAGATTAGAGGAATAGGGAAAACTTTCATGTATAAAGTTTTTCGAGTTTCAGAAAAGAAGAGGGTCAAAATTTCAGTATGATTTAGGGGAGTAGATGGAGTTTTGTGTGAGTGAGTGCAAAGGAAGAAAAATGGTGAATGAAGAAAGAAATGGGTATTTATAGAGAATGGGGGGAGAGGTATAGCTGAGTGGAGAGATAAAAAAATAAAATAAAATAAATTGAATTTAAAAGTTTTAAATTAATAAAATATAAAAGTTTCTTGTAAGTTTAAGCAAAATGATTGTGTGCAATTAATAAAAACACAATTCATGTCAAATTCATCAAGTTTTTCACATCAAGTCTTTCAATCCTCACCTACTCTGTTTAGTCTCATCAACTTCCTTCCGGTTCCATCGATTTCCCGACTGTCAAAACCGATTGTATTTCCTTCGTGAATTTTCTACCCGAAAAAAAAATTAATATTGTAATATTTATAAATGAAAAATTTTAAAATTATGAAAATTGTTGTAAACATGTTAGGAAATCTTCAGTTTCATTACACGAGTCGAAATTTGTTTTCCTGATCAGTAAAATTTTACTGACAATGAAAACACAGACCGGGTCCGTCTGAAATTTTTAACTGAAATTTCAACTGTACCTTCTTACTATAAAATAAATCATGAAAATAATTTTAGTTTATCAAAATAATCTCTCAAAATTAAAATAATAAACACACATATACACAGATTATTAAGAAACAAAAAATCGGGGTGCTACACTGACGAGGGCGGGGAGTGATCGCCGGTGCAAAGAGTGCACAGATAAGGAGCGGCTCCTGTCAGGCTTCTAGGCGGAGGGACACGTGAATGAACCGATAACATACCATAATGAAAGGGATCCTGAGACTGTGTAGGTATGTGACTACATAGTTAAGGGATTTTTGAGACTGTACAGGTATGAGATTGTACATCACTTAAGAACTCTGCAGTTAAGCGTGCTTGGCTTGGAGCAATTATGGGATGGGTGACCTCATGGGAAGTTTTCCTAAGGAGTGTGTCAGTGAGGACAAAGCACGCTGAAAAGATCCGTGTTGGTTTGTGGGGGCAGTCGTCACACTAGTGCAGAAAAGGGATTTCACATCGGGTTTTTTTGGCTTTTCACATCAGTTTTCAAATTGATGTTGAAACGGAGGATATGGTTTATTACCACTTTTCACATCGGTTTTAAAACCGATGTCAAAAACTCTATTTCAGCAAGACAATAAATCCTTGCTTCAGACTTTTCACATCGCTTTAAAAAAACCGATGTGGTAACCCCAGTTTTCACAGCAGTTATTTTAAAAACTGATGTGGAAACCAACATTTCACATCGGTTTAAAAAATAACCGATGTGGAAAGTGGGGCTACCGCATCAGTTTTTTAAGAAACCGATGTGAAATGTTGGGTTATCACATCGGTATTTTCAGAAACCGATGTGAAATTAAAAAAACCCTTTTACAAGAATGTGATGTATTTTCCCTATTTTGAGAATCCAGATCAATATAGAATCTAAATATTTTCAACACAATCACTTTTGTTCAACCAAAACACACTAAATTAAAAGATTACAAATAATAAATATTCTCAATTACATTCAGACAACAAAGATAATTAGAAACCAAAAAGCTACATATGATATATTATAGATTTCATGTCAAAACATATATCAGTCAAAAGTACACTATAGCTAGTACATGATGCGTTTATAAACTAACTACATACAAACTATGGTTGGTACACTTCAAGAAAGAAAGTTGCCCAACGCATCATTATGTTATTGATGTCGGTATCGGGAGAGTGGAGTCGGATTGTTGAATATCTGCAATTTAATTGGACATAAGATTACATCTTTTAAGTAATAAACTAAAATAAAACATATAACGAGTCTATAACTGTTACAACTAATTGTGTTACCAATTAACATTTACCTCCTGCCATCCACCACGATAAAGTATGCGCCCGGAGAACGAAAGGAAATGTATAAATCCGAACTTTCATCAAGTATATAACATGAGAATCAATGAATAACTATTTTAACTGAATGAAGAAAATTTTTCCCCAAACTGTCCAACTTTGGACAATTCAATATCCAATACAATGAGCGGTACCTTAAGCACGTACACGTGTGCTCATTAGTATTGCATCTCAAACGGGAAACTAAGGCGTTTTACTAATTAATTAACATTAAGAAAAATAATAAAACACTCCAATCCCCAAGTACAATGCAAACAAAAACCAAACGAGAAAAATGGAGAAGAGAAAGCTTACCGGGTGTGGGAAGAACACTCAGCGGGAAACCGTATTGAATAATGAATATTCTGCTCAATATTCTGCTCGGAACTTGTACCGTAATAGTTTCAATAACAGCAAGTATACCTATACAAAAAGAGAAGCACTTTGTGAATACTTTCATAACAAGACCAGAATAACAAGTTCACAACAACAATTATGTAGCTTGATCAGTATAGAAGAATAAATACAGAAGAACTATGACAGAGATAAAGCACACACATACATATAAGAAATAGCTGAACTTACAATAGAAAATCCAAGTTGATGAACACATATTAGGCTACACATATAAATGATTTAGCAGGTATAATGATAAATGAAATCTGGAGCTCAAAATTTGATGGGGAAGATGATCAAAATGAAGTCTGGAATGGCTGAGTTAGGTGTGTCAGTATTGCTCTCACTCTCATGCATTTAAATCTATAACTCTTGAAAAACAAATCGGAATTGTCAGTTTTAGTCTCTTGATATTTAACATGGCAGGCAAGCAAAACATATAGACTAATCAATCCAGTCCTACCTAAACCTAACATAAAACCGATCCAACTTAATCAGCTAACATTTATATTACTTTTAGTCACTTAATGACGCAAAACTTATCTTATAAATCTCATCCAGATAAATGACAGCAAGCTAAACATAACTCCAAAATTCTCACACTAGATCATTATCCAGCATCCTCAATTATAAGAAGACCTTTTAAAATTATATTGATAACTATCAAAGACAACTCCTTTTTAAATTATATCATACTCGATCAACAGTAAAATCTTAAAGACAAAAAATATCCCCAGCAAGAATCCAGCTTAACAAATATCCTCCATGGAAAGAAATAATGCTTTAACTCAATGGGACCATAGCTGCATTGTGTAGGTAATTCAGGAGACACAACACTGCGACCAAACCAGAAACTAATAGGACACACACAATGTTGAATTTTTTTTCCTGATAAAAGACATAACAGTGATGGCACAAACTTGTTGAACTCTAAAACAAAAAGTATGATCCACTTCAATAACAATTTACCTTCAATCAGGTATTCTTGTGAAGAAAATAAGTTAACGTCCAAATAAAATGCTCACTTAAATTCCTTTAATGCTTTGGTTAATACTGTAAAATGGGGCTTTCTCACCCCCAATTACATTCAAACTATCATCACCTTGTGCCTCGCTAAAGTTAAATTATACCATTTTCCTTGAAACCCAGAAAGAAACACAAAAATGTGCAGATAGTCCATCAAAGCTTATGAATGAAAAAGCCAGCAAAACAAAAACAAACTCTCCGGGCAGTGTGGCAATTATTCAACACATAAAATAAATGGAAAGGGTATTAGGGAGAGGGTATGAGAAGACCTTGCACTTCAAGTTGAGGATACAGG
Source organism: Sophora flavescens (assembly GCA_030762895.1). Lineage (NCBI taxonomy): Eukaryota > Viridiplantae > Streptophyta > Magnoliopsida > Fabales > Fabaceae > Sophora > Sophora flavescens. The sequence continues at coordinate 33,688,463 of CM061068.1, forward strand.
GTCATGGCAGCGACACGGAGGAGCAACCGGAGAACAGCGAACTTCGTGGCTGAGGTGATGTGTAACAGCCTGATTTTCATTATACTGTTTAATAAATTAAAATATAAGTAATTATATTTTAATTTGAAAGTAGAAAATATTTTGTTTTAATAAAATAAAATCATATTCCTAATCCACCTTACCATATGAAGTCACAGTAAAATTTTCGGTTGAAAATTCAGACGAAAGTCGGTCTGCGTTTTCACTACCAGTATAAGTTTACTGAGCAGAAAACCTAATTTTGACCCGTGAACGAGACGGTGAGTGTTTTTATCATGTTTCCTTCAACTTTGGTTATTTTAAAAAATTTCGTTCAAAAATAAAATAAAATAAAATATTTTATTCAGGTGAACACGTTGGGAATATACGATCGGAACTATAATCGGGTACGAAATGGAGAAGACTAGGGGACACAAAAGAGATGAGGTGACTTGTTACGGAAATAAGGCATGGTTGTATAAGCTTTATGTCACATCCATAAAAGTATCATCATTACTTTTTTTTTTCAAAATTTACTATTTTATAATCATTTAAGTCATTCCTTTCAACTTTTGCCAACCAAACATGACATAACTAAAAGACCCGAGGTCCTTGTGGGACCGTCCAAAGAGTAAACTTAACTTGTGCAACTACGAGTGTCATTGCTTTGCATGAGCACTTCTGGGAGTGGACGAGGTGTGCACCGGGATCATCGTGCAGCTGTAGTGTCATGCTTTGCGTGAGCGTTCTTACCATGGTGAAGGTGTGCACCGGGATAATCGTGCAGCTATAGTGTCATTGCTTTGCGTGAGCACCCACGGTCCGGGGTGTGCATCGGGTTTAATGTGCAGCTATAGTGTCATTGCTTTGCATGAGCATTCTCATCATGACCAAGGATGTGCACCGGGAATGGGACGTGTCGCTTGGACGACTGACCGATAACCATAACTATGATAGGGAAACCATAGCCATTTTCAATATCAAGTTTTAGTTGCAGGAGTGAAGGTAGGATGGATATAAGAATTTTATGGAAGATGGATGACTTGACAGATGTTGTGTCTGTGATAATTATTGTATAGTTTACTATGACTCTTTTCCGCTTTTGATGATAGAATTGTTTCTTATCCCCTGTATATTTCTGTATGTTGTATTTTGTCTCCTTGTGGAACCATACGAGAATACCCTGTGGATGAACGTAACCAGGAGGAGTTGGATAGAACTCCCTATGAACCAGATGCCGGAGGACGAGCTGTGACCCATGGTGATTAGGGTCTAGTTAGTTATGGCAGATGCCTCGTGTCGTGAAGCTTTATCTTTCCGCTTATGTTTTGTATAACTATGCACCAGTTCAGGATCCTATTGATGGGATGCCCTGAAACAGTGTTTTGATAACTCTGATGCTTTAAGTATGTTTAATGTATTTATGTTTTCATATTCTGTTCTATATGAATCTATTTGCTTAAGAAATTAAGTTTCAATTTTTACGAAATTTTCATGTTAAGCGTGCGATTAAGTAATTAAATAATGAGGTTTTAAACTAAATGACATAAAGGGACACAACGGGGTGTCTCATTTGGTTTCAGAGCAGTTTGATTCTGATCGGACTGCTAAATGTTAGGGTGTTGTTACTGGCCGTGTCTAGTTGAATCCACATCGGATTTAGACTATGTTTAGAAGTGGGGTAGAGTGTCCAAACCTAATACAAAAGTTAATATTAGTATAGCATATGGTATTTATATACTTGCTTATGTAGTATTATATGTCATACTAATTAGAGCGGATGATTTCTTTCACCAGAATCATGGCACGTGGAAGAGGACGTCCAACTAATAGTAGAGATAGGACTCCATAAAGGGTCATTGGAGCTGTCAATGACAATGCTGACATTGGAGGAGGATCATCTTCAACTCCCAACACCATGGAGACAATAGCTGCTTCTATGCTATTGCAAACCCAGCAGAATGCTGAGATGCTGCAAATGAACAACGAGCAGCTAGAGATCAAGAACCAGAGGAGGGCAGTAGCAGCTGAGGATACCGGATTGGCAACCTTTATGAATGGGAAGCCACCTAAATTCATAGGAGAATACGATCCAGAGAAGGCAGAATGGTGGATACAGGAGATTGAGAAGATATTCGATACTTTGCGCTGCCGAGAGGATAGAAAGGTGACTTATGCCGCCTTTATGTTGACTGAGGGGGCAGAATTCTGGTGGAAGGGCAAGAGAAAGTTATTGGAGGCTGAAGGTAGTGTAGTTTCCTGGAAATTATTCACTGATTGCTTCTTCGAGAAGTATTTTCCGCGTATAGTTAGACGCGAGAAGGAAAAGGAATTCACAAACCTCAAGCAAAGCAATATGTCTGTTGGTGAGTATGCATCGAGGTTTGAGGCGCTGGTCAAGTTTTCATAATACTATCAGAGGTTCCCGAATGAAGACTGGCAATGTAGAAGATTCGAGTAAGGGCTCAGATAAGCTGCAGAGGGCTGTAGTGTCTCTTGACATACAGTACTTCCCAGAGCTAGTCGACAGATGCAGTGCCATCGAAAGCATAGATCTGAGGATAGATAATGACCATAAACAAATGAGGATTGGAGGCCCTAACCGATCAAGTTTCCAGAGGCGCGGGGGAAGTGGTTCCCAGTGGAGACAGAAACCATATGTTAGACTCGGGCGAAACAGGGGACCAAGACGGCGACTAGAACTGGTCAGCAATCGCAAAGTGTAGTTTGCCTCAGATGTGGGGGACCACATTATGCAAACAACTGTTCAAGTGGACCCAACTATTTCAACTGTGGGAAATCAAGTCACATGGCACGAGACTGCAGACCGAAGGTTATGCAACAACTAGCAGCTACGGGAAAAGGTTCCGGAGATAATAGAGGTGGAGCTGGAAGAGGTGTCCCAACAACTAGACCACAAGCCACTGGAAGGGTGTTTACCGTGAAGGGAGCTGAATCCTCTCAATTTGCTAAACTCATACAAGGTATGTGTCTGATAGCTGGTAGACTCTCTAACGTATTGTTTGACTCAGGCGCTACTCATTCTTTTATCTCGCATGAGTGTAAGGATCATTTGAACTTAACTATCTCCAAATTGCCTTATACCCTTACGGTATCTACTCCAACTACTAATCCTTTGATTACCATATCTGTTTGCTTAAAGCGTCCTATAGTGATTGAAAATCGAACTTTTGTTATAGACCTTATCTGTCTGCCTATGCAACAGATAGATGTTATCCTTGGCATGGATTGGCTTTCGGCTAACCATGTAATGCTAGATTTTTCTAGTAAGACCTTATCATTTCTTGAACCTTCTAGTATAGTGTCTGCCAATGAAGGAGTACCTCTGAGGAGTAACAACTCTCAGGAATTTGTGAGGCTTTGTGCAATGGAGGCTAATGATATCCCCAACATAGATTCTTTACCTATCGTGAGAGAGTTTTCTGAAGTTTTCCCTCCAGACGTTCCAGGTTTGCCACCGGAAAGAGAAGTGGAATTCACTATAGATCTAGTACCAGGGACAGGGCCTATATCTATAGCAGCTTATCGGATGTCACCGGTTGAGTTGGTTGAGTTGAAGGAACAATTGGACGATATGATGGGGAAAGAGTTCATCAGACCGAGTGTTTCGCCTTGGGGGGCACCAGTGTTGTCCGTTAAGAAAAAGGATGGAAGTGCGAGGTTGTGCACAGATTACAGACAGTTGAATAAGGTGACAATTAAGAACAAGTATCCGTTGCCTCGAATCGATGACCTGATGGATCGGTTGAAGGGAGCAGCAATATTCTCGAAGATTGATTTAAGATCTGGGTATCATCAGATCAGGGTAAGGAAGGAAGATATACCCAAGACGGCTTTTAGGACGAGGTATGCGCACTATGAGTATTTATTCATGCTTTTCAGTGTAACTAATGCGCCAGCCGTGTTCATGGATTACATGAACCGAATTTTTAGACCATTCCTCGATAAGTTTGTTGTTGTGTTTATCGACGATATTCTTATCTATTCTCGTACGTGGGAAGAGCATGAGGAACATTTGAGTTTGGTATTACGAGTCTTAAAGGATAGGCAACTTTATGCCAAACTTTGCAAGTGTGAGTTTTGGCTGGAAGAAGTGCAATTCCTAGGGCACGTGATTAATAAAGAAGGAATAGCCGTAGATCCAGCTAAGGTTGAGGCAGTTCTTAAATGGGAACGAACTAAGTCAGTGAGTGAAGTACGGAGTTTCTTAGGACTTGCTGGATATTATCGGAGGTTCATAGAGGGATTCTCTAAGATTGCGTTGTCCATGACGCAGTTAACGAGAAAGGATACAACTTTTGTATGGACGGACAAGTGTGAGCAGAGTTTTCAAAAGTTGAAGGAAAGGTTGACTACATCACCTGTGTTGATCTTACCAAACTCTCTAGGACAGTTTGATGTATACTGTGATGCGTCATACCAAGGTTTAGGTTGTGTTCTGATGCAAGAGGGAAGAGTTGTCGCTTATGCTTCCCGACAGTTGAGGATTCATGAGAGGAATTATCCGACTCATGATTTGGAGTTAGCAGCAATAGTGTTCGCATTAAAGATATGGCGGCACTTTTTGTATGGAGCAAGGTTTAATGTTTTCAGTGACCATAAGAGCCTGAAGTACCTATTCTATCAAAAGGAATTGAATATGAGGCAGCGGAGGTGGATGGAGTTCATAAAAGATTACGATTTTGAGTTATTGTACCACCCTGGTAAGGCCAATGTGGTAGCAGATGCCTTAAGTAGGAAGTCCTTGCATGTATCCGCAATGATGGTTAAGGAGTTAGAATTTCTTGAACAATTCAGAGATCTGAGCTTAGGAATGGAATTACGGAAAGATAAAGTTTGCTTAAGTATGGTCACTATTAGTAGTGATTTCTTGAAAGATCTTAAAGATAAGCAAGTTCAGGATCTATACCTTCGGGAGATTAGTAAGGGGATAGACGGGGGTAAAGTTTGAGTTCACTAGGGGAGCAGATGGTGTGTTAAGGTTTAAGTATAGGATATGTGTGCCACGGGATGCAGAACTTAGGAAGATGATTTTGGAAGAAGCACACAAGAGTAAGTTGAGTTTTCATCCTGGATCCACAAAGATGTATCAAGATTTGAGGAAAATGTTTTGGTGGACCAGAATGAAGAAGGAAGTAGCAGAGTATGTTTTATCTTGCTTGGTGTGTCAAAAGCCGAAGATTGAACATCAGAAACCAGCAGGATTATTATAATCTTTAGATACCCCATAATGGAAATGGGATAGTATAGCTATGGATTTCGTGGCCGGATTACCACGAACTCCTAAGAAGCATGATGCGATTTAGGTTATCATTGATAGGTTGACGAAGTGTGCTCACTTCTTACCTATCAGAGAAGGTGATAAATTAGAAAAGTTAACCCAGATTTACATCAGCGAAGTGGTTAGATTGCATGGTGTGCCATCAAGCATTGTCTCAGATCGAGATCCTAGATTTACCTCTCAATTTTGGAAACAATTGCAACATGCCTTGGGAACGAAATTGAGAATGAGTTCTGCCTATCATCCCCAAACCGATGGGCAATCAGAGAGGACAATTCAATCATTGGAGGATCTATTGAGAGCTTGTGTGTTGGAACACACTGCAGTTGGGATGAGTTCTTGCCATTGATTGAATTTACTTATAACAACAGTTTCCACAGTAGTATCGGAATGGCACCGTATGAGGCTCTGTACGGCAGAAAGTGTAGGACCCCATTATGTTGGTATGAGACTAGTGAGAACCAAGTTTTGGGTCCGGATGTGGTACAACAGACTACGGAACAAGTCAGGAAGATAAGGGAAAAGATGAAGGAAGCACAGGATACGCAAAGGAGCTACAGTGACAAGAGGAGGAGACCATTAGAATTCCAGGAAGGTGATCACGTATTCTTGAGAGTTACTCGGAAAACTGGAATTAGCAGAGCTCTCAAATCTAGAAAACTTACTCCTCGTTTCATGGGACCTTTTCAGATTCTTCGACGAATTGGTCCAGTAGCTTACCAAATTGCCTTGCCACCAAATCTTTCCAACATCCATGACGTCTTTCATGTTTCTCAGTTGAGAAAGTACTATCCTAACCCATCTCATGTGATTGAGTCTGAGTCGATACAACTGCGAGAGAACTTAGAGCATGAGGCCTTACATGTGAGGATCGTAGATAGACGGATTAAGGAGCTTCGTGGTAGACAGATTCCTTTGGTTAAGGTCATATAGGATGAAACTACTGGAGATGCGACTTGTGAACGCGAGGCGGATATGCAACAACAATATCCACATCTTTTCTGAGGTATGTAAATTCCGAGGACGGAATTTTCTTTTAAGAGGGGTAGTAATGTAACAGCCTGATTTTCATTATACTGTTTAATCAATTAAAATATAAGTAATTATATTTTAATATGAAAGTAGAAAATACTTTGTTTTAATAAAATAAAATCATATTCCTAATCCACCTTATCATATGAAGTCACAGTAAAATTTTCGGTTGAAAATTCAGACGAAAGTCGGTCTGCGTTTTCACTGCCAGTATAAGTTTACTGAGAAGAAAACCTAATTTTGACCCGTGAACGAGACGGTGAGTGTTTTTATCATGTTTTATTCAACTTTGGTTATTTTAAAAAATTTTGTTCAAAAATAAAATAAAATAAAATATTTTATTCGGGTGAACACGTCGGGAATTTACGATCGGAACTGTAACCGGGTACGAAATGGAGCAGACTAGGGGACACAAAAGAGATGAGGTGACTTTTTAGGGAAAGGAGACATGATTATAGAAGCTTTATGTCACATCCATAAAAGTATGATCATTACTTTTTTTCAAAATTTACTATTTTATAATCAATTAAGTCATTCCTTTCAACTTTTGCCAACCAAACATGACATAACTCAAAACTTGGCCTCCAAGCACTCATTTCTCTCCCTCAAAACAGTGGCCCTCTCTCTCTCCCTATATATCACACTTTCATTTTCCTCAACTCACTTTTTCTTCTCCAAAAACACTATTTCTTCATCTTCTTCCTTTCTCTTCAAACTTCATACTCATAAAGCTTGCATTTTTATTCATCTTTTCAACTCAAGTTCTTCACAAAAGTTGATCCTTGTATCAAGGGTAATACTCTTATGTCAATCTTTTTGCAAGTTTCTTCTTTTACCTTATGGTTTACTCTACTTTTTCTTTAAGTGTTTTTAATGGGTTTTCAACTTCTAAAATCTCTAGAAAATTGTAGAAAAATCCTTTTGAGTTAAAACCACTTTCTATAGTCTTGTATTAACTTATGTTTTCACATACTAAGAGTTTTTATAAAACAAAAATTTCTACCTCTTATTTCCAAGGATGGCCGAAACCTATACATGGTGGCGTAGGAAGTTTTGTTTCAACTTTTTGAAAGATGATCATATATTTGAGCTTCTAGATCCCTCTTGATCTTAAATCTAAAGTCTTGAAAGGTTTGAAAATCTCTAGGTTATTTATCCAAGGATGGCCAAACCTATATGGTTTTGGACCTAGGATGCTTGAGTTCAACTTTCTAATTATGATCATGGATTTAGACCTCTTAATACTTTGTGATGCCAAACCTAAGAGTTTTCATCAAACAAAAGGCTTTTCCTCATTCTCCTAGGCTAGGCCGAAACTCAATGTTTTGGAGCTAGGATGTTTGAGTTTTCATTTTCCAAAATGATCATGGACTTGAAGATCCTTAAGACATTAGGATGCTAAGTCTAAAAGATTAGAAGGTTTAGAGATTTCTAAACTAGTTATCTTATGATGGCCGAACCTATGAGGTTTATGGACCTAGGATATTTTGTTTTCTTTTATTTTCAATATGATCATGGATTTGAGCTCCTAAATACATTGGGATGTAAAATCTAAGAGATTGGAAGGTTTAAAGTTTTCTAACCTATTTTACTATACAAGGCCGAAACCTAACCTAAGAGTTTGGATGATTTTATTCAATATTTTCAAGTTATAACAAATTATCTAAGTCACCTAGAACCTAAGAGTTAAGCATCTAAAATCTTAGAGTGTGAAATGAAACCTAACTCTCATTAGATTTAAATGGCCGAACCTACCTAATGAGAACATAGATGAGTTTATTTGATTTAGTTGTTTTTATGTTGTTTGGTTGAAGGTGGTGTTAACACCTTGTGGTCGGATAACGAGGAGCTGGGAATTCGAGCTTTCGGTGATAACTCAGGTGGGGGAAAGAATCAACCTATCGTCGGAATCGATAAGTAGTAGATTATGTAGTAATTATGTAGGACGACCTAAACCTTACTAGAAGTCGAATAATCGACAAGACCAGAATCGCTTTAAATTGCTTTTATAAAACATCCATGGTGATTCGGGGATTATAGGTTGATCGATATTAGGTTGATGTTTATACTGTTGATGATTGATTTGAGTTTTATTCCCTTTATTGAACTAATTTAGTGCTATGTTGATGTTTTGAAATATCTTTGATTGACTTGATGTTATGCATGATCTGTGTGGTATTTACTTTATGCTTAGTGGATTAAGCGAAGATATATATGTGGTCTAAGAGATGAGTTGTTTTGGGCGTGAGGAACATGATGATTTTTAGAGGTGCCTAACCTACATGAAATATGTTAAAGAGGTGTTGTGACATAGAGCATGTGTTGAGGTCTTGATAAGAGGTTAAGGCACTAGGTTATGACCATAGGAGTCTGCGAGGTTCATAAGTTGTGTTGTTTCTATAACCGTATGTAGGACACATACAAGACCCGAAGTCCTTGTGAGACCGTCCAAAGGGTAAACTTAACTTGTGCAGCTACGAGTGTCATTGCTTTGCATGAGCACCTCTGGGAGTGGACGAGGTGTGCACCGGGATCATCGTGCAGCTGTAGTGTCACGCTTTGCGTGAGCATTCTTACCATGGTGAAGGTGTGCACCGGGGTAATCGTGCAGCTATAGTGTCATTGCTTTGCATAAGCACCCACGGTCCGGGGTGTGCACCGGGTTTAATGTGCAGCTATAGTGTCATTGCTTTGCATGAGCATTCTCACCATGACCAAGGATGTGCACCGGGAATGGGACGTGTCGCTTGGACGACTGCCCAATAACCATAACTATGATAGGGAAACCATAGCCATTTTCAATATCAAGTTTTAGTTGCAGGAGTGAAGGTAGGATGGATATAAGAATTTTATGGAAGATGGATGACTTGACTGATGTTGTGCCTGTGATAATTACTGTATAGTTTACTATGACTATTTTCCGCTTTTGATGATAGAACTGTTTCTTATCCCCTGTATATTTCTGTATGTTGTATTTTGTCTCCTTGTGGAACCATACGAGAAGACCCTGTGGATGAACGTAACCAGGAGGAGTTGGATGGAACTCCCTACGAACCAGATACCGAAGGACGAGCTGTGACCCATGGTGATTAGGGTCTAGTTAGTTATGGCCAGTACGTCTGTGTCGTGAAGCTTTATCTTTCCGCTTATGTTTTGTATAACTATGCACCAGTTCAGGATCCTATTGATGGGATGCCCTGAAACAGTGTTTTGATAACTCTGATGCTTTAAGTATGTTCAATATATTTATGTTTTCATATTCTGTTCTATATGAATCTATTTGCTTAAGAAATTAAGTTTCAATTTTTACGAAATTTTCATGTTAAGCGTGCGATTAAGTAATTAAATAATGAGGTTTTAAACTAAATGACATAAAGGGACACAACGGGGTGTCTCATGACGCAGTGGTCCTCCCAAGCCGTAGATGGTGACGCAGCGGAGCGAGCAAGGAACAGAGGTTATGAGGGTGTGAGCATTACGGTTTCCATATCTTTTTGAGCTTTTGAAGGTGTTGGGGTTGTTGGGGTAATGGGAGGAGAAGAAAACCCAAACCCACTGCCTCACGCAGGTCAGGTGAGAGTAGAGGGTTTGCGGCGGCTGGAGTGGTGACCACTAGATAGTGACGGAGGTCTAGTGGTGGACTGTCACGAACAGAGAGCGGAAGAGGATGAGCTGTGTGGCAGAGGCAAGGTAGGGTACGAAATCTGTGTGGAGCGCGCAAAGAGAAATGAGGGAACTGAAAAGAAAATTGAACCCTGTGTTTCCACATCTGTTTTATGATAAGCCTATGGCTTATCTAGTTTTACGACTAGATGAACAAGGGTTTACGTGCCAATTTATTTGAGTTCACTCTCGTTTTCGCCCAAATTTGCCTTGTTTTGTTCCTAAGTTGGACTTTGACTCGTTTTGCGTCTTTTGTGTAGTTTTTAGGTTATTTTGGATAGAATTACGCTTGTGGTTGCTTGTGTTGTTTTCAGGTCCATAAGTGAAGCTCTAAGAATTAAGGAAAGTCAAGAAATAGTGGAGATTGCCATTCTGGAGATTCTCGCCCCGCGAGAGGAAGCTCGCCCCGCGAGAGTTTGAAGATCTGGGAAGACAGAGACCATCACGGCCTAGCCGTGATTCTCATCACGGCCGTGACCTAAAAGCCATACAAGTCAGAGACCATCACGGCCTAGCCGTGATGTGTATCACGGCCGTGACCCAAAATCCACACAAGGCAGAGAACATCACGGCCTGGCCGTGATTCACATCACGGGCCGTGAAAGGCGGGCTCGCGTCGCGAGACATCCTTCGCGTCGCGAATGTTCAAATTCCAGAAGTGCGCCAGAAGCAGAAGCCATCACGGCCTGGCCGTGACGCGTGGCCTCCTTATAAATAGAGCAGATCAGAACAGAAAAGAGGACTTTTTGGATCAGAATTTTCAGAGAACTTTTGTAATCCTTATTCTGGGGTTTCTTCTCCTTTTCTCCTCTCTTAATTCTTAGGCTTAGGATGAATTCCGATTGTACGTGCGTTGTTGTTACGGACATGAGGAACTAATCCTCTTGTCTAGGGGATCGATGAAGCCACCCATGGCGGCATAGTGTTCATGTAATGTAACTCTCTCTCCTTTAATTCAATTATGATTTTCCAATTCTGTTTTCATTGTGTCGATTATATGCTAGCGTGATCGACTAGTTAAGCGTGTTGAGGCCTAGCGGCGATTCGCGTTTTAGAACTTGAATTGGGAACATCGGTCGAGTATTGCACGAGAGTGAGTAGGAGATCGATGCAACCTATAGGGAACAAGAATTAATAGAATTCGAGATTAGGGTTAAGAGACCTAGCAAGTAATTAACTCAAATCATCGAATACGTCCTAATGAGCACGGAAGTGGATTTAGGAGAATTTAGGGGTCCCGGTTGACATTAAAATTGAATTTAGGGAGGAGAATATCATCACTTGGGTACTTTGCATGATTGGGTAGGTGGATTCAAACCTTAGATGCTTTTAAATTTCTGAATTCATTCACCTTAGCTTTAATCGATTTCTTAATTGAATTGCAATCTTAATCTCTCTCACAACAATTTTCTTCGCTTAATCGAACCTATTGAATTTCTTACGAAATTAGTCGAATTGGTAACCCAATCCTTGTGTTCGACCTCGGTAGAATCTTTACCGTGTTTTTATTACTTGCGACGACCGGTACACTTGAGGAGACACAACAAGTTTTTGGCGCCGTTAGTGGGATTGGCACAACCAATTTTCCTAATTCGAGGAAATTCGACTGTTTAGTTAAGCTGATTTTTTTTGTTTTATTTTCTTTTATTTAATTGCCATTATTTTTTCTCTGTTTCTTTGATTCCACTTGGTCTTTGCCTGTTTTTGTATGCGAGGTACTCTTCTACAAGAGGACGTGCTATTCGATTCCGAGATCACCAGGACCGAGCGGCAGTTAAGAAAAGAGGCCAGAGAAAGGAAGAGGTTGGAAGCAATTAAAATAGAAGGCATGGCTGAAGAAAATCCTCCTCCTCCTCCTCCTCGTTACAAGCCTCTCTTTGAGTACGATCTACCAAGCTTGGTAGATTGTGACTCTTCTATTGTAAGGGGCAACCTGAACACGAGACTCTTTGAGTGGAAGCCTCGTGTCACATACCAGATCCGGGAGAATCAGTTTGATGGGAGTGGCAAACAGGACCCGCATAGGCATATCACTCGCTTCCTGGAAGCTTGTGACTTGCAGAAGACCAGGGGAGTCTCTCAGGATGAGTTTCGCTTGCGGCTTTTCCCTCTTTCTCTTAGGGATGTCGCTCGCGATTGGGTTGTGATTTGGATAGGAACAGCATCAGAACTTGGGAGCAAATGGCACAGAAGTTCCTAACCAAATATTTCCCTCCTCAGAAGGCGGCACAAGCAAGAATAGCCATCACTTCATTCAGGCAAACGGAGGATGAAACATACAATGAAGCGTGGGAGAGGTACAATGGTTTGTTGAGAAGATGTCCCTCTGCGTTCTTTGACCCGGTTTCCAAAGTGCAGCATTTCTTTAATGGGTTGAGGGGACGCTATCGGATGAACTGTGATGCCGCAGTGGCCGGTTCTTTTGTATATTTATCTACTGAGGACGGATGGGCACTTGTTAGAGAAGATGTCATATAATGATTACAACCGTGGTAGGGAGACCTCGAGTGGAATCGTTCTCGGGACAATGGAAGCCATTTTAGAGCAAAACAGACTTTTGAAGATGCGAGAATGAGGCTTTGTCGGGAACAAGAGGGTTAATGCAATACACGAGGGAATGCCTCCTGGTTGTGCAAATTGCAATGGAAATCATGACACTCAGAATTGCCCGCTAAATTTCCCTCAAGAACATGTGGACTCTTGCCACAACTTCTATGACACTTGTGCCCTGAACAATTATCGGAGGAACAATCGGAATCGAATAGGGGCTACATGAGAAGAGACCATCCAGGATTTGCTTGGAGTGATGTTAATGGTGGTCTAGCCGGTCAACAACACCCTCAACAGAGTGGCAACAACCTCAACAGGTCTCGAGACCGAACATTGGAATTCAGCGGCGCAATACTCAAGAGCTCCTCCAGGGCCTAATCGATTGCAAATATCGGGATGGTGGAAGACAAGGTGGGGAGCTGGCCTTTGAAAAAGATGACAGGACAGTTGAGAAGCTGTCAACCTATACATACACAGCTTTAGAGAAAGTGAATGCGTCGGTTGACAAGTTGGCGACTCATACGAGTTCAAGAATTCAGAATCTTGAGACACAAATAGCGCGGCTCGCGAAGCAACTTAATGAGCGTCTTCCAGGCACTCTTCCGGTAGTACCGAGAACAACCCCAAGGGACAATGCAATGTCATATCTACTAGAAGCGGAAGGGTGTTGGAACCTAGCAGGGTACCGCTAGTTCTCGGGATGACAAGGACCGGAACAACTACCGGTTGAGGAAGAGCAACGAGAGAAAGAAGGGTTGGCAAGTGACAAGGGGACCGGAGCAAGGGGGAAGGCTGAAACTTGTGGATGAAGAGTTCCGAAGGAAGAAGTGGGTTGAACCCCAAGACCTCCCGCCCTACATGAAGGTTCCGTATCCAGGAAAGATTGAAGAAGCCTCAACAGGATAAGCAATTCAATAAGTTCCTTGATGTCTTCCGAAAACTTCGATTAACATTCCATTTGCGGAAGCCTTGGAACAAATGCCATCATATGCTCGGTTTATGAAGGAACTTCTCACTAAGAAGCGGAGGATTGTGGATGAAGAAACGATTGCTTTGACCGAGGAGTGTAGTGCCATTCTTCAACGGAAAGCGCCTCCGAAGTTGAAGGATCCGGTTTCCTTCGATACCATGCACCATTGGGGAATGACCTTTGAAAGGCATTATGTGATCTAGGGGCAAGCATCAACTTGATGCCCCTCTCGATGATGAAGAGGCTAGGGATCAAGGAAGTAAAGGATACGCGAATGTCACTCCAACTGGTTGATCGTTCTATCAAATATCCCTATGGAGTAGTTGAAGACTTGCTCGTGAAGGTTGACAAGTTCATATTCCCAGTGGACTTCGTGGTGCTCGACATGGATGAAGATGCTTTGAGATCCCTCTCATATTGGGTAGACCCTTCTTGGCCACCAGGGGATGCCTTGATAGATGTTCGGCAAGGGAAACTCACTTTAAGGGTGAATGATGATAAGGTGGTCTTCAATGTCTTTGAAGCGATTAAGCACCGGAAGAAAAGTCATTTGTGTATCGAGTGGATGTTGTGGACCCAGCTGAAAAGGTAAAGGCAATTCGAAAAGACCATGATCCTTCACTTGCAACAAAGATCGGTAGAATCTCATGAGGAAAACAGTGAGGAAAAAGGCCCTTCGGGGGATGAAGTTTACCTTGAGTGGCTACGAGACATGGAACCCATACCAAGTCTCCCAAGGAAAGAATGTGCAAGGGAAGAACTCAGCTGCAAAGGAATGAAAAAGAAGGGCAAAGCACCAAGGTTGAAGGGTGGCACAACCGTAGTGGTCAGTACAGACAAAGAATTGATCTCAAAAAGGATCACCACGGAGTGGAGAGTTCGTGCTGATTATAGAAGGATGCTGGACTTAAATGAGCTGTCCGGGAACAACTTGCGAGTATATAAAAGTGCACAAACCTACAAAGAACGGGCCAAAGAATGGCATGGCAAGCAGGATCTTCCTCCGGATTAACCCTTAGGGGCGACTTGAGTCAGGCTCGGGACGTTAAACAAGCGCTACTTGGGAGGCAACCCAAGCTAGGTACACTCTCTTTTCCTCACTCTTGTTTTTGTGTTTGTGTTTGTTTTGCTTTTGTTTGTCACTCTTGAATAATTTGAGAAGATCAAGAGTTTTTGTATGAATGTCGTGTCGGCAAGCTTGTTGGATGTTAATTGAATTGAGCATGATTGATTGCATGAATTACTTGATAATTGATGATTTCCCCCTAGGTTCTGAAAATAGAAAAGTTTATCCCCACTAAAAAATTGAAAATTGAACTTTGAGATTTATTATGATTGCTTGATTTATGATAAGTTTGGGGTGAGGGGGTGCACACACTAGGAATCGTATCTCGGTCAAACAGTTTGCAAAATGTCCAGGTGAGGATTTGAGCCTCCAACTCTGTTTTTGAATGTGTGAATCACTTTGTAAGTTGCACTTTCCCGAATTTGCTTGAATCTCTATATGGTTTGCATGTTTATGTGTTGCATCAAATGATTTAGGCAATTTTCTTTGAATTAACTACTTGGCCTGAAATGAACCACCCCTAATGCATGTTCCCTAGTTAGCCAAATTGAGCCCAATTGACCTATTGTTTCTTGATGACCCTACATTACGAGCCAAAATCTGAAAAACCATGTTAACCCAATCTTAGGATTAGGAGAGCATGGAAATGAGCAAGAGAAAGGTTGTGAGAAACTAAGTTTGGGGTGGCTACAAGGTATGTGTCATATTGGGATGAGAAAAAGAAAATAAAGGTTGACCCAAGGCAAAAAGAAAAGAAAAGAAAAGAAGAAAACAAAAATTGCCAAAAGAAAAGGGGCAAAACAAAAATAATATCAAGGAAAAGGTTGTAGTCACCCGAGCCCAAATGAAAAGTGGAAAGAAAGGAATTTGAGTGGAAAATGTGTTTAATGCTCATGCTCTCTTAGTTCCTAGGGACTTAAGCCTAAATATCCTTGATTATCCTACCCTCAGCCAGGCCCCATTACAACCTTTAAAAGACCTTTTGATGTTGCATGCATGTTTTCGTGGGAACTATGTTTGAGATGAAAATCAAATTCATGGGAAGTGCTCTTGATAAGTGAAATTGAGTGAAAAAGTTGAAAGCCTAGACAAACTTGAGCGAATGAGTGAAATACTAAATGCCCTTGTGAGGAAGGCAATTGTTTGAAATAGGTGATCTTCCTTTGTGTGTATCTTTGAGCCTCAACTTAGAGTAATGATGGCATGAATGATAATTTCTCAATTGTTTAAAGTAAATGAATGTGGGGACTACATTGATGAAAAAAGGGGGGAATCAAAGAAGAAAAACTGTTTTGTAAAGTCGCATGAAATTTGTGCGAAATTGATTAGATCTTTAGGCTTGCCAAGTCTTGAGTCGTTTTTGAGTTTTAAGCTTGCTTGGGGACAAGCAAGGTTTAAGTTTGGGGTATTTTGATAAGCCTCTGGCTTATCTAGTTTTACGACTAGATGAACAAGGGTTTACGTGCCAATTTATTCGAGTTCACTCTCGTTTTCGCCCAAATTTGCCTTGTTTTGTTCCTAAGTTGGACTTTGACTCGTTTTGCGTCTTTTGTGTAGTTTTTAGGTTATTTTGGATAGAATTACGCTTGTGGTTGCTTGTGTTGTTTTCAGGTCCATAAGTGAAGCTCTAAGAATTAAGGAAAGTCAAGAAATAGTGGAGATTGCCATTCTGGAGATTCTCGCCCCGCGAGAGTTTGAAGATCTGGGAAGACAGAGACCATCACGGCCTAGCCGTGATTCTCATCACGGCCGTGACCTAAAAGCCATACAAGTCAGAGACCATCACGGCCTAGCCGTGATGTGTATCACGGCCGTGACCCAAAATCCACACAAGGCAGAGAACATCACGGCCTGGCCGTGATTCACATCACGGGCCGTGAAAGGCGGGCTCGCGTCGCGAGACATCCTTCGCGTCGCGAATGTTCAAATTCCAGAAGTGCGCCAGAAGCAGAAGCCATCACGGCCTGGCCGTGACGCGTGGCCTCCTTATAAATAGAGCAGATCAGAACAGAAAAGAGGACTTTTTGGATCAGAATTTTCAGAGAACTTTTGTAATCCTTATTCTGGGGTTTCTTCTCCTTTTCTCCTCTCTTAATTCTTAGGCTTAGGATGAATTCCGATTGTACGTGCGTTGTTGTTACGGACATGAGGAACTAATCCTCTTGTCTAGGGGATCGATGAAGCCACCCATGGCGGCATAGTGTTCATGTAATGTAACTCTCTCTCCTTTAATTCAATTATGATTTTCCAATTCTGTTTTCATTGTGTCGATTATATGCTAGCGTGATCGACTAGTTAAGCGTGTTGAGGCCTAGCGGCGATTCGCGTTTTAGAACTTGAATTGGGAACATCGGTCAGTATTGCACGAGAGTGAGTAGGAGATCGATGCAACCTATAGGGAACAAGAATTAATAGAATTCGAGATTAGGGTTAAGAGACCTAGCAAGTAATTAACTCAAATCATCGAATACGTCCTAATGAGCACGGAAGTGGATTTAGGAGAATTTAGGGGTCCCGGTTGACATTAAAATTGAATTTAGGGAGGAGAATATCATCACTTGGGTACTTTGCATGATTGGGTAGGTGGATTCGAAACCTTAGATGCTTTTAAATTTCTGAATTCATTCACCTTAGCTTTAATTGATTTCTTAATTGAATTGCAATCTTAATCTCTCTCACAACAATTTTCTTCGCTTAACTGAACCTATTGAATTTCTTACGAAATTAGTCGAATTGGTAACCCAATCCTTGTGTTCGACCTTGGTAGAATCTTACCGTGTTTTTATTACTTGCGACGACCCGGTACACTTGCCGGAGACACAACAAGTTTTTGGCGCCGTTGCCGGGGATTGGCACAACCAATTTTCCTAATTCCGAGGAAATTCGGCTGTTTGGTTAAGCTGATTTTTTTTTTGTTTTATTTTCTTTTATTTAATTGCCATTATTTTTCTCTGTTTCTTTGATTCCACTTGGTCTCTGCCTGTTTTTGTATGCGAGGTACTCTTCTACAAGAGGACGTGCTATTTGATTCCGAGATCACCAGGACCGAGCGGCAGTTAAGAAAAGAGGCCAGAGAAAGGAAGAGGTTGGAAGCAATTAAAATAGAAGGCATGGCTGAAGAAAATCCTCCTCCTCCTCCTCCTCCTCGTTACAAGCCTCTCTTTGAGTACGATCTACCAAGCTTGGTAGATTGTGACTCTTCTATTGTAAGGGGCAACCTGAACACAGACTCTTTCAGAGTGGAAGCCTGTGTCACATACCAGATCCGGGAGAATCAGTTTGATGGGAGTGGCAAACAGGACCCGCATAGACATATCACTCGCTTCCTGGAAGCTTGTGACTTGCAGAAGACCAGGGGAGTCTCTCAGGATGAGTTTCGCTTGCGGCTTTTCCCTCTTTCTCTTAGGGATGTCGCTCGCGATTGGGTTGACAGTTTGGATAGGAACAGCATCAGAACTTGGGAGCAAATGGCACAGAAGTTCCTAACCAAATATTTCCCTCCTCAGAAGGCGGCACAAGCAAGAATAGCCGTCACTTCATTCAGGCAAACGGAGGATGAAACATACAATGAAGCGTGGGAGAGGTACAATGGTTTGTTGAGAAGATGTCCCTCTGCGTTCTTTGACCCGGTTTCCAAAGTGCAGCATTTCTTTAATGGGTTGAGGGGACGCTATCAGATGAACTGTGATGCCGCAGCTGGCGGTTCTTTTGTATATTTATCGGCTGAGGACGGATGGGCACTGTTAGAGAAGATGTCATATAATGATTACAACCGTGGTAGGGAGACCTCGAGTGGAATCAGTTCTGGGACAATGGAAGCCATTTTAGAGCAAAACAGACTTTTGAAGATGCAGAATGAGGCTTTGTCTGGGAACAAGAGGGTTAATGCAATACACGAGGGAATGCCTCCTGGTTGTGCAAATTGCAATGGAAATCATGACACTCAGAATTGCCCGCTAAATTTCCCTCAAGAACATGTGGACTCTTGCCACAACTTCTATGACACTGTGCCCCAGAACAATTATCAGAGGAACAATCAATCAGAATAGGGGCTACATGAGAAGAGACCATCCAGGATTTGCTTGGAGTGATGTTAATGGTGGTCTAGCCGGTCAACAACACCCTCAACAGAATTGGCAACAACCTCAACAGGGTCTGAGACCGAACATTGGAATTCAGCAGCGCAATACTCAGTAGGCTCCTCCGGGGCCTAATCAGTTGCAAATATCAGATGGTGGAAGACAACAGTGGGAGCTGGCCTTTGAAAAGATGACCGGGACAGTTGAGAAGCTGTCAACCTATACATACACAGCTTTAGAGAAAGTGAATGCGTCAGTTGACAAGTTGGCGACTCATACAGGTTCAGCAATTCAGAATCTTGAGACACAAATAGCGCAGCTCGCGAAGCAACTTAATGAGCGTCTTCCAGGCACTCTTCCAGGTAGTACTGAGAACAACCCCAAGGGACAATGCAATGTAATATCTACTAGAAGCGGAAGGGTGTTGGAACCTAGCAGGTACCGCTAGTTCTCGGGATGACAAGGACCCAGGAACAACTACCGGTTGAGGAAGAGCAACCGAGAGAAAGAAGGGTTGGCAAGTGACAAGGGACCTAGGAGCAAGGGGAAGGCTGAAACTTGTGGATGAAGAGTTCGAAGGAAGAAGTGGGTTGAACCCCAAGACCTCCCGCCCTACATGAAGGTTCCGTATCCGGAAAGATTGAAGAAGCCTCAACAGGATAAGCAATTCAATAAGTTCCTTGATGTCTTCCGAAAACTTCAGATTAACATTCCATTTGCGGAAGCCTTGGAACAAATGCCATCATATGCTCGGTTTATGAAGGAACTTCTCACTAAGAAGCGAAGGATTGTGGATGAAGAAACGGTTGCTTTGACCGAGGAGTGTAGTGCCATTCTTCAACGGAAACCGCCTCCGAAGTTGAAGGATCCGGTTCCTTCTCGATACCATGCACCATTGGGGGAATGACCTTCGGAAAGGCATTATGTGATCTAGGGGCAAGCATCAACTTGATGCCCTCTCGATGATGAAGAGGCTAGGGATCAAGGAAGTAAAGGATACGCGAATGTCACTCCAATCGGCTGATCGTTCTATCAAATATCCCTATGGAGTAGTTGAAGACTTGCTCGTGAAGGTTGACAAGTTCATATTCCCAGTGGACTTCGTGGTGCTCGACATGGATGAAGATGCTGAGATCCCTCTCATATTGGGTAGACCCTTCTTGGCCACCGGGGATGCCTTGATAGATGTTCGGCAAGGGAAACTCACTTTAAGGGTGAATGATGATAAGGTGGTCTTCAATGTCTTTGAAGCGATTAAGCACCGGAAGAAAAGTCAGCTGTGTATCGAGTGGATGTTGTGGACCCAGCTGAAAAGGTAAAGGCAATTCGAAAAGACCATGATCCTTCACTTGCAACAAGATGTCGGTAGAATCTCATGAGGAAAACGAGTGAGAAAAAGGCCCTTCGGGGATGAAGTTTACCTTGAGTGGCTACGAGACATGGAACCCATACCAAGTCTCCCAAGGAAAGAATGTGCAAGGGAAGAACTCAGCTGCAAAGGAATGAAAAAGAAGGGCAAAGCACCAAGGTTGAAGGGTGGCACAACCGTAGTGGTCGGTCTGAGACAAAGAATTGATCTCAAAAGGATCACCACGGAGTGGAGAGTTCGTGCTGATTATAGAAGGATGCTGGACTTAAATGAGCTGTCCGGGAACAGCTTGCGAGTATATAAAAGTGCACAAACCTACAAAGAACGGGCCAAAGAATGGCATGGCAAGCAGGATCTTCCTCCGGATTAACCCTTAGGGGCGACTTGAGTCGGGCTCGGGACGTTAAACAAGCGCTACTTGGGAGGCAACCCAAGCTAGGTACACTCTCTTTTCCTCACTCTTGTTTTTGTGTTTGTGTTTGTTTTGCTTTTGTTTGTCACTCTTGAATAATTTGAGAAGATCAAGAGTTTTTGTATGAATGTCGTGTCGGCAAGCTTGTTGGATGTTAATTGAATTGAGCATGATTGATTGCATGAATTACTTGATAATTGATGATTTCCCCCTAGGTTCTGAAAATAGAAAAGTTTATCCCCACTAAAAAATTGAAAATTGAACTTTGAGATTTATTATGATTGCTTGATTTATGATAAGTTTGGGGTGAGGGGGTGCACACACTAGGAATCGTATCTCGGTCAAACAGTTTGCAAAATGTCCAGGTGAGGATTTGAGCCTCCAACTCTGTTTTTGAATGTGTGAATCACTGTAAGTTGCACTTTCCCGAATTTGCTTGAATCTCTATATGGTTTGCATGTTTATGTGTTGCATCAAATGATTTAGGCAATTTTCTTTGAATTAACTACTTGGCCTGAAATGAACCACCCCTAATGCATGTTCCCTAGTTAGCCAAATTGAGCCCAATTGACCTATTGTTTCTTGATGACCCTACATTACGAGCCAAAATCTGAAAAACCATGTTAACCCAATCTTAGGATTAGGAGAGCATGGAAATGAGCAAGAAGAAAGGTTGTGAGAAACTAAGTTTGGGGTGGCTACAAGGTATGTGTCATATTGGGATGAGAAAAAGAAAATAAAGGTTGACCCAAGGCAAAAAGAAAAGAAAAGAAAAGAAGAAAACAAAAATTGCCAAAAGAAAAGGGGCAAAACAAAAATAATATCAAGGAAAAGGTTGTAGTCACCCGAGCCCAAATGAAAAATGGAAAGAAAGGAATTTGAGTGGAAAATGTGTTTAATGCTCATGCTCTCTTAGTTCCTAGGGACTTAAGCCTAAATATCCTTGATTATCCTACCCTCGGCCCAGCCCCATTACAACCTTTAAAAGACCTTTTGATGTTGCATGCATGTTTTCGTGGGAACTATGTTTGAGATGAAAATCAAATTCATGGGAAGTGCTCTTGATAAGTGAAATTGAGTGAAAAAGTTGAAAGCCTAGACAAACTTGAGCGAATGAGTGAAATACTAAATGCCCTTGTGAGGAAGGCAATTGTTTGAAATAGGTGATCTTCCTTTGTGTGTATCTTTGAGCCTCAACTTAGAGTAATGATGGCATGAATGATAATTTCTCAATTGTTTAAAGTAAATGAATGTGGGGACTACATTGATGAAAAAAAGGGGGGAATCAAAGAAGAAAAACTGTTTTGTAAAGTCGCATGAAATTTGTGCGAAATTGATTAGATCTTTAGGCTTGCCAAGTCTTGAGTCGTTTTTGAGTTTTAAGCTTGCTTGGGGACAAGCAAGGTTTAAGTTTGGGGTATTTTGATAAGCCTCTGGCTTATCTAGTTTTACGACTAGATGAACAAGGGTTTACGTGCCAATTTATTCGAGTTCACTCTCGTTTTCGCCCAAATTTGCCTTGTTTTGTTCCTAAGTTGGACTTTGACTCGTTTTGCGTCTTTTGTGTAGTTTTTAGGTTATTTTGGATAGAATTACGCTTGTGGTTGCTTGTGTTGTTTTCAGGTCCATAAGTGAAGCTCTAAGAATTAAGGAAAGTCAAGAAATAGTGGAGATTGCCATTCTGGAGATTCTCGCCCCGCGAGAGGAAGCTCGCCCCGCGAGAGTTTGAAGATCTGGGAAGACAGAGACCATCACGGCCTAGCCGTGATTCTCATCACGGCCGTGACCTAAAAGCCATACAAGTCAGAGACCATCACGGCCTAGCCGTGATGTGTATCACGGCCGTGACCCAAAATCCACACAAGGCAGAGAACATCACGGCCTGGCCGTGATTCACATCACGGGCCGTGAAAGGCGGGCTCGCGTCGCGAGACATCCTTCGCGTCGCGAATGTTCAAATTCCAGAAGTGCGCCAGAAGCAGAAGCCATCACGGCCTGGCCGTGACGCGTGGCCTCCTTATAAATAGAGCAGATCAGAACAGAAAAGAGGACTTTTTGGATCAGAATTTTCAGAGAACTTTTGTAATCCTTATTCTGGGGTTTCTTCTCCTTTTCTCCTCTCTTAATTCTTAGGCTTAGGATGAATTCCGATTGTACGTGCGTTGTTGTTACGGACATGAGGAACTAATCCTCTTGTCTAGGGGATCGATGAAGCCACCCATGGCGGCATAGTGTTCATGTAATGTAACTCTCTCTCCTTTAATTCAATTATGATTTTCCAATTCTGTTTTCATTGTGTCGATTATATGCTAGCGTGATCGACTAGTTAAGCGTGTTGAGGCCTAGCGGCGATTCGCGTTTTAGAACTTGAATTGGGAACATCGGTCGAGTATTGCACGAGAGTGAGTAGGAGATCGATGCAACCTATAGGGAACAAGAATTAATAGAATTCGAGATTAGGGTTAAGAGACCTAGCAAGTAATTAACTCAAATCATCGAATACGTCCTAATGAGCACGGAAGTGGATTTAGGAGAATTTAGGGGTCCCGGTTGACATTAAAATTGAATTTAGGGAGGAGAATATCATCACTTGGGTACTTTGCATGATTGGGTAGGTGGATTCGAAACCTTAGATGCTTTTAAATTTCTGAATTCATTCACCTTAGCTTTAATCGATTTCTTAATTGAATTGCAATCTTAATCTCTCTCACAACAATTTTCTTCGCTTAACTGAACCTATTGAATTTCTTACGAAATTAGTCGAATTGGTAACCCAATCCTTGTGTTCGACCTCGGTAGAATCTTACCGTGTTTTTATTACTTGCGACGACCCGGTACACTTGCCGGAGACACAACAAGTTTTTGGCGCCGTTGCCGGGGATTGGCACAACCAATTTTCCTAATTCTGAGGAAATTCGGCTGTTTGGTTAAGCTGATTTTTTTTTTGTTTTATTTTCTTTTATTTAATTGCCATTATTTTTCTCTGTTTCTTTGATTCCACTTGGTCTTTGCCTGTTTTTGTATGCGAGGTACTCTTCTACAAGAGGACGTGCTATTCGATTCCGAGATCACCAGGACCGAGCGGCAGTTAAGAAAAGAGGCCAGAGAAAGGAAGAGGTTGGAAGCAATTAAAATAGAAGGCATGGCTGAAGAAAATCCTCCTCCTCCTCCTCCTCGTTACAAGCCTCTCTTTGAGTACGATCTACCAAGCTTGGTAGATTGTGACCCTTCTATTGTAAGGGGCAACCTGAACACGAACTCTTTGCAGTGGAAGCCTGTGTCACATACCAGATCCGGGAGAATCAGTTTGATGGGAGTGGCAAACAGGACCCGCATAGGCATATCACTCGCTTCCTGGAAGCTTGTGACTTGCAGAAGACCAGGGGAGTCTCTCAGGATGAGTTTCGCTTGCGGCTTTTCCCTCTTTCTCTTAGGGATGTCGCTCGCGATTGGGTTGACAGTTTGGATAGGAACAGCATCAGAACTTGGGAGCAAATGGCACAGAAGTTCCTAACCAAATATTTCCCTCCTCAGAAGGCGGCACAAGCAAGAATAGCCATCACTTCATTCAGGCAAACGGAGGATGAAACATACAATGAAGCGTGGGAGAGGTACAATGGTTTGTTGAGAAGATGTCCCTCTGCGTTCTTTGACCCGGTTTCCAAAGTGCAGCATTTCTTTAATGGGTTGAGGGGACGCTATCAGATGAACTGTGATGCCGCAGCTGGCGGTTCTTTTGTATATTTATCGGCTGAGGACGGATGGGCACTGTTAGAGAAGATGTCATATAATGATTACAACCGTGGTAGGGAGACCTCGAGTGGAATCAGTTCTGGGACAATGGAAGCCATTTTAGAGCAAAACAGACTTTTGAAGATGCGAGAATGAGGCTTTGTGTCCGGGAACAAGAGGGTTAATGCAATACACGAGGGAATGCCTCCTGGTTGTGCAAATTGCAATGGAAATCATGACACTCAGAATTGCCCGCTAAATTTCCCTCAAGAACATGTGGACTCTTGCCACAACTTCTATGACATCGTGCCCGGAACAATTATCGAGGAACAATCGAGAATCGAATAGGGGCTACATGAGAAGAGACCATCCAGGATTTGCTTGGAGTGATGTTAATGGTGGTCTAGCCGGTCAACAACACCCTCAACAGAATTGGCAACAACCTCAAGCGAGTGCGAGACCGAACATTGGAATTCAAAGCGCAATACTTTCCAGAGCTCCTCCGGGGCCTAATCGATTGCAAATATCGAGATGGTGGAAGACAACAAAGTGGGAGCTGGCCTTTGAAAAGATGACCGGGACAGTTGAGAAGCTGTCAACCTATACATACACAGCTTTTTAGAGAAAGTGAATGCGTCAGTTGACAAGTTGGCGACTCATACAGGTTCAGCAATTCAGAATCTTGAGACACAAATAGCGCAGCTCTCGAAGCAACTTAATGAGCGTCTTCCAGGCACTCTTCCAGGTAGTACTGAGAACAACCCCAAGGGACAATGCAATGTCATATCTACTAGAAGCGGAAGGGTGTTGGAACCTAGCAGGGGTACCGCTAGTTCTCAGGATGACAAGGACCCGGAACAACTACCAGTTGAGGAAGAGCAACCAGAGAAAGAAGGGTTGGCAAGTGACAAGGGACCGGAGCAAGGGGGAAGGCTGAAACTTGTGGATGAAGAGTTCCGAAGGAAGAAGTGGGTTGAACCCCAAGACCTCCCGCCCTACATGAAGGTTCCGTATCCGGAAAGATTGAAGAAGCCTCAACAGGATAAGCAATTCAATAAGTTCCTTGATGTCTTCCGAAAACTTCAGATTAACATTCCATTTGCGGAAGCCTTGGAACAAATGTCATCATATGCTCGGTTTATGAAGGAACTTCTCACTAAGAAGCGGAGGATTGTGGATGAAGAAACGATTGCTTTGACCGAGGAGTGTAGTGCCATTCTTCAACGGAAACTGCCTCCGAAGTTGAAGGATCCCGGTTCCTTCTCGATACCATGCACCATTGGGGGAATGACCTTCGGAAAGGCATTATGTGATCTAGGGGCAAGCATCAACTTGATGCCCCTCTCGATGATGAAGAGGCTAGGGATCAAGGAAGTAAAGGATACGCGAATGTCACTCCAACTGGCTGATCGTTCTATCAAATATCCCTATGGAGTAGTTGAAGACTTGCTCGTGAAGGTTGACAAGTTCATATTCCCAGTGGACTTCGTGGTGCTCGACATGGATGAAGATGCTGAGATCCCTCTCATATTGGGTAGACCCTTCTTGGCCACCGGGGATGCCTTGATAGATGTTCGGCAAGGGAAACTCACTTTAAGGGTGAATGATGATAAGGTGGTCTTCAATGTCTTTGAAGCGATTAAGCACCCGGAAGAAAAGTCAGCTGTGTATCGAGTGGATGTTGTGGACCCAGCTGAAAAGGTAAAGGCAATTCGAAAAGACCATGATCCTTCACTTGCAACAGTATCGGTAGAATCTCATGAGGAAAACTGATGAGGAAAAAAGGCCGCCCGGGGATGAAGTTTACCTTGAGTGGCTACGAGACATGGAACCCATACCAAGTCTCCCAAGGAAAGAATGTGCAAGGGAAGAACTCAGCTGCAAAGGAATGAAAAAGAAGGGCAAAGCACCAAGGTTGAAGGGTGGCACAACCCTAGTAGTGGTCGATCTGAGACAAAGAATTGATCTCAAAAAGGATCACCACGGAGTGGAGAGTTCGTGCTGATTATAGAAGGATGCTGGACTTAAATGAGCTGTCCGGGAACAGCTTGCGAGTATATAAAAGTGCACAAACCTACAAAGAACGGGCCAAAGAATGGCATGGCAAGCAGGATCTTCCTCCGGATTAACCCTTAGGGGCGACTTGAGTCGGGCTCGGGACGTTAAACAAGCGCTACTTGGGAGGCAACCCAAGCTAGGTACACTCTCTTTTCCTCACTCTTGTTTTTGTGTTTGTGTTTGTTTTGCTTTTGTTTGTCACTCTTGAATAATTTGAGAAGATCAAGAGTTTTTGTATGAATGTCGTGTCGGCAAGCTTGTTGGATGTTAATTGAATTGAGCATGATTGATTGCATGAATTACTTGATAATTGATGATTTCCCCCTAGGTTCTGAAAATAGAAAAGTTTATCCCCACTAAAAAATTGAAAATTGAACTTTGAGATTTATTATGATTGCTTGATTTATGATAAGTTTGGGGTGAGGGGGTGCACACACTAGGAATCGTATCTCGGTCAAACAGTTTGCAAAATGTCCAGGTGAGGATTTGAGCCTCCAACTCTGTTTTTGAATGTGTGAATCACTGTAAGTTGCACTTTCCCGAATTTGCTTGAATCTCTATATGGTTTGCATGTTTATGTGTTGCATCAAATGATTTAGGCAATTTTCTTTGAATTAACTACTTGGCCTGAAATGAACCACCCCTAATGCATGTTCCCTAGTTAGCCAAATTGAGCCCAATTGACCTATTGTTTCTTGATGACCCTACATTACGAGCCAAAATCTGAAAAACCATGTTAACCCAATCTTAGGATTAGGAGAGCATGGAAATGAGCAAGAGAAAGGTTGTGAGAAACTAAGTTTGGGGTGGCTACAAGGTATGTGTCATATTGGGATGAGAAAAAGAAAATAAAGGTTGACCCAAGGCAAAAAGAAAAGAAAAGAAAAGAAGAAAACAAAAATTGCCAAAAGAAAAGGGGCAAAACAAAAATAATATCAAGGAAAAGGTTGTAGTCACCCGAGCCCAAATGAAAAGTGGAAAGAAAGGAATTTGAGTGGAAAATGTGTTTAATGCTCATGCTCTCTTAGTTCCTAGGGACTTAAGCCTAAATATCCTTGATTATCCTACCCTCAGCCAGGCCCCATTACAACCTTTAAAAGACCTTTTGATGTTGCATGCATGTTTTCGTGGGAACTATGTTTGAGATGAAAATCAAATTCATGGGAAGTGCTCTTGATAAGTGAAATTGAGTGAAAAAGTTGAAAGCCTAGACAAACTTGAGCGAATGAGTGAAATACTAAATGCCCTTGTGAGGAAGGCAATTGTTTGAAATAGGTGATCTTCCTTTGTGTGTATCTTTGAGCCTCAACTTAGAGTAATGATGGCATGAATGATAATTTCTCAATTGTTTAAAGTAAATGAATGTGGGGACTACATTGATGAAAAAAAGGGGGGAATCAAAGAAGAAAAACTGTTTTGTAAAGTCGCATGAAATTTGTGCGAAATTGATTAGATCTTTAGGCTTGCCAAGTCTTGAGTCGTTTTTGAGTTTTAAGCTTGCTTGGGGACAAGCAAGGTTTAAGTTTGGGGTATTTTGATAAGCCTCTGGCTTATCTAGTTTTACGACTAGATGAACAAGGGTTTACGTGCCAATTTATTCGAGTTCACCTCGATTTCGCCCAAATTTGCCTTGTTTTGTTCCTAAGTTGGACTTTGACTCGTTTTGCGTCTTTTGTGTAGTTTTTAGGTTATTTTGGATAGAATTACGCTTGTGGTTGCTTGTGTTGTTTTCAGGTCCATAAGTGAAGCTCTAAGAATTAAGGAAAGTCAAGAAATAGTGGAGATTGCCATTCTGGAGATTCTCGCCCCGCGAGAGGAAGCTCGCCCCGCGAGAGTTTGAAGATCTGGGAAGACAGAGACCATCACGGCCTAGCCGTGATTCTCATCACGGCCGTGACCTAAAAGCCATACAAGTCAGAGACCATCACGGCCTAGCCGTGATGTGTATCACGGCCGTGACCCAAAATCCACACAAGGCAGAGAACATCACGGCCTGGCCGTGATTCACATCACGGGCCGTGAAAGGCGGGCTCGCGTCGCGAGACATCCTTCGCGTCGCGAATGTTCAAATTCCAGAAGTGCGCCAGAAGCAGAAGCCATCACGGCCTGGCCGTGATGGCCATCACGGCCGTGACGCGTGGCCTCCTTATAAATAGAGCAGATCAGAACAGAAAAAAGGACTTTTTGGATCAGAATTTTCAGAGAACTTTTGTAATCCTTATTCTGGGGTTTCTTCTCCTTTTCTCCTCTCTTAATTCTTAGGCTTAGGATGAATTCCGATTGTACGTGCGTTGTTGTTACGGACATGAGGAACTAATCCTCTTGTCTAGGGGATCGATGAAGCCACCCATGGCGGCATAGTGTTCATGTAATGTAACTCTCTCTCCTTTAATTCAATTATGATTTTCCAATTCTGTTTTCATTGTGTCGATTATATGCTAGCGTGATCGACTAGTTAAGCGTGTTGAGGCCTAGCGGCGATTCGCGTTTTAGAACTTGAATTGGGAACATCGGTCGAGTATTGCACGAGAGTGAGTAGGAGATCGATGCAACCTATAGGGAACAAGAATTAATAGAATTCGAGATTAGGGTTAAGAGACCTAGCAAGTAATTAACTCAAATCATCGAATACGTCCTAATGAGCACGGAAGTGGATTTAGGAGAATTTAGGGGTCCCGGTTGACATTCAAATTGAATTTAGGGAGGAGAATATCATCACTTGGGTACTTTGCATGATTGGGTAGGTGGATTCGAAACCTTAGATGCTTTTAAATTTCTGAATTCATTCACCTTAGCTTTAATCGATTTCTTAATTGAATTGCAATCTTAATCTCTCTCACAACAATTTTCTTCGCTTAACTAAACCTATTGAATTTCTTACGAAATTAGTCGAATTGGTAACCCAATCCTTGTGTTCGACCTCGGTAGAATCTTACCGTGTTTTTATTACTTGCGACGACCCGGTACACTTGCCGGAGACACAACATTTTAATAATAACCGATGTGTCAAATTACGGGTACCACATCGGTTTTACTAACAACCGGTGTGTAATAGTTATCACACTGGTTTTCAACCAAACCGATGTTTAAAGTGGTTCTTTAAATTTCAGTAATAATTTTTTCCTTTAGATTTTAGACATCGGTTTACATAAATAACTGATGTGGAAATATTTTAACATCGGTTAGAAAAAAAAACCGATGTTAAAGGTGCTAAAGATAATTTCAAAAATGTCACCACCTCATTTTACACATCAGTTTTATAGAAATCGATGCTAGATCTCCGACGTTGAAAGCATAATTTGCACTAGTGTCAACCCGTAGAGCAGCCATGAATGTTACAAATGGTATCAGAGTAGTACCTCTCACAATACGGTGTGGTTCGGGGGCGAACCAGGTGGAAGCTGGTGGGCATGTAACACCCGGGTGCTTACGAGGGCGGGGAGTGGTCCCTGGTGTAAAGAGAGCACGGACAATGAGCGGCTCCTGTTAGGCTTCTAGGCAGAGGGGCACGTGAATGAACCGATACACACCAAAATGAGAGGGATCCTGAAACTGTGTAGGTTGAGACTACATAGTTGATGGATTTTCGAGACTGTACAGGTATGTGACTGTACAGTTAAGGATGACTTAAAGGAATTGATCGGTACTACCTATACTAACAAGATGCATCTTCTTTTCGGAAGCTCGTCACTTAAGAACTCGACAGTTAAGCGTGCTTTGTCTTTGAGCAATTATAAGATGGGTGACCTCCTGGGAAGTTTTCCTGGAAAGTGTGTCAGTGAGGATAAAACACGTTAAGTCAACCCGTAGAGTAGCCATGGATGTCATGGTAGAGAGCCTTACGAGGCCTGTGCACATGAAACAAATCATTAATGGTAATCCTATTGAGTATCACAGTATAAACAAAACCTTCACTTTAGTAAGAGCTTTACCCTATTATTATTATTATTTATAAAGCTGATATGTTGTTACTTGACAAAACTGTACCCGTGCGTCCAGCACGAGTCAGCAACCCTGGTTAGTTATAATTTATAATAGAAGATCACAACTACCCAACAAGGTAGTCAAACTCAACAGTTTCCGTCCAAACAAAAAGGGAAAGAAGGCAACAGAATATATTAGAGATTAAAATATCAAAATGTTTCTTGGCATACAGTGCCACCAGGACTTTGCCTATAAATTATTGAAATTTCTATAACTTATTTAAAGTTTAAAAAAAATCGAAAATTGTAATAAGAACAAGTTAAGCTGGGGGCCCAGATTAATGAGTTCCAAAAACGACCGAATCGGACCTGTCAAAGACGCAAGATGTAAGAGTATGGGGCCCACAGCCCACCATCAAATTTCACACAGAAACCCACGGCCAGAGACATATTTGCCAATACAGTTTAAAAAACAGACTTTTTTACAAAATTTGAATTGAAGGCAATTGTTGGGTAAAATAAAAGGATAGGACCGTTCACTCTTTAAAATCAACAAACATATTATATCTTTTTTTTTTAACCAACAAACATATTATATCAGTCGACCAAATAGTTTTGAAAAAAAAAAATCCTAATTTTCTAGCATTTTTCATATAATATTATACTAGAGTCCAAAGATATGAAGTCACTAGGAATCATCTTGAGGTTAAATGTTTGGATGGTCTACTTGATAATCTATACTATATCTATATAGTATATACATTTACGAATAAAACTCATTGAATGTTCTTCCAAGTGTCATCTCCTCAGGCATTTCACATTTAATGCATTATTTCGTAGAAAGCATTTTTACACTTAATGATTTTTTTTTACATAATTATGAAATGTTTCTATGTCCAGCTTTTAATTAGTGCAATCATGCCAATTTCCTATGGGTCAATGATTTTAATTAATTTTTAGCATTAACTAAAGTAATGTGTATTCAAATTTGAATCTTTAATCAAATTATTAAAAAAACATACCTATTTCACCACAATCCATCCTATAAATCCAATAGATTTTAAAGAGAGAAGAAAAAAATGATAAATAAATATATGTTCTATAAATAGTTAACTTGCACAGGAAAAAATGATAAATAAATGAAATAGATTTTTAAAGAGAAAATAAAATTAATAATATGATATATAAATGTATTTTCTAGAAATAGTTCACTTGCATGGGGATAAGAGGATAAATAAATCCAATAGATTTTAAAGAGAGGAGATAAAATATGACAGATAAATATTTTTTCAGTAAAAAAAATATAGATAAATATATTTTCTAATAATGATTAACTTGCAGGGGAATCAATAAAAAACAATTTTAAGAGAGAAGATTTATAAATCAAATAGATTAAAAAAATATTATAATTAAACTTATACGAGTATTTATCTTTTATATTTTACATAACATTTTTTTTAATTATTTCTGCATAATTAACCTCATAATTCAATAATTTGTGGTATATAATTCCCTAAAAAAATTAAACTAAAAATGTGAAATAAACAATTACATATTTTTTAATGAAATCCGAAAAAAATTAGTATATCCCTCATGCATGGTATGGGTCAGTTACTATAGCATTGATTAAACTATAAAATTTAATGGTACTGTTAAAAAAATTTAAGTTTTTCTAAATATTATTTTTTTCTTTAAAATATTAAATAGTTCCTAAATGATGATATTTCATTATGATGTGAAAATTCTTACCAAAAAAATTATGATGTGAAATTAATTTGGTTACAGTGGACGATTAATTTTATGAAACTGTTATTCAATGAACACATTGATTTAATAACCTTTCAAGAACTAATTAAGCTTATGAAACTTTTTTTCAAATATCAAAATAAAAGTTAGTTCTCAATATATTATATGTTTTAAGATAATAAAATCTCGTCACACCCTTTTAATTAGTGTTTAAGGTTAAAAAGTTACTTTAGAAATTAAAGAATTTGGAAATGTTATCTTGGCGCACTAGTTAAGATGAATAAAAAAAGCTAAATTTTTATTTATTAAAAAAAAAAGTGCGCTACAGTAACTTTTTCTTTTAATGAAAAGTTGATTATTTTCTATTTGATTTCAATTTCTATAACAAGCAAGTCACTTTAAATTGGAAAGTCATTACATATTATTCCACATCTACTAATATACATGTAAATTAACAAACATATGCTTTTTTTTTCATTTTGAATTTGCTTTAAAGTCAACCAGACAAATACAAGGCTCAAACTTGGATAAATTTTATTTTAACAACATTTAATCTGTATTGTTTATAAATTTGACATTCTAAACCATCTTCTAAGTGTTAAGCTGCAACAATTATATCTGAATAATACATAATACATGATGCAGATGCAATTAAGAAAGCTATCAAACAAAACAAAATGAAAATAAGAGATTTAGGGGGAGACATAATGATAAATTAGAAAAACACTTACTCAATTAACTTTTTGTTGAAAGTCTTCAACTCCAATTCTGGGGATTTTTTTTTTTTAACATATTTAGTTTAAAAACATTCTTAGTTTCATACTTTAACATCTTTCATATCATTTATATATGTTACAATACTTTTTAACTGTATCAATATTAGTATATAATTTATTTTATTTAATTATTTTCTAGGTAAAAAAATTTGATTAATTTTCAATTTTACTTTAAAAAAAATTTATAGTAACCAACACACAGTACGATCGGTGCATTCGGACGGGTATACCGCTAGTTACTTTATAACTATAAGAACAGATTTGAGGAAGGAGGTCTTCAATCTTGTCCAAGTGGCCTTGTCAGCAGTCTCACTCTATAAATTCATAAAGGATTTCCATACATCCATTTAATACAACAAAACAAAATAGAATGCTAGTGATTTCCAGTTCATAACTCTCGTTTTCTCATCCTCCCAAGCTCCTCTGCACTTTATATTGCTGATAGAAGCAATATCATTCTATAAAAGATAAAAGGAAAATAATGTGTTGAGTGTTGACATGCAAGCAGATGAGGAATTTTCAGCAGCAAAAACAATAGATTAATCAGCATAAAATAAATATTGGAAAAATGTTAATAATACATATAATATCTCCCTAGCATAATTCACATGACACCAACAAACACCATATATTTCATTTCTCTATCTTTTTTTCTTTCTCGCTTTATTAAAATTAATACATGTTATCACCAGAAATTAAGTCAATTATAGTCGTTGGAAAGTTCAGCCATTTGGGCCAAACAAATCGGAAGCCAGTCGATTAGAGTATTGGTAGCCAATGAGAAGATAAGGGAACGGTTGATAAATTCGTGAAGAATAAAAGGTTGACGTGGTTATAGGACGTGGTTATGTTAAACTCGTCCGTTCAGAAGGTGATTTCGGTAGTTGATTGCACGTGTTAACAGAACTCCTATAAACAAGGGAAGCAATTTTGAGTTGGTTAGCTTGATTTTAGGAAGGAAAAAACCGTTGAAGATAGAAGACAGCAAGCTAGCGGTTATTGGCGGATGATCATGGAAGGTGATCCTAAATAATAAGGATTTTAGCTGGAGGTGATTAGTCGTTGTAACTTAAGGTGGCCACTAAGTTAGCAAGCGAAAATTTAGGAGTTGGTGGTCATAGGGATACTTTGCATAGATTGTTTGTAACCTATAAATACCCATTGTACATGTTGAGTCAGACACACATCAATACAATCAAACATTTTTATGCACAAGCTTTATCTTTCCGTTCATTTACTGTTTATACGAATTTATTTAAATTTACTTCATCTTCCATACTAAACACTCTTTGGAGTAGTCTAGGAACCCACAAGTTAGGGAGGCGTAATCCCCTTCTAACGCTTTCGACTGATTAAGGGAATCGTTGTTATCAAGAGTTAGTCGATCCCACTGCTAATTTTACTTCATCCGATAACAAATTTGGCACGCCCAGTGGGACTGGTGAAGGTGAACGTATTGGGAAGTTTGCCTCTCCTGGTCAAGATTTCAATTGGCGCATGCATTTGCGTTCTGGAAAACAAGTGAGCAATATGAATCTGCAACCAAAACCAAAGAATGGAGCTGGGAAAATACTGAAGTGCAGCCTACCTTAGGGATGCCAGTATCCTTTCAATCATCACCTTGGTCTTAGATCCACTCAAAGTTCGGCTACCTCGGTTGTTCTTGGGCAACCGAATCCTTCTCAAATAAATCCTCCCGCTAGGGGACTTGCTGGATATGGAATGCCACAAGTTCAGGCAATACCTTCTAACGTGGTCTAGTCGAATACAGTGTTGCAGGTTTCGATGGTCAAGAGGCCACCAGGAGCCGTTGGAATTTTGGGCATGCCATACTTGGGACCACAAGCTTCGGCTATCGGGACCAGTATTCAGGTAGTCGCGTAGCTCCAAGCTTCGTATCCAACCACGGGCTATGGAGGAACACGGGTCAAGCTGTTTGGTAATTACATGGGGGAGCAGCCATGGAATATGATTCCACCTCCCGCAGGTGGCTTGCCGTTTGGACAGACTGTGCCAGAACAGCCCCCTTATGGTCAACTGGGTTCAACTCCTCAACGAGGGGTTTTGTGCAAGACACCAGGGGAATACTCGAGTGAGCAGACATGAAATTATTTTCAACCTCATACAGGGAATTTACCTAGTGTCCAAGGGATGCAATACAAAGTTCCGGAAAGTTACACCAATGAGCAGCAATGGGTGAATAACCTACCTCATGCGAGTAACCTACCAAGGAATACATATACACCAGAGTACGACTATCAAAGTTCATACCCTGGGGCACCTGTATCCTTCGGACAGCCAGCCGTTGGGGTAAACCCACCTCAGTTAATTGATCCCAACATGATTGTTGAGACTATCAAGAAGTATTTTGGTGTTCAAGTGAAGTCGTTAGACAGACCCATCTATGAGAAGGCGTATCCAGAATGGGTTGACAAGATGATGTCCTTGTCGAGGGGTTTTAAAACTCCAGATTTTACAACCTTCTCTGGTGATGACGGAAAGTCTACTATGGAGCATATTGGTCGATTCACGGCTAGTGTGGGGAAGCAAACCAGAATGAGTACTTTAAATTGCAGTCGTTCCCTCTTTCCTTGACTGGGATTGCGTTTACA
This sequence comes from Sophora flavescens, assembly GCA_030762895.1. Classification (NCBI taxonomy): domain Eukaryota; kingdom Viridiplantae; phylum Streptophyta; class Magnoliopsida; order Fabales; family Fabaceae; genus Sophora; species Sophora flavescens. The sequence goes on from CM061068.1 coordinate 33,723,771, forward strand.
TGGTGTTCGTCATTGCCACCTAATTCGGTTCAGAATTGGGCCGATATGGAGAGATGCTTTCATGACAGGTTCCATAGACCTTAGCCCGAGGTAACTGCGGCCGATGTGATGAATGTGAAACAGCTAGTCGATGAATCTGAAACAGTTGCAGAATTCATAGAAAGATTGAGGAAATTGGGAAGCCGTCGCAGTGTACAATTCCAAAAATCAGAGTACCCCTTAATGACCATAAGTAATATGCATCCTCAGTTGAGGGAAAAATTGGTGGCACAAAGATTCATGGATTTAGGCCAACTAGCCTCTGTGGCCACTCGGGTAGAACAGTTCATTATCGAGAAGGAATAGAAGAGGTCAAGCAGGAACAGGGGTACTCACCTAGTGTCTATCGTGGATACTAAGGGCTCTGATGACATGGTGGAAAATCCAGCCAAATCCATGACCGATATTTTGGCAGCTGGGATCCTTAGAGGAAAGCCTTATTCTTGTCCAGTGTTGAGAGCTGCTAAAGGAAGGGAAGTAGATACCCAAGAGCGGAAAACAGAGTATTCGTTTGATATATCGAAAGCGGATCAGATATTTGACTACCTTTTCAAGGTTAAACATATTCGATTAGCCGAAGGTCATAAAATTCCATCAGTTGATGAATTGACAGGTAAGAAATATTGCAAATGGCATAACTCTTATAGTCATGCTACTGTGAATTGTGTGGTTTTTAGGAAGGCCATCCAGAAGGCGGTGAAAGATGGCAGGTTTAAACTATCTGATAAGACCATAGCAGAGATGGGGGTAGATGTTAATCCATTCCCTGACATTATGATCGGCATGGTCTCTTTTTCTGGTGGGTCTGGCTCACCATATAAAAAATGGAAACAGCCTACTCATCAGTATTGGAGAGTTAAGAATGAATGGAAATACCAAGGAATTCCAATGGATCGGCTGAGGGCCAGAAAGCGTACGTGTTCGAGAGATTGGGGGCTCCCAATGTGGGAGCTGTAAGGAAGTCAGCGCCTCAGAAGGTTTCAGGGAATGTATCATTCCATAGGTCCAGTGTCTTCAACAGGTTGATGCCTTTAGGGAGGAACAATGAGGTTGAAGGATTGAACAGGCAGTTTGCAACACACACTATACGTCCTAGGGGGTATTATCAGTATAGACCTGGGGGCAAGATGCCTAATCATGGGGAGTCGCTCAGTAAAGATAAGTTGTCGATAGTGGATGAGGATCCTATTCCAGAAGGTAAACGGCACGTAGCTGAAGTAAACATGAAGGGTGGAACGTCGTCTCTGCGGATTGTGGTAAGAAATGAGGAAAATGTGAGAGCCCAAAGAATGATTAAACCTTCGACTAAGGTAGAATAAGGGAAGTGGCATGTGAATAAGCAAGTCGAAAGAGACAAGACTGCTAATGTTGGCCCTCAACAGTTGACATGGATGCAAAAGAGAAGGCAACAACGAAAGAAGTCTGTGCCAAAAATGAGGATGATATTGCAGTTGTCAGTGAAGGATAAGAAGGAAATTCCATCCAGTGAGGTTGATAAGGCACTTGAGGAAGCTTTTTGTTGTCCTCCAGTTGAAGAATTACCAAAGCAAGGCTCAGAGGAACAGAAAGTTGAGGAGTCAGAATGTCAGCCGTTAGACGAGTAGGATAGACAGCGAGCAGGATGAGCATGATGAGACCATGGAAGCATTAAACGAAGTGAAGTTGATGCAGAGTCCTGAGCAACCGGGAGATATTATCTGTTCGAAAGAAAATGGAAAAGCAGGGGATGCTATGACTAAAGAGGAGATTGATATGATGTCATTCTTCGAAGAGTCCTTGCTTGATACACTTCTGGCTGAGGAAGTTTCACCATCGACCGAAGTGGACGTTGTTAGCATTTTGCCTAGCGAATTCTAGGCAGAAGAGGAACAACCGAGCATGCTGGAAGGTGATGTATGCACGGAAGAGGTTGAATGGGCTGTTTTATCTGATGAAGCGTTCTTGACACCGGTGGGTGTGACATTCGACAACAACAGAAGATATGACTAAGCATTTGAAACCCCTGTATATCAAGGCACGGTTGAATGGGAAGGAAATCAGCCAAGTGTTTGTGGACGGGGGAGCAGTGTTAAACGTGATGCCTGTCAGCACTCTACGGAAGCTGGGAAAAACCAAAGAAGATTTGGTGTCAACTAACATGAAGATGACCAAATTCACTGGGGAAGCAATGGCTGCTTTAGGAGTCTTGGTAGCCTATGTAACAGTTGGGTCAAAGACTGTTAGTTTTGCTTTCTTCGTGGTGGACGCGAAGACTACTTATTCGATACTACTGGGAAGAGATTGGATCCATTCAAGTAAGCGTGTCCCCTCAACTTTACATCAGTAGTTGATCATATGGAGTGATAATGGAGTGGAAACAGTGTTGGCAGACAAGAATCCGTTTACAGCAGAGGTGAGAGCAACTGAAGCTCTATTTTATTCCCCTTATATGGAGCCTATTGTTATTAATGAGGATTATGAAGATGGGGCTTGGAAGTCTTGTGATCTAACTTCAAGGGTTTTTGAGGTAAAAATGTTGACCGATTCACGGCCTTTGGATATTTTTAATGATTAATAAACCCAAAGCCATAAAAGACCTTCTCCATCGGCTAGCCATGTTTACAACTGAAAGTAAGATCGAGGAAACAGGGTTGATCGAAAGAGAAATGCAGAATGAGGTAGAGAAATATACTAGGGGCCAAGGCTCAGATGAAAGATAAATTTAGGCCCCGATGCACAAAACGATGCCATTATTTGAAGCACAAGATCCAATGATTATAGTGAACTTAGGTTCGGATGATGAGCTGAGAATGACTAAGGTTGGTGGTTTGTTAGATGAGTCTGATAGAATCAGGTTGGTCGAGCTCATTTGGCAGTACAAGGACTGCCTGGAAAGGGATTACAGTGAAATGTCTGGTTTGTCTAGAGAGTTAGTTGAGCATCGGCTGCCGATCAAGGAGGGATCCAGCTAGGAGATTTAATCCAGATTTGCTCCCTAAAATCAAAGCAGAAATGGAGAAATTACTCAAGGCTGGGTTTATCCGAACAGTAAGGTATACTAAATGGCTATCTAATATTGTTCCAGTGTTCAAGAAGAATGGTAAATTGATGATTTACACTGATTATCAGAACTTGAACTTGGCAACACCCAAAGATGAATATGTCATGCCTATAGCCAACATGCTTGTCGATGTTGCAGCCTCCAATGGGATTCTTAAAGTAATGGATGAGTACTCGGGTTATAATCAAATTTATATAGCTGAGGAAGACGTCCATAAAACTGCTTTCAGATGCCCAGGATCGATTTGAATATTTGAATGGGTAGTCATGCCATTTGGATTGAAGAATGTTGGGGCTACATTTCAGAGGGCTACGAATACCATATTTCATTATTTAATCGGAAAGAATATGGAGGTGTATATAGATGGTGTGATGGTCAAATCTATTAATTTTTAAGAACACCTTCGTGATTTGGAAATGGCATTTCAGAGGATGAGGTTTCACGGATTAAAGATGAATCTAGAGAAGTGTTCGTTTGGAGTCTCGGCTGGTAATTTTTTGGGTTTCTTGGTACATCAACATGGCATTGAAATAGACCAGAACAAGGCAAAGGCGGTGTTAGAGGCATCACCTCCCAGAAATAAGAAAGAGTTGCAGAGCCTAATAGGGAAAATAAACTTCCTTAGAAGATTTATAGCTAATTCGGCTGGGAAGATGAAAGCCTTTTCTCCACTACTTAAATTGAAGAATGCAGAAGAGTTTGTATGGGGACCAGAACATCAGGATGCATTTGATTAAATCAAGCAAGCTTTGGCATGTCATCCGGTGTTGATGCCTCCCGTGCTAGGAAAACCTTTGAAGTTGTATATATCGGCTGCAGAAGGATCAATCAGTTGCCTTTTGGCATAGGAAGTCGAGGATGGTACTGAAAGAGGCATCTATTATCTTAGTCGATGGTTGAATTCAGTCGGATGTAGATATACTCCTATCAAAAAATTATGTTTGTCTTTATTCCATGCTTGTACAAAACTTGAATATTATTTGTTGCCTAAAGAAGTATTAGTTTTGTGCAAAATTGATATTGTTAAATATTTGCTTAATAGGCCTGTCTTGCAAGGCAGATTAATGAAGTGGGCCATTAAGTTAAGTGCATATGTGTTGACATATGTGCCGTTGAAAGCTGTAAAGGGACAGGTCGTAGCCAATTTCGTGGCTCAACACCACTCAATCGAGGTAGTTGATCCTTTCGAAGAGATTAACCAATGCATTAAGCTTAAACCGTGGGTTTTGACATTCGATGGGTCAAAGACCAAGAAGGGGGCAGGGACTGGAGTTACACTTATAGGCCCCACTGGGCAAAATTTTAAATTCATGTGTCAGTTGTAGTCTAATTGCTCAAATAATCAAGTCGAATATGAAGCTTTGATTATGGGACTTAGAATCCTGGCATCCATGAAGGCTCAATATTTCCAGATTATGGGTGATTCACAGTTAGTAATCAAGTAATTAATGGGTGAATATAAGTGTCATAGCCATAAAGTACTGGAATACTACGAAATGGCTAGTTCATTGTTAAAAGAGTTTGTCGATGTGGTAATAATGCATGTTCCCAGAGAAGAAAATGACGTGGCTAATGACCTCGCCCAACATGCATCTGGTTATAAAGAGATAAAATCATTGGGTAGCCTTACAGTAGTAATGGCTATTGAAGACTATCCAGTCAAAGATTGGAGGACTGAGCTTATCAGGTACTTAAATAATCCCTCGACTAAGGTGGACTACAAAGTAAAACAAAGAGCACTAAAATATTCAATGCTTGATGGAGAATTAGTAAGAAGAGGGGTCGATGGAGTATATATCAGATGCGTAGGGAATGAAGAGGCCTTAAGAGTAATGGGGGAAATTCATGAAGGAATTTGTGGAGCTCACAGGGCAGGACCAGTTTTGAAATGGACATTGCATTGGATGGGATATTATTGGCCTACTATAATGGCTGATTGTTACAAGTATGCCAAAGGATGTGAAGCTTGTCAAAAACATGGTCCTATTCAAAGAGTGCCAGCCGAGGAATTGCATGCCATAGTCAAACTGTGGCCTTTCAGGGGTTGGGCAATGGATTTAATTGAGAAGATATATCCTACATCGAGTAAACGGCATGCCTTCATCATTGTGGCAACGGATTACTTCACAAAATGGGTGGAGGCGCAGCCGATGGTCAATGTGACTCAGCAGGATGTTATTAGTTTCATCAAACAACATATCATTCATAGATATGGTATCCCTGAAACCATTACAACCAATCTAGGAACTATGTTTACAGGTGAAAAGATGGTGGCTTTTGCTCTGGAGTATGGTATAAAGTTACTCCATTCATCCCCATATTATGCCAAGGCTAATGCGCAAGCTGAAGCTACCAATAAAATATTAATAGCCATGATCAAGAAAACCCTGGAGGATAATCCAAGAAAATGGCATGAGGCACTTTAGGAAGTGTTGTGGGCTTATAGGAATTCTAAGTCAACAGATACAGGCTTGACACCTTATCGACTGACCTTTGGGCAAGATGTTGTGCTACATTCGGAGATCAATGTGAAATCCTTAAGGGTTGCCAGGCAGCATGGTTTGATACCGGATGATTATCAACAAGCCATGTTGATGGAGTTAGAATCAGTCGAAGAAGATAGATTAATGGCCCTGGATAATATTCGATGAAATAAGCAGAAGGTTGCTAAAGCTTACAACAAACATGTTAAGAGTAAGTAGTTTATCGAAGGAGACTTGGTTTTGAAAACCATCCTTCCAGTTGGGAGTAAAGATCCCAAGTATGGAAAGTGGTCACCAAATTGGGAAGGGCCTTTTATTATTAGTCAAGTTGTTAGTGGAGGTGCTTATCGGCTAGTTAATATGCAAGGTGAATAATTGAGTAGGAGCATTAATGGAAAGTACTTAAAGTCATATTATCCTTCAATCTGGGAAGGAGTAGTTGCAAAATGTTGACCACAAGTCGGCCAAGTAACTTTCTAATAAATAAAAAAAAAGACTAAGAAGGATTACTAAGAAAAGTACGTCGGCTACTGCTATCCCTAAATTAATTAGCTGGGTCAGCCGATGGATCTTGAGCAGTTGCAGGAAGTTCTTCTGGTTGTGTGGTTGGAGGAAGGCCATCTGAAATACTGGGTGCAGCATCGTCGGTTGTGAGGTAGCCTTCGGTTGTGATCTCTTCATCAGCTGTCTTCACCACTTCTTCGACTGCGAGGGTTGATTCAGGAATTGCTGAAGCCTCAACTTCATTCGCAATGGTAGTGATGATGGCATCAACCAATGCAGGCGCAGAAGTGGCAGGATCTGGGGTTGAAATCTCAAGCATGGGGGCAGCAATAGCCGAAGTGGCAATTGGAGGAGCAGGAGCCGTCTTGACTTCCATGAACAATGTCTTTAAAGCTGCCCAAGAAGATTTGGCTACCGAAATTCCTTTTTCTCCAGTGGCCAAATCCCCTTCCAAGGTGACTCGTTGTTGAGAAAGAGGGGTGATTTCCTTATCGAGCATGGTGGACTAATGGTATAACTGGACTCTGGTTTTGGAACTCGACTTGAGCTTGTCTTTAATTGCTTTTAGTCGAGGCTCAGTATCAGCTATCTCCTTGTTAATCCTTTCGCATTCAGTCGTGAGATAAGCAAGTCTGTTAACTAACCTTTTGTTCTCAGCCATGTCAGTTTCTCTCTCAGATTGAACTGAACGGAACGTTGTCAACAATTGAAGTTTTTGAGCCTCCAGCTCAGAAAGGTGATGAAGGCTGATGAAGACTTTTTCATGGCACTGGGAATGGGCAGAATACTCATAGTGAATGTCCATAATCCTTGCCGATATGCTGTGGAGAATGACCTTCTGAGCTTATGAGAATCGGGGATTTTGGATGTTTTTCGACAAGGACACTCGCATCTTGGTAACAATGGCTTCATCGAATGGGACTTATTGCTCCAATTGTTCTTCAATTTTGGAGAATTGTTCTTCTATTGGAGAAGAAGGAGCAGCTGTGGCCGATGAGGTAGATGCTTCAAAGTATTGAAGGAGAATGTCATCCGAGATCTCACATTCTGGTGAAGCGATTGGAGTTGAATGGTGAATGGTTGGGAAGCTTGTTGTCCTCTCATGAATGGGTGATAGGGAAGTCGTGTCCGGAAGAGTGGACTGAAAATAGCAAAGTAAATGTTAGCCGAATCGAGTTTAGAAGAAATATAAAATTGCAAGGTTGAGGAAAAGAACTTACTTCAGCAACTTACCGAGGTGTTCGTTTCTTCGACTGACGATTCACTGAAGGAGAAGTCTCAGGGGTTTGTTTCTTGTTTTTCTGAGGAAGAAGAAAGGGATAAATATTCATGTTTCGGCTTGGTAAAATTTTAGTCTTAAAGGTTAAGTAAAGAAATACCTTAGCCGATCCTCACGTTCCTTTCTTGACTTTCTTAGGGGCAACTTCTGTAGGTTCCCTAATGTTTATCCCTTGGGACCTTGTTCGCTTCTTGACAGATGAAAGAGGGGCATTATCATTAGGATCGTCATTTAGGTGAATGATTCATTTTTCTGTATTTAAACATTTGAACAAGAAGGAGTTAAAAACTAGAACGAATGACAAAGTCATTTAGAAGTCCCGAGAGGGGTGTTGATTTACCTTGTGACTGCAAAGAGGAAGATGGTGGTCGAGAGGAAACAGGTTGCACGACAAGTGTAGGAGATGAAGACCTATCATCTGGCCTGCCCTCAACCAAACGGTTGACTCAATCAGTGGTCGAGTTATTGAAAATCTTGTCAATGACAGATGGCCACCAGTTGAGGAAAGTCGAAGTGGTGCCTGGTTGTCGGTGAAAGCTTCTGTATCGGAAGGCAGATAATCTTTCCACGATGGCAGAGAATTGATCCCCAATTTCATGTTCATTAAACGTGGGTGGAGAGTAAGGAGATGCAGGTTCAAAGAAAGACAACGAAATGTGCTGAAGCAGTCCAAATTACCTAGCAAAGCACTGGGGATTGTAACATTCCGGCGAGAACTTGTTGTTTCTGGATTTGGCTTTGATGCCGGTGAGAAGGTTCCGGGCCGTTAAAACGCTTGCCCAACCTAGTACGATTGCGCGGTGAGTCGTTTGACGGGCAGTGCTTTCATAGGAAGTGAAAATCCAAGACGACCGGATTCCTACAAAGATGGTTGGGTGAAACTCTGAAGGCATCCGTTGAAGAGAAAGAAGAGTGTTCACCACTTTGACAGTCGAGTCGTAGGAAAGGGTGAATGTAATTAGTCTCTCGGCTAGTATAGAAGGATTGCGAGGAGGTGGAATTGGATTCTCGGCTTGAGCCACGAACTCCGTAAAGTAGTGTAGGATCCATAGTTACAAGAACCATAGTGGGCCAGGAATATTGTCAGTTTTCTCTTAGTTCTTCAATCATTCAACGTATATGAACAAGCTCCGATAGAGGAGGCCGAGAAAAAGAGGGCCAAGAGCCAACTCTTGCCCAGAGGTGATGAGTTGGACATAATTGAGAACTTCGGCCACTATTTGTACTGAATTGGTGCAGATAAAATACCTACACATCCAGTACAGCAAGAACGTGTGGTGTTCAAGATCGGTTACCTCCCCTGAAGAATTGGAGTTGGCGAGATGAAATTGATGTAATAGCAGTGGGGTTTGGAGCTTTTAACTCCTGAAATTGGCTCGATTGCCTTAGAGAAAGCGGGAACTTCGTTGCCGTGGAGTGGAAGCCCGGTGATAGCCGTAACATCGAGTAAAGCCGGGCCCATCATACCACAAGGAAAGACGAAGTTGTTGATGGAGGTGTTCCAGAAGTCGCAGAAGCTGAAGATGAGGTTAGGGTTTAGAGAGATGTCATGGCTCGACAACATTATCAAATGATAGATGCCCCAAGATTTCCAATCTTTGCTCTTGACCGTAGCTATCCGGTCGAGCCATGTGAGATAGGATGGAGAATGGTCGGGCCAAGTCTGGAAGCTAGAAGTCTTTTTGTCCATGGTGAACCAACTGGACGCAATCGGCGAGGCGAATAAACTTGGATAAAGAATGTTATCCAAGAACATTTTGCCTTCGTCTTGGCCTTCGGTAGAAGGGGTCAGGGTCAGGGTCATGGAGTGCTCGATATGATAAAGAGTACCCCTTGCCTGTTCATAAGAAGAAGTTGCAGAAGACGATTGTTGAGGGGCAATGGAGGCCGAATCATCGGAAGCATTATGGCCATAGGAAAGGTTTTCAGGGTTCTGAGAATCAGATGCGGAAGACATGTTTGAAGGAAGGTTCGAGAGAGGATTGCATATGAAAGAAAGCAAAAGGAAGGCAGAAAGATAGCAGGAAGATGGTCACAAGAAGGTAAAGTAAAAGAGAGAAGGAAGCGCTCGGCTAAATATATAAGAAAGATAAGAGATTAAAGGAAACTAGCCATTGGAAGGAAGTAAAATGGTTCGCTAGAGCGGATTAAATGCTGGTGCGGCACTCAATGTAGAAGTAGTTATATCATTCTATCTTCATTCCAATCAGATAGAAGATATAAGGGGGCAAATGTTATCACCAGAAATTCAGTCAATTATAGCCGTTGGAAAGTTCAGTCGTTTGGGCCAAACAAATCGGAAGCCAGTCGATTAGAGTATTGGTAGCCGATGGGAAGATAAGGGAACGGTTGATCAATTCGTGAAGAATAAAAGGTTGACGTGGTTATTGGAGGTGGTTGTGTTAAACTCGTCCGTTCAAAAGGTGATTTCGGTAGCCGATTGCACGTGTTAACAGAACTCCTATAAACAAGGGACATGGTTTCGAGTTGGTTGGCTTGATTTTAGGAAGGAAAGAGTCGTTGAAGATAGAAGACAGCAAGCTAGCGATTATTCGCGGATGACCATGGAAGGTGATCCTAAATAACAGGGATTTTAGCTGGAGGTGATTAGCCGTTGTAACTTAAGGTGGCCACTTAGTTAGCAAGCGAAAATTTAGGAGTTAGTGATCATATTGATACTTTGCATAGATTGTTTGTAATCTATAAATACCCATTGTACATTTTGAGTTAGACACACATCAATACAATCAAACATTTTTATGCACAAGCTTTATCTTTCCGTCCATTTACTGTTTATGCGAATTTATTTAAATTTACTTCATCTTCCACACTAAACACTCTTTGGAGTAGTTTAGGAACCCACAAGTTAGGAAGCAGAATCCCCCTTCTAACGATTTTGACCGATCAAGGGAATCGTTGTTATCAAGAGTTAGTCGATCTCATGTCTAATTTTACTTCATCCGATAACAATATCTTATTTCACTAATTAATTACATGAGACGCGCGTTATATATAATCAGGATGGAGAACATCTGTCTCACTTTCTTAGTCACATTCTCTATCCTCAACCAATAATAATTTGACACTTAATAAAATAAAATTATAACTTATTAACAGCTATGCACATTCAAAACCTTTGATTGGTAGGCGACACTCATACATCATTTTTCAAGACAGCATATTTGTATCCATACAACTAATATAAATCTAAAGCTTGATATAGTATCGACACAATAAGCTCGAGAAATGCTACGTTATTGATGGTAGAATCAAACTTCAAGTATACAACTGAAAATATATGAGACAGACAATAATTAAATACTATAACTAATACAAAAAATATGTTATTAAGTGTATACATACAGTATTACTCAATAAGCTCCAACAAGAGTAGCCGAACAAAGAGTTGAGGTAAGCGGAGCGTAACAAGGCAGATGCATCCGCAGTGTAACACAGTACAATCGCACTGTGCGGGTGCGTACGTACTTCGTACATAGTATACTAGAGAATTTATCTGTGGGAGTGGAAGGGGAGGTTGAGGGTGCGTGCCTGCATGGGGTCCAACCAGAACACGATGGGTAGAGTGGGCCCCAAGGGTAGGGATGCCTTCACTCCAACCGACTGGGCCTTAACTTTGTGGGTCAAGTCAAGCCCATAGTTGGTGGTTCGTGACAGTGATGCCCATTAAACGGAAGAGGAGTAGTGCCACCATGCCCATTAAACAGAATATCTCATTTTGGTACATTATACTTTATTTTCACTAATAATATCATATCATATCATATATTCTATATTTTTAATATTAGATAAAATTTTAATTTATACGACAAGATATGGTTGATGAAAACATAATGTGGTACATCAAAATAGGACACGAACTTTAAGGCAAGGAGAACCATCAAACACCATATCTTTTAAGATCTTAATGGATTGTGAAAGGTGCACAAATTTGAAAAACTTCACATGTACGAGGACCCCCATATATAACCTAATTTGCTTGCACTTGGGAACAAGAAGCCTCAGCTTCTGTTTGCATAGGACATGGATGGGATCATTATAGTTACATGTAAGCAAACAAGCTACCCTTGAAAGTTTCAGAGAGAGAGAGAGAGATGTGGACAAGTACCGGTAGACCTAAATGGGAGCCCCCCACCGTCCCATGTGCATGTGAACATGTTCCCATCAAATTACCTGTTCACTCAAGCAATCACAGTCAGTGGCCAACACTTTCACTCGATTTTGTTGGAGTGCATGCCTCACACTCACTGTATATATGTTGCATTCCTATTTCATATTCACATATTACATCATTTGACCAGTCACCTAAAACGTCTTTATGTGGAAAGCAAAAAGATTGTCATTTTAATTTTGTTTCAGTGCGCCCTCCATCAATCTCGTACACACAATTGGACTTGAACTTCATCATCATTAATTATAGCTAATTAATTTACATAATTAAGCCCTGTAGAGTCGTAATTTTAGGTGTGTCTCCCACGCACTTTGTCAAAGAAGTGACAATACAGTTTCTTAGGCGAAAAAAACGACCCCGAAAATGTAATCATGTATATGCATCCATAGTGGAAGAGCACAAAAGACGTGGTGATATTTGCATCCAAATAGAGTGAAAGGACAACTATATAGTCAATGGACGGCTCTGAAGATATTAATCATACCATACATACAGCTAGCTAGTCTTACAATTGTAGGGCCTGCAGTGTTACAGAATCAAAGCTTGAATCACACGGTGACGCAGTGATGAAAATGAACAAATAAATAAATAAATAAATAAATAGCAAACATTGCTTGCTAACGGATTAATATATATAGTCATAGAGATTCAAGTTATTATGGTAATATATGCAGTGCAAATCAATTATGATAGCTAGCGGCCAAATTTAGTACAGTTTAGGTACAGGGGTCCATGAATCAAAGTTTGTCCAAATTAGTTGAATTAATTAAGGGGCGTCCTATGTGTTTACTTAAACCGTTGAGTACTGTGGCCTACTCTGATAGTCACTAAGCATAACACTAGTACGTAGATGATCAGCTAGCATTCTTGATTAACTCTAATTGACCAAACAAGGGTAATCGATGATGCTTGTCTTTGATGTCACGTTGATTTGCCTACTACCTTTAATCAGTTTTCGTTAGGAGAAATCCACTTCAACGTGGCCATTTCTGTTTGGACATGGTGGTCCTTGCATGCTTATATATTGAAATAACGAACATGAGGAAGAATTAATGATTATCCTTTCAATTCGTATAACGTTTCCAAGTTAGGCATGATTCCTATTAGTCTCTGTATTGGATCGAAACTTGATCAAGGGACACAACATGAAAATGCATGATTTTTTTTTTTTTTTGTCTCCCACTAAACAGTGGACAAAATTTTGCCCATTAACACTAAAACATAAAAATTAGTTTGTGTCTTAATTTTCCAGTCAGATTAATATCATTTGAACAAGCTGAACTATTTCTTTCTGTTTGTGTTTGTGAGTGAGTGTGTGTGTGATTAATTACTTCATAAATCTTTAATAATAACATTATAGTTTATAAAGTTTCATACACGAAACTGCAAACCATATGTCCAAATACAAGAGAGATTGATTGAAAAGTTAGTAGCAAAAATTTTTTAGGTCTTCAATTACGTGATATTTTAATTCAGCTTAATTACAATTATATAAATGCTTGATTAACGTGATCGATGGTTCTTCTAGGTTAAAATTCTAGTGTTCGTCCATGGTGGATCCTTAGGCTGGTTAATTGGTGTGCAGGCACAATGGCACTCACGAGATGAATTTGTAAGTTATAGCCATTTTAATTATAAGAAAACAAATTTTAATATTTCATAATTTTATAATATATCTTATCTAATCTATAGAATGACATAATTAGTTAATCATGAGAGATGATTTTTTTTTATCATAATCATGAGAGATGATTTAATATAAGATTCAACATGTTAGATAGAATTTAAAATTTATCCAAGTCTTTGTTAACGGCCAAATTTTGTGAATATCCTTTCTTTGGAAATATGGTAACGGGAAGAAAATAATTTAGATTTTTTTAAGAAATAATTGAGATGCTTTTTTTTTTAAGAAAGAAATAATTGAGATGCTAAAAGACCAATTATATACAAATGTACGCTGATACGAGTGAAAGAGGCTCGAAACCTTTTTTCTCTAAAAAAAAAACCTTTAAAAATACAATTTTGATTTTAGATCTTGACATTCATACATATATGAAAAGAGCACCGGGGTTTCTCTTTAGACACTTTATCATACTCTAAAAGAGTAATTTTATTTACACTAATTAAGGGAGAATATTTTGAGGAAAAAAAAAAGCGCTACTGTACATTTATCGAAGTAGTATGTACACACATCCAACTCTATAGCCTCAACCTATTTCTTCGCTCATGCATCAACAATCAATTTTTTATAGGTTAAAATAATATTTTGGTTCTTATACATGATATGAATTTTCGATTTAGTCCCTATACATAAAAAATTATTAAAATGATCCCTATACGTACAAAAAGTCTCCACTTGGTCCTTACCGTATAAAATTTTAGGGACTGGTTTGATAATTTTTTGCTAGTGTAGAGACCAAACGGGTAACGTATAGGGACCAAATAGAGATTTTTTGTATGTATAGGGACTATTTTAATAATTTTTTATTTATAAGGACCAAATTGAAAATTCATATCATATATAGGGACCAAAATATTACTTTAACGTTTTTTCTATAAAGCCCAAAATAACAATTAGTCGTGGCTGTTAGGAAGATAGATCTATTTTGACAGGGGTGTTGAACATTGATGTATATGATTGAAAATTATTGTATTGGGTCACTTATATCTAACTTCAAGCATATGATAGGGCGGATATTCTTCGATCCGTTTTAAAAGGTGGAAAGAATAATAAACACTTTGATACTAAAGTTAGATGTTTTTAATAAAATAAATTTATTTATTGAAAAAAAAAATTAGTGGTGGCACCCTTGATAGAAAATGATCCATGTACAGTAGCATTTCTCATCTCTTCATAATTAAGATTCTTTTTACGTACAAAAAGGTAATGTCAAATTAATTAGTACTATATATGTGATATATAAGTAGGTGGTGAAATATATACCACATAACGGCTTTTTTATCAAGCTGGGTTCCTTTTAGAAACTATTTATCAGTTTAGGGTTGTTCTAAAACTATTTACCAATGGGGGGTCGTTTTAAATATTTTATTATTTTTGGGTCTGACGGGTCAAAGGCGCCACTGCAGATGGCGCCTTTGAAGGCGCCACTGCAGTTGGCGCCTACTGTTTCATAAAAAAAAAAAAATTAAAAGGGGAGGCGCCAAAGGTAGTGGCGTCCTCCCCCTGCCAGCTACAGTAGCGCTACTGTAGCAGGCAGCCCCTTTTCCTCTTTTTTTTTTTTTTTTTTGACTATTTTAAAAAGATAAAAAAAAATTTTATAAAAAAACTCATTCACCAAATAATGAACTGAATTCACCAGATATTTGTACCCGATTCACCAGATATTTACACATATTTAACCAAAGAAATTTATTTCTCAAAAAAACTCATTCACCAGATAATGAACTGAATTCACCAGATATTTATACCCGATTCACCAGATATTTGCACATACTTAACCAAAAAAATTATTTCTCAAAAAAACCATTCACCAGATAATGAGTTGACCATATCTAATCCTTTAATCCTAATAAATGAATCCCTTCCTGATCAAGCAACCAACAAACAAAATAAATAAAATAATATAAAATAATAAAATAACCAATAAAACAGACAAAATAATATAATAATTGAAATAAAAAAAATCCTAAATATTTGTGAGGCCGCCACCTTAGCACTACATGAGGCATAAAAAAATAATAGCAAACTGGGTTTTTCGGCTATCTTTCTTTTTCTTTTTCTTTTTCTACACGTTCGATTCGCTATCTTTCTTTTCGGCTTTTTGACCAAATTGGGTTCCTTTTAGAAACTATTTACCAGTTTAGATATCTAGTAAATGGGTTTTTTTGAGAAATAAATTTTTTGGTTAAGTATGTGTAAATATCCGGTGAATCAGTACAAATATTTGGTGAATTGAGTTCATTATCCGGTGAATGAGTTTTTTTTAAATAAATTTTTTGGTTAAGTATGTGTAAATATCGGTGAATCGGGTACAAATATCTGGTGAATTAAATTCACCAGATATTTGTACCCGATTCACCAGAGATTTACACATACTTAACCAAAAAAATTTATTTGACTTTTTTAAAAAAATAAAAATTTTATTTATAAAAAAACCCATTCAATGAGATAATGAACTGAATTCACCAGATATTTGTACATGATTCACCAGATATTTGCACATACTTAACCAAAAAAATTATTTCTCAAAAAAACCTATTCACCAGATAATGAACTGAATTCACCAGCACTTTTTTTTTTTAATTTTGACTGTTTTAAAAAAATAAAAATTTTATTTCTAAAAAAACCCATTCACCAGATAATGAACTGAATTCACCAGATATTTGTACAGGATTCACCAGTTATTTGCACATACTTAACCAAAAAAATTATTTCTCAAAAAAACCATTCACCAGATAATGAACTGAATTCACCAGATATTTGTACCCGATTCACCAAATATTTACACATACTTAACTAAAAAAAAAATTTCTCAAAAAAACCCATTCACCTTAAAAGCTGAAACAATGAAGAACAAGCATCACCTCCTTGAGAATTGAGGCATTGTTATGAATGAGAAAGGAGGCAACTTTACATGTGAGAGAGTAGGAAGTAGAAATGGGTAGGAGTGAGTGAGAGTATATATATACGTATAACTTAGCAAGAGGGGTTTTCTTTTCTATTTCTTTCTAATTTTAATAAATAAATTTTATTCATTGGACATGGTCAACTCATTAGTTTGCCAACAAGAAAAACAAGTGCATGCACACGCCAGGTTCACCTCCCCTTTTCTTTTTCTTTTTCTTTTTCTTTTTCTACACGTTCGTTCTGCTATCTTTCTTTTTTTCGCTTTTTGACCAAACTGGGTTCCATTTAGAAACTATTTACCAGTTTAGATATCTGGTGAATGGGTTTTTTTTGAGAAATAAATACAAGAGAAACCAGGTACAAATTATTATTTCAAGAGGTCACTCTCATTATATTATATATAATACAAGAGAAACCGCGGTGTCTCCATAATCAAGGTCGGTATGTGCAAATATCTGGTGAATTGATTCATTATCCGGTGAATGGGTTTTTTTAGAAATAAAATTTTTATTTTTTTTAAAAAGTCAAATAAATTTTTTTGGTTAAGTATGTGTAAATATCCGGTGAATCGGGTACAAATATCTGATGAATTCAGTTCATTATCTGGTGGATGGGTTTTTTAGAAATAAATTTTTTATTTTTTTAAAAAAGTCAAATAAATTTTTTTATAAATAATTTTTTTATCTTTTTAAAATAGTCAAAAAATAAAAATAAAAATAAAAAGAGGAAAAGAGGTGCACTGCTACGGTAGCGCTCAGAGGTCGGGCGTGGGAGGAGACGCCACTGCCTTTGGCGCCTCCCCTTTTAATTTTTTTTTTTTTTATGAAACAGTAGGCGCCAACTGCAGTGGCGCCTTCAAAGGCGCCATCTGCAGTGGCGCCTTTGACCCGTCAGACCCAAAAATAATAAAATATTCAAAACGACCCCCCATTGGTAAATAGTTTCAGAACAACCCTAAACTGGTAAATAGTTTCTAAAAGGAACCCAGTTTGGTCAAAAAGCCCCACATAACAGAGGAAAGCTAGTTTTTTTTAATCTGAATAAAAGGAAATATAGGTTAAAAATCATATTCAATCATATATGTTGTTAATATAAGATCCAGATCCCTCTACCTTCAATCTTCTAATTTGTTTGGAGTGTGTAGGGAAAGCTGAAAAAAATAGATTATGCTGATAATCGATTATATGTATAATCGATTATAATCATAATATGTTTTTTGTTTGGATATGTTTGCTGAGAAGTAATTTTAAGATAATTTATTTCTTTTGAGTGATATAAAAAAATCACTTTTGTATAGTAAATGACGAGAAATGGTATTAAACTATTTGTATAATTTAATAATATTTGTTTAAGAGTTAGTTTTCCGAGTGCAAACAGGGAACATATTTTTGAAAATGAAAAATAATCAAACAACAACAATCTCAAACTAAAACAAATTAGATTATATAAAACAGATTTTTTTTTCCTAAAAAAGGATTTTCTATAATTTAAGCAGATAAAACATGTTAAATTATTTTAAAAATAATTTTTTGGGATGAAACAACCGCAGTGTAAAAGAATAAACGTTCCCAAAGATGCTCCGGTGTCAAACTATCAACCATCGTTAATCCAAATTGTACTGGTCGAGAATAGAAGACCGAGAACTCGTCTATACACTGGACCAGCCGAGCTTACCCCCACGAATGGGCCTTGGCCCAAACTCCTCGAAGGCCAAGAACATGTCAGCACACCTGACACCCGAGGATAACTACTCGGTCCTTTTCCATGACAGGCCACGCACGAAGATACCTCGGCCCCAAGCTATCCAGCCGCAGCTAACTGGGCCGAATATCTCGCTAGTCATAATATCTCTCCGCATAATCAGGGTCCGGATATCCCTCCGCATAATCATGACCTGATCCTAATATTTCTCCGCTTATTTCGGAGCTTGATCCTGAGAGATCTCTATAAATGGAGGGCTTACCCCCTCATTCAGAACTACGTTTGCTTTGATTCCCATTTGGATACGTAGGAGCAGAATCCACATTCTTTCAAGCACAATCCAAAAATACCCCACTAAACCTAGTTCGACCGAGTATCTCTCATCCGAGGTATTTGGACGGAACATTTGGTGCCGTCTGTGGGAATCGAAGCAAATATTTTCCCATAGTGGGAACTGTAGGAGGGAGGAACCAGTGAATGCCAACAACGGGGATAACGGAGAACGATCCATAGGCCCAGCAGCAACGGCCGACAATCCCATGATTCAAGAGCTTCTCGCGCAAATTGCAACGCTGAGAAGGGAAAACGAAGAGATCCGCCGGCAGAACAGTCGTCGCGAAAGAGAGCAGAGCAGGGAAAGGTCTGTCTCTTCTCCCCACGAGAGAGAGCGCCGACCAACTGAGAATGAGGGGTCCAGAAACCTGCACAGAGAGGGGGGCCCACAACTCCGGGCTTCCCGTCATACCAACCGAGCAGAGGAGGAGGGATTTCCTAGGCAGGCCCTGGAATTTTCACTCCAGACAAATAGACTTAATGACAGAGCCAGCGTGCGGAAGCCGAGGCATCCCTTCCCAAACGCTATCATGGAAGTCCCCTTACCAGCCAACTACAAGCCAATCAACATTGACAAATATGATGGCACCTCAGACCCCGAGCGCCACTTGGACGCCTTCACCACGCAGATGTACCTCTTTACCAATGACGACGCTGTCATGTGTAAAGTCTTCCCAACCACTCTGAAGGATGCAGCGCTGACCTGGTACACCCAGCTACCCCCAGCATCGGTAGACTCTTTTGATACATTCGTGGCTAAGTTCAGCGCTCAGTTTGCCACGAGCCGGGCCCACCAAAAAACCTCGGCCTCGTTGGTAAACTTCAGGCAAGAAAAGAATGAGTCCCTGCGCGACTTCATGGCCAGATTCAGCAAGGAGGCGGTCCTCATCCGCAATCTCAGTGCCGATGTTGCACTACACACCATCTTGACCGGGTTAAGGCCTGGTCCTTTTGCCAGACACTTGGCCCGGAAGCCACCAACCAGTATGGATGAGTTGAGGAGAAAAGCTGCGGGGTTCATCAATATGGAGGAAGTTGAAGAGTCGAAGAAAAGGGAGAGAACTGATGATGCTGACAGACGAGAAGGGAGAGAGAAGAGGAGGGCCAGAGGTGATAAACCGAAATTCAAAGGCCCGTCCGAGCATTTCCAGAGGGGACCGAAGTATGAGCATTATACTCCCCTCAACGCAAACCGAGCTCGGGTGTTTGAGGAAGCATACAATGCGGAACTTTTGCAGCTCCCTAATCGTGGCCACACCTCCCAAAACGCTGATCGACAGAAACATTGTCGGTATCATCGCAATTATGGTCATACCACCGAGGAGTGCTGGGTCCTACGGGATAAAATTGAAGAGCTGGTGCAGGCTGGCCATCTCAACAACTTTGTTCGGAGAAACCACAACAACGGTGAGAGGCGTGGCAGAAACAGAAGGAGAGAGGGTGACCAAAGCCCGAGGAGGGGTGGCGGTCAACGAAATAATGAAAGAGCAGAAACCAGAGAGGGCCAGAATGAAAGACGAGAAGAGGATAATGTGATTCGGGGCGTGATAAACACCATTTCAGGAGGATTTGCAGGGGGAGGCACAAAAAGTTCAGCTCGGAGAAGACACCTGCGGGCCATCCGAGCTGTCAACTCAGTATCCAGCAAGCTTCCCAGAAGTTCCCCACCTATTATCTTTTCCGATGAAGATTTCGTGGGGGTAGATCCTAACCAAGATGACCCTATGGTGATCACTGTACAGTTGGCCAACTTCTCGGTCAAAAGAACCCTTGTCGACCAGGGGAGCTCGGTAGATATATTGTATTACTCAACATTTCAGAAGCTCGGCATCCCAGAGAAGTCTATTCAACCGTACGACAGTAAGCTCGTCGGCTTCGCAGGGGAACAAGTTGATACTCGGGGATACATTGACCTCCTGACTACTTTTGGTGATGGCAGAGCATCCAAGACTATCATGGTCAAGTATGTGTTAGTCAATGCAGTAACATCATATAATATCCTGATCGGGAGACCGTCTTTGAATGAGCTAGGGGCTGTGGTCTCTACTCCCCACCTCACGATGAAATTCCCTTCCAATTCGGGGGACATAGTTGCTATCCGGGCGGATCAGAAAATGGCCAGACAGTGTTATGCTGATAGTTTGCGTGTGAGCAAGCTTAAACCTACACCAGCAGAGGTCCTAGACAGGGGGAAAGACAAGTCGGCGAATTCCGTTAACTCCGTCGAACTGGATCCGAGGATGGACACGTAGGAACAGCGTCCACAACCTATTGAGGAGTTAGAAAAGTTCCAGCTCGGGCCACAGCCTGATCAATGCACTAAACTCGGCGGTCAACTCGAGCCGAATTTGAAAGAAGAAATAAAGCAAGTGCTACGCAGCAATGCCGACTTGTTCGCCTGGACCACATCTGACATGCCGGGAATTGATCCCGACTTCTTATGCCATAAACTGGCAATTTGTCCCGAGGCGAAACCAGTGGCCCAGAGGAAAAGGAGACTAGGCGAAGAAAGGAGAAAAGTTGTGGAAGAGGAGACAGCGAAGTTGGTCAAGGCCAATTTTATCCGAGAAGTAGAGTACACCACCTGGCTGGCCAACGTTGTTCTGGTCAAAAAAGCAAACGACAAGTGGCGCATGTGCACTGATTACACAGATCTGAATAGAGCTTGCCCAAAAGACTCCTATCCTTTGCCGAGTATTGACAGACTGGTAGACGGAGCTTTCGGATACAGAATTCTGAGTTTCTTGGATGCAAACTCGGGGTACAATCAGATCCGAATGTACCCCCCAGATGAGGAGAAGATGGCTTTCATTACCGAGGGCTCGAATTCATATTCGAGTGATGCCGTTTGGACTAAAAAATCTCGGAGCTACATACCAAAGGCTCATGGGTAGGGTATTTGAAAAACAAATCGGTAAAACTAAGGAAGTCTATGTGGATGACATGGTGGTGAAATCCGATGACCCCAACAACCATCCAAGAGACCTGGAGGAAATTTTTCAGCAGCTGAGGAAGTACAACATGAGATTGAATCCGGAGAAGTGTGTTTTCGGTGTCCAGGGTGGAAAATTTCTCGGCTTCATGCTGACGCACCGGGGAATCGAGGCCAATCCCGATAAATGTCGGGCTATGATTGAGATGAGAAGCCCACAGAATGTTAAAGAAGTACAAAGACTTGCAGGACGGCTCGCATCATTATCTCGGTTCCTGCCCAAATCTGCAGAGAAAACTCGACCTTTCTTCAGACTACTAAAGAAGCCCCAAACCTTTACGTGGACTGAGGACTGCGAGAAGGCCTTCGCAGACTTCAATGCCTTTTTGTCTTCACCGCCGATATTAACTCGACCCATCCAAGGGAAAGAGTTATACTTATATCTGTCATCCTCCGAGAATGCCATCAGCGCAGTCATTGTGCAGGAAATAGAGAAGGCTCAAATGCCGGTGTACTTCATCAGCAGGGTGCTTCATGATGCCGAAACTCGGTATCAAGTCATCGAGAAGCTGGTTTTGGCCCTGGTAACCGCAGCTCGGCGATTGCGCCCGTACTTCCAGAGTCACCAGGTGATTGTTAAGACTGATCACCCGATTAAACAGATACTCAAAAAGCCCGAGTTGGCAGGACGTATGATTGCTTGGTCAGTAGAATTGTCCGAGTTTGGCTTGAAATACGAGTTGAGAGGACCTATGAAGGCTCAATGTCTCTCCGACTTCATAGCCGAGCTCCACCCGCATGACCCGATCGAGGATATATGGTGGAACTTGTACGTGGATGGATCCTCGAATGTCAGGGGCAGTGGAGCTGGGGTGATTCTGGAAGGGCCGGGAGATCTGATCCTGGAACAGTCATTAAAATTTGAATTCAAAACCTCGAACAATCAGGCCGAGTATGAAGCTTTGATAGCAGGATTAATGCTGGCGAATGAAATGGGAGCAAAGGTGTTAGGTGTGGGAGTGATTCACAACTAGTCACTGGACAAATATCCGAGAGGGTATCAAACGAAGGAACCTCGACTCACCAGGTACTTGTGTAAGGTCAACCAATTAATTTCCGGCTTTGAAAAGTTCGCTATTGAGCATATTCCCGAGAAGAAAACACTCGGGCTGATTTTTCATCCAAGCTAGCCAGTACAAAGAAGCCGGGTCACCATAGGACGGTTATTCAAGAAACCCTCAATGAACCGAGCATTGGGACAGAAGAGGTGATGGTCAGCGAGTTGGTTGACCGAGAGTGGATGACACCCATATGGGAGTATTTATCCTTAGAAACTCTGCCCTCGGATCAGACCGAAGCCAGGAAAGTCAGGCTCAGGGCAAGTCACTTTACTATAATCTCCGGAGAGTTGTATAAGCGAGGATTCTCGGCACCGTTGCTAAAATGTCTGACGAAGGCACAATCCAAGTACGTCATGGAAGAAGTTCACCGAGGAATCTGTGGTTTTCACTGCGGGGGCAGATCAATTGCCTCCAAGGTAGTCCGAGCAGGGTACTATTGGCCTACCATCCGAGCTGATTGCATGGAGTGGACGAAGCAGTGTGATGAGTGCCAAAGATTTTCCAATATAAATCATACCCCCCTGAAGGACTTCACACATTAAACTCGCCTTGGCCGTTTGCTATGTGGGGAATGGATATACTGGGGCCTTTCCCTGTAGCCAAAGGTCAAGTCAAATTCCTGCTGGTAGCGGTGGACTACTTCACAAAATGGATTGAAGCAGAGCCTTTGGCAAAGATTACCGCCGAGAAAGTGCAGAAATTTGTATGGAAAAGCCTCATCTGTAGGCACGGAATTCCCTTTGCGATCGTCACAGACAACAGAAGACAATTTGTAGATAAGACATTACGGGAATTCTATGACAACCTCGGTATTAAACACCAAGTTACATCGGTTGAGCACCCCCAAACCAATGGGCAGGCCGAAGCAGCTAACAAGGTCATCCTCGGAGAATTAAAGAAGAGGGTGGGAAGATCCAAGGGAGCTTGGGCAGAAGAGTTGCTGAGTATCCTCTGGGCCTACCACTACACGCCTCAATCTACCACTCAAGAAACACCCTTCAGGCTGACGTATGGAACAGACGCCATGATCCCAGTGGAGGTTGGTGAACCGTCCTTCCGACGTATACAACACGAGTCGAACGATAATGAGAGCAATTTGAGGGTTGAACTTGACTTGGTAGAGGAACTCAGGGAGGAGGCCAAAATCAGAGAAGAAGCCTGCAAACAGAGAGCAACTAGAAGATATAATTCAAGAGTGAAGCCGAGGAGTTTTCTGCGTGGAGACTTAGTACTGAGAATAAAAGGAGAAGCAAGGAAGGATCGCACGGAAGGTAAGTTGGCAGCAAACTGGGGAGGGCCATTCTGAGTAGTAGAAAACCTGGGGAACGGGGCATATAGGTTAGAAGAATTGTCAAGGAAGCCTATCCCGAGGACTTGGAATGCTTCTCATTTAAAGTTTTATTACAGTTGATGTATATAGTCGGGTGCTGTACTCTTTTTCCTACCTCGGTATTTTGTCCCAAAAAGGGTTTTGACCGGGGAGGTTTTAACGAGGCACACCGCAGACTCCATCCAATAAAAGAATTTATTATGAATATTGTTTTATGTTCTCTTATTTTGTCGAAGTATTTACTCTGCAGGCATCTTATTCTGGTGGCCGAATACGAGCCAATGGCCGAGTTCGAGTCGTTAAATTCTAAAGGCCAAGTTTGAGCCTGGTGGCCGAGTACGAGCCAATGGCCGAGTTCGAGCCAGTCAAATTTCTAAGGCCAAGTTTGAGCCTGGTGGCCGAGTTCGAGCCGTTAAATTCTAAAGGCCAAGTTTAAGCCTGGTGGCCGAGTACGAGTCAATGACCGAGTTCGAGCCAGTCAAATTTCTAAGGCCAAGTTTGAGCCTGGTGGCCGAGTTCGAGCCGTTAATTTCTGAAGGCCAAGTTTGAGCCTGGTGGCCGAGTTCGAGCCAGTCAAATTTTTAAAGGCCAAGTTTGAGCCTGAAGGCCGAGTACGAGCGATTAAATTTCTAAAGGCCAAGTTTGAGCCTGTTGACCGAGTACGAGCCATTAAACTTCTAAAGGCCAAGTTTGAGCCTGATGGCCGAGTTCGAGCCGTTAAATTAAGTCTAAAGGTCAAGTATGAGCCTATTAGCCAAGTCCGAGTTATCAAGTTATTAATGCTGAATTTGAGCCACGAGATTATTGAAATCGAATACGAGTATCAATCAAGAAAGAACAAAGTTCGAATTTAAAAGGTCGAGTACGAGCCATTATTTTATTAAGGAAACCGAGTACAATGCGTAAAGCAAAAATAAAGCCGAGTTTGACTCTTGAAAAGTACATTAAGGGAACCGAGCACAGCGCTGAAATTGAAAGCTGAAATTGAAAATAAGGGCCGCTCTACGGACAAAGAGTCCCCCAATTAGAACAGGGGCAAGTCCAGACGGCCCTCAGTCCCCCTAATCGAGCGCCACCACTCTCTCTTAAGGGAGGATGTAGTCACTTCCCCCTGAGAAAGCTGGATGATGAGGTGCTCGGCCAGCTCCGGGAGCAGACGGACTCTACCCCTTTCTCGACGCCCGAAGACTGCCATTCTCCTAGTTAACATCCTTCTTGGAGGACTGAATTGTGAAAGGAATTCTGGATCCCATCTCCCACTTACATCCTTTTTGGTAGCTATTGTGCTCAAAAAAGGATGTTAACTGGGAGATAGGAACGCAAACCCCTGGTGGCATTGTGGAAGTATTCGGGGCGAAGATTACTCAGGTCACAAAAGAACGAGCTTGGTAGATCAAGAAGATGAAGAATGAAGAAGGGAAGCAAATGAGCAATCCTATTTATAAGGAGGAAAGGACGGTGAAAGGAGTAATGGCGCGCGGGGAATAGACGAATGGAAAGAACGAATATTCATTGGAAAATGACACATCGAAAAGCATAAATCTTTGAACTCTACAAGAAGCAGTAAATACGCGAGTTTTCCAAAGCATATAATGTGTGAGCGCATGCGTAAGGCGTGAACCATGTGTTTCATCACCGTCCATTTTTAAACGGTTGATTACCTCGGTCCTAACCGAGGATTTGCTTAAACGGGCCAAACACAAGTGTATTTCGGCCAAACAAGAGGCTACAAGGAAGAAGGAAAGACAGCAAAATCGTAACAGTTTTCATTAAATAAAGCCAAATTACAGGGGTACGAGCCCAGTACAGGGGATAAAGAAAAACAAAAAGCTAAGTTACTCCCCCCTATGACTCTCCTCGGCCTCAAAGTGACCCTCGGGAGAATCCCCCACCACGTCTACCTCCTCTTCCTCCTCAGGAATGATGGGGACAAGTTCCCCATTCACCACCTCCTTATTTACATCGGCTCCCAAAAGATCAACGCCAGGGGCCAGAACCTCAACTTGGGCAATGGCCTTGTCAAAGCCTTTTCGATGCTCGATGATAATACAGCTGGTGGCCTCTTTCACATCCTCCTCGAGCAGCATCTTGGCCTTGGTCTCAGCCTCCAAGGCAGCCTTAAGTCGCTCAATCTCAGCCTGAGCCTCTTTGAGCTTTTCCTCGGCGCGAGTCTTGTCCTCTTCAACCCGAGCTTTGCCTTCCTCAGCCGATTTTGCCCGGGAATCCAGCTCGGAGTTCTGAGTATTAATCTCGACAAGGGTGGCAGTCAGGCGTTCGTTGCCGCGGGCCAGCTCCTCGCGTTCAGAGGAAATCCGGGAGAGATCCCCCTTCAGCCTCTCAATTGCAGCAAATTCAGATTCCAACTGTTGGGATTTCCTCTCGGTCTCTGTTAACTCTCGGCTATAGAAACGAGCCAGAGCGGCAGCCCGAAGGCAGTAGACCGAGAGGGCCTCCATGCTAGATCGGGCCCCCTGCTGCTTAATTAGCCGATGATCGGCGGGCTTCAAGAAGTTTGAGTCGAAAGAAGGGAAGGGGTTGAAGTCTTCACCCCAGAGAGATGAAGTCCCTGCCTTCAGAGAAGTATTGTACCATTTCAGCTCGGTGGGGAGAGGAGGTGGTTGTTCTCGCCATGCGGTTCCTGCCTCCTGGGTAGTCGGGCGGGGTGGACTTGGGCGAGGAAGGGGAGAATCTTCGGCGTCTACTTCGACCTCTACCCTCTTCCTTTTTTGAGGGGCGGATGATGAAGCCCCCTTTGCAGAGGTCTTGGTGGGAGGAGGTCTTTTCTGCTTCTTCTCGGTTGAAGAGGGACCCTGACCCTCTTTAGCAGCAGCCTTTACAAGCTTTGAGAAGTCAAATTTCCCCATGATGACTGCCAAAAAGAAAAAGTTGTTAGTACAGCAACGCATACAGAAAATATATAAAAAACTAAAAAGCCGAGCACTTACTTTTAAGGTCGGCCCTTGGGGTTGATGAGAAAGGTAGTTTCAGGAGGCGTCCACAATGGAGGGGCCGAGGAAGTGTTTCTAGTATGTCTAGTCCCGTCTATCCTCGACCGGGAGGGACTGGTACTCAAAGCCAACAAATTTGGTGGGGGAGGATTGCCAATATAGGGGAAACTTGGCACTGTTATCATTATCAAAAAAGTGTGATGAATGAGGGCCCGAGGGGCGAACTCGGAAGAAGCCAACTTTGAAATCTTTGTACGATGATTTGTACAAACTGAGCAGTCCCCTCCGGTTCAGCCCGTTAAGAGAAATCCACCCCATTTTCTCACCAAACCTTGTTTGGTAGAAATACAAAAATTTTGGAGTGGTGGGCTCCATCCCTATGTATTTACATAGAATCTGAAAGGCTTTCATAAAAGCCCAACTGTTGGGGTGAAGTTGAGTAGGAGCGACGTTCATGGTTCTCAGTACATCGCACTCAAACTCGGTAAAAGGAAGAGATACTTGCAGCTTTTCGAATAATGTTTTGTACATGTATGTAAAAGGGGGCTCGGAGGGACGAGCCCTGAGGAAAACACACTCGGTACTCAAGTAGGGGGAGCAAATGAACTCGGATTCATCCCCTGACGTCGAGATATTAACTTGGGACCGAAGCTGATCAATTGACTTTGGGGTTTGGAAATCAGAAAAAGGTCCCAACCTCACCTTTAACCCAGGTGTACCCAGGGAGAGTGATATCAGGAATAGGGTCTTTTGGAACCCTCAATCGTTGCTTACGAGCGGCGGGTTTGGACACCGGAGGAGAAGGAGAACCAGACCTGGAAGACCCAGACTCAGAAGACCCAGACCCGGAAGAAGACGATCCGGAGGAGGACGACCCCACCGGAGCGTTCGGCCGCCCGTGGGGAGAAATAGGAGAGGCGGAAGGAGAGCCCCCAATGGGGGAAACCTCCCGTTCCACCAAAGGAGAGGTGTTTGATTCGGTGGAATCAGACGAACTCATGATCGAAATTCAAAGATAAATCGTAAAAGAAGGAAGGAGGCTGGGCGTACCTGGAAAACGACAAGCAGGAGAGAGAAGGCAGAAATTTGGAAGACGAAGGCGAAAGGTGAAGGAGGATAAACCGGGTAGAATGGAGTTGGAGTCGCAAAAGATATTTATAGCCTGCGACTGATGGCCCATGTCCTATCAAGCCCAAAAGGGCG
Source organism: Sophora flavescens (assembly GCA_030762895.1). Classification (NCBI taxonomy): domain Eukaryota; kingdom Viridiplantae; phylum Streptophyta; class Magnoliopsida; order Fabales; family Fabaceae; genus Sophora; species Sophora flavescens. The sequence continues at coordinate 33,751,461 of CM061068.1, forward strand.
CGACTTTTGATTTTCCCCCCCCCATTAAATGGGCGCGGAACTCTAGGGTTTCCTGCCCGAAGCGTGCCGCAGAAGTATTAGGGGAACGATTGCTTTCTCTGACAGAGAGAGAAGACTTGATTGAAATGACAGCTGGGAATGTGGATACCTGCATAGCCGAAGAATAAGCTCGATTTCATACTTATCAGCTCTTTCGCTTATTTAAGCTCGGAGCTCGGGGGGCTTGTGTACTGGCCGAGAATAGAAGACCGAGAACTCGTCTATACACTGGACCAACCGAGCTTACCCCCACGAATGGGCCTTGGCCCAAACTCCTCGAAGGCCGAGAACATGTCAGCACACCTGACACCCGAGGATAACTACTCGGTCCTTTTCCATGACAGGCCACGCACGAAGATACCTCGGCCCCAAGCTATCCAGCCGCAGCTAACTAGTCCGAATATCTCGCTAGTCATAATATCTCTCCGCATAATCAGGGTCCGGATATCCCTCCGCATAATCATGACCTGATCCTAATATTTCTCCGCTTATTTCGGAGCTTGATCCTAAGAGATCTCTATAAATGGGGGGACTTACCCCCTCATTCAGAACTACGTTTGCTTTGATTCCCATTTGGATACGTAGGAGCAGAATCCACATTCTGTCAAGCACAATCCAAAAACACCCCACTAAACCTAGTTCGACCGAGTATCTCTCATCCGAGGTATTTGGACGGAACATAAATGTCATTACTTTTGCAGCTAAAACAATACATAAAAAAACGAGAAAACCTAAAAAACGGAACAAGAGAATCCATGCACATGCTTTTCTCAATAGCAGGGTCCCTGGATCAGATAGACATGAATATAAAAAGTTACCAAAAAAAAAAAAGACATAACTACAAAAATCGTTCGTGTCAATGTGTCATCACTTTTTTATCATGAAAATTTTAATATTTAAATATTCGTTTTCTATATTTATTTATTATCGTTTTTAAGCAAAAGTAACTCAATAAATGATCATAAAATAGGTCTAGAAAAGATATAAAACAAAATGATACGAGGATATTACTATTGTATAAATGACTCATGTGAGTCATGTCCCCGAGAGACTTTGTTGTTTGCACCTACACTCATCAAGCTAATACATGCATGCATCACGTAAACGCATTATATAATGGAACGCATACGAATCCGAGAAGGTTTCGTGTAATTTTATTTTTGCCGCTGAATTTTCGTATGCATGTTTATAGTTAAATGTAAGAATCTTTAATTTTATATGTATATGCTGCGGGTTCGTTGAATTCTTACTAATATGCATTGAATATTCAACTTAGTCATGCAATTGACTTTGGGATTTAATAATTAGTATGTACTGTTGCTGTATACAATTTTTTTTCTAAAATCAATTAATCTTGAACTTTCACATATATATTAAAAATAGAGTTTAATTGCCTGACGAGTTATACTACGATTATTAGGACTTCATCTTGCAAAGATGGAAATGTTCGAGATCCATATCTAAACATGTATTGGCTGAGGAGTAAAACCCGACCATCGAGTTTGGATATCCGGCCCAATCCGGAAATTAAAGATGAGAAGTTAATATTACCTTTAATAATCATGATATTATATGAAATAAACTTATCCGGTTAAAAGAGATAATATCCACTAAATTAAGGGATAAGATATTGATATTATCCTTAAATAATCCTGATATTATCTGAAATAACCTTATCCGATTAAAAGAGATAATATCCCTTAAATTAAGGAAATCACATCTCAAAGAAGATTTAAGAGATAAAAGGAGATAAATCCATATCTCTAAAAGATATGGGGATCCTATTATAAAAGGAGGAGAACCCAAGAGAGAAACTCACTTTTGATTGAACCCCGATGACTCTCCCTTAAGCGTATTAGAGAAACTAGCTCGACCAAGAGACTATTGAAAAGTCCTTGCTCGCTGGTATTCATCGGATACAAGATTAGGGGATCGAGATCGTCGTATGGCCAAGGGTTTAACCTAGAACTACGTCTGGCTTTGATTCCCATTAGGATACGTAGGACCGGAATACAACATTCTGTCAAGCCATAATCTAAAACAACCCCCATTGTTCACCCTTGGTTTGATGTTCTACGGCGAGATTCCGGCAAGTCGGATCTCGGCAGGAACATTTGGCGCCCACCGTGGGGACGAGGAAAAACTTTCCCCGATTTCACAAGAAAAGCTTGATGGTGACTACACGGAATGGTCCAAGGGGATGGGCGAACAGCATGAACCATGAAGATCATGAGGCCTCGAACACGAACCAGTGTCAATCATCCTCCCCCTCCCATCAATGAAGATAACCCTCAGCTGGAAGAGGTTATGGCACAGCTAAAGCAGCTGCGGAAGGAGAACGAGGAGATACGTGCGTAGAATCAAAGGCTTTTGAGAACTCGGAAAAGAGAGAGATCATTGACACCTCCCGATGAAGAGCAATCCTCACCCGAGGCTAGCCAAAAAGATCCATCCTACATGCCTTCTCCTCGGGAAGCTAACCGATCATTTAAGACCAAACCTCCCCCAGTGGCTTCAGAGGCTAAATCTCGTACAAAAAGGACCATCCAAAAAGAAAGGGTAACAGACCGACGACCGAGGTTGCCGTTCACAGATGACATTGATGAGGTAACCATGCCTAGACACTTTAAGCCCCTTAACATCGATAAATTCAATGGCACCACTGACCCAACTGAGCACGTCGAATCCTTTATTTCTTCTGTTTACTTGGTAACCGATTCGGAGGTCGTCATGTGCAAAGTTTTTCCAACCACTTTGCAAGGCCCAGCCTTAACCTGGCCAACGAATCTACCACATCGGTCAATTGATTCCTTTGATGTGCTTGTAACTAAGTTCACCGCACAATTCGCAGCAAGCCGAAGGCATAAAAGGCACTCGGTCTCGCTGGTGAATTTTAAACAAGAAAGGAATGAATCACTCAGAGATTATATGGCTCGTTTTAATGCTAAACAAATCTTAATTCCCAACATGAGCTCGAAACTCTGCCTTCACACCGTCATGGGCGGTCTGAAGCCAGGGTCGTTCTTTGAGTATTTATCCCGAAAACCACCGAGAGATTTTGAAGAGTTGCAGGAAAAAGCTACAGGTTTCATGAACTCGGAAGAGATGGTAGAATTCAAAAGGAGAGAAAGAGGCTTCAAAGACAAGAGCTCGGTCTCAAACAAAGAGAGAAACAGGGGGGCTGATCCACAAAGGGCCCAAAAGACCAATGAAAAAGGATTCTCGGAGAGGCAACCCAGGTACCAGTCTTATACGTCGTTAAACCGATCTCGGGCAACCATCCTCCAAGAGGTATGCAACGTCGAGTTACTCACCTTACCTCGACCGTCCAAAACATCGGTCAATGCCGACAGAAGCAAAGAATGTGTGTGGCATCAAAACTATGGTCACTCAACTGAAGACTGTAGAACAACCCAGGAAAAAATTGAGGACTTGGTACGACCAGACCGTCTTGATCGTTTCGTCCGCCGAGATGATAATGGAGGCGGATGAGCCGGTCGAAGACGACGGAGACGCGGTTATGACAACCGTAACCGAGATGCACACCTGCAAGGAAACAATCAGGGCAGAGACCGATTAAATAATCAAAGGGATCCTAATGAAGAATCAGAAGGAGGAGTCAGAGGGATCATCAATACAATCTCGGGAGGATTCGCAGGAGGAGGAACGACGAGCTCAGCTCGGCGGCGTCATGTAAAAGCCCTCCGATCCGTCAACATGGTGTCTGGAAAGCCTACAAGGACAAGACCTCCAATAACTTTCACGGATGATGATTTCCGAGGGGTGGATCCAAACCAAGATGACCCAATGGTGATAACGGTCGAACTAGCCAACTTCTCGATCAAACGAACACTTATTGACCAGGGGAGCTCGACCGATATTCTATACCTGGCAACCTTCAGGAAACTTGGAATTCCAGAAAAGCTGATAAAAGAACAGGAAGACAAGCTAGTAGGGTTCGCCGGGGAGCAAGTCAAAACCCGAGGTTACATAGACCTCTTAACAACGTTTGGAGAAGGAAAACTCTCCAAATCCGTATCAGTCAGGTACGTTATTGTAGATGCCAGCACGTCGTACAACATCCTTATTGGAAGACCGACGTTGAAAGAACTCGGAGCGATTGTCTCTACCCCACACCTGACAATGAAATTCCCAACCGAATTCGGAGATATAGTCGCAGTCCGGGCTGACCAAAGGCTAGCCAGGCAATGCTATGTTGATAGTCTTAAGGTTACCCGAAACCAGGATGTCGCAAAGAGAGTCGAGGATGATAAAGCAGAGGTGGTAAGCTCGATCAGTTTGGTAACTTCAGCCAGCAAGGTCAGCATGTTTGAACTGGACCCAAGGACGGAGATGTACGAGTCCGGAGCCGAACCAATGGAGTCCTTAGAAAGGTTCCGGCTGGGAGCCCAAGCTGAACAATGCACCCAATTCGGCAGTCAGCTCGACCCCTCACTCAAACAAAGGCTTCATGCGGTCTTAAGAAAGAATACCGATCTGTTGGCTTGGAAGAAACCGGATATGCCTGGTATAGACCCCAATTTTATGTTCCATAAGCTATCCATATGTCCCGAAGCCAAGCCTATAGCTCAAAGAAAAAGGAAACTTGGCAAGGAAAGACACCGAGCAGTAGCCGTGGAGACTTCCAAACTAGTCAAAGCAAATTTCATCAGAGAAGTGAAATACACTACTTGGCTAGCCAACGTGGTGTTAGTTAGAAAGGCCAACGGTAAATGGAGAATGTGCACCGACTACACCGATCTCAACAAGGCATGCCCAAAAGATTCTTATCCTCTTCCTAACATCGACAGACTGGTGGATGGGGCCTCAGGGTACAAAGTTTTGTCTTTTCTGGACGCATACTCAGGTTATAACCAGATCAGGATGTATCCACCCGATGAAGAAAAAACGGCATTTAGGATTGATGGGGTAAACTACTGCTATCGGGTAATGTCCTTCGGCTTAAAAAATGTTGGTGCAACATATCAAAGGCTTATGGACAAAGTCTTCGTCAACCAAATCGGAAAGAACTTAGAAGTATATGTTGATGATATGGTGGTAAAATTCGATGATCCAAGGCAACACCCAGCCGACCTCGAAGAAATTTTCAGCCAGCTCAGAAAATACAACATGAGGTTAAATCCAGAAAAGTATTCCTTTGGTGTACAAGGAGGAAAGTTCTTAGGATATATGCTAACACACAGGGGGGATCGAAGCTAACCCGGATAAATGCAAAGCCGTTGTGGAAATGCGGGGTCCTCGGAATGTGAAATAAATTCAGAGGTTAGCCGGTCGATTAGCTTATCTATCCCGCTTTCTCCCGAAGTCTGCAGAAAAGGCAAGACCCTTCTTCCAGCTCTTGAAAAAACCAAAAGATTTCATCTGGACTGAAGAGTGTGAGAAGGCCTTTGAAGATCTGAAACTGTTCCAAGCCTCTGCCCCAATCCTCGCTCGGCCTCAGCTCGACAAAGATCTGTACTTGTACCTATCTGTCAACGATTATGCAATAAGTGCAGTGATCATCCAGGAAGAAGAAGAGCAACAGATGCCGGTGTACTATGTTAGTAGAATCCTGAAAGACGCAGAAACTCGGTATCAAATAATTGAAAAACTAGCCCTCGCCCTAGTTATGGGAGCTCGAAGGTTACGGCCTTATTTCCAGTCGCACCAAGTGATAGTCAAAACTGATCATCCAATAAAGCAAGTGCTCAGGAAACCCGATCTAGCCGGACAGATGATAGCCTGGTCAGTAGAATTGTCGGAATTCGGTTTGCAATATGAGCCGAGGGGGCCCGTGAAAGAACAATGCCTCTCCGACTTCATTGTCGAGCTCTCTTCTAAGCCGAGGTCGGAAACCTTCGTCTGGCTCCTATATGTTGACGGATCATCTAACTTGAAAGGAAGCGGGGTTGGAATAATTCTCGAAGGTCCGGATGATCTAATCCTAGAACAATCCTTAAAATTTGGGTTTATTGCTTCAAACAACCAAGAAGAATATGAAGCCCTTATTGCAGGACTGATGCTAGCTAAAGAAGTTAAGGTCTGAGAATTAAAATGCCGAAGTGACTCACAGCTTGTAACAAGACAAGTCTCGGGAGATTATCAAACAAAGGATCCCCAACTAACCAGTTATCTCTGCAAGGTGAATAGCCTAGTCTCGGAATTTGATAATTTCACTATTGAACATATACCTCGGGAAGAAAATTCCAGGGCAGATCTGTTGTCTAAGTTGGCTAGCACCAAGAAAGCTGGTCAGCTAAGAACTTTCATTCAGGAAAACCTCCTCGAACCAAGCATAAAAAGTGCCGAAGTAATAATGACTGAGCACTATGATCGTGGCTGGATGACACCGATTTGGGAATATCTAGCCTCGGACAAATTGCCTAGTGACCCTAAGGAGGCGAGGCGAATTCGTCTTAAATCTTGCCATTACACCATCAGAGACGGCGAGTTGTATAGACGAGGATTCTCCATGCCATTACTGAAGTGCCTAGCTAAGGAGCAGTCCGAGTACGTAATGGATGAGATGCACCGAGGAATCTGTGGGATGCACTCAGGGGGCCGATCTATGACAGCTCGGGTCTTGCGAGCGGGGTTTTACTGGCCAACCGTGAGACTGGATTGTACTACTTGGACTAACAGGTGTGAGCCCTGCCAGAAGTTCTCCAACATAGCACGTGTTCCAGGAGAAGAGCTCCATTCCATTCTCTCGCCATGGCCCTTTACTATGTGGGGGATGGACATAGTCGGTCCCTTCCCGGTTGCCAAAGGTCAAGTCAACTTCCTACTGGTAGGTGTAGACTACTTCACCAAGTGGATTGAAGCAGAACCATTAGCCACTATAACTGCTAAAAAGGTTCAGAGCTTTGTATGGAAAAACATCATATGCAGGCACGACCTCCCTTACGCAATCGTCACAGATAACGGAAAGCAGTTCACTGATAAAGAGCTCAGAGAGTTCTACTCCAACCTTGGAGTTAAACATAAATTGACCTCGGTTGAGCACCCATAAACGAATGGACAAGCAGAAGCAGCCAATAAAGTCATCCTAAACGAGCTCAAGAGAAGGTTAGGCCAATCAAAAGGGGCTTGGGTTGAACAATTACCGAGCATCCTATGGGCTTACCATTGCTCACCGCAGTCTTCAACTGGTGAAACGCCATTAAGGCTAACCTACGGAACCGATGCAATGATTCCAGTTGAGCTCGGCGAACTCTCTTTCCGGAGGCAGCACAATGGCCAAAGTAAGAACGAAGAAGAACTCCGAGTTGAGCTTGACATGGTTGAAGAAGTCCGAGACGAGGCGAAAATCAGAGATGAGCTATGCAAGCAAAAAGCAACTCGGAAGTACAACTCGAGGTTGCGACCGAGGAAATTTGTGCAAGGTGACCTAGTGCTGAGATTGCAAAACGACACGAGAAAAGACCCCAGAGAGGGTAAGCTCGCAGCGAACTGGTCTGGCCCATTCAAGATAGTTGAAAATCTGGGAAATGGAGCCTACAGGCTAGAAGAATTGTCAGGAAAGGTTGTTCCAAGAACATGGAACACTTCCCACCTTAAGTTTTATTTTAGTTAAGGTTATAGGTGATGCACTCTTTTTCCTATCTCGGTCTTTTTCCCACGAGGTTTTGGCCGATAGGGTTTTAATGAGGCACACCCGGAAAAATTAAATAAATGGAATCATTTCTGGTTGCGCTATTAGGCAAAAATACTGTTTTAATTAAAAATTTATTTACAAAAACAGCTAAAAACCTAAAGAGGCTGTCCGAGCTAAAATCGACCGAGTTGAGGTCCAAGTGCCGAGCCTATAAAGGTAAAAAGCATCTAAAAACCTAAAGAGGATATCCGAGCTAAAGTCGACCGAGTTGAGGTCGGAATGTCGAGCCTATAAAGGTGAAAAACAATTAAAAACCTAAAGAGGCACCGCCGAGCTAAAGTCGACAGAGTTAAGGTCGAAATGTCGAGCCTATAAAGGGAGAAAGCAACTTAAAACCTGAAGAGATAGTTCGAGCCAAGATCAGCCAAACCGAGGTCAAATGGCTAAAACCTAAAAAGGCAACCCATGTCTAAGAAGGTAGGCAAGAACCTACAGGTATTCCGAGCTCTGACTATTCGAGTAAATCGCGTAAACTATAAAAGACGAGTACTAACTTAGAGAGATAGTTGCAAGCACTTTCTAAGTAAACAGTAACTCGTAAGTTAGCACGTAATTCCATTAACAAAAGTGGGCAAAAACCCAGAATACATAAGAGTTTAAAATAAAAAAGGGGATTTCCCTAAGAACATGTTTCCTAGCTTATTATCCCCATAAGCAACAATTTCATGAGTTGAGGTCGTCCTCGGCACTCGGAGGAAGAGTGGTAGATTGATCAGGTAGGACCATTTCAGCTTCTCCATCGAGTCCCTCCTCGGCCGCTCGCCCCTCATCCTCCTCTTCTTGAGATGCTTCCTCCTCACCCTCCAACTCGGACAATGGAACTAGTATTCCACCTCGGTTAAAATCCTTGTCCACGTCAGCACAGGAGAAGTCAGCATTCGGGTGGAAGTGCTGAAGCTGCTTCACGGCTCGGGAGAAGCCGTTAACGTGCTCTTTCATAATAGAAGCCTCGGCTTCAGCTAGATCAGACTGAAGCTTGAGATTGGCCTCTTTCTCGGCTTCTAGCAACTTCCGCCACTCCAGACCGGTCTCCTTCTCGGCTTGAAGTCCCTCCACGAATTTCTGAAGGCTGAGCTGGTCAGATCTTTCCGTTTCCAGCTCGGTCATGAGGGTGGTATTGTCTTTTTCCAGCTCAGCCTTTTGGGCCTTCAGCTGACCGATGACTCGGGCTTGCTCCTCACACTTGGCCACGGCCTGAGCAAACTCGTCCCTCACCCTCAAATCTCGAGCCGCATCTGCTCTCATTACCTCCATCTTCTTGACATTATCAATAAGCTGTTGGCTCCAAAAGCGGGTGATTGAGGCGATCCGGAGAGCATAGGCAGCGGCCGCCTCCATACTCTCCTCAGGCCCTTGCTCCAACAAAAGCCGAGCATCGGACGGTTTCAGCACTTGGCCATCAATCAGGTCTACAGGGTCGAACTCATTTCCCCAGAGCGAGCTGATCCCTGGGTTGCAGTTCCCATTGTACCATTTGGTGTTCGAAGTAAGATCGGTCACCATGGGAGCATTGTTCAACCTCTTGGCGGCAGCAGGAGTTTCTTCAATCATCAGCAGAGGAGAAGGACTTCTAATCGGGGCCTCGGACGTCAGGTCTTCCCGAGTCCTCTTCGGAGGACGAATGTTCAGGTCAGAAGCTTCAACAACCTTCTTTTTCTTCCCCTTGACATTTGAAGCTATAGCTGATCCGCCAGCTGCTTGATTAGCCGACTTCTTCATCAGGGCCTTATAGTTGAACTTCCCCATTATCACTACAAAAATGAAATCGGTCAATAAAATAAATACGCTACAGAATAAATTACCACTTATCAACAAAAGCCGCTTATATTCAAAATCAGCTTGCCGAGTAGAGGAGGCACTAAGCTTTAAAAGCTTTCCACAAGGCAATGGCCGAGGATACAGTTTCAGGACCTCGACATCAGCTCGCTCCTGAGAGGTCATACAGTCGAGGTCATAGCCAGAAAATTTGGAAGGGTGGGGTTGCCAGTAGAAAGGAAATTTAGGGTTTCCGGCCGAGTAAAAAAAGACAAACTCATTACCCTTTAGAGGTCAGACTTTGAAGAAAATCCGACTTGAAAAACTTATACGAGCTCTTATAGAGCCCGATGATCCCCCTCTGCTCAATCCCACTCAGAAATCCAGCCAACTCGGTCCCCGAAGCGAACTCGGTAAATGTACAAAAACTTAGGAGCAGTAGCCTCTATCCCTATCTGGCTACACAGAATTTGAAAAGCTCTCAAATGCCCAACTATTCGAGTGAAGCTGGGTAGGAGCAACGTTCATAACTCGCAAGACCTCGCATTCGAACGGGTTGAAGGGAATGGAGAGTCCAATTTGTTCAAAAAATGTCTTCTATACATACGTAAAGTGTGGCTCAGATGAAGGGGGTAAAAGAAAACATGATCATCCTCGCTACAAGGAAGGCACTCTACGATGCCTCGTTTAGCTGTAACCTTGTTTTTTTATAGCTTCAAGGGAGTTAAAATCCCTGAAATTGGAGTGAAATACTGCAACATCAGTTTTTACCCAGAAATACCCAGGAATGGTAATATCTGGGTAGGGAACCCTGGGCATCCTAGAAGCGCGTTTGCGACGCTTGGGGGCAACGGTAGCGTCTGGAGCGACAAAGCTCCTCCCATTAGAAGAAGAAGAAGAAGAACCCTTGTCACCCCCATCACCATGAGAAGGAGAGGGGGAGTGATAAGGAGAGCCCCCAATCCGATTGATTTCGAGCTCTATAATCTGAACCCAGGAAGAGACATTCTGGGATACCTCAAATGAAGTCTCCATAGATAAAAAAGCCAGAAATCAAACTGGAATAAAACCTAAGGGAGCTTGAAAGAGATGAGAAGGACGTACCTCGAATAGGAAGGGAGTATGAGTGCTAGGACTAGAAAGGACTCGAGAGAAGAAAATCTAGGGCTCAAGGAAGGTGAAACCCCGTCCCAGGGGCTCGTTCCAATTTATAAAAAAATGGGCAACGTCCTTTCGGCGAATTAATGATGGTTGTTGGCGTCCGAGACAAGGAAAATGTCCCTTCAAGTCTGACTGAATTCGACACACTAATGGAAAGGCAACACGTGGCAGAAGCGTCGGGATGTACACTGCCATCAAGTAAAAGATGAGCACACAGCTACAACGCAGGCCTCGGAAATGAGGCCATAGAAGCCACGTGTCACGAGACAGCTTTAAAGGGCAACGTCTCTTTTTATCTCGGGAACCGAAAAAATAAGGGCAACAGTACGAAACTAAGCTGACTATACCTATCTCAGCTGGACTCGGCTCCTTTAAAGAAAGCTTCCACGCATTTAGCTCAAAGCTTGGGGGGCTAGTATAAGGGCCGAGGTGTAAACGAAACTCGGTTTCCCGAGTTGATCACCGAGGAAAAAGATACACACACACACACACACACACACACACACAGACGCGTGAAGCACGGCCAACTACCTCGCTAACTCAAAAGCCTAAAAGAAAAAGACCGAGTTCCTAAGCTCGGTCACCAAGGACGAATGATAGGTCAAAGAAAAAGATCGATCATTAAGATGATGGCAAAAAGGAACAGAGAACCTACACCATAAAAACATGATTCTCCAAAATAAGTTTTCTGAAAGGCCAAGCTCGACACCTGTCATGAAAACTTCTACGCTCCGTTGAGCTCGAAGCTTGGGGGGACTTGTGTACTGGCCGAGGAGTAAAACCCGGCCACCGAGCTTGGATACCCGGCCCAATCCGGAAATTAAGGATGAGAAGTTAATATTACCTTTAATAATCCTGATATTATCTGAAATAATCTTATCCGGTTAAAAGAGATAATATCCCCTAAATTAAGGGATAAGATATTGATATTGTCCTTAAATAATCCTGATATTATCTGAAATAACCTTATCCTATTAAAAGAGATAATATCCCTTAAATTAAGGAAATCACATCTCAAAGAAGATATAAGAGATAAAAGGAGATAAATCCAGATCTCTAAAAGATATGGGGATCCTATTATAAAAGGAGAAGAAACCAAGAGAGAAACTCACTTTTGACTGAACCCCGGTGACTCTCCCTTAAGCGTATTAGAGAAACTAGCTCGACCAAGAGACTATTGAAAAGTCACTGCTTGCTGGTATTAATCGGATACAAGATTAGGGGATCGAGATCGCCGTATGGCCAATGGTTGAACCTAGAACTACGTCTGGCTTTGATTCCCATTGGGATATGTAGGACTGGAATACAACGTTCTGTCAAGCCATAATCTAAAACAACCCCCATTGTTCACCCTTGGTTTGACGTTCTACGGCGAGATTCCGGCAAGTCGGATCTCGGCAGGAACAAAACAGATGAAAACAATGTACTTTTTTTCTTGGTGAACCACAATGTACTTTATTTTAGGTTAAAGTAATATTTTGGTCCATATACATGATACAAATTCTCGATTTGGTCCCTATACATAAAAATTATTAACATGGTCCCTATACATACAGAAAGTCTCCATTTGGTCCCTGCAGTACAAAATTTTAGGGACGGATTTGATAATTTTTTGCTTGTATAGGGACCAAAAAGAGACTTTCTGTATGTATAGGGACCATTTTAATAATTTTTTATGTATAGGGACCAAATCGAGAATTCGTGTCAGGAGTAGGGACCAAAATATTACTTTAACATTTTATTTTATTAACGGAACACAATGTACTTAATTTCTTGCTATAACTAGTTAATTGTAATTTAAATTTTAAAATCCATTGAAAAAATTTTCTTTAAAATCTTTATATACAAGGAATGATTATTATGCCTGTAAACATTATTCTCTGGTTAGTTATTAAATATACTATTATTTTTTCCTTAACCAAATGGTTGTGGTTCTAATCTCAACTCTTGTATATAGAACAAATTTATGTTGGGAGGGGTTTCCTGCCTTCAAGTGTCATTCATTCATCGTAGGAGAATGTCCCTACTTTCGGCGGGATACTCCTGGTCAATGACCAAAAGAAATATATACTTTTAATTTTAATTTACTGGAATTTTCAAATGATATTAATTAAATGTATTTTATTACATAAGCATGACAATTGTTTTTGTGAATAATTATTAAATTAATGAGAGACTTATATTATTTTGAGTTATGTTATTTGAACATAATTTTTTGATATCGTATGTGATATCGTATATGTTTATCTTTATCTTTCACTTATTTTTTTATCTTATTTATATACAAGTTTCTCTAAAATATACTAAAAAACCAAAAAGGACACATGTCTCTATTTTGTGTAAAAAAAAAAAAAAAAAACATTGCCCTATTATTTTCTCTCAATTTTAGGCGAGAAGGGAAGTCGACGTTCCCAAAAAGAAATAAAAGATAAAAAAAACCGTGAACCAAAGGATCCAAATATATGAATATTTAATATAATAGTTAAAATTCTATATTTTGAAATTTTTTCTTTCTTTTTTGGTTTAGTTTAATATTTTTTCCATAAAAGTTGGTATCAGAGATTGGAAGAAATTAATATACACTCCTATTGTAAAGTTTTTTTTTTTATATTATCAATCAATCAGAATTTGATTCATCATTAAAAATATTTAATACTTAATTCTTATCCTAAAATATAAATTCAATAATTTTCAATTGATTATCGGTATCAAAATCTTTACTTAATTCATAGTAATTAAACTCTAAAGAAATTAACGTGCGAATAATAAAGAAACATGGGAGAACTGGACAAGAGAAGCAGCAGTTACAGAGGTCAGTCATGTACATCGTACAGTAAGCTGCGATGTTCCAATTTCACAAAGACATCCCACCAATGACAAGGGGGAACGTGGCTGAGGCTGCACCATTTGTTTGTTACACATGTCGAGCCGGTTATGAATAGATATATGACACGTAAACACGCTATGATTTTTATTTTTACACAATGATTTCTGAACTGCTGATACAATATGTTTACTCATATCAAATCAAAGATTATTGTATAATATTTTGATATTTTTTTTATCGAAAAGTTTAGGTGAACTGAGTTTCGGAACTCACCAAAAATAGGGCATGCCTCATAATATTTTGATCTTTGATCGATTATTGTATCAAACTAGTTTTCAGATTAAGGCCGTTAGTTAGATAAAATCATACCTAAGAGTATCTCCAATGGGATGTCATGTTAGGTTCCGTAAGTTAAGGAATGGTTACTTAAGTTTTTCCCCATTGAAGCACATCTACATGACATGTTAGGTTTCTCAAGCTAAATTTGGGTTCCTTAGTTTGGGTTCCATATGAATCAAGGTTTTGAAAATCGGACCGGACCGGCCGGTCCGACCGGGAACCGGGACCTTGGCCGGTCCGGTTCACAGGGAAAACCGGTATAGCATCGAACCGGTGGAAAAACCGGAAAACCGGTTCAAAACCGGTCATCCAGTAGTGAGAATCGAAACCGTTTCTAAAAAAAAATTAGTATAAAAGGATTTGGGTCATCCTAGTCAAAACCCAATTCTTTTATTTTCTAACATATGTGGGCTAGTTGTAGATTTTTGGTTGGTTTTCCCTATGAAGATGATTTTAACATATATTTTTATATTTATTTAGTTTAATTTCAAAATAAAAAAATTTGTGCTTAATAATTTTAGTTGTTATGTTGTTTTTTTGTTTAATATTGTTACAAATATTATATTAAAAATTAAAATAATATTATTTAATTATAACAACGTTTTTGTTGCATCATTTGGTCCGGTTTTGTAAACCTTGATATGAATAAAGAATGTTTTTGTTGCATCAAAAGTATCACCGTGAATTGAGTTAATATTGAATGCAAATAAATGAATCAATATATTTTAATTTGAAACAAATTGAGTATAAATAAAAAATTATAAAAACATGAATTGCTTACAAATTTTATCATTGGAGTAAAATGTGTATGAGTTACTTAAATATGATGTAACATAATGGATATTATTCACCACTTAATAATGACTAAGAAACCCAACAAAGATCTGAATTTGGAGTTCTTATTGCTCATTGTAGAGAGATGTTATTCCTGTCTCCTTCTAGTAGAGTGCAATTTGCTAGTAGGAATGGTAATGTCCAGGCTCATTCTCTAGCTAGAAAGTCCCTTTGTTATCCTTCCAATTATGTCTTTAATGTCTGTTGTAATTCTGACTTTGGTGGTTTAATGATATAAGTTGGTTAGTTTCAAAAAAAAGAAAAAAAGAAACCCAATATAGAATTCTTGTTGAAAATGTTCTAATTAAATAGACAATTTTAAGATTTAAATCTCCCATCTTATAAATAAAGTTTGCATAATGTAAATCTACTTTTCATTATGACCAATCATTTTTGCAGTAATTTTTTTTACGGACATTTTTGCATTAATTTACATTCATAAAAGATAATATAATTATATTAACATAAAACTTTAATATCTCGTGATATATTTCGATTATTGATAACAATATTTTCAGATATTTATATATAAAATATCATGGTGGCCGACAAGACAATGCGACAGATTTTGTAGATTACACCACCCAACCACCCGTCTCTTCCGTCTACGTGCCACCGTACGCTCCATCTGTTTTCCTTTCCTTGCCTTCCTTGTCAACTTCAACTCTGATATCTTCCATTTTATTTATTCTTAATAATAATAATTTTAGGGTTGAGGTAAGATGCACCACTTATATTTTATATCACCCACTACATCATTCATATGTGGTAAATTTTGAACCAATCAAATTTTCATATGGGTTTGGTCAAAATTTCAAATTTTCTAGTTATATTATACTGTAGTCAAACTATATGAATACAGTATATTATAGTATAGTATATATGCTCTTTGTATTCATAAATTTAATCCATATTAAAATAATATTTTTTGATTAAAAAAACTGATTATATTACAAAATAATATTTTAATATGAATTAAAATAATGTTCGTTGTCAATAATATTTTGTAATATAATCAATTTTTTTTATCAAAAAACATTATTTTAATATGTTAAATTTACGAATACAAAATGTACATATATTATACTATAATATACTGTATTTATATAATTTGACTACAGTATAATACAACTAGAAAGTTTGAAATTTTGACCAACCTATGTGGCAATTTGATTGGCCCAAAATTTACCATATGGATAATGTAATGGGTGATATAAAATGTGGGTGGTGCACCATAACCACCCATAATTTGATCCTGATAAATTCTAGTCGAAATTTATCAAAACTTTTACTTATGAGATTTGCAGTTTTGTTAAGGATGTTCACTAAAAAAAAAAAAAATTATTATAATAAAAAACAAAATATTTTTCATTTTTTAATATTTTCAATTTTTAATTCTTTAACAACGATAGTTAGCAAAATATCAAAACTTATATACTAAACAACTTTAACTTGACCTATGTATTAAAAAGAGTAATGGTAAATGAACATATTTTTGGTGTCCAATATCGTGTGTGTGTGTGTGTGTGTGTGTATATATATATATATATATATATATATATATGTATTTATATTTTTTTTATTTTTTATCTTTCATCACATGTATTTAGCACTTGAAAATCACCCATCATCATATGGTGTCTATACCTGATGTTCAAAAAATGTATTCATTTATCATTACTCTATTAAAAAACAAGAATATTTTTTTGAACACGAGCGGTGTCCCGTTTATTTTTTTGATGTATTTTTCATATACATGTATATAAAGATGATAAAAAGTAAGTGAGAGATAAAATAAAAATACAGACAATATCTAAAATTTGTGTTCAAATAATACAACTGTTAAAAATTGTAGAGATAACAGATTATTTTGTAATATATTTAGCATATGTTATATTTTAGTTTTTATAGTCTTAACTAAAAGTATTTTTATGTAATAGTTCGAAATAAATTTATTTATCTAAATAAGTAATCCAAATATAAAATACCATTATTACAACAATTGTCTCTATTTTAATATATCTTCTTTTGATGAACAAAATATATATTGTCTTCATAAAGCTTTTAATACTGCTAATTAATCACAAATTATTTTATGTATAATTTTTAAGGTAATTATGATAAGAGTTGAATATTTTTAATTATGTGATAATTTATTATTAATTGATAATATAAGTTTTTAATACTAACAGTACATATCAATTAAATCCTTTTAAGAAACTTATTATACTAATAATATAAATAATGAATAAATTGTTAAATAATTCTGCATCACACAAATACAATTCACGACCAACCAGGCAACCACTACTAATAGGGTGTTTTTTCTTTATCGATTACCTTTCAGACAAATTTGTGAGATTATCCCTCGAGTCGGATATGATGGTTAAGTAAAGTTTACCCAAAAGTGACGAGTCCAAAATTCAAATAATTGACCTTGCATATAAAATTCGCCTAAGGATACAATGTACATCCACTGCAACAACGACTTTTAGGTCATTAATAGAGGGTGTTTACATAGTCGCTTGATAATTTATCCCCATTTTGAGTTAATTTAGATGAGTCCTCTTTGTTTTTTTTATTTCTTTTTTTGTTTTTGATAGGATATTTTCACAAACATAGATATGAGGCTAACCCTCGAGACAAAAGTAATAGTTAGGTAAAACCCTCCTCAAAATGGTGACCCTGAGAATTGAATCATTAACTTTGCATGTAAAGATGGTTTGATAAATAGTTAAATATTTAATTTAAATTTAAATTTAAATTAATAGTTTCTATCTTAGTTTTAGTTTTGAAATCAATGTTTTATGAATTAATTATGTATAATATGTAAATTAGCATGATTTATATACGTATAAGTTGGAGTTAGTATTAAAAGTGAGTGGATAATGAAGGTATAATTGAAGCAGGTGAGAAGCAAAAAAGAAAAAAAATATAAAAAATTGGGAGAATGAAAAATGAGTTAAGATGGAGAAAGGAAATTTTGGGCTTTTTCACCGAACTAACATACTTTTAGAAACTATTTATCAAAATAATATAGTTTTGAAACTATTTATCAAAATAATCTAGTTTTGATTATAATAATATATTTTTTATTTGATTTAAAAAAAAACATTTTCTTCACAGGCGTCACGTGTCAGCATCCTGAGCAGTGGTGCTACTGTTACAGGCGCCACTAGTGGTGCTGTTAGCAGAGACGCCACTGCTCAGGCTGCTGACACGTGGCGCCTGACCCCCTATAAATAACCCAACGAATTATCCCCTCCCTCCACACACACACTTTACTACTTTCTACTACCTCTCATTCTTTAACTTTATTTTCTAAGAGTCCTTTAATTTTTTGTACACTCTATTGAAAACAAGTTTAGGTAAATTTTTAGTTGTTTCTGATATCTTTTTATTTAAATTTTTTAATTATATAATCATTTACCAGTATTCTGTTTTTTTTACACTATTCTTTATTACTTATTATTCTGGAAGTATTTATTTTAACTTCTCTAAAACCATATATTTGTATCATTTATTATTTATTATGTTATTTTTTTTTCTAATTTTACGACCTTCTACCGGCTCCCCTTCCACCAACACATATCTTTTAATTCTTTTTACACTCTATTATAATAAATGTTAAATGTAATTACATGTTTTACATTCTATAGGTCACATATTTATATTTTTTTATTATATCATTTTTTTTTGCATTCAGAATGTACCATTTGTTGTTTATTATAATTAATTTTTATTTTCATAGTTATTATTTAAGTTGTTGTTATTTAGTTTTTTTTTTGTTAATGTTATTATTATTGTTATATTTGTTATTTGTTTGGTTGTAATTCTTGTTAATTATTAAGATTGCTTCTTAATTTTTTATTATGTAAATTATTAGTGTGGTTATTGAAATATTTTATGTTGTTGATGTTGTTATTATTAATGTGATTATTATTATTGTTATTATTATTATCCATATTATTGATGATATTATTATTGTTAATATTGTTATTGCCTCATTATTATTATTATTATTATTATTATTATTATTATTATTATTATTATTTTAAATATTGTTATCGCCTCATCATCATCATTATTATTATTATTAAATATTGAAATGCATGGAATCTTCCATATTGGCAATACCGAGATGGTAGATCAACACTCCACACCTGGCCTCCACTCTGGGTGGTTGGGTTGAATGCCTCCTCGACCTCAAAACGCATACCTTGATGGTCAAACCTCCGAACATGATGGGATGATGCTTCTGCTTGTTGCACCGTCATTGCTTCTCTGAATTTTTCGGAGTGTCTATGACCATAATTCATTTCTGCCCTGGTCCTTGAAGCCCGCTCAACAAAATATTCTACCAGTCTATGGTATGTACACTTCACCAACGCCGTGATTAGCAAATTCTGAATACATTTGAATACCCTATTTACTGCCTCTGATAAGTTAGTTGTCATGTGACCATACCTACGACCTTCATTGTCATAAGCAAGACTCCACTTTTCCTTTGAAATGCCATCAATCCACCGTGCGACATTCGGGCTAGCTTCGCGAAACCTTTCTAACCTGCGCTTGAAGCTAACGCGAGATGTTGTATATCCTGAACATTGAACGTTTTATATATTAATATAAATTCACTTAGTCCATCCGATAATTGAAATAATTTTTTTACCTAGTGTCATCAAAGACTTCAACTTGACATTTTTAAATCTGAGATTGAAATTACTAGCGATATGTCTAAGGCAGTATACATGGTAAGCATTCGGTGGTTGCCAACCAAGGTATGGATTTGCCACGGCAAATATAATACTTCGCTGGCGGTCAGAAATCAAACATATACCTATCCTATTGGTAACCTTTTCACAAATAAGTGCCAAAAACTAGGACCAAGCATCCAATGTTTCTCCTTCAACGATAGTGAACGCAAGCGGCAAAAGTTTCCTATTCCCGTCTTGTGAAGTTGCAATCAAGAGGGTACCACGATACTTACCATACAAGAATGTACCATCAACTTGTATTATCGGGTTGTAGTAATTGAACGCCTCACAACATTGCTTAAATGTCCAGAAAACATGGAGATGCTTACGACCGTGCATATCAACCCGATTACCAACAACGAAGGGATTTGTCTCGATCTTATAATAGGCTCTGGGGGCATACAACTGTAACTGCTCAAACCATTTCGACAACAGTGCGTACGATTCATCCCAATCTCCGAAGACATCCACTATCGCCTTTTGTTTCACCTCCCATGCTTTTCCGGTAAGAAATCTTGTATCCGAACATACTATGGATTCTTTCCCGTATAATCCCAACGGTAACAGCAAGTTGTTCGCGGACCATGCCCGACACATTGTATAAAATAAATTTAAGATCATATCATATATGAATTATTTTAATTATCACATTTAAAATCTTTATGACCTGTAATACCTAGAATGCATGAGCATACAAAGTTGGAGTCCATCTTTGCGTGATCTTGTGACAACATTGCATTGACACAGTTGTGACTACCATCATACTTCGACACTTCCCACATGTTTGACTTCTTCGATAAAATGGCCCTTAACCTCCAACGACAACCATCTACACAATCTGGACAATGGACATCCCATAGGGACTTTGTTGATTTAACAACTTCAAATGATTGGTGAATTTTCATTGAATGATGCTTCACCGCACGTTGAACCGCCTGTTTGCTCTCAAATCGTAACCCCTCATACAACTCCTGGCCCAACTGCCAAGATCCAAGAACGTCCAACCCTACGAAATCCGTCTCTTCGTCTGGATGATTCCAATTAATACAACTGTAATGTGGAGTTGGATTGATGAATGGACCATGTGATTGACCTGTAATAGATTAACTTATTTTATATATGTACGTTATTGATTATAATAATATTATAATGGAATAACGTTATTAAAAACATACCTGACTGTTGTGGAACACCACCACCGGGCGCAACAGATGACACCGGAGAAACCAACCTAGATACTATTATATTGGACTCATCTTCACCTTCATCTTCGGAATCAGCTAATTCATCTGAATCATAATATGTAAATTCATCGCCGTCTTCATCTGCATCTGACACGGACTCCATTTGACTGTACCATTCCTCATCATCGCTAACTGATTGATCCGGCAAGTCGTATTGTTGTACTTCAAGATTAGTGTGTAGTGCTTGCTCATATATAATGGAGCTACCAACCAAATCGATGTCCACATAAATCTCAAGTGTTGTCATATCTGGCGTTTGCAGAAAAATGTCCAACATGCAACTCACATCCGCATCATCAGTTAATTGGTAACCAGTGAAAATCAGAGGTATTATTTGTACAAGATATTTGGCCGTTATCTTTAAAATACATTGATTTGTTTGAAGTTGCAACCAGCCTGAGCAATGACGCCTCTGCTAACAGTGCCACTAGTGACGTCTGTAGCAATAACGTCATTGCTCAGGATGCTGACAAATGGTACCTACACAGAAAATGTTTTTTTTAAAAATAAAATAAAATATATATTATTATAATCAAAACTAGGTTATTTTGATAAATAATTTTAAAATTAGGTTATTTTAATAAATAATTTCTAAAAATATATTAGTTTAGTAAAAAAAAAAGCAGCATATTTTGTAATAATTTGAAAGAAAGTCCCCACTGGCGTGGTTGTGAATGTAGTTTTGGTTAGGTTAAAGGGGTGGTTGGGTCAATTAACGCTGAAAATATTAGAAAATGGAAGATAGACGTACGTAGAGGGATATTTGTCAGTGAGACAGACACAGTCACCACAGTGACACGCACCACTTCCGATTCCCAACCTCTCTTCTTTCTCTAAATCAACACTCTTCCTCTTCCTCCTCTCATCACACAACACAACACAAAAACTAGCATAGCTCTTTAACATCCAAATTTCCCCGCAATTTCAGCCCTGAAATAAGCTTACACCTCCGCAAAAATGCAGGAAATACATTCCATTGGAGGATCCAGATTTTTCGGCGGCGCCGGAGACGGCGGCGGAGGAGGAGGCGGAGTATCAGACAGGAGGCTGAGACCTCACCACCACCAGGCCTTGAAGTGTCCCCGCTGCGACTCTCTCAACACCAAATTCTGCTACTACAACAACTACAACCTCTCCCAGCCACGCCACTTCTGCAAGAACTGCCGTCGATACTGGACCAAGGGCGGCGTCCTCCGCAACGTCCCCGTCGGCGGTGGTTGTCGCAAATCCAAACGCTCCAACAACAAAGCCCCTAAGAACTCCTCCTCCGAAACCACCTCTGTTCCACCGGAGCAAAACTCCAATTCTCACTCCAGCAGTGAAAGTTCCAGCCTCACCGCCACCACGGAGACGGTGTCGGCGCCGACGCTGAACTCAGACTCCAACAACAACAACAACATGCAGGAATCTAAGTTGTTGATCCCTCCCTCAAACCCTTCTTTGGAGACACAACAACAACAAGAACAAGGAACAACAACAGGGGACTGTGCTATTTTCTCTGAGATTGGAAGCTTCACCAGCTTGATCACTTCCACCACCGACGCAATGCCTTTTGGATTTGGAACCACTATCCCCGATGCGTCGTCGTTTCAGTGGCAACATCAGAAGGGGATGACTATGACCGGTGATGACGTGGATTTGAAGTTTCCCGAGAATCTCGCTGCTGCTGCTGCTGGTGGTGGCTCGTTGCTCGATCATGCTACCCTACCCGTTGATTTGTCTGCGATGCAAAACAAAAACGAGAATGGAGGATTTGGATCGTTGGATTGGCATGGCGGTGGTGCGGATCAAGGTTTGTTTGATCTTTCCAACACCGTTGATCATCCTTACTGGACTCAAACTCACTGGTCTGATCACGACAATTCTACTCTCTTTCATCTTCCCTGAATAGTACTCTCTTCCTATCTCTCACCCTTTTTTTTTGGTGTTTATTTTTAAAATTTAACTTAAAAAATGTGCAAACAAAATTTGGAATCAAAATCAAAGTAAAAAGATTGGAAGAGAAGATGGACGGACTTCATATAATTAATTACGAGTTGTATATTTTTTTTCTTTTCTTTTTCTTTTTGGGTGAATTTTGGAGCTGGTGATTGAGCTCGGTTTTAATTAGTGAAGTGTGCATGCACAACTAACTTCCATGTTAGTTTCTGTCTGATTTTTAATTTCCTTTTATTTTCTAAGTTCATGGTTAATATATATGTATGTATGTATGTGGAATTTGATTGGTTAAGAGAAACAGAGAAGAAATATATATAGCAGCAGTGTTTCAGTATCGAATTTTATATATATCAAGCATAATGGTTGATTTTAGATTTGTAATTTTATTTATTTATTTTGGTTTTTTTGAAATACGAATCCTCCTTACTACTATTAATTAGTGGGAATGATTATTATGAAATTGAGTCCCGTGTCACGTTGAACTTTGGTAATTAAGCTAACTAGCTAAGGAAAATATTTATCTCGATTGCTTTTTCATGGCATATCCATAATTCACAAAAGTAATTTGAAATGAAACTGGGACGAGACTAACATTGTTATTATCAAGGTATAATTATGGTGTCAGTTATGAAGGTTAGGTTGCAGTCCACTTGCAATAAATAGTACTAATAAATAAGGAGGTGAGACAAGGATATTAATATTATTAGGAGTTTGTTTCAGTTTGGAGTAGGAAGAAGAGAGTGTTGAAGTGACTATGGTGTGGATTTTCTGATCAATTTGGTTTAATCAGAGAAGAGGCTTTCAACGTAAAAATGAAAATGAAAATGGGTAGGTTGGGGTGGGGATTACATTATTACATGGTAATGGTAATGGTAATGGTTTAATGACCTGTTGTTGCATGCGCGATGATGAGTTGGCGCGTGAGTGAGAGGAAGGTTGTGAATACAAAAAGATGGTGGGACACGTGGTTTAGGGTGACAGGACAAGAATGTGATGTGAGTAGTCGGTTAGATTGTGGTGGCTTATTCTGGCTCCTGTACCACTCGCAGAATCAGGATGGAGTGTAGTGGTGGATAAGAAGATCTAGTCAAGAGTGGATAGATAGTGGAGTATCAACTCAAATGCTTAGTTGTGTGTATGAACTATGAATGGAGATCGAGGGTGATGAATATTGATGATGGCGCTGCCTGGATGGATGGTTCTTGCTCTGGAAGGGTGGTGGTTGATGCAGGTGGGCAGGTCCCTAATCCGCGGTGCAATTCTGATCAATGCATGATATTGATGCCTCACTTCAAATTATGATAATTTCGACCTTCGCGTTTTCACTTTGGATCTTGTTCACTCTCATCCTATTTCACATAATTTGCTTCTAATTCGAATAATAAGTTATACATACTAACTGAGAAGCAAGCTCATCTTCGTCGCATTGAAAATATATTAATTGTATGCAAGTTTAATTTATTTGCCCCAATAAATTGACAAAATGTATAAACTAATCATATTAGTTGCAACCATATTCACAACAGTAAAAAAAGAGTTTAATTATTGTTGTCTTTCAGACAGTCACTGTAACAATGGTGCAAGAATCGATCATTTTCAATGAATAACCAAGCGACCGACCAAATTTCTTGTATATGCATAGCCAATGTTGTGTTATCCTGTCCATGCTGTTTAAACGCGAGCGAAATGGTCCAACGGGATGGGCAAATATGGCACGCAAAGGTGAGTAGTTAAGGGTAGTGGATGGGGCCTGCAGGTGGTAGCCCATATTATTGCCAAAAGAGGTCGGGGAATGATGGACTTAGACTGGAGACAAGTGGTTCATTGCGTGGCCTTTTTAATGTGACAGAGCAGCGTGGATTGCGACTTCAGAACCCCATCTTAGGGCCTCCCTAGTCACATGCTTTTTCGTGGTCCTCCTTGCCATAAGATCGAGTTGTCAACACCTTGACGTCTGAACTTGTGCACCTGCACCATTATGACTTACCTCATTTCCATTCTAAGCACTTATCAAAGACCTCAACTACTATTATTTTATTATGGATTTTTTTAAATTGTGTAATTTTACAAAAGGAATCATAAATTAGAAATATTGTATTGGAACGAGTAATTTGTAAGTTTTTAAATAATTGAATATACAACTTTCAATACAATATTTTTATTTTTGATTTATTATTATTAACATGCGCAAAATTGTTTAGAAAAATCGTTTTATTATATACCGGACTATGCAGCTGAATCATTAACTACTCCTATGATACTAAGTACAGAGTATTTTAGACCATAATGCATACGAGGTCAGAGTTTGATGTTGCATCTGGTGATGATGTTAATGCATGTTAGGAATGCTTTGATATTCTGCCAACAGATTTGCTATGATCTTTGCCCTTTATATTAATATACGTACTACAGTTGCTACTTTTCTTCTCTGGACGTGGCTGTGCTCTCCGTAATAATCGAATGCCTTTTCTCAACGGGGACAAAGATGGTATCATTTGGACCAGTTTAGTGGCTCAACTACAATTCCAAATTCGGGAGAAATGGCATCAAAGTCAAATGTCATTAATGATATGTTTGACCCTGTCGAGCATGCATATGCTGCAGCATGGATTCTTCATCCTCAGGAGTACGGCAATATTCCCAAATGCTCTTTTTTCTGAAGTTATGAAGTGGCAAGTGGATTTGAATTTGAGGAACTAGAGTTTTTCAGTACCAGGCCATCAATTGTGGCATGGAGACAATTATTGTCATACTTGTACAATTGTATTAGGTGAAGAGGTTAAGAGAACTGCTTGGATATCATACTTATGGCAGGCAGCATGTAAATCATGTACTTTTGTTACTTGAGACAACACAGCAGCAGCAGCAGCATGAACTTCTGATCCATGAAGCAACAATTACAAAAATCTAAGACATATAGAATCATATCCTCAAGGATTTATTCGCTTGGAGTAGAAACCCCCAAGATATAACATGTCTCTCCGTCAATGTGACAAAACAACATAAGAATTTGATGTTAATGCAAACCCACGAAGGAGAGACAGAGAGAGAAAGAGATAGGATTAAGGTAAGATCAAATATTTTGTTTTTAGATGAGGCACTCATAAAATGCAATTCAATTAAATTAGTTGCACGCTGGGGACAAAATCACCATCAAAATCAGATTTGTACTAGCAATTTGTTGAAAGGGGGAAAAAAGAAAAAAATCGACAAACATATATGGTAAATAAGACTTATCAGATTTAATTTCAATGGATGGGGGGATGGCATTTGCTTTCTAAAAAGTACCAAATATCTTTCAAACTAAAATCCATATTTGTCTTGGAGAGAAATTATCTTCTCAATTGGTCACCACTCACCATGCATCATCGCCCTCCAGGTACTTTTGTTACTTGAGACAACACAGCAGCAGCAGCATGAACTTCTGATCCATGAAGCATCTACTACAAAAATCTGAGACATGTAGAACCATATTGCCCTCAAGAATTTATTCGCTTGGAGTAGAAACCCCCCATGATATAATAGGCCTCTTCGGGATGGGTCCGATGTGACAAAACAACATAAGAATTTGAAGTTAATGCAAACCCAGGAACGAGAGAGAGAGAAAGAGATGGGATTAAGGTAAAATCAAATATTTGTTTCTAGATGAGGCACTCATAAAATGCAATTGAATTAAACTAATTGTACGCTGGGGACAAAATCACCATCAAAATCAGATTTGTACTAGCAATTTGTTGAAAGGGAAAAAAAAAATAAAAAAAAATAGACAAACATATATGGTAAATAAGACTTATCAGATTTAATTTCAATGGATGTGGGGATGGCATTTGCTTTCTACAAAGTACAAAACATCTTTCAAACTAAAATCCATATTTGTCTTGGAGAGAAATTATCTTCTCAATTGGTCACCACTCACCATGCATGATGAGCCCTCCCGGTTCCAACTACACGAACATTTTTCACCAAGTATAAATCAACATATCTAGAAGCTTTAACTATTGAATCATTAGTATAGTACATGATGCCAAAAGAAATTACAATACCACGTGAAAGTAAAATTCCTGCATGTCACACTACACAAAAGATCTCCGGGCGAAGGTTTATTTTTAAAACACCTCCCCTTCGGTGTAAATTAATAACCACAGCCAAACTTCAAAGGTTTAGCGCTCAGTGTTTGCAGCAGGAAAAACATATCTTCCGTTGCTGATGCTTCACTACAAGAAAAACAATGTTTAGCATCGGTCAAAAGCTCACGCTATAGGCAAAAAACCGATTCTAAATGGCAAATTAGCGTCGGATTAGCGACGACCACTGTGCTATCGTTAAAGTACTCGCCGCTAATGTTAGCGTCGGTCAAACAGGAGCCGACACTAATTAGCGTCGGCTAAACGGACGCTAAATGGACGCTACACAACTCTAGCAATATGGTCGAACCTAAGTTAGGCGAAGGCCAGGCCGACACTACCTAGTGTCGGTCAGACCCACGCAACGTTTCTGTGTAGGTTAAGCCGACTCTAACTAACCGACGCTAACTTTATTGTCCGTCTTGCATGTTAGCGTGGATTCAGCTGCTGCTAATTAGCGTCGGTCAGGCCGACGCTACTTTGTTTCCATTTTTTTAAAAATAATTGATACTAGTTACTAAACAAAACCTGGGCATATTTGATAAAAATTGTTAATATAAACTGTTGTGACTGAAAAGAAAAACTTGGTTTTCCTTTTGGAGAAAAAAAAATGGAGTTGCCACCAACTTTATTTAATTTTGGGAAAGTTGGAAAACCCTTTAAGAAAAAACTTTGGGTTCGGGAGTCGATTACGTCTAGGGAAGGTATGGAGACTTAACCCCACGACACCCTAGAACATCCATAAAAATGGTTACCCAAAATTAGTTGTGTAAATTATTAGTAACTTTGAAAATATTTGTTTTACCTCGAAAATCGTTTAAAGGAAAAAAAAAAAATCATTTTTAGTTGTGAAATTTTTTATTAAACCTAAATGAGGTTGAACATGGCACGTGAGTCCACAGGGCAACCTCAATCTAAAGGGTTGAACATGACACTTGTCACAGGGTAACCCAAGAAATAAGGTTGTTTTAATTAAGTGATCATCTTCTATTTTTATGTAAAATAAATAATTTTACCTCTTGGAAATAGAACAGAAATGAAACGTAGAAATGAAACGTTTTACTAACTTATTCAGTAAACAAAGACACAAAAATAAGAATGTCAAGAGAAACTTATGAATAATATCAACAAAGAGAACAAGGATTACCAAATGAAAGCAGAATAACAATGATTTTGTTTTCTCCCAGTGGTAAGATTTCAAGATCCAAATCCTTACATTTCAATTTCACTGACTCTTTTAACCCCCCCTTCTTCTAAAAATTTGGAACCACTCTAATGACAGAGAAAAAAAAACTCAAATCCCTAATCTCTTTTCTTCACAAAGAAAATATCAGATAAAAATTCTCTCTCCCTCCCTCCTCATCCCCTCTGATTTCTTCTCCCTTTTTATAGATGGAGGAGAGGGCTTCATGCTTCTTCTTACCCAGCGGCTTCAAGGCTGGTCTTCACGAAATCCGGGGCTTGGGTGGTTCTGAGCAGAAATAGCGTGTGTCCAGATGGGGGCGGCACGAGCTGCGGAAAGGAGGTGATTTGATGTGAAGGTTGCGTGTTTGAAGAGAGAAGGAGGTGGGGGTTTTGTCTGATATGTAAGATGGGTTTTTTTAGGATTAGGAGTGGGGCTGCTAGGTTAAAATGAGGGAGGAGATGAGGAAGAAGAAGAACCAACGGGTAGAGGAGGCGTAGAGGCGGTTGGAGAGTGGGAGGAGGAAAAGAGGTATTGTCTGATATGTAAAATAGGGTTTTTTAGGGTTAGGAGAAGTAACTCCATCTCCTTTCTTCTTTACGCTGATTGTCCTTTTCTCCTTCTTTTATTCGTCCTTTCTTCATTATCTTCTTCTTCTTTCTTTATTCTTTAGCCTCCAGCCTGAAAATAAAATTGCAGTGGACGGAACCTCTTCGTCCAACAGAAATTTAGATATGCAAAATTAGATATGCACTGGACGGACCTCCTCATCCAACAGAATTTTCAACATGCAATGAACGAAACCTCCTCGTCCAACAGAAAATTAGATATGCAATGGACGAAACCTCCTCGTCCAACAGAAAATTAAATATGCAATAGAATGGACGGGACCTCACCGTCTGATAGCAAATGCAATGCAATGGACTGGACCTCGCCATCCAATAGCAAATGCAATGGACGGGACCTCCTCGTCCAACAGCAAATGTAGTGCAATGGACTGGACCTCGCCGTCCAACAACAAATGCAATGGACGGGACCTCCCGTCCAACAACAAATGCAATGGACGGGACCTCCCCGTCCAACCGAAAATGTAATGTAATGGACTGGACCTCGCCGTCCAACAACAAATGCAATGTAATGGACCTCACAGTCCAACAGCAAATGTAATGGACGGGACCTCCCGTCCAACAGCAAATGCAATGGACGGGACCTCCATGTCCAACAGAAAATGCAATGTAATGGACTGGACCTCGCCGTCCAACAGCAAATGCAATGCAATGGACTTGACCTCACCGTTCAACAGCAAATGCAATGTAATGGACTGGACCTCGCCGTCCAACAGCAAATGCAATGGACGGGACCTCCCGTCCAACAACAAATGCAATGCAATGGACTGGACCTCGCCGTCCAACAACAAATGCAATGCAATGGACTGGACCTCGCCGTCCAACAGCAAATGCAATGGACGGGACCTCCCCGTCCAACCAAAAATACAATGTAATGGACTGGACCTCGCCGTCCAACAGCAAATGCAATGGACGAGACCTCCCGTCCAACAACAAATGCAATGTAATGGACTGGACCTCGCCGTCCAACAGCAAATGCAATGGACGGGACCTCCCCGTCCAACAAAAAATAAAATGTAATGGACTGGACCTCGCTGTCCAATAGCAAATGTAATGGACGGGACCTCCCATCCAACAGCAAATGCAATGTAATGGACCGGACCTCGCCGTCCAATAGCAAATTAGTTATGAGCCTCCTCCTTTCTTCATTTTTTCCTTTTTATTCTTTATCTCTTCACTATTATTATTAGTCTCCTTGAAACATAATAACATAAAAATTAGAATAAAGTGAAGATGGACAAAAATGGTTGTTCACAGATGCCCCTCTTTACTTGTTGCCTACTAGAAGACATGATTAGTCGTGACTTTTCATGTATTATAGTAATGAACAAGTAAATAAAATGAACACATATTTTGTCCGAAAAACGTGATGAGCTCAGAAGAAAACCTTATAGTTTGAAAATAAAATTACAGTGGACGGAACCTCCTCATCCAACAGGAAAGTAAATATGCAGCGAGTCTCGAAGCTCGAAAATAAACTTGCAATGAGCCTCAGAGCTCGAAGATAAAATGCAGTGAGCCTCAAAGCTCGAAGATAAAATGCACTGAGCCTCAGAGCTCGAAAATAAAATTGCAGTGGACGAAACCTCCTCGTCCAACAGGAAAGTAAATATGCAGCGAGCCTCAGAGCTCGAAAATTAAATTGCAGTGAGCCTCAAAGCTCAAAAAAATAAGAATGCAGTGGATGGAACCTCCTCGTCCAATAGGAAAGTAAATATGCAGCGAGCCTCAAAGCTCGAAAATAAAGTTGCAGTGAGCCTCAGAGCTCGAAAATAAAAATGTAGTGAGCCTCAGAGCTTGAAAATAAAATTGCAGTGAGCCTCGGAGCTCGAATAAAACTGTAGTAATCTGAAACTAATGAGAATCTTTTCCTTTTGAAGATAACGGAACCAAATGCTCCATGGAAAAACTTCCACCAACCAAACCCTTGTTCACCGACCACTCTGGGACGATGCATCATTCATTCTTTTAACAACATGGGTCACCCAATAATCTGATAACATATGAGGTGGATGTTACGTTTATTCTCCCAAGCTTATTTGCATCATTCTTTTGTCGTCCAGTGCATGCTATATCTTTCATTGAATTTGAAGTATTGAGTCCTTTTGGTTTAAACCATTCATTGGTACTACCATTAAAATTATCAAATCATACCATTAAACTTATATTTACTTTTATTGAGTCATGACCATAGTGATTAAACATGAGAGTGAACACGACAGGGGAGAGTGAAAGAAAAGCCTCTTGCCTTAATACGA
Organism: Sophora flavescens; assembly: GCA_030762895.1. NCBI lineage: Eukaryota > Viridiplantae > Streptophyta > Magnoliopsida > Fabales > Fabaceae > Sophora > Sophora flavescens. The sequence goes on from CM061068.1 coordinate 33,782,203, forward strand.
GAATTTAGTTTGTTAAGAGAAAATAACAATATGAGAGCAAAGAAAATTACGAGAATCACATAAAATTTACCCCAATGTTGGTCCTTTGATTTTCATTTAATTGATTCCCCACAGCCTTTTGATGACACAGGTCTTGGCTTCCATTTCTAATTCTTCAAACACACCTTCTCCAATCATTCTTTATCAATCTTGCACCAGTATACTCAGCCGCATAAATTTTCCCAGTGTGGTGAGTGCTTGCAGAAATGTTGGACCATATCCTCCTCCTAGGCTGCCTTTGCAGGTTTTCAGCCTAAGGTTTCTTTACCCTAACTTTTGCCTAGGTTGACCTTACGGGTTTTCAACCTAGCGTGCCTTTTCTTTTCTTTTGTTTTCATTGTTCTTTGCCCTAACTTTTGACTAGGTCGCCCTTTCAGGTTTTCAACCTAGCGGGCCGTCAAGTGTAGAACTTTTTTGCAGCATCAGAGTTTACCGACCTTGATAACTCTTCCCCATCCATGTTTTGAAGAATCAAAGCTCCTCCTGAGAATGCTTTCTTGGTGATATAAGGACCTTCATAATTTGGCGCCTTCTTTTCTCGGGCATCCTCCTGATTAGGGAGGATTTTCTTTAAAACCAAGTCTCCCGCGCAAAATTCTCTAGAGCGAACCTTCTTATTGAAAGATCTTGCCATTCTGCTTTGATACAATTGCCCGTGATAGATATCTGCTAGTCTTTTTTCTTCTATCATGTTCAACTGCTCATATCGAGTTTTCACCCACTCAGATTCTTCTAATTCTGCTTCCATCAAGACTCTTAGCGAAGGGAGTTCTACTTCAATAGGTGAGACAACCTCCATCCCGTACACCAAAGAGAAAGGGGTTGCCCCAGTGCTTGATCGTATATTAGTCCGATAAGCATGTAGAGCATATGGCAACATTTCGTGCCAGTCTTTATAATTTACAACCATTTTGGCAAAGATCTTCTTGATATTTTTGTTTGCTGCCTCAACTGCACCATTCATTTGAGGTCTAAAAGGAGTTGAATTGTGGTGTTTGATTTTGAAACTATCGCAAAACTTTTGAATCTCGGCACCATTAAGATTAGCAGCATTATCTGTGATTATCCTCTCTGGGATCCCGTATCTACAGACGATGTCCTTCTTGAGGAACTTGAGAAACACCTTTTGAGTTATGTTGGCATATGAAGCAACTTCTACCCATTTAGTGAAATAGTCTATCGCCACCAAAATGAAACGATGACCATTGGAAGCGTTGGGATTAATGGGACCGACGACATCTATTCCCCACATCGAAAAAGGCCACGAGGATGCTAAATTGTGTAGTGGAAATGGAGGTGCATTAACCCGATCTGCATACATCTGATATTTTTGGCATTTACGAACATGCTCTATACAATCTGACTCCATAGTAGACCAATAATAACCACTTCTCAAGATTTTCCTAGCCATCATATGACCATTGACATGAGTTCCACAGATTCCTTCATGTACTTCGATCATGATCAATTTAGCTTCGCGAGCATCCACACATCTGAGTAGGGTACCATCATATCCTCTTTTATACAGGACTTCCTTGCTGAAGAAAAAGGCCATAGCCAGTCTTCGGGTGGTATTTCTATTTACTTCGCTCGCTTCTGCCGGGTATTCCTTGTTCTGAATATATTGCTTGATATCATGATACCAAGGCTTACCATCAGGTTCTCCTTCCACATGGGCACAGTATGCCGGTTCATCTTGCACTCTAACTTGGATAGGTTGGACATTGGTATGGATATCCAGCTTGGTCATGGCAGCTAATGTGGCTAAAGCATCAGCAAACTGATTCTTGTCTCGAGTTAAATGCGAGAAAGTAATCTCGTCGAACTTTGCAATCAACTGAGTCAAGTATTTATGATATGGAATCAACTTGGAGTCTTCGGTTTGCCATTCACCATTGACTTGGTAAATGATTAGAAATGAATCCCCGAAGACCTTCAACTGCTTTATACCAAGTTCGAGTGCCATTTGTAATCCGCCAGCACATGCCTCGTATTCTGCAATATTATTCGTACATTCAAATTTCAGTTTTACAGCCACCGGGTACTGCTTGCCGTTTGGTGATTAGATAACCACTGCTCCGATACCACTGCCATGCATATTGACTGCTCCATCAAAATACATTTTCCACACATCTTCCTGTTCTTCATCTTCATTGTTCTTTGCCCTAACTTTTGACTAGGTCGCCCTTTCAGGTTTTCAACCTAGCGGGCCGTCAAGTGTAGAACTTTTTTGCAGCATCAGAGTTTACCGACCTTGATAACTCTTCCCCATCCATGTTTTGAAGAATCAAAGCTCCTCCTGAGAATGCTTTCTTGGTGATATAAGGACCTTCATAATTTGGCGCCTTCTTTTCTCGGGCATCCTCCTGATTAGGGAGGATTTTCTTTAAAACCAAGTCTCCCGCGCAAAATTCTCTAGAGCGAACCTTCTTATTGAAAGATCTTGCCATTCTGCTTTGATACAATTGCCCGTGATAGATATCTGCTAGTCTTTTTTCTTCTATCATGTTCAACTGCTCATATCGAGTTTTCACCCACTCAGATTCTTCTAATTCTGCTTCCATCAAGACTCTTAGCGAAGGGAGTTCTACTTCAATAGGTGAGACAACCTCCATCCCGTACACCAAAGAGAAAGGGGTTGCCCCAGTGCTTGATCGTATATTAGTCCGATAAGCATGTAGAGCATATGGCAGCATTTCGTGCCAGTCTTTATAATTTACAACAATTTTGGCAACGATCTTCTTGATATTTTTGTTTGCTGCCACAACTGCACCCTTCATTTGAGGTCTATAAGTAGCTGAATTGTGGTGTTTGATTTTGAAACTATCGCAAAACTTTTGAATCTCGGCACCATTAAGATTAGCAGCATTATCTGTGATTATCCTCTCTGGGATCCCGTATCTACAGACGATGTCCTTCTTGAGGAACTTGAGAAACACCTTTTGAGTTATGTTGGCATATGAAGCAGCTTCTACCCATTTAGTGAAATAGTCTATCGCCACCAAAATGAAACGATGACCATTGGAAGCGTTGGGATTAATGGGACCGACGACATCTATTCCCCACATCGAAAAAGGCCACGAGGATGCTAAATTGTGTAGTGGAAATGGAGGTGCATTAACCCGATCTGCATACATCTGATATTTTTGGCATTTACGAACATGCTCTATACAATCTGACTCCATAGTAGACCAATAATAACCACTTCTCAAGATTTTCCTAGCCATCATATGACCATTGACATGAGTTCCACAGATTCCTTCATGTACTTCGATCATGATCAATTTAGCTTCGCGAGCATCCACACATCTGAGTAGGGTACCATCATATCCTCTTTTATACAGGACTTCCTTGCTGAAGAAAAAGGCCATAGCCAGTCTTCGGGTGGTATTTCTATTTACTTCGCTCGCTTCTGCCGGGTATTCCTTGTTCTGAATATATTGCTTGATATCATGATACCAAGGCTTACCATCAGGTTCTCCTTCCACATGGGCACAGTATGCCGGTTCATCTTGCACTCTAACTTGGATAGGTTGGACATTGGTATGGATATCCAGCTTGGTCATGGCAGCTAATGTGGCTAAAGCATCAGCAAACTGATTCTTGTCTCGAGTTAAATGCGAGAAAGTAATCTCGTCGAACTTTGCAATCAACTGAGTCAAGTATTTATGATATGGAATCAACTTGGAGTCTTCGGTTTGCCATTCACCATTGACTTGGTAAATGATTAGAAATGAATCCCCGAAGACCTTCAACTGCTTTATACCAAGTTCGAGTGCCATTTGTAATCCGCCAGCACATGCCTCGTATTCTGCAATATTATTCGTACATTCAAATTTCAGTTTTACAGCCACCGGGTACTGCTTGCCGTTTGGTGATTAGATAACCACTGCTCCGATACCACTGCCATGCATATTGACTGCTCCATCAAAATACATTTTCCACACATCTTCCTGTTCTTCATCTTCCTTGAGGGACATTATCTCTCCATCTGGGAACTCGGAGTTGACAGGCCATCCATCCTCAAGAGGATTCTCTGATAAATGATCAGCAATCGCACTTCCTTTGATGGACTTCCGAGCCACATATTTGATGTCAAATTCTGACAATATCACTTGCCACTTCGATACTCTTAAGGAGATATGAGGACTTTCGAAGATATACTTCAAAGGATCCATTCCAGAAATTAGCCAAGTGGTGTGATATAACATGTACTGTCTGAGTCTTCTGGAGGTCCACACTAGCGCACAACAAGTCTTCTCGATTGCCATATAACGAGCCTCACAGGCATTAAACTTTTTACTCAGATAGTAAATTTTCTGCTCCTTCCTGCCAGATTCATCATGTTGTCCCAGCATTGCCCCCATTGAGGTTGGCATTATAGTGAGATAGAGTAACAATGGACGACCTTGGGTAGGTGGTACTAATATTGGGGGATTTAGTAAATATGTCTTTATCTTGTCAACGACTTCTTGACAGTTATCATCCCACCTTCCCGGATTATTCTTCCCGAGGAGTCTGAAGATTGGCTCGCATGTGCTGGTCGAATTTGCAATGAAGCGCGCAATGTAGTTCAACATTCCAATAAAACCCCTTACTTCTCGCTCGTTCTTAGGTGCTGGCATATCACATATCGCTTTTACCTTGTTAGGGTCCACCTTTATTCCTTCTCTTCTGACAACAAAGCCAAGTAAATTCCCTGCGGATGCACCAAAAGTACATTTTGCAGGAAGAAGTATTCCTGGAAGAAAAAGTCAGGAATAGGAGAAGTGTAGGCAAGAGTCTTATGAAAGAAAAGATTAAACAAAGTAAAGAAATGAGAGAGAGAAAAAATAAATGATGGAACCAAAAGGAAAACACCAAACAAAGTGCTACATTCTCATTCATATCTCAAACAAAGTAAACATCAGTTCAAATTTAGTACAATAAGATATTTACTTCATGGAAATAACATCAAAAAACGGTTCAGATCGCCAATTATTGAGAACTTCATCGCTAGCAGGGAGATAGATGACATGGTTCTCGTCCAGCTCCACTTCAAGTGTGTTGATAGTGAAGTGAGGGGAAAATGACTTTTCAGGACTGATAACTTCAGCAACTTCTGGGAAAGTCTCTGTCAGAAGGGGAAGATACTTTCTCTCATCATCTTCTTCTTTCTTGTCCTCGAGGGTCATGAATTTCATCTTTTCTGCTAAGTAGGGTTGATACCCCAATCCATGCCTTCTTTCTCTCATAGCTACTTCAATTGGTTGAGAGATCCCTTGAAGCTTAGGCCCTAGGTCTTTTCCTCTTTTATACCCATTCTTTTCCATAATGCGGATTGCCACTTCATTCACATTCTTCATTGGCGGCTCCCTTTTCTTGTTCTCTGGCTTCAATACCTCAAAACTACGCAGTGAATCATCTTCCATTTGCTCTGTGCTTTCTACATAAGGTATTGTGGCGGGCTTTGTCAGCATGATTTCCTCTTCACCATGGACAGTAATCACGGACCCATCTTGAATGTACTTCAAACGCTGATGCAAAGTCGATGGAACCACTCATGCGTCATGAGTCCAAGGTCTTCCTAGAAGCATAGTATAAGCTGGTTGGATCTCCATAACCTGAAAGAGGACAGAAAAACAACTAGGTCCTATTTCAAGGGACATAGTTATCTCCCCTAAGATTCCTCTTGCTATCCCATCAAAGGCTCGTACAATCATTTCTTGTGGTGTCAAATCCTCCATGCTTATGTTTAGTTGCTAGAGAGTGGACATTGGAATCACATTCAACGCCGAACCACCATCTACAAGCACCTTTGCAATCACAAACCCTTTACACTTTAGGGTAATGTGTAAAGCTTTAGAGCTACTGCGGAATTTCGAAGCCACTTCATCTTCTGAGAAAGTAATCATGCTGGCACGCCTTATTGGGTCCACCATATTTACCACATTCTCCGGAGTAACGTCAGGCTTGACATACGCTTCATTCAACACCTTCAATAATGCCTTACGATGCGACTCTGATGTCAAGACAAGCAATAAAAGAGATATCCTCGACGGAGTTCTCTTTAACTGTTCTACCACATCATATTCACTTTGCTTCATGATCTTCAGAAACTCTTCCTCTTCTTTTCCCTTTCCTTCATCCATGGTCTCCTTTTCTTTGGATTCCTTCATTATTTCTTCTTCGACGGGGCTGTAGCATCGCCCGCTCCTTGTAATGCCTCCAATTCTCACAATATCAGTAACTTGGGCCTTCGTGGTCTCTCCCTCTGCCCCAGCTAGTTCAACCTTTTGTTCATAATTCCATGGTACAACATATGTATCAACATAAGCAAAAGGAGTTGGCTTCTTCACCCTTACAATGACTCTTTCGGGGTTGGTGAAGCTTTGTTCAAAGATGGTATTCGGAGTACAACTTTTTCAACTACATTGATTTCCTCGGCAGCACCCCGTCTAGCTTGAATTACCCCCAAGGTGAGTAATCCCTGAACCAGGACTTTGAAATCCCAACAAGTTTCGACGTCGTGCCCCTCTTGCCCATGATGATAGTCACACCTTAGATCTTCGGCATACCCCCTTTCTTCTCTTGGAATTCTTATTGGTGCAACAACGTGGTATCCCGCCTTCTTTAGTTCTTCGAAGATCTTCTGCATTGGCACTCGTAGTTCCAGTACCTTCCTGATTGGGGACCCTCTTACCTCCAAATTGTTCACCCGATTTCCATCATTATGGTTTGGGATTGGATTTTTAACAATATTAGGCCCGATCTCTTCTTCAAACCTTAGCTTCTCACAAGCAATCAACTTTCTCACTGCCGTTTTAAAAGCTTCGCAATCCTTAATGGAATGTCCTATGACATCCATGTGATACTTGCAAGTCTGATTTGGATTGTACCAAGTAGGAAATGGTGGTTCTAGGGGACGTACAGGGTTCCCCTCAATTAAGTGGCGGTCAAACAATTGTTGGAATAAATCCGCATTAGAGATGGACAATCTCGGGAAGGATGGCAGATTTGGACTTTGGAAACGTCCTTGGTTTTGGAAATTTGGGCGAGGCGGAGGATAGTTTGGGTGGTTTTGTGGGGGTGCCAACGGGTAACGGGTGTATGATGGGCGGGCAAGGCCATATGGTTGAGGGGTAGGAATATTGCTGATTTGGTTTTGTGGGTAAGTGTTGGTTTGTGAGGATGATTGTAACGGGTAAAGTGGGGTTTGTGTCTGGTATGGAATATGTGGATTAGGGTTATAAGGTGCTTGTTATTGAGGATTAAAGTTCTGTTGGCATTGTACATAATTTGCCTCAACTTCCTTCTTCTTTGGTTGAAATCCTTTCCGGGATGCATTTCCTTCACCATCATTCATGGGGAGCTTTCCAGCTCTTGCCAAAAATTCAATCCTTTCACTAGCGGCGATCAAGTCGGAGAAATCTTTATAGGCTGCCCCAGTCATGGCCCCTATAAAAGGTGTTCCAAGGGTTCCTAAAAAGTATGAGCACATTTCAGATAAAGTTAACGGGGGCTGGACTTGTGCAGCCAAACTCCTACACCTTTAGGCGTATTGCTTGAAGGGCTCCTCATTTCTTTTCTGCATTGTAGTCAACTGTTCACGACTCGGAGCTGCATCCAGGTTGAATTTGTACTGGTCCATGAATAAGTCAGCCATTTCCGTCCATCGCGAGATCTTGGAATGGTCCAATTGGAGGTACCATTCTAATACGAGGCCAGTCAAACTTTCGTGGAAAAAGCTGATAAGGAACTTGTCGTCCTTGGACCAAATTGCCATCTTGGTGGCATAACTAATGAGGTGAAATCGTGGGTTCCCACTTCCATCATATTTGGAGAAATCAGGAATCTTGAAGTCCTTGGGGATCACGACATCTGTGGCGGGACAGAGTTATTCTATCTGGAGAGGGCCGTAGGTACTTGGACCTTTTATTGCTTTTATATGTTCTTTCATTTTCTCCATCCATTCATCTCTCATCTTATCCTTACCAGCCTGAACTCCCGTCGACTGACTGTGAGTAGATACATGTGGTTGCTCCTATGTCGGTGTGGTATAGCCCGGGATTTCATGATAAGCATTTTCAAAAGGGGGATATCCTTCTCCAATGGGAAGTGTTATTGGCACCGTGTGATGTGTATGGTCGGGGCCAGATATTCCCTGAATGAGACCCGCGCTAATGCTTGAAAACATCGGTACTATTACCATGGAAGAAATCCGTTGCCTACCAGGGTCAATTGTATCTCTGTTCGCACTAAGCAATGTGATAGATTCCCTCATATCCTGTAGTATAGCTTCTAATCTTGCTTGGGTTTCAGTCATTTCACTTATTCTTCCCCTCACTTCTACTATCTCAGAGCTTAATTTTCTTCCTTCCTCAGACGCATTGGCAGCCATCCTTGTCCGAGATCTGGTATTGCGAACTCGGATTTGATTGGTGTTACCTTTCCTAGGTTGCGCAATGGTTCCCTGCTTCTCAGAAGTATGTGACTCTGTAAAGCATCCAAGAATATCATTAGTAAACCCTAATTTTTGTGTGTGTGTATGCATGTGCAAGTTAACATCCTTTGTTCGATCGCGAGAGTACTCTTAGGAAGACTGTCGTATACACCTATAGCAAGAAAACTCATCCTCCAATCAAATCTAGTGGTATGGTTCCCTCTAGTTTGAATGCAGTTGGTGTCAAGTCCATGGGAGAATCCGTTCCTCGATAGACCACACCCGTACTAGCAACGTCCTTATTTTTACACAAAAAACACATCATTTTTAGGGTAAAAATATATTTGATGACGTATCTAAAGGAGAATGCACTCCTCGATAGATATCATCTAAAAAACGCTCGACAAACATTGATGAAAACTTCCATTCCTTTATAAATATTTCGGTACAAATCATGAGTCTTTGATCAAAATAAAAGAAGTACATTGATAGTTTCCATATTTCTCCGAGGTCTACAAAGTACCATGTTAAGAGTCTCGTCTTCTTTTTCCCGAACCCTTTGGCAAGTTTCCCAAAATGATTGAAGAACTCGGTCACCTTTGGTGGTAGCTGAAGGAAATGGTTCATACGAATGTGGATGGATGCCTCTTCAAATCGCTCCACCAGCTGAGAAGTGTGATATTGGATCTTATCCATCATGTCCTCGTATTTTCTTTTCCATGCTTCCTTTTCATTTATTACATCCTTCACTACCAATTTCCATCCCTTTACCCATTCTGCGTGATGTTGAGCTTCAACTCTTTCAGAGTCTTTTATTTTGGTTATGAGCCAATTTTCTCTCATGTTGGCTTTCGCTAGTAGCTCGCGATACTTGGTTGCTTCGTTCCATCCTCGATCAGAGTACAGTTCTGTTTGGGCCAAGGATTCTTGCAGGGATTCAATTCTCTCTTTTAGTATATGTATTGTTTCAACATGAACCCCTACGTTTGTCTCGAGCTCTTTTTTCTTCCTTTGAAGTTTAACAAGGATATTCTCTTGATATTCTATCTTTGCCAGCAGCTCTAGAATTTCTGCTTCTTTGTCTTTTCTTGCCCTTTTTGCACGACTCGGGACTTCGTGGGTATCGGCGCATTCGTCTTTCAAATGCTCAATCTGTAAACTTAGCTTCTGCGCTTGGCTTTAGAGCATGGCACTAGTTATTTCGGCAGCTTGGTTCTTCTCATCTAAAACCCTCATTTGAGCTTTTTAAATTTCGATTTCTTTCAACATCTGATCTTCAGTAAGTGGATTATTTTCACTACGGAGAGAGGATGCAGGTCTTGGGGGGAATCCGCTTCTTGCTTCTCTCCATACTTTATATCTTTTTATGTGAGCTATGATTTGCCTCCCTAATTCCTCAGGTCCTTTCATATGAACATCATTCCATGCTAACCTTACTGCTATTATTTGACTCTTGATGCTTTCACTTTCTTGGTATAGGAAGAATACCCCACCAAGCAGCTCTTCGGGGGGTTCATCCTGTGTCCACTTGAGCTGAAGCATCACCAAAGCCGGTGAATATGATACACAACCTCTGGGACCCATCAATGGAACATTTGAAAAACTTCCACAGCTGAACACAAATGACTCTCCATTGTACCATGGACACATCCAACTAAATGACCGCAGGTCGATCTGATCAAACTCTTATTTGCCTTCATATAGCTTACATAGCTTTAGTTGCATGCGAGCGAATCCTTTCAGCAGGTCATTCGTTCTATCAATTTTATCGCGAGTGTACAAGTGAGTCATGATCCAAACATACAATATTGATGCGCAACATCGCAGTTTCCCTTGTTGATTCTGATGACAAACCTGTAGGGAAAGGAAAGTTTCAGCTAAGATAGCAGGGACCGGGTTCACACCATGTTCTTCAACCTTATAGAAAACATTCATGGCTGACTGATTAATCAGATCTGGTACAAAAGGAAAGAGCACCAACCCATATATCATGAGGGCTAGTACTTTGTTGAAAGTAACCCATCGTTGTTGCTAGGACAACTTGTTGAGATACACTTCCAAAAATCGCCTCTTCAATCCTTTGGAGGTTCTTTTTCCACTTTCTCTAGCTGTTCGGGTTGGAGCTCCAATAGACTTGCTATCTTCCAATATGTTACATATTGGCCATAATACACGTAGACCCGGGTCCTCTTTTGAATTGGCAGTCTTAGCATATAAGCATAATCTTCCATGGTCAGAGTGATGTCTAAGTTAGGCAATTCAAAACACCTCAAAGTTGAATTCCAATATTGGGCCAATGCACTCAGAGCGGGAGCTTCCACTGGAACACGCAATAGGTCCAATATTCTACCATACTTGCTGACAAAGTCTGAGCATGCTTTTTCTGACATTTGCTGTCTGAGTTCCCATAAACCCTTCTTGTCATTGAGTGTCACATCGATCTTGATACTTTTCTTGGAACATCTGCATTGCTAGTACTCTTTTCGGAACCAAACTTTTCCATTTTCTTGCTATAAGGTGAATACCAAAGTCTTCCAACAAAGAGGCACAAGCGGAAAAAAAAAAAAAGAGTATCGTGAAACAAATATATCTTGCATGATTCATGTTGTCTGAGACCCAATGGGGTTGAAAACCCTGATGGGTATGCTGCCAATGCATCACCTTCATTATGACATATCGCCTATTAGATGTGCAATAATATTCGAATATGTCATTCAGGTTTGAGGCGGTAAAGTGACGCCCCTAGTTTTGTTAATATTCACAATGAACATGCATGACAATTTATGCTTATGATGATAGAGAGAGGAAAGAAAAGTACGCTCCCTTTGGTCCTAAGCCAGGTAAAACCTAAGGATGGACACACCCTAAGGTTAGGACTCTAAACAGGTCGGCCACTAGATTTGCTCTATTAGTGAAAATTGGGACGGGTCTAGACCTCTAAAAGTCATGGTCCCCAGATTGTCCTTGTAAGGATCTGATTCATGAATCTAGCCACAAGTAGGGATAAACCTTCTCAATATGATTATTCCATGATCTCATGTACAATCTGAGTGGTGAACCAACAAGTATCAGGGAGGTACAATACCTCTTCAATGATAATATCGGAGCACCGCCTAATCCTTGGGTTTTTGAGCAAGCTCGGGTATAGAGCTAAGTGTGTGTGAAATATGTGATAGTGATGTGTGTGAAGGGGGCATACAAACCTGTAACACCTAAAAATAAAAAAGAAAAGAAAAGACAAGAAAAACCTGTAAAACAAAAACATAGGTATATATAAAAATGGTTATAAGTCCTCTACCCTATTGTCAAAACATGGGAAAAAAGAAAAGAAAGGAGGAGGAAACAAAAACATTGTTAGTGAAACATATATAAGAATAACATGAGTTAAAATGCATGTACAACTAATTTTTCTCATTTAAATAAAAGGAAAACCAAAACAAAAAGGAAAATCCAAACAAACATTACTAAAAATAAAAAAACATTTTTTTAGTTTTGTCATTTAATTATTGTAAGGAAAAAAAGAAGAAGCAAGATATGGCAATAAAAGGTAAAACAAATAAGCTACAAGTTACCAAAAATTTGCAAAACCAATTTTTACGGGCTTGACTCTCTTAAAGACTCCCAAATGAGTCACCATCTGTCATGACAGAAAAGAAAAACTTGGTTTTCATTTTAGAGAAAAAAAAAACATGGAGTCGCCAACAACTTTATTTAATTTCGGGAAAGTTGGAAAACCCTTTAAGAAAAAGCTTTGGGTTCGGGAGTCGATTACGTCTAGGGAAGGCATGGAGACTTAACCCCACGGCACCCTAGAACATCCATAAAAATGGTTACCCAAAATTAGTTGTGTAAATTATTAGTAACTTTGAAAATATTTGTTTTACCCCAAAAATCATTTAAAGGAAAAAAAATCATTTTTAGTTGTGAAATTTTTTATTAAACCTAAATGAGGTTGAACATGGCACGTGAGTCCATAGGGCAACCTCAAAATCTAAAGGGTTGAACATGACACTTGTCACAGGGCAACCCAAGAAATAAGGTTGTTTTAATTAAGTGATCATCTTCTATTTTTAGAGAAAAAAAAACTTGGTTTTCCTTTTAGAGAAAAAAAACATGGAGTCGCCACCAATTTTATTTAATTTTGGGAAAGTTGGAAAACCCTTTAAGAAAAAGCTTTGGGTTCGGGAGTCGATTACGTCTAGGGAAAGCATGGAGACTTAACCCCACGGCACCCTAGAACATCCATAAAAATGGTTACCCAAAATTAGTTGTGTAAATTATTAGTAACTTTGAAAATATTTGTTTTACCCCAAAAACCGTTTAAAGGAAAAAAAAAATCATTTTTAGTTGTGAAATTTTTTATTAAACCTAAATGAGGTTGAACAGGGCACGTGAGTCCACAGGGCAACCTCAAAATCTAAAGGGTTGAACATGACACTTGTCACAGGGCAACCCAAGAAATAAGGTTGTTTTAATTAAGTGATCATTTTCTATTTTTATGTAAAATAAATAATTTTACCTCTTAGAAATAGAACAGAAATGAAACATAGAAATGAAACGTTTTACTAACTTATTCAGTAAACAGAGACACAAAAATAAGAATGTCAAGAGAAACTTATGAATAATATCAACAAAGAGAACAAGGATTACCAAATGAGAGCAGAATAACAATGATTTTGTTTTCTCCCAGTGGTAAGATTTCAAGATCCAAACCCTTACATTTCAATTTCATTGACTCTTTTAACCCTCCCTTCTTCTGAAAATTTGGAACCACTCTAATGACAGAGAAAAAAAACTCAAATCCCTAATCTCTTTTCTTCACAAAGAAAATATCAGATAAAAATTCTCTCTCCCTCCCTCATCGTCCCCTCTGATTTCTTCTCCCTTTTATAGATGGAGGAGAGGGCTTCATGCTTCTTCTTACCCAGCGGCTTCAAGGTTGGTCTTCACGAAATCCGAGGCTTGGGTGGTTCTGATCAGAAATAGCGTGTGTCCGGATGGGGGCGGCGCGAGCTGCGGAAAGGGGGTGATTTGATGTGAAGGTTGGGTGTTTAAAGAGAGAAGGAGGTGGGGGTTTTGTCTGATATGTAAGATTGTTTTTTTTAGGATTAGGAGTGGGGCTGCTAGGTTAAAATGAGGGAGGAGATGAGGAAGAAGAAGAACCAACGGGTAGAGGAGGCGCAAAGGCGGTTGGAGAGTGGGAGGAGGAAAAGAGGTCTTGTTTGATATGTAAAATAGGGTTTTTTAGGGTTAGGAGAAGTAACTCCATCTCCTTTCTTCTTTACGTTGATTGTCCTTTTCTCCTTCTTTTATTCGTCCATTCTTCATTATCTTCTTCTTCTTCTTTCTTTATTCTTTATCCTCCAGCCTGAAAATAAAATTGCAGTGGACGGAACCTCTTCGTCCAACAGAAACTTAGATATGCAAAATTAGATATGCACTGGACCGACCTCCCCGTCCAACAGAAGTTTAAACATGCAATGGATAGAACCTCCTCGTCCAACATAAAATTAAATATGCAATGGAATGGACGAGATCTCCCCGTCCAATAGCAAATGTAATGCAATGGAGTGGACCTCACCGTCCAGCAGCAAATGCAATGGACGAGACCTCCTCGTCCAACAGTAAATGCAATGGACTGGACCTCGCCGTCCAACAACAAATGCAATGGACGGGACCTCCCGTCCAACAGCAAATGCAATGGACGGGACCTCCTCGTCCAATAGAAAATGCAATGTAATGGACTGGACCTCACCGTCCAACAGCAAATGCAATGCAATGGACTGGACCTCGCCGTCCAACAGAAAATGCAATGAACGGGACCTCCCGTCCAACAGCAAATGCAATGCAATGGACTGGACCTCGCCGTCTAACAACAAATGCAATGGACGGGACCTCCCGTCCAACAGCAAATGCAATGGATGGGACCTCCCCATCCAACAGAAAATGTAATGTAATGGACTGGACCTCGCAGTCCAACAGCAAATACAATGGACGGGACCTCCCCGTCCAATAGAAAATGCAATGTAATGGACTGGACCTCACCGTCCAACAGCAAATGCAATGCAATGGACTGGACCTCGCCGTCCAACAGCAAATGCAATATAATGGACTGGACCTCGTCGTCCAACAGCAAATGCAATGGACGAGACCTCCTGTCCAGCAACAAATTCAATGCATTGGATTCGACCTTGCCATCCAACAGCAAATGCAATGGACGGGACCTCCCGTCCAACAACAAATGCAATTGACGAGACCTCCCCGTCCAACAAAAAATGTAATGTAATGGACTGGACCTCGCCGTCCAACTGCAAATGCAATGGACGGGACCTCCCTTCCAACAGCAAATGCAATGTGATGGACTGGACCTCACCGTCCAATAGCAAATTAGTTATGAGCCTCCTCCTTTCTTCATTTTTTCCTTCTTCTTCTTTCTCTCTTCACTATTATTATTAGTCTCCCTGAAACATAATAACATAAAAATTAGAATAAAATGAAGACGGACAAAAATGGGTGTTCAAAAAAAACCATAAACAAGTCATACATACTGAAGTACTGCAAATCCATAACCAAGTCATAGTAGTCAAAACAAAACAACTAAACCATAACAAAGTCATAGTAGTCAAGATAGAAGTGCATATGAAAGTAAGTACAAACCAACTAAAGAAAGTAGCAAATCCATGTAATTAAAGTGACTACTAAATAACAAAACAAAGTCGGCAATGATGATGGGCTGATGAGTCCTCATCCAGGGATTGCTCGTCAAGATCATCATCATAGTCACGATGTCCCTGGTGAGCCTGACTTGCACTAGTGGATGCACCGACCGACTGACACTCCAAAGCTGCCATACGGTCCATCATGGAGCGGAATTGCTCCTCCAAATTAACATACCGCCGATTCGCCTGAGTAGCCTCTTGACGGGCTGCAGTGACCTCCTGATGCAACAATGAATTCTCAGCTGCGTCACCCATCCCATCACTCATACTAAAAGGAGCCAGGGGCTCCTGAGTCAGTGACGACATACCATGTCGGAGGTTTGAAGACAAGTCCGTGGTGCCATAACACTGGCCTCGTTTCTCACTGGCAACCTTCTTCCACAACTCAAGCTTTGTCGCCCCATCTTCCTCATGTGCCCCTTCTGTGGAGGAGGCATCAATCGGTGTCTCTATCTCCACTATATGATCGTGATACCGTCTCTGGTCAAAAGGAAACGTAACCAAGTAAGGCTTTGTTTGAGATCCAACTTTCATAAAAATAATGTATATGAATAACTTACATATGTTGACCAAGAGCGCTCATCTACCCAATCACCAGACTTCTTTGTGTGGGTGGTCTTGAAGAACTCAGCAGGATCCACTTGCCCAAGTTTTCGCGCCTGCAAAAAAAAAAAAACAATACATTTACAAATATTGCACATTCTATGATGATGAACAAGATAATAACTGTATAATGAATACATGCCATCTTAAGTGCCACATCAAGATAAGTCGTGCGGCCGGTGGTGTGGACTGCTCCACCCTTGCTTGAGGCCCGGTTGATATTGTTTTGGTTGGAGATCTTCTTAAAGTCTTCACCATTCCACACAATACGTAGATCCCTCCATGCCTCCTCCCCAATCCAAGAAGGTCTCGTACCCTTCTTCCTTGCTTTAGTAAGCATATCTGAAAGACGTTTTGCGCCTTTTTCCTGAAACTTTTTTTAGATATACGCTTCATCACGAGGATTCCAAGTAACTTTATCCTGCAAAAAAAAAAAAAAACATAAGGCTTACACTTCAAAATTATGCAATTTATTGTTAAACAAAATAGTAAAAACTATCATTTTAAAAAAATTGATAAATTAAATGTTTCATCATTCATATAAGTGTCCTACATGGGCAATCAAGAGTTTGAGCATCTGCATGTCATGAGATAATGAAATTCAAGGCATCATATCTTTTACACAGCAATATTTACATTTGGTCACATGGATTTTCTTCCGGTAGAGACTAACATGAATAATAGCATTATCTTCTATCATGGAAATAATGCTTACATCAATCTCATTTCGAATGTTAGGCCATTACACAATGCTAAACTGCTTGAGAAGATACTATACGACTCACAATTATGTTGGTATCCACATTCTGATTCAAAGCAGGATCAAATTATTCATACCAGCATAGATAGGCTACTACACAAACACTTCCAAGTTCATACACAACCTATTAAATGTGCTGAATCTAATGAAGCATGTACAACAAAGACCAAAAATCTAGTCATTGTATGTTTTAGTACACCACAAAATGGAAATTAATAAAAAATCAACAATTCACTCCCACCAGACAAGCATTATGCACATTCAACTAATTCCAAAACCTAGAAACTCTATTTAAGGGACTACCCAACTCAGGAACCAGTTCAAAACCCAAGTGTCGAACTTGCTTAATAAATTCACAAACTTTGCAGCAGAAATCACAATTAAAGACCAAGTAGCTTAAGAATCAAGGGACTTGCACAAAATTCTATCCACCAAAAGTCCTTCACATCATGATCGGTCGCACTCCAACAACGAGGACCTTGAAACAATGACCGAATGGCATCTTTAATCGCATTGACAGCCGGGTCGTAAGGAGTCCACCTACCAAAATTCAAAATTCAATGTCAAACATCAAATTAATGTATATACAAATTAAGTTCTCAATAAATAAAAAATGAAATATACAAAATTACCCTCAACCATATGGACGTAAGATAACCTTCCCATTGGCATCCATCTCAATCAGAGGCTCATCCTCCACCTCCGCCTCTACCCATCCTGCCTTACCTCCTCCTTCTCTACTTGAGGATGTTGTGGTACATTCGACCCTGCCTGAGGATCCTGTGTATACTGGTGTGAAGGCTCACCCTCTGACCCACGAGATGGTACATGCCCTGGAGTAGGGATCATCGTAAATGCCTCAGAAGTAGGCTGGACTAGTGGTGGGGGCTGGACTGGAGGTGGAGACTGGACTGGTGGTGGGGGCTGGACTGGAGGTGGAGGCTGGATTGGTGGTGCAGGTTAGACATGAGGTGGAGGCTGAACTGGTGGTGCAAGCTGTCTATGGTTACGCTTGCGCTGACCCTCTACGGCAAGATCACCAGGTCGTATAATCTTCCCACGACCTCTTTTGACTGGCATCTTCCCCTTATTGGAGTGACCTCGTGAAGACATTTGCTACAGTGCAAAATACAACATATAAACATACATATAAACTTACTTGGTATTATTTGTTCACTTTTATAAACATTGGTACAACTCAAAGCTTATGTACAACACATACATGGCCATCAATTTCCATCTACAATTTACATCTAAAATAGAAATATAGAATAATTTCTATATCCATGTTCATGCAACACATAATTCCATGTCGTGCAATCTAAATAAAAAATAAGACTACTAATGCCATTCATCCAAATAATTCCATCATGATAATTTTTAAATCATGCCCTACAAGCTTAATAAAAAATAAAAATAAGTGTTAAGTCTCTAAAATGTCTGATGTGTATTTCCCTAAGTTTTGATGAGAACTAAACATTGGTTAATGATTTAATTAACCTTCATATTGGTTGCTAACCTGTCTATCTAGTGTGCAGTTTAAAACTGTAAGAATCATCTATCTGCTCATAAGTGACTACCTGTCTGGATAAGCGAAAGTCAACCTGTCCGTTGACTATGATTATTGACTTCTTTCAAGATACGTCTTCAACCTGTCTCCCCACGAGTTCCTACACTTGTCTAAGGTTACTCGTTGAAGAATCAAGGACCAAACAAGCTTTTGTTGGCTGTCCCATCAGAAAGACACTTGAAGCCTTCTCTCCTACTCAGTCTCACACCTATCAAGAAAAGCCAGAAGTTACTCTCTCAAGAAACCTCGATTATCAGAACCAAAGACCAGTTAAAGAATGCTTCCAACATGCTTTATTCCCTAGTACCTCTGGTCCTTACACGAAAATGGAATTGTACTAAGCAAAGTACAAAAAGCTCTATGCACAACTCTGATATGGTTGTATCACGATGCATAAAGCCATGATCCTTCATGTTAGAGTACAACCGACGTTCTTATTGCATTAATGGATGCCCAGAACGACTCTATCGCATTTAATGAAGTTTTGCTTGAAGCCAACATCTGAGGGAATGCCTCTAACGGATCCTAAATGCTTGAAGACTATAAATACAGAAGTTATTGAAGATGAAGTATAGAGAATACACATAGAATTAAAGAGCCATTACTCTGCACATTAATATCTTCATTCTTTCATTATTCATTCTTCAATCATTTGAAGTTATTATGCATACTTTCCTAAGATTTACATTTAAACCACTCTCTGAGTGTTAGTGAAAGATCTGTCTGTCTGAAGTTGTATTTATTACAAACCAAATCTGTCAAACAAACCTGAGTGAACCTGAAGATGCTAAGTGTGCAAAGAATACTTATCTTGGAGCCTGAAGAGGCTAGATGTGGAAAGAATACTTGTCTTTGAGCCTGAAGAGGCTAGGTGTGCAAACAATACCTGGAGTCTATAACCTGATCAGTTATAGTGGATAAAACTTGGTGCTGCCAATGACTGGACATAGCTCTTTGATTTGAAGAGTGAACCAGGATAAATAGCTGTGTCAATCTCTCTTTCCTTATAAACTCTTTAGTTGCCTTAGTTTTTTTATCCATTTTTCAAGTGGTGTGTTTGTCTAAATCACTGTTAAAATTTCATCAGACAGATCACCTGTCTGTCCTGTATCCTTCCACTCGTCTGAACCAAGCTTTTGTATGCGAAAAGATTTCAACTTTGTTTAAATTCTGATAAACACAATTCAACCCCTCATTCTCGTGTTTATAGTTGTCTATTTCAGTTGGTATCAGAGCTCAGCCTCTGGGTTGAGCATCTAAGAGTGTAGAGGTAAAAGGTCCTGAAGAATAGACATGACTGCTGGAGCTAGTTCAAGTGGAAGTCACCAGACTGAAGGAGCTTTCCTAACCAGACCTCCTTACTTCAATGGAGAAAACTACAACTATTGGAAAGATATTTTTCAATGGTTCATTCTATCTACAAACTCTGATCTTTGGGATGTCATTACAGATGGTCCATTCATTCCTAAGAATGATGATAACACTAACAAACCAAAAGCTCAGTGGACTACTGCAGAAAAGACAAAATGGGAGCTGAACCACAAAGCTAGATATAACATCATTTGTGCTCTCAGTCCTGAGGAGTTTGAGAAGGTATGTACTTGTGACTTTGCCAAAGAAATATGGGACACTTTAGCTATCACACATGAAGGAATAGCCAAAGTCAAAGAGTCAAAGATTGCCATACTTGTCAGAAAGTATGAACTGTTTGTCATGGAGGAAGGGGAATCTGTTGCTCAAATGATAGGAAGATTTCAAACTATAGTTGACAGTTTAAAATCTCTTGGCAAAGTCTATACCAATACTGAGAAGGTTGGAAAGATTCTGAGAAGTCTACCTAAACTGTAGAGACCTTTGGTAACTTCTATCTTTCAAGCCAAGGATCTCACTACCTTGACTATGGATGAACTTCTTGGAACACTCACTGTTCATGAGAAAGAACTTGGAGATGAAGTTGCACCTAAGAAAGGCATGTCAATTGCTCTAAAAGCTGATCAAAAGTCAGCAAAAGTTTCCAAGGCTCTAAAGGCAGACGAGTTATCCAGTGATGCTGACCTGTCTGAACAAGAGGATTCTGAGAGTGATGAAGAATTGTCTCTCATGACCAGGAAGATCAAGCTTCTCCAAATGAAAAAGAAGTTTAAGAGGGATAAGCCATTCAGAAGGTTCAACAAGGACAAGAACTTCAAAGAATCCACTCCAACAGACAAAAGTCCAATTGTCTGCTATGAGTGCAAGAAGCCTGGTCACATCAAGGCTGAATGTCCTCAACTCAAGAAGGCCCCTTTTAATAAATTCTTCAAGAAGAAGAAGAAATGAATGATGGCTACTGGGGAGGATCTGGAGTCAACATCTTTTAATGAAGAAACAGAGGAAGAATCCAATCTCTGTCTGATGGCCAATACCGACTCAGACTCAGACTCAGACGATGAGGTACATCCTGACTATGAGGAATTACTTGATGCCTATGAGGAGTTGCTGGAGGAATCCAACTACTTATCTAAGGCTTTCAAATCCCTCAAGAAAAAGTATGTAAAGCTCACCAGTGAGCATAAACAGAAATCTCAAGAGTGTGAGAAGCTGGCTAAGGAGAATAGTGAGCTGAAGACTGAAAAGTCTAATGAAGCTAAGATCTCAAGTGAAACATCACCATCTAAAGAAGTTGAAAAACTTCAAAAGAAAGTGGAAGAGCTCACTTCTGATCTTGCCAAATTTGTTAGGTAGAGATAATCTGACTAAGCTACTTAGCTGTCAGATGCACTCTCTTAACAAAGAAGATATTGGATATGTCCATCAGACACATCATAAAGTATAAACTAAAGCTTCTACAGTATCTGTTAAGTCAACTGTAACCAAATCTACACATGTCTATAACTTATGTTGAAAAACTGGACATGTTATGTCTAGGTGTATCCATAAGAAGAGAAGGAAGTCTTCACAGACTCCTAGAACTAACAGAAAAGGACCCAAAAAAAAATATGGGTACCTAAAAATCATGCAGATGTCCTCAACAGGACAAAGAAAACACCACTGCTGATACCTGGATAGTGGTTGCTCGCGTCATATGACAGGAGAAAGGTCTATGTTCCTAGACCTCCAACTTAAGAAAGGAGGACACGTTGCCTTCGGAGGGAATCAGAAAGGGAAAGTTATAGGAATTGGTACTATTGGTGGTAAACCCCCTCTTCCCTCTATATCTAATGTTCTTATGGTTAAAGGATTAAGACATAATTGGCTTAGCATAAGTCAATTATATGATAGTGGTTTTGATGTTTCCTTTACCAAGGATGTATGCATAGTTAAAGACTGTTGTGGCAAAACCCTCTTTTCATCTAAAAGGCAACAAAATCTTTATAAGATTGAACTGTTTGATCTCTCAGATCAAAATGTAACCTGTCTGATGTCTAACGAGCATGAGAGATGGTTATGACATAAGAAACTAGGACATGCTAGTATGAAACTAATTTCTGAATTAAAAAGGAATAATCTTGTAAGAGGATTGCCTGATAATAATTTTAAGAAATATGTCTTGTGTGATGCATGTCAGAGAGGTAAACAGATAAAATCAAGTTTCAAATCTAAAAATCAAGTATCAACCTCTAGACCTCTTCAGTTGTTACACATGGATCTGTTTGGACCAGTTAGTGTTACCAGCCTGGCTGGAAGAAAATATGGATTTGTCATAGTTGATGACTATTCTAGATACAGATGGGTACTCTTCCTAACGCACAAGGATGAGTCTTTTAACTCTTTCTCAGTATTCTGTAAAAGAGTACAAAATGAGCAGGGTTTCTGTATTTCTACCCTTAGAAGTGATCATAGGGTAGAATTTGAAAATGAGCAGTTTAGCCAGTTCTGTGAGAAGAATGGAATCTCTCACAATTTCTCTGTAGCTAGAACTCCGCAGCAAAATGGAGAGATTGAGAGAAAGAATAGATCTCTGCATGAGATGGCTAGATCTATGCTCAATGAAAATAATGTCCCTAAGTACTTCTAGACAGAAGCTGTAAACACGGCTTGTTATGTACAAAACAGAATACTTATTAGGCCTTTTCTAAAAAGGACTCCTTATGAACTGGGAAAGGAAAAAGCCTCAACATATCTTATTTTCATGCTTTTGGATGTGAATGTTTTATTATGAATACCAGAGATAATCTTGGAAAGTTTGATTCTAAGGTAGATAAATGTATTTTCGTAGGATATTCTGAAATGTCTAAGGCTTTTAGAGTTTACAATTCAAGAACTTGTATTATTGAAGAATTTGTTCATGTTAAATTCAATGATGAATTAAAAACTGATAAAGAACTATCAGATCTAGAAGATGATCTTGCAGGTCTTGATATAAACAATCCAGAAATTCAACAACCCGATCTAACCAAGACATAACCTGTGCCTGAGGCTGACAGACAAGCCAGCAGACGAGTCAACAGACGAGTCAGCAGACAAGTCAAGATCTTCATGATGATTTCAAAAGGGATTGGAAGTTCAACACTCATCTCCCTAAGGATCTTATTATTGGAAATCCTTCTGAAGGAGTAAGAACCAAATCCACATTAAGAGAATCAAGCAATGTGGCCTTTATTTCAGATTTGGAGCCTAAAAGCATTGAAGAAGTTCTTGAGGATGAAAGAGGGATTCTTGCTATGCAAGAAGAACTTAACCAGTTCACTAGAAATGATGTCTGGACTCTTGTATCTAAGCCTAAAAACAAGTCGGTTATTGGAACAAGATGGGTCTTCAGAAACAAATTGGATGAAGATGGTAAAGTTGTCAGAAATAAGGCAAGGTTAGTAGCTCAAGGCTATAACCAACAAGAAGGTATTGATTATACTGAAACCTTTGCACCTGCAGCTAGAATATAAGTCATACGAATTTTAATGTCAAATGTTGCACAACACAAAATTACCCTGTTTCAAATGGATGTAAAAAGTGCTTTTCTAAATGGTATAATTGAAGAAGAAGTGTATGTTAAACAACCCCCTGGTTTTGAGGATATTGATAAACCAGATCACGTTTTCAAACGTAAAAAAGCATTATATGGTTTGAAACAAGCACCTAGAGCATGGTATGATAGACTCAATTCTTTTCTCATGCATAATGGTTTTACTAGAGGACAAGTAGACACTACTCTGTTCAAGAAATGCTCTAAAAAGAACTTTATTACAGTTCAAATATATGTTGATGATATTATTTTTGGAGCAACTAATGAAAAACTGTGCAAGGAATTTTCAAAGCTAATGCAAGCTGAATTTGAGATGAGCATGATGGGAGAATTGAAATTCTTCCTTGGATTACAAATCAAGCAGACAAGTGATGGAATTTACATTCATCAACAAAAATATACCAAGGAGATGCTCAAGAAATACAAAATGGAAAATGCAATGCTTATGAAAACCCCTATGCGACCCAATGCAAAACTAAGCAAAGATGATGAAGGTAAAAAGGTAGATCAAACTGTCTACAGAGGTATGACTGGCTCTCTACTGTACTTAACTTCAAGCAGACCTGACATTCAATTTAGTGTATGTATGTGTGTTAGATTCCAATCTGATCCTAGAAAATCTCATCTTAAGGCTGTTAAAAGAATATTTTGATATTTGCTTGGAACTACTAATCTTGGTTTGCTGTATTTAAGATCAAAAGGATACAGATTAGTGGGATATTGTGATGCTGATTTTGCTGGAGATAGAATAGAAAGAAAAAGAACCAGTGGAGGATGTCACTTCATTGGAGCAAGTTTAGTTTCATGGTCAAGCAAGTGGCAGACAACCATTGCCCAGTCTACTGCTGAAGCAGAATACATCTCTGCTGCTAGTTGCTGCTCTCAACTCTTATGGGTAAAACATCAACTTGAGGATTACTCTATTTATGAACATAACATATCTGTATGGTGTGATAATTTGGTCGCGCACGCGCCAAAAAGAACGACCGGTTTATAAAAATGTAGTTTAGGGCGACAACTCGGATGTCGTCTCACAAGGACTCTTGACTTGCTATTTACCACAAAAATCAGTTTTGGGCGGGGGGGGGGTGTGGTTTGAAATTCAGATGGAAAACAACGCAATAACAGAGCAATAAAACAGGGCAGTTAAAAGATTATCAAGTAGCAAAACACGATTAATCTACTGTTCTCGAATCCCCAACTATCATCGGTTCATGTAATTTCCAAGCCCTAAGCAGATTCTAATCCCCTTTCGGTTGTAGCAACAATTAACAACGAAATCGCTACTATGGATATATGTTCCTATTCCCGAATTAACAAACGGGGTTAAGCCCTCATGAACCAAACGAACATGAACGAACACACGCGAATTAACAAACGCGATTAAGTATAGGAACATAACATCACCGAAATGAATCAACACAACACTATACACTCCTGAATTAACAAACAGAAATGTATAATATGGTATTAAAAAGGGAAAAGCAAATAAAATAGGAATTACAAAACCTCAAGTGTAGTGGAATTCGATTACAGTAGACTAATCATAGAAAATTAGTTCTCCATAAAGAAAACGAAACACACAGAAAAATGTAAAAAACAATGGAGAAGCAAAAGTTCTTTCAATCTGCCCAGAACAGCCTTTTATACTATTCAAAAATTTAGCCCACTCGCGAGGCGAACCCTCATTCGCGAGGTGAATATTGTGAAGAGTCAGCAACGTTTGGTCTTCTCGCGGGGCGAAGTACTACTCGCGTGGCGAGGAATGGAACAGTCATGGCTTCTGGCCTTCAGTCTCGCGAGGCGAGACATGTATCCGCGAGGCGACACAGAACGGGTTGCATCTCTCTGGAACAGTCAGCCTTCAGGGTTGCGAGGCATGGTGTTGTTCGCGGGGCGAACCAGAGAGGATGACATTTTTACTGTTCTGCTGGCTTTCAGGTTCGCGAGGCGAGAAGATTCTCGCCAGGCGAATCCCCTGTTTCTTTATTCCCTCAACTTCTACTTAACCTGAAAACAACAAAATAGCCATAAGTGCTTTATTTGACTCAAAACTGGCTAAATTAACCTAAAACTACTTTAGAGACTCAAAACCTTGCTTGAGGACAATCTAATCTAATTTGGGTGAAAATAGGATATAATTTGCACAAAACCCTGGTCATACTAGCCATAAAACTAGATGAGCCAGAGGCTTATCAAAATACTCCAAACTTAAACTTTGCTTGTCCCCAAGCAAACTAAAACTCAAAAATCAAAAAGACTCAAGACCTGGCAAGCTTAAAAGATTCAATCAACCTTTCACAAATTTCAAGCAATTTAACAAACAGTTTTCTTCAATGTTCCCCCCCTTTCAAGCAAAGCAATCCCCACAATCATTCATTCTAAACAATTGAGAATTTCATCATTCAAACAATCATTAATCTAAGCAGGGGATCCAAGTTACACACAAGAGGGAGATCACCAAATTCAAACAACTGCCTTCCTCACAAGGGAATTTAGTGTTCACTCAATCGCTCAGTTTTTGTCAGGTTATCAACAATTCACTCAATTTCACTTTTAAGAAGCACTTCCCATAAATTTGATTTTCATCTCCAAATGATTCCCACAGAAAACATGCATGCAACATCAAAAGGTCTTTTATGGGTTGTAATGGGGCCTGGCTAAGGGTAGGATATACAAAGGTCTACTAGGCTTAAGTCCCTAGGAACTAAGAGAGCATGAAACTTTTTTTACACTTTGAAATTCCACTCAAGTTCCTTTTTTCATTTTTCAATTGCCTTGGGTGACTACAACCTTTTTATTCAAATAGCCTTTTTGAAATTTTTGTACTTTTTTTTAATTTTTTTTTCTTTTTGGCCTTTGGCTCCAACATTTTTATTATATTTTTTTTTCTTAATCCCAAACAACACATTACACCTTGCAGCCACCCCAAACTTAGTTTCTTGCACCCATTCTCTTTCTAAGATTCCATGCTCTCCTAATCCTAAGATCGGGTTAACATGGTTTTTCAGATTTTGAGCTCATAACAAAGTGTTGTCAAGAAAAAATAGGCTAATCAGGCTCAATGGGGCTAACAAAGGAACATGCATTAGGAAATGGTTCAATTTTAGGCTAAGTAGCTATTTACAAAGAAAATGCCTAAATCATCTGAAGCAAACACATAAACATGCAAACCATAAAGAGATTCAAGCAAATTCGGGAAAGTGCAACTTGAAAGCGATTCACACAGTTAAAAAAACATGTTGGAGGCTCAAATCCTCACCTGGACATTTTTTTTGGCAAACTATTTGACAGAGATTCTATCCCTAGTGTGTGCTTCCTATCACCCCAAACTTGTCATAAATAATGCCATCATAACAAAATCTCAAAGTTCAGTTTTCAATCACATGGGGATCACTTTTCAAAAACAAAATTTTTTCAAGAAACCCATTGTTCAACCTAGGGGGAATCATCACATCAATCATGCAATCAATCTGTGCAAAATCATCAAAATCAATCAAACTTGCCAACATAAGACTTAACACAATTTATTCAAGAGCTAAAAGAAAAAACAAGACAAAACAAATAAAAGAAAAAACAAGACAAAACAAAACTAAAACTAGTTCCCTCCCCCACACTTAAAACATGCATTGTCCCCAATGAAACAACATGACTATAAAATCAAAGTGAGGGAAAGGAAAGGGTACTCCCTGATCAAGTGTCAGTGTAGGTGGGAGCTTCCAAGGAGAGCTCCTCAACATTAGCATCCACAGGAACACCAGCATCCACACCATGGAATGGCTTCAGCCTCTGCCCGTTAACCTTGAAGGACTTGTGGGTACCTGCACGTTTAATCTCTACTGCACCATAAGGAAAAACGTTAGTAACAACAAAGGGGCCATCCCATTTTGACCTAAGTTTCCCAGCCATCAATTTCAGGCGGGAGTTAAACAGTAAGACTTGCTGGCCCACAGAAAATTCTTTTCTAGCAATCATCCTATCATGAAAATGTTTTGTTTTTTCTTTATAAATCCTGGAGCTTTCATAGGCTTCTAGCCTAAGCTCCTCAAGTTGCTGCAACTGTAGTTTCCTTTCAATACCAGCTTTATTCATTTCCAAGTTACAACACTTGACTGCCCAGTATGCACGGTGCTCAACTTCCACTGGGAGATGACATGGCTTACCAAATACAAGCCTGAAGGGGGACATTCCTATTGGCGTCTTGAAAGCGGTCCTCTGAGCCCACAGTGCGTCTTCCAGACGGCGGCTCCAGTCCTTTCTATTCGGCTGCACCATTTTCTCTAAAATCTGCTTGATCTCCCTGTTTGATAACTCAGCCTGGCCATTGGTCTGGGGATGATAAGCAGTGGAAACTCTATGCACAACCCCATATTTCCTGAGTAAGGCTTCCATAGTTTGGTTGCAGAAGTGAGTGCCCTGGTCACTGATGATAGCCTTAGGTATGCCAAACCTGCAAAAAATGTTGGACCTAACAAATTTGGAAACAACTTTAGCATCGTTAGTCCTAGTGGGGATTGCTTCCACCCACTTTGAAACATAGTCAACAGCCAAAAGAATATATACAAAACCAAAAGAAGCAGGGAAATGACCCATAAAATCAATCCCCCACACATCAAAAACCTCACAAAAAAGCATGGGCTGCTGAGGCATCTCACTCCTACGAGTGATGGCAGGGCCTGCTGTTTGACATTCCTTGCAATTTCTGTAGACCTCATAAGCATCTCTAAAAATTGTGGGCCAGTAGAACCCAGAATCCAGGACTTTTCTTGCCGTCCTCTATGGTCCAAAATGTCCTCCAACTTGAGAGGCATGTGAAAAATGCAAGATAGACTCTGTCTCATGATCGGGGACACACCTCCGAATCACCTGATCACTGCAAAACTTCCAAAGGTACGGATCATCCCACACATAGTACTTTGCATCGCTCTTGATCTTGTGGAACTTGGATCTACTTGTACCTGCAGGAACAACACCAGCAACAAGAAAGTTAACTATGTCATCAAACCAGGGGGTTACCCCATACAGATGTAGAAGTCGCTCATCAGGAAAATCATCTTGGATGGGAGAAGGATCCTCATCCCTTGCTATTCGGCTCAAGTGATCGGCTACCAAATTTTCAGCTCCACTCCTGTCTTTTATCTCCACATTGAACTCTTGGAGCAAAAGCATCCACCGGATCAGTCTTGGCTTAGCTTCTGGTTTCTTTAACAGGTACTTCAGAGCTGCATGGTCAGTGAAAACAATAACTTTTGAACCTAGCAAATAAGACCTAAATTTATCAAGTGCAAACACAACAGCTAGCAGTTCTTTCTCAGTGGTGGTGTAATTGGATTGTGCAGTATCTAATGTCCTAGAAGCATAATGAATTACATGGGCAGCCTTGCCCACCCTTTGTGCCAGAACCGCTCCCACAGCAAAATTGGAAGCATCACACATGAGTTCAAAAGGGAGTGTCCAGTCTGGGGGCTGGATGATGGGGGTAGAGGTCAATGCTCTTTTCAGGTAGTCAAATGCCTTCTTGCAATTTTCATCAAAATGGAACATGGCATCATTCTTCAGCAGGTTTGACAATGGCAGAGCTATCTTGCTGAAGTCCTTAATAAAGCGCCTGTAGAAACCTGCATGGCCAAGAAAGGAACGGATCTCGCGTACGCAAGATGGATAAGGCAATGAAGAAATCACATCAATTTTTGCAGGATCTACTGAAATACCCTCTTTAGAAATAACATGACCCAAAACAATCCCCTGTTCTACCATAAAGTGACATTTCTCATAGTTCAAAATCAGATCAGTCTCAATGCATCTTTCTAGAACTAAACTCAGACTATGCAAACATGCATCAAATGAGGAGCCATATACAGTGAAGTCATCCATGAACACCTCCATGCAATTTTCAATAAAGTCAGTAAAAATGCTAAGCATGCATCTTTGGAAGGTGCCAGGAGCATTACAAAGGCCAAATGGCATCCTCCTATAGGCAAACGTACCGAAGGGGCACGTAAAAGTGGTCTTTTCCTGATCCTCAGGGGCAATATGGATCTGGAAGTACCCGGAAAAGCCATCAAGAAAGCAGTAATGAGATTTACCAGCCAGCCGATCCAGCATCTGATCTATGAACGGCAAAGGAAAGTGATCCTTTCTGGTGGCCTGGTTCAACTTCCTATAATCTATACAGACTACTTGACTATTCTGGACTCTAGTGGGTACAAGCTCATTATTATCATTTCTAACTACTGTGAGACCGGACTTCTTGGGTACAACTTGCACCGGACTTACCCAAGTACTATCAGAGATGGGGTATATAATACCTGCCTGCAGAAGTTTAGTCATCTCTTTCTTCACCACATCCAGAATCAATGGGTTTAGCCGCCTTTGGGCCTGCCTTACTGGTTTAGCCCCATCCTCCAATAGAATTTTGTGCATACATCTGGAGGGGCTAATTCCTGGAATGTCAGCTAAGGTCCACCCAATAGCCTTCTTGTGCTTCTTCAGAACCTCTAAAAGCTTAGCTTCCTGGTCAGAGTCAAGGCTGGAGGAAATGATGACTGGAAGTTTTTCATTCGTCTCCAGGTAGGCATACTTCAGGTTCCCAGGAAGTGGCTTGAGCTCTAGGGAGGGTGGCTGCTCAACGGATGGTACATTGGGAGTAGCCATGATGTAAAGGACTTCTGCTGAACAGACAGCTTCACTCTCACTATCACTATCATCCTGCAAAGTTGAATCAAGAAACTCAGCACAAACAGCACACGGGTTAGTGTCAGTACAGTTAGTACATGAATATAAATCATCAAAACCAGAAATAAATGGAAAATCTGAAACAAGGTCCTCATGGGTATCATCAATAATCTCAGAAAGCAACTCTAATTGGAAAACCGAGTGCTCCTCCAGTGGGTGTTTCATAGCATCAAAGATGTTGAACTTTGCCACAATATCACCAAACTCCATAGACATGGTCCCATCATTCACATCAATCTTAGTCTTAGCTGTCTTCATGAATGGTCTGCCCAAGATTATTGGTGATCTACTGGAATTTGTCTCTCCTGCCATGTCTAGGATGTAGAAGTCAGCAGGGAAAATCAGCTCATCAACTTGCACCAGCACATCTTCTACCATTCCCATGGGGCGGGCACTGGTCCTGTTGGCCAACTGGATGGTGAGACCTGTATACTGCAAGGGACCAAGATCAAGGTTATTAAAAATAGATGTAGGCATGACATTAATAGAGGCTCCCAAATCCAACATGCAATTTTCAAATCTTCTATCCCCAATAGTGCATGGAATAGTAAATGTGCCCGGATCCTTGCACTTTTGTGGTAGTGCCTGAGTAGGGGCTAAAACAACAACTCTTTCTGGTGCAGGCTTAGACTGGATACGAGCTGAAACATTTCTTCCCAAATCAACTCTCTCATTATTCTTAAACTTCCTCTTATTGGTGCATAGATCCTTCAGAAATTTTGCATACTTAGGAACCTTCTTGATCACATCCAAAAGAGGAATATTTACAGCCACCTTTCTGAACACATCAAGAATTTCCTTCTCCTTGTCTTCACCACCAATCTTCTTATTTTTCTGTACTCTGTGTGGGAAGGGGATCGGTGGTAAGTACACTTTCTCAACTTCAACATCAACTGAAGGCTCAGGAGTTTCTTCATTTTTTTCAGAGGACGCCTCAACAACTCTTCCAGATCATAGAGAAATGGCACTCACATTAGGATTGGAGACATTGGGATTTATCACTGTTTGTGCAGGCAGTTGACTTGTTCTTTGATCTTGATGTATGTTATTTATGGAGGTGGCAAGCTGTCCAACCTGTGTCTCTAAATTTTGAATGCTAGCATCAGTTCTCTGCTAAGATTGACCAAACTGTGTCTGTAAATTGTGAATGCTAGCATCTATTCGCTGCTGAAACTGTGTCTGTGAGGCCTGGAGCTGTCCAATTTGTGCAATTATTTGTGAGGTCATTTGTTTGAACAGGTCCTCTAGTGAAGGTCCAGAAGGTGCAGAAGTGGTCACTTGAGGAGGATTCTGAGGTGCTATCGGTTGTTGTTGGGATGAGTTCCCATACCGAAGATTAGGATGATTCCTCCAATTGGGATGGTACCTATTTGTGGAGAGGTCTGGAGTGCTGTACCGGTTCTGGTTATTGCCTTGATTATAAGGATGGACTACATAAGCCTGAGACAGATCAGTGACGAACTCTTCCTTCGGGATGGGGCATGCATCATACGGGTGCTCAGGAGAGTTGCACATGCTACAAAACCTTGCAGGCTGAACCCTATCTATTGCCAATTGCCTTACAAAAGAAGTGAGCTCATCCATTCTATTCTCGAGGGCCTGGTTGGACGAAGAGCTATGGACCTCATGCACACCTCTTGTCTCAACAAAATTTCTTCTGGTAGTAAACTGCTGGGAATTCAGTGACATATTTTCAACGAGTTGCTTGGCAGCAGTTGGGGTCTTATCAACAAGTGCTCCCCCACTAGCAGCATCCAAAATATTCCTATCCATCGGCAGTAACCCCTCATAAAAGTACTGGATAAGAAGTTGTTCAGAAATCTGATGCTGGGGGCAACTGGTTACCAAATACTTGAATCTTTCCCAATATTCAGCTAACGACTCATTTCCTTGTCTGATGCCACATATTTCCTTCCTTATTGACGCAGCTCTGGAAGCAGGAAAATATCTCTCTAAGAAAACCCTCTTCAAATCATTCCAAGTGGTGATAGAGTTTG
The DNA here is from genome assembly GCA_030762895.1 of Sophora flavescens. NCBI lineage: Eukaryota > Viridiplantae > Streptophyta > Magnoliopsida > Fabales > Fabaceae > Sophora > Sophora flavescens. Next base: position 33,813,990 of record CM061068.1, read on the forward strand.
GCTCAAAATATAACAGCCAATCCTTTGCAGCTCCCTGGAGTGAGAACGGAAAATCTTTCAGCTTGATGATATCCTCAGTTACTCCCTATGATCTCGAGGTTGTGGAGCAGACAACCTGGAATTCCTTCAAGTGCTTGTGTGGATCCTCACCTGCAAGACCATTAAACTTTGGCAACAAGTGAATGAAACCAGATTATAATTCAAAAGGAGTATCAGCACCAGGATATGCAATACACAAGCCATTGTAATTTACATCAGGGGCAACAAGCTGTCTTAATGTCCTTTGGTCACCCATATTGTCAAAAACAGTTTTAGAATTAGAATCACCACTAGTGCTAGCCCGAATTTCTCTACGGCGTGTGTGCAGTGTTCTTTCAATTTCAGGATCAAAATCACACAATTCAGGGCAATTAGACCTAGTAGCCAGACCAATTCAAAACAAAAAGGAAAATAAAAGAAAGAAAAGAAAAAAAAACAAAATGCGAAAAATAACAAACAAGAGTCCCCGGCAACGGCGCCAATTTATTGGTCGCGCTGTCGTGCACGCGCCAAAAAGAACGAGCGGTTTATAAAAATGTAGTTTAGGGCGACAACTGCGATGTCGTCTCACAAGGACTCTTGACTTGATATTTACCACAAAAATCAGTTTTGGGGGGGGGGGGGGGGGTGGTTTGAAATTCAAATGGAAAACAATGCAATAACAGAGCAATAAAAACAGGGCAGTTAAAAGATTATCAAGTAGCAAAACACGATTAATCTACTGTTCTCGAATCCCCAACTATCATCGGTTCATGTAATTTCCAAGCCCTAAGCAGATTCTAATCCCCTTTCGGTTGTAGCAATAATTAACAACGAAATCGCTACTATGGATATATGTTCCTATTCCCGAATTAACAAACGGGGTTAAGCCCTCATGAACCAAACGAACATGAACGAACACACGCGAATTAACAAACGCGATTAAGTATAGGAACATAAAATCACCGAAATGAATCAACACAACACTATACACTCCTGAATTAACAAACAGAAATGTATAATATGGTATTAAAAAGGGAAAAGCAAATAAAATAGGAATTACAAAAACTCAAGTGTAGTGGAATTCGATTACAGTAGACTAATCATAGAAAATTAGTTCTCCATAAAGAAAACGAAACACACAGAAAAATGTAAAAAACAATGGAGAAGCAAAAGTTCTTTCAATCTGCCCAGAACAGCCTTTTATACTATTCAGAAATTTAGCCCACTCGCGAGGCGAATATTGTGAAGAGTCAGCAACGTTTGGTCTTCTCGCGGGGCGAAGTACTACTCGCGTGGCGAGGAATGGAACAGTCATGGCTTCTGGCCTTCAGTCTCGCGAGGCGAGACATGTATCCGCGAGGCGACACAGAATGGGTTGCATCTCTCTGGAACAGTCAGCCTTCAGGGTCGCGAGGCGAGGTGTTGTTCGCGGGGCGAACCAGAGAGGATGACATTTTTACTGTTCTACTGGCTTTCAGGTTCGCGAGGCGAGAAGATTCTTGTCAGGCGAATCCCCTGTTTCTTTATTCCCTCAACTTCTACTTAACCTGAAAACAACAAAATAGCCATAAGTGCTTTATTTGACTCAAAACTGGCTAAATTAACCTAAAACTACTTTAGAGACTCAAAACCTTGCTTGAGGACAATCTAATCTAATTTGGGTGAAAATAGGATATAATTTGCACAAAACCCTGGTCATACTAGTCATAAAACTAGATGAGCCAGAGGCTTATCATAATTCCAGTGTTATATGCTTAACTAAAAATCCAATTCAGTATTCTAAGGCTAAGCATATTGAAATCAAACATCATTTTATTAGGATTATGTTTAGAAAGGCATATTTGATATTAAGTTTGTTAAAACTAAAAATCAATGGACTGATATTTTCACTAAACCCCTCGCAGAAGAAAGGTTTTTATTTATTAGAGATAATCTAAACATGCATTGCATTGTTGAATGACATGTCTGAATGTTAACCTGTCTATGCTTTATCACCTGTCTATGCTTACTTGTCTGACTCTGCTGAGTCACTATGCTAGAACTCATCAGTTTTGTTGAAATGGTTATTATTTAATTAATGTCATTCCCTTATCTGAAGCTAATCGTGTGCACAATGGTTTACATATCTCGAAAAAATGTTTTCATTATGTCTTAAGTGGGCGTTGCAGTTCCCCATACAAATCGTGCCATTTTTGAATTAAAAATATCATTTTTCTCTCTCCTACCTTTATGACTATAAAAGACAATAGATCAAAAAGGTTGAACCTTTACATTTCAATATTCCAAAATCTCTTTGTCTTCTCATCTTTCAAACCATCTTCTCTCTCGAAACCCTAGAATCGTTTTCTCTCAAAAAAATGGCATCATCCAAGCGTCTGTCTACAAAAGAAATCACTGAGATAGAAATGATCATTCCGAGAAAGACTGTTGATCTTCAACAGATGAAGAAACTAGGAATAGATGTCACTAAAGAGTTGGAGTACTCCAAGTGGACTCCTTTCTTCGACATCAAGGAGCTTGTCCACCTTAAGCTCATTCAAATGTTCTGGAGAAATGCTGTGGTTGTCACCAACCGACTCAACGGAATTAAAAGCTTTAAGGCTGAAATGGGGGATAAAACCCTTCTCTTCCCCATTAGCTCTCTGGAGCTTGTCACAAAATGTCCGAGAATCGGAGCTGGCTTCACACCCAACTGGGAAAATGAAGTGGGAGCTGAAAATCTCAACATTGCCATCTATGGTGTTCCCAAACCAGTGAACCCTAAGCCTGTCAACATGGTGGTCAAGTGCAGATTCCTGCACAAATTGGTGTTGGAGTGCGTGATGCCAAGGAATGGCTCACGAGACAGTGTGACCAAGATGGACAGATTTTCTCTGTACCACTTGATCCACAAAATCAAGTTGGACATCAACGACCTTATCTACATGTACCTTGAGATTCTGATCAAGAGAACCAACATGCAGACATATCCTTATAGGATGTTGCTGACAAGGGTATTCAGGAACAAGTTGTTTGTTCCTAGTGATGTTCACTTTGTGGACATGTCACTGCCCATAGACAGGAAGATATTGTTTATGATGGACATCAAGGGAATCCCTCTTGTTGATAAGGAGGAAGACAAGAAGAAGAAGAAGCCTGCTGTTGAGCAGAAGGAGGAAGAACCAGTGGTTTCCACTGACGAATCAGAAGTCCCCATTTATGAAAGATTGTTCATACCGTCTAGGAAGGTGGCCAGACAAGACCAAATTCCAGAGCTGCAACCCTCAGTATCAGAAGATTCTGCTGAAACAGTTGTGCCCTTGAGGTTCAGGCTGAGGAGACCCTTTCTCAAGAGGAAGACTAGTGTAGCTGAGGAATTAGTGGATGTTCCTACTCATCCCAGCAAGAAAAGGAAGCTGGTGAAGACCTTTGCCAAGGTCAGATAAGTTGAGTCTGAGCCTAGCAAAGAGGAAGCATCTGCTCAGGGGGAGCAGACAGAGCAAGTCCTGGAAGAACCAAAGAAGACTTTCATTTTGGGAATTATTTCCAAAAAGAGAACATCTGGTTACCCAGTACCTGCAAAAGCTAACACTGTAGAAGACCTGTTTGGAGGAGCTCAGACAGTTGTACCCAAGGATGACCAAGTGTCTCCTTCTCACAAGAAGTTGAAGATATCTGAAGAGCAGACATCTCCTTCATTCCCTTCCCCTTCTCACCAAGATATCATCAACCCATCCGTCTCTTCTCTATCTGCCCTTTTTGTTCAACCTCTTTCTGTTGCATCTCCTATTTCTTCACCTGTCTTCTCCTTTCAAACTCAAAAATCTTCTTTCACTATTGTACCTGATGACTGTCAGTACACAGTTGTTCACAGGGACTCTGCTCCCAAAGAACAAACTGGCATATCATTGAGACTCTTTGTGTCTGATCTGCAATCTCTTTTATTTGCAAGTATCTTACATGTCTCTTTCATACCTTCTCCTCCACCTCATATTCTTAACCCTGTAGAGAACTTTTCTTCCACCCACCTATTATTATCTTCATTAGAACATTAGCTGGAACTCACTATCTTGCTTCTGTTGTAATGCTACCACATAGGTCTAGGTATTTCTTTATGTTAGTCACAAGATCTAATTCTTTTTTCTGCCATATTGACTCTTTATTACCTATCCCTCCCTCTGTTTTAGCTCAAACACCTCCTCCCCCACCTATTCAAATAACAATCATCAGACTGTCTCTGTCCGAGAAACTTTCCTGTGTGTTTCCTTCACTTGATACTGACCGTGTCAGAATCAGTCTTGTCTTCAAATTCATCTTTCTTCCTTTCTATGCCCTTCAAACTCTCCATGAACTTTTCTTCCCTTCCATCACCTCTCCCCTATCTCTAGCTAAGGCACCCCCAGTTTTAGCCTTACCCTGTCACTCTTCTCAAACAGTGGCCTTACAAGACTTTCATCTAATTCAAGGACAAGTAGAAGACTCAAGAAGACGGCTAGATGAAGAAAGGCGAGCTAGGCTGCTCTTAGAGCAAAGGGTTGCTGCTTTATTTTTGTTAATCAGTCAATCTAAGTATTGTTTAGGTATATAGACTACCTTGTACTTGTAAACGTTCATGATGAATAAAATAAATTTCTCCTTTATTTCTTTAATGCTTTCATAGTTTATTCCTTTTAAAGGGGGAGAAAGGGAGAAATATGATATAGGAGAATGGGAGAATGAATATGATATGATCTTAAATAATACATGGACATGAGTATGATCTGATAGTTGCTATAATTGCTCAGATAAATCTTAAGTAAGATTGCTCTGATAATAATTTCAAAGTAAAACAAGTCAAACTTATGTGTGACTAAGTTAAAGGGGTTATATAATTAATCTTAATGTCTGATCAAGCATCTGCATGACCTGTCCGCTTAAGAAAATTTCAACCTGTCTGATATATGCTATTTTCTTTGTTGATATTTTCTGAGGTTCATTAAATCATCTCAATGTTTATCATCATCAAAAAGGGGGAGATTGCTAAGTCTCTAAAATGTCTAATGTGCATTTTCCTAAGTTTTGATGAGAACTAAGCATTGATTAATGATTTAATTAACCTTCATATTGGTTGCTAACCAGTCTATCTAGTGTGCAAATTAAAACTTTAAGAATCATCTATCTGCTCATAAGTGACTACCTGTCTGAATAAGCGAAAGTCAACCTGTCTGTTGACTATGATTATTGACTTCTTTCAAGATACGTCTTCAACCTGTCTCCCCACGAGTTCCTACACTTGTCTGAGGTTACTCGTTGAAGAATCAAGGACCAAACAAGATTTTGTTGGCTATCCTATCAGAAAGAGACTTGAATCATTCTCTCATACTCAGTTTCACGCCTATCAAGAAAAGTCAGAAGTTACTCTCTCAAGCAACCTCGGTTATCAGAACCAAAGACCATTTAAAGAATGCTTCCAGCATGCTTTATTCCCTAGTACCTCTGGTCCTTACACGAAAAGGGAATTGTACTCAGCAAAGTACAAAAAGCTCTCTGCACAACTCTGATATGGCTGTATCACGATGCATAAAGCCATGATCCTTCATGTTAGAGTATAACCAACGTTCCTATTGCATTAACGGCTGCCCAGAATGACTCTATTACATTTAATGAAGTTCAGCTTAAAGCCAACATCTGAGGGAATGTCTCTAACGGATCCTAAATGCTTGAAGACTATAAATACAGAAGTCATTGAAGATGAAGTACAGAGAATACACATAGCATTAAAGAGCCATTACTCTGCGCATTAATATCTCCATTCTTTCATTCTGAATTCTTCAATCATTTGAAGTTATTACGCAGACTTTTCTAAGCTTTACATTTAAACCACTCTGAGTGTTAGTAAAAGATCTGTTGTTTGAAGTTGTATTTATTACAAACCAAATCTCTCAAACAAACCTGAGTGAGCCTGAAGAGGCTAAGTGTGCAAAGAATACTTGTCTTGGAGCCTGAAGAGGCTAGGTGTGCAAAGAATACTTGTCTTGGAGCCTGAAGAGGCTAGGTGTGCAAACAATACTTGGAGTCTGTAACCTGATCAGTTGAAGTGGATAAAACTTGGTGCTACCAAGGACCGGACGTAGCTCTTTGCTTTAAAAAGTGAACCAGGATAAATAGATGTGTCAATCTCTCTTTCCTTATAAAATCTTTAGTTGCCTTAGTTTTCTTATCCGTTTTTCAAGTGGTGTGTTTGTCTAAGTCACTGTTAAATTTCATCAGACAGGTCACCTGTCTATCCTGTATCTTTCCACTCGTCTGAACCAAGCTTCTGTGTGGGAAAATATTTCAACTTTGTTTAAATTATAATAAACACAATTCAACCACCTTCTCGTGTTTATAGTTGTCTATTTCATGAAGTATCTCTCAAAAAGACTACTTAAATAGATGGTTGAGGAATGCAATGTCTCTTGGTTCAGAAATTGGATTGGAGGGTTTAACTTAGAACAAAACTAATAATAGTAAATAAGCAAAATAAAAATTCAAAGAAAATGTTGACTAAGAAAAGCTAATCCTTCTCATCGTCCTCGTCCCCGTTCTCATCGTCTTCGTCCTCCTCGTTCCTCTCATCCTCATCACTGTATTATGTTGAAACATCATCATCATCATCATCATCATCATCATCATCATCATCATCATCATCATCATCATCATCATCATCATCATCTTCTTCTTCTTCTTCTTCTTCTTCTTCTTCTTCTTCTTCTTCTTCTTCTTCTTCTTCTTCTTCTTCATCATCATGAACAACCATTGGATCATTATTAGGATCAACAATTTGTTCATAATGATTTATTGTTTCGTTAAGTAATCCATGTGCTTTTTCAACTTCTGTAATCGGTAGAACACGTGACATCTCATCAGCCTGATAAGGCACTTCATCCTCCGTGTCCTCGACTTCCACATGACCCCTTTGTTTTGTTGTGATTGCCACAGACCAACCTCGCATGTCTTTACACATGTTCGGATAAGAGAAATAATATACTTGTCTTTCTTTTTGTGCAATGATGAATGGATCATAGTGACCATACCGCCTACTCATCTTAATATCTACAATATTATACCGCTGATGAACCCTTGTGCCTCTGTTCCTTGTTGGATCAAACCATTTACAGTAAAAAAGGGTAATCTTATTACTCAAACCATGATATTCCAATTCAAAGATATGTTCGATGATGCCAGAAAAATCATCTTCTCCTCCTTCAGTAATACCTTTTACATGTACCCCGCAATTTATGGTTTTTTTGCCATCACTCCAAGCCTTAGTGTGAAACTTGTACCCATTAACAAAGTACATGTGCCATGATGTTGCCTTTGATTTGGGACCCCAAGCTAATGACTTTATGTCTGTGTTGGTTATCCCATTCCTCTCATCATGAACCTATACACATGACACACATAAGCTTAGAGAGTGTCTTTATCAATAATTACATCAATTATGTATATTGCACTTACATATGTCTTCAACCATTTGGGAAATTCTGCATGTATACGATCGGAAGAATCTTGATGATTGATGGAATGATATTGCAAGAATTTACTGACATCAAACATATGATTGTTAAATAAACTTATGATATGTACATCACTATGAAGTCATATACGAAATGTATCATGAAGATTACATACTCAAGATACGGTTTAACCTCATTGCAATTGATCAGGACATATACACGAGCAGACTTCCATTCATCATCACTCAGCCAATGAGTTAGAGCCTTCCCACTAGAACGACCAGATTTGTTCAACACTGACAACGTTGGTTGGACACCCTCAAGTCCCGATCGAGGACCGTTCCTAAAACTTGTGGTTGACAAGAAGTCGAAGTTCTTGAAATAGTGAGAGCGGAAATAAGTTGTCTCACGGTGTAAGTAGAGTGCGCATATTGAACCTTCCACTCTAGCCTTATTTTTCACAACCCGCTTTGAGTCTCCCATCATTCTATACAAATAACATAGATCTTATTTTCAAATAAAATTATATGTAAATAGTTGAACAAAAACAATTCAATTACCTTTCAAATGGATACATCCACCTATATTGAATCGGGCCACCAAGGATTGCTTCATTAGGTAGGTGAATTGGGAGATGCTCCATTGAATCAAAGATACCTGGTGGAAATTTTTTTCCCAACTTACACATAATGATTGGAATGTTCTGCTTCAATCTAATCAAGTCATCCATCCTCAATGTATTCGAATATAGATCTTTGAAGAATCGACTTAATTCAGTAAGGGGATTCCATACACATTCGGGCAAGGAACAAAAGGCAGTTGGGAGTAAACACTGCATAAATACATGACAGTCGTGGCTTTTCATCCGATGCATCTTACCCTTGGTGACATCGGCACACCTAGCAAGGTTTGAAGCATAACCATTTGGCATTTTCAGATCCCTAATCCATTTACAAACTAACTTTGCATTATCTGATGTCAAAGTGTAGTTTGCCTTGGGTTTTCCCATCTTTCCATTAGGTAAGTTAACCAACTCCAAGTCCCCACGCGTGCAGAAGATAGATATATCCATTCTTGCCTTTTCATTGTCCTTTGTTTTACCCGTAGCATTCATGACAGTGTTAAACACATTATCAAAGGAATTCTTCTCTATGTGCATTACATCTAGGTTGTGCCTTAACAAGTTGTCTTTACAGTATGGAAGATCCCAAAATATACTTCGTTTAGTCCAATTTGAATCAAACCGTACCCTGGCAATCTGCTACAACCACCCTCCATCACTTTTGGAAAATCACGAACAAATTCCCAAATCTGTTGCCCTGTAAACATATAAGGTGTCCCATCTTTCTCATCCTTGTTTCTTCTAAATCCCCTTTTACATTTTTTGAAAGAATGATCTGTTGGCAGGAACCGACGATGACAATCAAACCATGAATTTTTTCCACCATATTTCAAGGTGAAAGCTTTTGTGTCATCCATACAATAAGGACATGCTAATTTACCCTGTGTTCCCCATCTAGATAACATACCATAAGCCAGAAAATCATCGATTGTCCACATTAAGCATGCTCTCATGACAAAGTTCTGTTTTGTAGAGATATCATAAGTGATAACGCTAGAGCTCCACAATAGTTGAAGATCATCGATCAAAGGCTACAAGTAGACATCTATCTTTGCTTTCGGGTTAGATGGTCCGGGTATAAGACAAGTCAAAAACATGTACGGTTTGGTCATGCACATTTCAGGGGGAAGATTGTAAGGTGTAACAATTACAGGCCAACATGAGTATGGAGAAGAAGACGCTTGAATGTAAGGTGTAAACCCATCAGCACATAGACCCAGCCTTACATTTCTTGGCTCACTGACAAAATCTGGATAAACATAATCAAAGCGTTTCCACACTTCCCAATCGGATGGATGACGCAGAACATTCGAACTCTTTATGTTCTCATGATGCCATCTCATGTGAGCTCCAGATTTTATTGATGCTTATAATCTTTGTAACCTGGGAATGATTGGAAAATAGAACCTTCTCTTAACCGGAACATCTTTGTATTTTCCCATTCCGTTCTTTCGAGGAACATACCTCACAGCATGACAAAAAGTGCACTTATTTAATTTGCTATTGTCTCTAAATAACATGCAGCCATTCACACAACAATCAATCTTCTCGGCCTTCAACCCTAATTTAGACACCAACTTTGTTGCTTGGTAATAGTTTTTGGGTAAGAATTGTTTTGTTGGAGCTACATTGACAAGCATTAGTGTAAAAAAATCTATACACTTTTGAGGAACATGCCAGTTAGATCTAGTTGCCGAAAGCTTAACGGATATTGATAACTTAGATTCGATAGCACCTTCGTAAATGCGTTGGTTTGCAGACATCAGCATATCATAAAATTGTTGAGCTTCTGGATTGGGTGATTCTTCCTCATTGAATGTCTTGTTTCCCACTTTAGCATTGACATGGGGGACATCAGGCAATGGCCTAAAAGCATCATACACCATCTGATGCATTGACATAAAATGATCTTCATTATCCATATGTCCACTACTACTTGAATGACCCCCTAAGGCAATATTTGGCTCCACTTCTCCATGCACAGTCCAGACCCAATAGTTTGGTTTGAACCCATACTTGTACAAGTGAACCTTCAACTCGCTTGGAGTCAATAACTTCATGCATTTACACTTTGCACAAGGACACCTAATCCCTCCCTCGGACAGAAAGTAAGGTTGTTCCTTGGCCTTGTTCACAAACTCATCAACTCCACCAACAAACTCAGGTTTCAATCCTATCCTATTAGGATTGAGCCTATCATACATCCAACTACGATCCATTTTCTGCATGTCAAACATCTAACTATTAGCCACTAGGGGTACTGCGCAAACTTGAAAAAAAATCGACATCATAACCCCTGGATGACACTAACAATTCAACTTGTACACCTTAACATTTTAATGCAATATGATTTAAAGGAAGGATTAGTTGTACAGGATTTATTTATTCCCAACAACCAATAGTGCAAAAATCTTAGGAACACAAAATATTGTTAAATATATCAGATAAAACGATGGCCGAGAAATGATAATAGCACACATTCATACTAGAAAGAAACAAATACCAAGAAAGATCACATATAGATATAGAGATTGGGGTGTGTATTAATCAAAATAAGATTCAACATGTATTTGTAACATGTAAGAGCGCATGAAAGAGGAACAATGTGATTTTGGTTAAATAACCCATGCCAATTTTACCAATTAAGAATCTAAGGAAGATAAAAAAAGAAAAAGAAAAAGAAAAACCTTCATAACAAATATATCAATGACAACAAGAAGAAGAATAAGATAGGAAATATCCATAGCCTCATAATTCAGAAAATCAACTTCTGTACTTGTTTACCTCACATCCCTGTTTGCCTCACAATGATGTTTCTCAGGCAATGGTTTTCTTTTATTAAAATATTTTTTGGTGATGGCAAGAAAACTATTAAAGAAAGGAAGTTCTATTTTTTGATAAAATCAAGTACATTTCCATATATCATATATAAGCTTAGAACAAATTGCAAGTCGGGTGATGCAGCACTAGTAACTTGTAATTAACACAACTAAGTAATTTCTTTAGGACCACGGTTGAAGTTGTTCAAGCTTGCCAAAATTAAAAGATTTTGGAAGAACCTAACAATTTAAAGAATCCAAGATTGCATACACACTATTACATTCAGTCTCTGCTCTGGAACTAAGATTACAGTCTCTGTATACACACTGTTACAATCTCTGTTCATGTAAATCAAAACGTCAAAATTGTTAGGAACAAACTATTTGGAAATATAAATACTACTGAGGGGAGTGACTAGTGCATTGACAATAGGCACGTTTATGGCTTAAAATCCAGTTTCATTTTGTCATTCCTTATTTAGAGCTATATGCATTGCACTTTCATTACAAGTAAGTGATATTTATCTCTTATTCCAAAAAAAATGTGCAGATCAAGAAAAAGCTTTTAAACTAACTCCTCAAATTTAATTGATATTTGGTACTAAGGTATTTTTCCATTTCTATCTTTAGATGAAAATAGAACTCAATAGTAACAAAAAAAAGGAACCTTTGAATATTTATTTATACTTGGCAGTAGGCAAAGGTGAAGGCCATGATACTGCCTTGACTTTCCCCTTGTTTCCCATTTTCCTCTGGTCATTTTTACCTTTTAACATTTCTTTAAAATAACCACGTCACATATTTTGTTTCACTTCAACCTAATGCACACTAACTCCTTAAGGACCTTTTCTGCACCAAGGTTGATAAATTGCATTCCCCCACATCCCAAACAAATCAAGCTTGAATTAGTACAATAGCATAAGTCCTAAACATTCAAAACCCTTCCAACCCTTTTTTGTCATTCAAACCAGATTTAAGGACAACTAATTTTAACCTTTTAACAATTTTAATCATCTTGAATACTACCTCTTTCAAAACAGTAAAACAGTCCACTAGTCAGTATGTGCTAGTCCATCAATATGCAGTATAACTTCCAAAATCAGATTGGTGTTACCCAGGCCCAGCGAAGCAGAACAACAACCGCAAATCAACGACAAATTTTAGAGTGACTTAGGAGCAATGACTCTAACCAAAGACAAGAAAACCAAAGCAGATAGATATACCCAGCAAAGCAGAACATCAGCACAACATCAACAACAAATTATATTGAATTAGGAGCATTTACTCCATCCAAAGACAAGATAAAACAGTAAGAAATCAGTGCAAAGTTTAGAAATTTTTCAGTGCAAATAATAATTTATAATTACAATAACAATACCCAAACCAATGCTAACACCAATGGCCATCATCACCACTACCACCCAAGAAATCCAAACCCACATAGGAACAAGACCAGCGGCACCCCCACAAGCATAGAACACCATTCTATAGTTGTTATAGAAATAAGGACCAAAAAAGCCTCTAATGGCAACCCTACCGCGATTGAACTATGAGAAGCAAGGAGAGAAGAAAACATACCAGCGGAGGCAGCGGTAGGGTTGGAGACAAGGGATGAGAGAAGGGTGAGATTGAGTGGCGTTGCAGCAGGGACAGCAGCGGCGTTGCCACAAGGACAACAGCGACGTTACAGCAGGGACCGTCGGACAACAACAGCGGCACATCGGTAGGGTTGGGGCTGTACCGTAACGTGTTGTGTTGGAGTGTAGAAGAGAATAGTTGTTTTTAAATGAGGAGAGAATAGTTAATGAATAAATAAAATAAAAGAGGGAAGTTATACCAAAAAAGAAGAAGGGAGAAATACAAGTATTCCCGCCAATGGATTCTAAGAGTGTAACGTCTGCAAGCCGACGCTAATTCTAAATTTAATGTAGCGTCTCCCAGACCGACGCTAAATCTGACACATTAGCGTCGGCTAGGCCCAAGCAAAATTAGTTTCATAAAAAAAAAAGGTGATTGAGAGTGTTGTGTCGGTTTGGCGTCGACTTGTCCGACGCTATTAACGTCGGTGTCGGGGCCGACGATAATTGTCTGACGCTAAATCATGTTTTTCTTGTAGTGTTTCTTGATGTCCATCATTTTTACCGGGCTTCCTTTCCATTCTGAGGGTAATCTGTTCGTGCACAAGCCAAACTATAACCAAGCCATTTATTTGTAATGTCTCCAAGAGTAACTTAAACCATAAACAAACGGGAACATACATGGGAAAACAAAATGAGTATGAAATTCTTATGCTGTCAATTGTCATTATTAGATTGCTTGATGAGAGGGAGTTCCAGATTTTGTTGCAAGAACAGCAGTATATGATGTTGAGCCAGATACAGGATCTGCTGCAAAAGAAGTCTCTCCCGGATAATCTGCTTGTTGATCAAACCATCTGCCAGAACCTGTTAGACTTTGTGAGTTGCCCATCTCAGGTCTAGACACCCTTGTAGCTTGAGAATATGGTTTACAGTCTGCAAAATGTGGAAACTCCACTCTGCTACCAATTGTTCCTAAAGTTGAATTGATCTGCCAATTCTTGAAAACTCTGCCTCATTCCTGAAAGACAATGGTTAATCAAACCAGCTAGATAACGTTTTTTTAATTCAAAGATCAGAAAGAACTTGTCCTCAACACATTTACTGAACAAGGACCAATTATTTGTTTGACTATAGTGAGGAAAAATTTAACCATGAATATAATATGATAACAAGGGATACCATCAAAGCCAACCAATATAATTACTAATTCAAATTAAAAGACAAACTAATTAAACTTGAGGCAAAACATCATTAAAACATATATAAAAAGAGATTTGGATATCTCCCTCTTTACCCCCATGTTATGAGAAAAAGATGAAAGAAAATTTACCTTTTTTTATAGGTTTCTTTCAAACTTTATTGGTTGTCTTTCTCTCCATCACAAGCTTAACTCAAATAACACATGATAACGAGGATAATTAATAGCTACGTATATTAAATTTCAGTCCCAAAAATAAAGGGAATCTTTAATAAGTAGTAATTGACTTTCTGTGATCCGAAGATGAAGTCCTTGATGCATTCATCCCTGATGGGCACACTTATTGTTAGTGGAGAGCAGGGATCGAACCTTGATCTCCCAGTCTCATTCTTAAACATCCCTCAACTCACTACTTGAGATCAACTCATTGCTTGAGCTGTCCCAAGATCATCCAAACTTATTGTCATCAACGTTTCTAATATAGGAAGAAAAATAAAGGTCATTTTGATCCACATTTCTATCCCTAATTTAGTATGCTTAAATCCCCTCTCCCTCCCATTCTGATCCCAATAAAATATTACAAATTAAAAAAGAGTCTCTTATTAAGGAATCAATCAATAAGAAGAAGGATCTTGCTATTAGACTACCAATTAAGAAATTAATATATAAAATGTTCTTATTGAAAATCACATTTTTAATGTAAAATTTCTATCTTTGAATCCTTGACACCAATGCCTTAAGTTAGCATTCGCATAAGAAAAAATACTATATTGAAAAATAAAATATTATATCCTAATATATTAAATACACCATCTTTTCATATAAAATTTTCTTTTCTGATTGTTTAACCAATATTCTCCATTAAAAAATACCGTGGAATAAGAGATGCGAATCTTTAATTGGAAGAGGACTATAGTCCTGATTCCCAAACTCAATCAGAAGAGCTCTGGACCTATATTCTCCAAGGAATTAAACTAAAATACTTATAGAGCCCAAAAGTGTAGTCCAGTCCACCTACTCCTTTTTATTTTTATTTTTTGAATCAAAAGTCCACTTACTCCTAGAGTCTGCAAAATTTACTTGCATTATTCTATAGTCCAGACTGTAGCAGATCACAAAAAGGTAGAGTGCACTTGGAAATTGCCTTCTTAATCCAAAATTATATTTATGTCGGAAATTTCAGAATAAATGTGATGTAATGTGATTAAGACAAATAAAAACAATCACACCAAAAAGAGAAATCATTATTTGAAGGTATTTTTCTTTTTGTGTGTGGACCAATAGTGTCCCCAATGAATCTCTTTAGAGACGGAAAAATTATTTAAATGGGTACTGTTGTAGTAAACAAAAAATTATTCCTCACCTGATCCAACATATTTAGGGGATTCCACTATCTATTTGTTTGTAAACTTTGAACATTGCTAGCCGATTTTTCAATTACTAGCCATTCCATTATTGATACGATGTTTGGGGAATATAATTCGATATTTATATTTATTTATCCACTAGCGACAAGACAGGCACTCACGTGCCCGTCTGGTCGCATTTCTAATGTTTTTACTCATTTTTATTGTATAGATTTATCCAACTTTACAATGAGACGTAATAATATAAACATACATTATATAGATCACTGCGTTAATAATATCATGTTACAAATAAATGTAAAAAAAAATAAGATACATATTTTAATAAAAAACAAATCCAAGATATCAAATATAATTTAGTTACAACTATTATTTGAGCTCGACATCTCAACATTTAGATTTATAAGGAGATTAAGTATGGATTGATTCCTTAATTTATTTTGAATTTTAAAATTTAAATTTTTAAAAATAAAAAATTGTATAGTTGTATACACTTATTCTTTAGAATATGGCTTGATAAGTATCTGATCAAAAAAAAAATATGGCTTGATAAGTAAAAGAATTTTACTCGTATAAACTGACAGTAGAGATTATTAGTGCTCAGAATGAATACTTGAAAAATACGTGAAAATAAAAGAATAAGTGAGGCAGTTTTACGCCATACGCAGTTTTGATGACTTTACGCCACATACCACTTTTCAACCGTTCTAATGACGTATGGTTAACATTTTATGCCACATGCAGTTTTCTTTTTAAAAACTTAAAATAAGTGCTACAATTTATTTTTATTTTTAAAATTTGGAAATCAATTTTATCAATTTTATAGTGTAGGGGTAGTATTGGTATTTTGAAATGTTGAAACCAAAATTCAACTATCCTCCTTATAGATAGTATAGATTTCATTTACATGATGTGCATGTTCGTCCACATGTTATATATTTATCATTTGGGTTTTTCTTACCTGTGCAACCTTGCACATGGTAAAAATTTAGAAAATAGAAATGTTATATTGAAAATAGTAGCTTTTAAACTTTCAAGGAATTGAATACACAACTTACAATACAACATTTCTACTTTTGATTTCTTAATATGTGCAAAGGCATCATCAAACAGAAAACACCACAGACGTCATCTTTCAACACTTTTGAGTGACATGCATGCTTCAAATTTGGTTCAAGTGACCAAACCATCATTTCCATCAACTTAGAAACTTATTATTAAGCATGCAAATAGAATCTAACAGAGCTTAGGTCTCTAGAACCATGAGACACTTGAAATTCACATTCATGCCATGCCAAGATATAGCATCAATTAAACATGCATGTAAAAAACAATAGAGTTCTAAGGCTAATAGAAACAAAAAACAAAATACACACCAATTACACCACAAGAATAAATGAAAATTTTCTATCTTTGATTCTGTATAGCATAAATTTTATCCTGAATCAAGTAAAAATATTGTAATAGAGTACCAAAATTGAAAGGATCACATAAAAAGGGGAAAAATATGTAACTCGAATGAAGTGGCATCAATTACACAGAGCATATTCTATAAGTGGTAGTTTTAAAGAAGTCTTTTCCACTTGCTTCAGAAAGTAAAAGAAAAACCGGACGAAACTGCTTGATAATGTCAATTCCTATTTTAAAGCCTAACTCTATTTCATTGTATAAGTCTATACAAAAACAATTCCAAATGTTAAGCCTATACCAAAGGTCATTCGCCATGTTACCTTTGTTCCAATATATAAGCATATACCAAAGTAAATTCTAATTGTTAACCTTACAGATACATTAAACTCAAGAATCATATCCTCTTCATAACATTACAACCATTTCCGGCAAGCTCAGGCTCCAAACTTCACTAAATTTTCCAAATGCATTCAGCGTATTCTTTCAATAAAATGTATCGTACACAAAATAAAACAATTTTAATAACTTGTCGACATTCCATGCTATAGGGTTCACGACTTTTCTGAATTATACTTGTCGACAAAATGACCTCTTTGCCGAAATCATAATCATCTAGAGTCTAGGCTCGGAAATTAGAATCGGGTGGTGTCAAGAGAGGTGGGTCAAAAAAAGAATTTTCACCATTTGCCTTTAAAAATTGAAAAAGGAAAAGATATTTTGCTCTGCTTTGATAACTGCAAGTAGTAGTGCAATTAATATTTTTTTATTTTATTTAATTATTTTATTGTTTGAAAAAAGTGACGTATATTATTTGTTCAGACGAAGTCTTGTGTCATTGGCAAAAATTGCGAGGACTTTTATTCCATAAGAATCCAAAGGCGGAGAGAAGAGAAAAGAGGAGACACAGACACAAAGGAAACGAAAATAAAACAAAAATAAAAATATCAATTATAAAATTGCATCATGAATTCAAGAATCGAAAAATACAGCATCTAAAGCATAGCTAAAGGTCCTTTGTAAGTTTATACAGGCAATGCATCCTTTGCCACTATGATATAACAGAAAAGTAAATATTCAAATATTTCTGCAAAGAGAAACTCAAAATTCTAAGGACAACATCATTTACTCTGATGTGGAAACCAGAGAAGTTTCCAATGCATGTCCTACAAAAAAATTATCAGCACAAAGGATGCATGGAAAAAAAACCCAACTAAAACAACCACATACCCATCTTTAAATTAAAATTGGTGTCAAAAAATCTTTAAATTAAAATTAACACCTGAACCAAGCTATCCATGATTGTTCTATCCAAAGGCTATGTAATTTCCTTCCTCTGTAACAACCACGGTATGGTTCCTCCCTGCTCCAGCCTTGACAATCTTGTATCTTCAACTCAAGTTACTGTCAACGAAATTTAGCACTTTAGGAATTAATGATAGAAAAAAAACACTAAAGTTGGCAATAAAAAATTAACCTTTAAATTGAAAATGAGTAAGACCAACACAAAACATAGCATTTGATTAAAGAGTAAAAATGGTATTAAGATTTGGGGAAACTGTGAGATTGTTTCATACCCCAAAATGGTACTAAGATTTGGGGAATACGGCGGAAGAATGATATAGAGAGAAACCCAGAATTTGATTGAAATGTAAGATCAAAGTGAACAAAAAATTGGGAAATTGAAACTACCTTTGGAATCATCAAACGCTAACCAAGGCAGTGCGCTTTGTTTCGTTGTCATGAGTCCTCCATGATGAGCAGAAGAAATTTAATTCATAATCAACAAATTCTTCCATTCCACTGCTTTGGTTCCTAACCAGAAACGGAAGAAAATCAAAGTCAAACTAAATCAATCTATCCGCTTGAAATGTTAACCTATTCATCCATCTTTGCCACAGTGACGTTTGATTCATGGGGGAAAATTGGAGAAATTGGTGCCATTCAGAAAGTGGGGGGAAGAAAAGATAAATTGAGTGAGTGAATATGAACCTTAAAAGCAAACCTAGTCACCGTTGGGCCTTCAGCTACTCTGTTTGCCACCGCGCACTGCCAACCAAACAGATCCACAACAGACCCTCCCATCGTCGCCCCCCTTCTGCCACTCTCCGCTCTGATCATTCTCCATCGTCCAGACACACGCCCAGGTGTCACCCTTCCATCGTACACCAGACGTGACCGAGGACGCTTCACATCGCCAATCAAACGCCACCGTATAGCCACCCCGCCTCCCTCCGAGCCATCGTCTTTCAGCTTCTGTGCCCTTCCCATTCTCCTGTGCCACTGTCTTCCGGTTTAACGTTCATTCGCATAATTGGAAAAACGGTGGAGGAGATGGTGTAAGAGGAGGGTTACCGAGTGCTTAATTGGAAAAAAGAGCAGTTATGCCAATCTTAAAATTTAAAATTTATGTAAAATAATTTTAGTTGATTTTTTTTCTTCTTGTTATCTGCTAGGATCAATTTTGGCATTATAAAAACAATATCAACTAAGATTTTAAAAACAAATTAGTAATATTAAAAGTAAGACACAAAAACTTCAACCCTCCCGATATGTATTAGTATAGATATTGGAATTAGGTGGAGAAAAACATTTTGCTAACTAGGCCGGAGGGGCAACTTCGTCATTTTCGAATTTGTTGACCGTATTGAATGTCCGTTGTTTTGTCTGGAAATGGAAATGAGGAATTTTCATTTATTGATTTTCAATTCAAAGCGTAGTCTCCTCTCCTCGCACTCTCTCTCTACAACAACTGCAGGCTGAACTTCCTTTCACTCTTCTTCTCTCTCTCTCTGCCAAAGTCTTTGCGATCTTCTCAATTGAAGAAAGGAAAATGTACGAGGGTCAGCATTTCGCTGATTTGCAAGACAATTCTGATTTCGGTGACCCCAATTCATGGCTTTCAGCGCAACACAATTCCTCATCATCCTCGCTGGCTGCTATGTCCAATGCACCTAATGCAAATTTGGATCGCGTCCTCTTCAAAGACCTCGTCGAGATTGTCCCTCTCGTTCAGTCCCTCATAGTAAGTAACACCTCCCCTTTTCTCTATTTCCTCAACTCTTGTTTCTCCAAATTTCATGTTAAAGCAAAGATTTTTATGAAAAAAATTGCATTTTTAGGTGAAATAGAGATTTTTTTTTTTTAATTACGATTTATGTGGACGAGGAATAGGAAACAACATGAAAATACTGTAATTTGAACAATACTCTATTAGTTTGTGTGTCGTGAACTTACTTAATGCCAGTGACTTATGAAACTAGAGTCAATTTCAGTATTAGTTTTCTTATTTGTGTTGTTTAAATATGATTAGGATCGTAAAGCAAGTCGTTCATTTACCCGTCGTGGCTCCATGATCTACACCAAGACACCTACAAGAGAATCATTGTCTAAAAGAGTAAGATTCGAACACCTTTTCCCACTTCCTGATTTGAATTTTTAACTTTTTTATTCCTATTAGGTTTATTATAGTGTTCATAAATGTGGTTTTATATATTGACTCGTGCAAGCAATTAAGGATTTCCTTCCATTTGATATAATTTACAATTAGATGTTACTCTCCAGACTGGTTTTGTTGTTTACTATTGCCTCTCTCTCTTTCAACTCTAGTTGAATTTGTCCAATATATGCTTCAAGATGTAATGCTGTCTGTGATATAAATAATAATATTAGTATTATTGTGTTTTATGGTTTCATCTAATGTGATTGTGTTTATCAGTAGCAGCCATAATGGAGGTTAAATATGAAACATTGCAGCAATAAGTTATTTCCTTCTGAAGCATGGATATCACAAAACCCGTCCACATTTCTATCCCTCCACTTTGAATACTTTCTTTTGCTTCTTAAATGCATGTTAGATATGTTTCCATAATCATAAATCACATGTTGCCACATTAACTTTTGGGAAGCCCTTTGTGGTTAGGTAGTGATATTATTGATGTACAGTACATCCATGGCAGAGGTCTTTTTTCCTCCTCTATTTTTATGCTATTTACATTGTGCGGGTCATCAATAATATATTGTTGGGTACAGTCCTTTAGTTGTCAATTGGTTTTTCCTTCTATTCTTTTCATGGGGGCAAACTTAGTGTTATAACCATCAAGACTCACACTTGTGATTTGTGAGTTGTGGATGCCATAAATTTTATGTATTTTGTGGTGTCTCTTCAATCACTTTTGCTTTGAAATAGTGGGTATTAAATATGAAATGTGATAAGATTTTCAATCTTTTGTTTGTCTTGTGAAAAATATCACGGCATTTGTTACTATCCTTCCTTCACATTATAATCTCTTGAAGGCCTGTCTGTGTGTTTATAACCTTTTACATATGCTATCACTTAAAACACTTCATGTGAACAATAAACTTTTTTCATTGGAAGGTATTAAGGTTTTAGACTGTAAAACCCCTCAATAAGATTATTTACAGAAAGTTCACTTTTGATTATTATAAGTTTATAACTTAACATCATTAGATAACACAAATGATGGTTTGCTAGGCCCATCAGTATCACTCTGGTGGCAAAATATTTGTTATTCCTACTTTCCCCGCAAAAGAACGTAGTTATCAGTGGTTTACTGGTGAAATTTTACTGGAGCGTATTGTCTGTCTTATCTCTTACATAGCTCAAATACTCTGCTTCATTCTTATTTCCAAAGTTTCAAGCTAAATTTTACAAATTTCTGCATCGTTTTCTTATACTAGATAGAACTTTCTTATGGTTATTGTTATTATTAATTTGTTTTATTCCTAACTCCTACTTATGTGACTGTCCAAAACTATTATTTCAAAATCACAATTTCGCATATGATTCTTAAACTTGCTCTGCATAGAGCATTATGAATGATATTCCTTTCTTATGATCATCATACTGAATCATTCATGTACCCTGATAGGCAACAGATGTAAAAGGCAGGAACGTTGCACAATCTATTGCCATAAAAAAGAAAAGGGACCATGGAGAAAAAGAACAAGGAAAAAATGGTAGCAATAATTCTGATGCTGACAGCTTTTCTATGTTTTCTTCAAGAGCTTTGACATCAGAAAAGGACGGAGAAGACTTGGTTATATTGAAGGAGCAGGTAGAAGAACTTCAGAGGAAATTACAGGAGAAAGATGAACTTTTAAAGTCAGCAGAGGACTTGAGAGAGCAGATTAATGCTTTTAATGCAAAACTTGATGAACTTAAACACCAGGCTTTAGAAAAGGACTCTTTAATGAAGTATACTCAACAGCAACTCACTGATGCTAAGGTACTGATTATGTTTCCTTCATCAATAATTTGGCACAATAAGTTGCGCAAAGTTAGAGGGTGAGCCTTGCTTGGCACAACGGTAAGGCTGCTGCCTTGTGACCTGGAGGTCATGGGTTTGAATCCTGGAAACAGCTTTCCTGCTTGCAGGGGTAAGGCTGCATACATCTACCCTCCCCAGACCTTGCAAGGTGAAAGCCTCATGCACGAGGCTGCCCTTAAGTTGCGCGAAGTTGTTTACACTGCAAGCAGGGTTTATCTCTTACAATTCATGATACCATGTCACTTAATACACACTCTTCACTCAACACTGGAAGTCTGGAACATGATAGCTGTTGTTGCTGACAAGGGTTGAAAGTTGGATCCTACAACTCTAATGGATTTAAGTAGGTGTATGCATAGTGCATGTTTTAACTTGGAAAGCTCCGGAGTTCTGATGAGTTCAGCTTTGACACAGTTTTCTTCTTCTTTTGATTCTACTCAAGATTAGTGTTATTCTTAGAAACTGAGTATATGGTTAGAGTTTTGATGTGTATTTTCCCACTGAAATTGTTACTATAAGTTCATTTTGGACTTTCTGAAACCTTATCCTATGAAGATCAGAATGCATCAAAATTAAAATGGCATCTTCAGAACTTAAACTGCTTTGTCCTGTTACAGTATCTGATTGTTAATATAGGGAGAGAAAATGCTTACTTCTTTTCGGGATAAGTTTTGAATTTTTATTTCTCACACATTAACAGTTCTCTGTTTTCACAGATTAAGCTTGCAGACAAGCAAGCTGCTCTTGAAAAGATACAATGGGAAGCAATGACATCCAACAAGAAAGTGGAGAAACTCCAAGACGAGCTAGATTCAATGCAAACAGATATTTCATCATTTACGTTGTTGCTTGAAGGCTTGACAAAAACTGACACTACTGAATACACTGATGATTATGACACCAAGCCATATGATTTCAATCACCTACCTAGCATTGTGAGTTTATGAGTATTTTTCAAATCAATATGCGCAGCATATATTTGCACACGTTATTGTATATGGTGATATGATTGTAACAGAACACCTTGTTTTGGAATCTTCCTGGTTCACGAGATATGAATCTCTTACCAATGTGCTCACCTTCCACTCGCATGCATGCTTGCAAATTTAGTGGATTAGCATTTCTAGATTCTTTTCAGATTATTATAACTTCCTTTCTCTGAGGAGAGGGGTATCTGGTAAAGGAGTGCATGTCATAGTATTAGAATATACTTGTCTGATTAATTTGTACTACTTTTTATAGAACAAAATTGTGCTTCTTGACCTTTACTATTAAACATCTCTGTTTGGTTGAACAGGATGATTTGAACGAGATGGAATTGCAGAAAATGGAAGAAGCAAGAAAAGCTTATATTGCTGCGGTTGCTGTTGCCAAGGAAAAACGAGATGAAGAATCTATTGCTGCTGCTGCCAGTGCTCGGTTGCATCTTCAGTCATTTGTTTTCAATTCCCAAAATTTCAACTTGTGATTTTATTAGTTATTAATTTTATATAAAATGTTTACACGCTAGGCCCTGTGGTCACAAATCAAAAAGCACCTATCCTCTGTATGAGAGATTATATATGTGCCTATTTGATGTGAACAAATATATAAAACTTGTTCCATTTTATTTAATAGCAGAGCTTGTTCAATGAGGTGAAAATGTGTCCTCTCGTGCTCTTAAGCATCCAATGGTCAAAATTTCACCAGACCTGTGCATGGAGGTTTCAAAAGTGTAGGAGTTAATCATGACATGGGTTTTTGATTTCTCTTTCAAGTGGCATTCAGCAAGTTGTCTTGCCATTCATGTTGGGGACTGCCGTCAATGTTCACATCAGCAAACTGTTAATGTAATGAGCTATGTTATTTGTAATGTTATTCTTGACTTACACTAATTGTTCCAAAGTTTGTTGTACTTGTATATTCCCCCTTCGGTGCCCAAAATGTCTTCTGGGTGGTCCATTTATGATAGACACAAGGTGGATCTTGTGCTATGTATTATCTAACTTGTTTTTTTTTTTTTGTATTATCTAACTTGTTTTATGCTGGCTAAGGGATATTTGCGCTTTCTTCTTTTATTGTATAAATTCTGAGGAAAACTCGAAAACCCATTCTTTAATTGAGACTGTTATCTTTCTATGATGACAGAAATAAAATGCAACCTTGCAGTATGATCTAATGTGATTTAGTTGCCATAAGGTACCACGTCTACGCGAGAAATCCCAAAATAAGGACTTTCTGGATTACAGTAAGGTAAGAGTTTGTCTGGTTTAATTTTTGGAAGAAGAAAAAGGAATGCACTGTTTTTAAGAAGAAAGATATTGTTACTTGTAGTAAAAATAATAATAAAAGGCTAAATTATTTTTGTGGCCCCCAAATTATTTTAAAATGTTTAATTTGGTCCTCAAGTTTTTAAAATGTTCATTTTGATCTTTTAATTCTTAAAACTTATTCAAATAGGTCATTTCGTCAAGTTGACTAACGACGAAGTCCTATCTAATGTCACGTGTCATTAAATTTAATATTTAATATTTTAATGCCACGTGACAATTTCGGAAAAAAATATTTTTTAAATTTTTAATAATTTTTTGGCTAAATTACTCTTTTGGTCCTCAAATTGTTTTAAAATGTTCAATTTGATCCTCACGTTTTTTAAATGTTCATTTTGGTTCCTTAGTCAACCTGACGTCACAGCTAGTCAACTTGACGGAAGGACCTATTTGAATAAGTTTTAGGAATCAAGGAACCAAAATGTACATTTAAAAACTTGAGGACCAAATTGAACATTTTAAAATAATTTGGGGACCAAAAGAGTAATTTAGCCTAAATAAAAATAGATAAAATAGATAAATAAAATAAATAGAGAAAAGATAAAAACACAAATGAGACGTGTGAAATCACACTGTCCTTGAGGATTAATTTTCCACGGTATATAATAATATAATATCAATATTCCTTAGGTTTTTTTCCTTTTGAAAAGAATATTCCTCAGGATTTCACAAACTCTTTTAGAATAACAAATATTATGTTGGATATAAAGAACTGTTCCTGCCAAATATCTCGGGTATGAAATACTCGGCCGAACGAGGATTAGTGGGGTGTTTTTGGATTGTGCTTGACAGAATGTGGATTCTGCTCCTACGTATCCAAAAGGGAATCAAAGCAAACGTAGTTCTAGAATGAGGGGTAAGTCCCCTATTTATAGTTGTTCTCTCAGGATCGAGCTCCAAATAAGCGGAGGAATATTTGGATCGGATCGCGATCATGGGGAGAGATATCCGGAGCCTCGATTGTCCGGAGCGGCATTATGGCTGGCCGAGATATTCGCCCGATTAGTCATGCGGATGGATAGCTTGGGGCCAAGTAGTTATTCTCGGTGTCAGTGTGCTGACATGTCCTCGGTTTCGGAGGAGTTTGGGTCAAGGCCCATTCGCGGGGGTAAGCTCGGTTGGTCCGATGTATAGACGAGTTCTCGGTCTTACATTCTCGGCCAGTACACAAGCCCCCTGAGCTCCGAGCTTGAATAAGCGAAGGAGCTGATACGTATGAAAACCGAGCTTATTCTTCGGTTATGCAGTTATCCACATTCTCAGCTGTCATTTCAATCAAGTCTTCTCTCTCTGTCAGAGAAAGCAATTATTCTCGTTACTTCTTCGGCACGCCACAGACAAGAAACCCTAGAGTTCCGCGCCCATTTAATGGGGAAAATCAAAAGTCGCGCCCCTTTTTGGGCCCAATGGACAATGGGCTACCAATTGCAGGCTATAAATACCTCCTCCGGCGCCAACTCCCTCCTACTTCGCTTACCCTTCTCTGTCATTCACCCTCGTCTTCCAAGCTTCTGCCCTTGTTCCTCTGCTTGTCATCCTCCAGGTACGCTCCGTCTCTTTTCTTCCTTCGTGCTTCTAAGCTCTGTTTCTGACCTTCGGACATGAGTTCATCTATGTCTTCTGAGTCAAATACTTCGCCTCTGGTTGAGGGTGAAGTTTCCCCAATTGGGGGATCCCTTTCTGTTTCTTCTGTTCCTTCGCGGGAACTGAGCGTTGGGGAGGCGGAACCATCCTCCTCCGGGTCATCTTCGACCGACTCGATTCTTCCGAGTCCGATTCGTCTAGGTCCGGTTCTCCCCCTCCTAGAGTGTCCAAACCCGCCGCCCGTAAACAACGCCTTAGGGTTCCTAAAGACCCTATTCCCGATATAACCCTTCCGGGTATACCTGGGTTAAAGGGGAGGTTGGAACCTTTTTTTTCGACTACCGGACTCCCGATTCTATTGTTGAACTTCTGGTCCCATATCAATATCTCGGTCTCGGGAGAGACGAGTCCGAGTTTATTTGCTCTCCGTGCACGAGCACCGAGTGTATCTTTCTAAGGGCTCGCCCTTCCGAGCCTCCCTTTACATACATGTATAAAACACTTTTTGACAAACTGCATGTGTCTCTTCCTTTATGAGAGTTTGAGTGCGATGTTCTCGAGAACCATGAACGCCGCACCTACTCAGCACTTCACCCTAACAAATTGGGCTTTTATGAAAGCCTTTCGGATTCTATGTAAATACATAAAGATAGAGCCTACCACTCCGAAGTTTTTGTATTTTTATCAAACCAGATTTGGCGAGAAAAAGGGATGGGTATCCCTTAATGGGTTGAACCGAAGAGGTCTTCTTAGTTTATTCGCCTCGTCTTATAAAGACTTCAAGGTTGGCTTCTTCCGTGTTCGCCCTTCGAGTTCTCATACTTCCCACTTTTTTGACGAGAATAAACATGCCAAGTTTCCTTTATACTGGCAATCCTCTCCCACAAAATTCGTCGGCTTCGAGTATCGTTCCCCACGGCCGAGGATAGGCGGGATATAGATGTACTAGAGGGTCTTCCTCGGCCCCTCCATTGTGCACGCCTTATGAAACTCCCCTTCTCCTCCACCCCAAGGTCCGATCTTAAAAGTAAGTGCTCGGCTTTTTAGTTTCTTAAGTATTTTCTGCCTGTGTTGTTATACTAACAACTCTTTCTTTTGATGATCATCATGGGAAAGTTCGACTTTTCAAAGCTTGTCAAGGCTGGTGTTGGTAAAGAGGGTCAGGGTCCCTCTTCAGCCGAGAAGAAGCAGAAAAGACCTCCTCCCACCAAGGTTTCTGCGAAAGGGGCTTCGTCATCTGCCCCTCAAAAAAGGAAGAGGGCAGAGGTTGAAGTGGTGGCCGAAGTTTCTCACCTTCCTGGGCCCAGCTCCCCTCGCCCCACTACTCAGGGGACGCAAATCGTGGGGCGAGAACAGCCACTTTCTACCCCCCTCGAGCCGAAATGGTACAACACCACCCCGAAGGCGGGGACTTCATCTCTCGGGGTGAAGACTTCAACCCCTCCTCCTCTTTCGACTCGACCCTCTTAAAAGCCGCCGATCTTCGGCTTATCAAGCAGCAGGGGCCCGATCCAGCATGGAGGCCCTCTCGGCCCATCGCCTTCATCTTGCGGCTTTGGCTCGTTTCGTAGCCGAGAGGTGACGGAGACCGAGAGGAAGTCTCAGCAATTGGAGTCCGAGTTCGTTGCTATTGAGAGGTTGAAGGGGGATCTTTCCGGATTGCCTCCGAGAATGAACGCTTGACTACCACCATCGCCGATATCAATACTCGAACGCCGAGCTAGATTCTCGGGCGAAATTGGCCGAGGAAAGCAGAGCTCGAGTGGAAGAAGACAAGGCTCGTGTGCCAAGAAAAGATCAAAGAGGCTCGGGATCGAGATTGATCGGCTCAAGGCTGCCTTGGAGGCTGAGATTTAGGCCAAGATACTGCTTGAGGAGGACGTACAGGAGGCTACCCGCTGCATTGTCATCGAGCACCGGAAAGGTTTTGACAAAGGCATTGCCCAAGCTGAGGTTCTAGTTCCCGGCATCGACCTTTCGGGGGCCGATGTGAATATGGAGGTGGTAAATGGGGAACTTGTTCCCATCATTGCCGAGGGGGAGGAAGAGGTGGACGTAGTGGGGGGCTCTCCGGACGATCATGTAGATGCCGAGGAAAGCCATAGGGGGGAGTAGCTGTTAATAGTTTTTTGTTCCTCTTTTGTACTGGGCTCATGCCCTTGTAACCCGATTACTTGAATGAATATCATTATCATTTTGCTGATTCTTGTGTTTGGCTTGTTCATCGAATCTTGGCTAAGGCCGAATACTCTACCGTCCAAAATGGATCGGTGATCATTACACGAAAAGCACGTGTTTTTCATTTTGCGTTGTCATGCATTAAATGCTTTTGGAAACGCAATCGTCATGCATTAAATGCTTTTGGAAACCGTAATGGGTTCACGCAATCGCTGCCTTTTGCTTGGTTTCGAGGTTTGTTTTCCCGACAAATTCTCATACATACTACTTCCTTTCTTGCCTATAAATAGGGCCCTTCTCACTTGTTCATTCCTCATCCTTTGCTATCAGCCAAGTTCGTTTCTTACTTCTCTTCTACCCGAGTAATTTTATGCTAACATCAGGGGTTTACGTTCCCCTCTCCCAGTTAACATCCTTTTTTGGGTTTCACACCCGCCAAAAAGGATGTAAGTGGGAGATGGGATCCAGAATTCCTTTTATGGTTTAATCCTTCAAAAAGGATGTTAACTGGGAGAATAGCAGTCTTCGGGCGTGGCGAAAGGGGTAGAGGTCGTCTACTCCCAGAGTCAGTCGAGCACCTCATCGTCCAGCTTTCTCAGGGGGGAGTGTGAACTACATCCTCCCTTAAGAGAGCGTGGTGGCGTTGAACCGGGGGGACTGGGGGCCGAGTGGCCCTTATTTTCAATTTCGGCTTTCAACCTCAGCGCTGCACTCAGTCCCGTGAATGTACTTTTCAAGAGTCAAACTTAGCTTTATTTTTGCTCATTGTACTCAGTTTCCTTGAATGTATCACTCGGCTTTATTTTTGCCTTATTGTACTCGGTTTCCTTAATAAAACAATGGCTCATACTTGGCCTTTACGAATTTTGTTTTTTGCGCATATTCAGCTTTACTATTTTCGTAGCTTGAACTCAGCGTAAATAACTATAAAGTAGCTCGGATTCGGCTAGTAAGATCGTACCTGACCTTTATACTTAACTTTATGGCTCGTACTCGGCCATGAGGCTCTGACTTGGCCTTTGGAATTGAACGGCTCGGACTCGGCCGCCGGGCTCAAACTTGGCCCCTCTGACTAGCTCGAACTCGGCTAACGGCTCGTACTCGGCCGCCGGGCTCACACTTGGCCCCTCTGACAACGGCTCGTACTCGGCCGCCGGGCTCATACTTGGCCCCTCTGACTACGGCTCGTACTCGGCCGCCGGGCTCATACTTGGCCCCTCTGACAACGGCTCGTACTCGGCCGCCGGGCTCATACTTGGCCCCTCTGACTACGGCTCGTACTCGGCCGCCGGGCTCATACTTGGCCCCTCTGACAACGGCTCGTACTCGGCCGCCGGGCTCATACTTGGCCCCTCTGACAACGGCTCGCACTCGGCCGCCGGGCTCATACTTGGCCCCTCTGACAACGGCTCGTACTCGGCCGCCGGGCTCATACTTGGCCCCTCGGACAAGGGCTCGTGCTCGGCCCATAGGGCTCATACTTGGCCCCTCTGACTACGGCTCGTACTCGGCCGCCGGGCTCATACTTGGCCCCTCTGACAACGGCTCGTACTCGGCCGTCGGGCTCATACTTGGCCCCTCTGACTACGGCTCGTACTCGGCCGCCGGGCTCATACTTGGCCCCTCTGAAAACGGCTCGTACTCGGCCGCCGGGCTCATACTTGGCCCCTCTGACAACGGCTCGTACTCGGCCGCCGGGCTCATACTTGGCCCCTCTGACTACGGCTCGTACTCGGCCGCCGGGCTCATACTTGGCCCCTCTGACAACGGCTCGTACTCGGCCATTAAAATAGGATATCTGCAAAATAAAGACTTCGGCAAGGCAAGGAAAAATAAAACCATATTCATAATAAATTCTGCTTTTTATTGAATGGAGTCCGCGGTGTGCCTCGTTAAAACCTCCCCGGTCAAAACCCATTTTGGGAAAAAATACCGAGGTAGGAAAAAGAGTACAGCACCCGACTATATACATCAGCTGTAATAAAACTTCAAATGAGAGGCATTTCAAGTCCTCGGGATAGGAATTCCCGACAATTCTTCTAACCTATAGGCCCCGTTCCCCAGGTTTTCAACCACTCGGAATGGTCCTCCCCAATTTGCCGCTAACTTGCCTTCCGTGCGGTCCTTCCTTGCTTCCCCTTTTATTCTCAGCACTAAGTCCCCGCGCAGAAAATTCCTCGGCCTTACTCTTGAATTATACCTTCTAGTGGCTCTCTGTTTGCAGGCTTCTTCTCTGATTCTGGCTTCCTCCCTAACCTCTTCTACCAAGTCAAGCTCGACCCTCATATTGCTCCCATTGTCGTTTGGCTCGTGTTGCACACGTCGGAAAGACGGTTCCCCAACCTCTACCGGGATATTGGCGTCGGCCCGTCACGTCGTCACCTGAAGGGTGTTTCTTGAGTGGTAGATTGAGGCGCATGGTGATAGGCCCGAGAGAATACTCGGTAACCTCCTCCGCCAGTGCTCCTTTAGATCTTCCTACTCTTTTCTTCAGCTCCCCGAGGATGATCTTGTTAGCTGCTTCGGCCTGCCCATTGGTTTGGGGGTGCTCAACGGATGTAACCTGGTGCTTGATACCGAGGTTGTCATAGAATTCCCGTAGCTTCTTATCCATAAATTGTCTTCCGTTGTCAGTAACGATTGCGAAGGGAATTCCGTGCCTACAAATAAGGCATTTCCACACAAATTTCTGCACCTTCTCGGCAGTAATCTTAGCCAAAGGCTCTGCTTCGATCCATTTGGTGTAGTCTACGGCTACCAGTAGGAATTTAACTTGGCCTTTGGCTACTGGGAAAGGCCCCAGTATGTCCATTCCCCACATTGCAAACGGCCAAGGCGAGTTTAATGTGTGAAGTTCTTCAGGGGGGGTATGATTTACATTGGAACATCTCTGGCACTCATCACACCGCTTCGTCCATTCCATGCAATCAGCTCTAAGGGTAGGCCAATAATACCCTGCTCGGACTATCTTGGAGGCCATTGATCTGCCACCACTGTGAAAACCACAGATTCCTCGGTGAACCTCTTCCATGACATACTTAGATTGTGCCTTGGTCAAACATTTTAGCAAAGGCGCCGAGAATCCCCGCTTATACAGCTCCCCGGCGATTATGGTGAAATGACTCGCCCTTAGCCTGACTTTCCTGGCCTCAGCCTGATCCGAGGGTAGAGCTTCTGAGGATAAGTACTCCCAGATAGGTGTCATCCACTCTCGGTCAACCAACTCATTGGCCATCACCTCTTCTGTCCCAATGCTTGGTTCATTGAGGGTTTCTTGAATAACCGTTCTGTGGTGTCCCGGCTTCTTTGTGCTGGCAAGCTTAGACAAAGAAATCGGACCGAGTGTTTTCTTCTCGGGAATGTGCTCAATGGTGAACTTTTCAAAGCCGGAAATTAGCTGGTTAACCTTACACAAATATCTCGGTGAGCTGAGGTTCCTTCGTCTCGATAGCCCCGGATATTTGTCCAGGTGACTAGTTGTGAATCGCTTCGGCACTTGACAGTCTTCTCCCCCATTTCATTCGCCAACCTTAGTCCCGCTATCAGAGCTTCATACTCGGCCTGATTGTTCGAGGTTTTGAACTCGAATTTCAACGATTGTTCCAATATCAAATCTCCTGGTCATTCCAGAATCACCCCCGCTCCATCGCCCTTCGATATTTGAGGATCCATCCACGTATAGATTCCACCATGTATCCTCGGCCTACGGTTGTGGATGGAGCTCGGCTATGAAGTCGACAGGCATTGTGATTTGGGGGTCCTCTCATCTCGTATTTCAAGCCAAACTCGGACAACTCATCGACCAAGCAATCATACGCCCGCCAATTCGGGTTTTTTGAGTATCTGTTTGATGGGGTGATCTGTCTTAACAACCACTTGGTGACTCAGAAGTACGGGCGCAACCGCCGAGCTGCAGTCACCAAGGCTAAGACCAGCTTCTCAATAACTTGATACCGAAGTTTCGGCATCATGGAGCACCCTCTTGATGAAGTATACTTGGCATTTGGGCTTTCTCTACCTCTTGCACGATGATCTGCGCTAATGGCATTCTCGGGAGGTCGACAGATCAGATACAATTCTTTCCCCGAGATGGGCCTTGTTAATATCGGCGGGGAGGACAGAAAGTCCTTGAAGTCGACAAAAGCCTTTTCGCAGATCCTCGGTCCATTTGAAGGTTTGGGGCTTCTTCAAGAAACTTGAAGAAAGGCCGAAGCTCATGGATTTGGGTAGGAACCGAGATAATGACGCCTACCGCCCCGCCAATCTTTGTACTTCTTTAACGTTCTCGGGCTTCTCATCTCAATTACGGCCCAAGCACTTATCGGGATTGGCTTCAATTCCCGGTGGGTAAGCATAAAGCCGAGGAATTTACCCCCATGGACACCGAAAACACACTTTTCCTAGGATTGAGCCTCATGTTGAACCTTCTCAATCTGCTGAAATATTTCTTCCGGATCTAAAGGGTGGCTACTGGGGTCATCAGATTTCACTACCATGTCATCCACATATACTTCCATGGTCCCGCCAATTTGCTTCTCAAATACTCGGTCCATAAGTCTCGGTACGTAGCTCCCGCATTCTTCACCCCCAAACGGCATTACTCAGTAGCAATAATTTGACCCCTCGGTAATGAAGGCTGTTTTCTCCTCATCCGGGGTACATTCTAATTTGGTTGTACCGATGAGTACGCATCCAAGAAGCTTAAAATTCTGTGATCCCGAAGCCCCGTCAACCAGCACTGTCAATACTCGGCAAGGGATAAGAGTCTTTTGGGCATGCTTTGTTCGGATCCGTATAATCGGTGCACATGCGCCACTTGCCGTTTGCTTTCTTTGACGAGAACGACGTTGGCCAACCATGTGGTGTATTCTACTTCTCGGATAAAGTTGGCCTTGACCAACTTCGCCGTCTCCTCTTCGACTACCTTTCTCCTTTCTTCACCTAATCTCCTCTTTCTCTGGGCCACTGGCTTCGCCTCGGGACAGATGGCCAATTTATGGCATAAAAAGTTGGGATCAATTCCCGGCATGTCAGATGTGGTCCATGCGAATAGATCGGCATTTCGCAAAGACTTGTTTTATTTCTTCTTTCAGAATAGGCTCAAGGTGGCTACCGAGCTTAGTACACTGTTCAGGCTGCGCGCCGAGTTGGAACTTCTCTAGCTCCTCAATAGGTTGCGGACGTTGTTCCTGCACGTCCATCCTGGGATCCAACTCAACGGAGTTTATCAATTCACCGCCTTGTCCTTCCCCCCGTCTAGGGTTTCTACTGGTGCGGGTCTAAGTTTGCTCACCCGCAAACTATCAGCGTAGCACTGTCTCGCCATCCTCTGATCTGCTCGGACAGCCACTATATCTCCCGAGCTGGAGGGGAACTTCATCGTGAGGTGGGGGGTAGAGACCACGGCCCCTAACTCGTTCAAGGACGGCCTTCCGATCAGGATATTATACGATGTAATCTGCGTTTACCAACACATACCCGACCATGATGGTTTTAGAAGCTCGCCATCGCCAAAAGTGGTCAAGAGGTCAATATATCCCCGAGTATCAACCTGCTCCCCTGCGAAACCAACGAAGTTTCTTGTCATACGGCTGAATTGATTTCTCCGGGATCCCTAGCTTCGAAAGGTTGAGTAGTACAATATATCCGCGGAGCTCCCCGATCGACGAGGGTTCTTTTGACCGAGAAGTTGGCCAACTGTGACGGTGATCACCATGGGGTCATCCTGGTTGGGATCTACTCCCACGAAATCATCATCGAAAAGATAATAGGGGGAACTCCGGGAGGCTTGCCGATTCTGGAGTTAACGGCTCGGATGGCCCGCAGATGTCTTCTCCGAGCTGAACTTGTGGCGCCTCCCCGCGAACCCTCCCGAGATGGTGTTTATCACCCCCGAATGACATTATCCTCTTCCCGTCTTTCATTTTGCCTTTCTCTCGGTCTCTACTCTCTCCTCATTTCTTCAATCACCGCCCCTCCTCAAGCTCGGTCACCCTCTCTTCTTCTCGTTTCCCCCACGCTCTCACTTGTTGTTGTTGTTTCTTGAACAAAGTTGCTTGAGGTGACCCGCCTGAACCAGTTCTTCAATTTTATCCCGTAGGACCCAGCATTCCTCGGTGGTATGGCCATAGTTGCGGTGAAACCGACAATGCTTTCAGCGATCCGCATTTCGGGGTGCGGCCACCCTTTGGGAGCCTGAAGCTCCGCGTTGTACGCTTCCTCGAACACCCGAGCCCGATTTGTGTTGAGGGGAGTATAATGATCATACTTCGGTCCCTCTCGGAAATGCTCGGCTGGGCCTCTCAATCTCGGCTTATCGCCCCCCTCCTCCTCTTATCTCTGCCTTCTTCCGGTCGGCCCTCATCGGTCCGATCCCTTTTCTTGGACTCCTCTACCTCCTCCATATTGATGTAACCTGCAGCTTTTCTTCTCGTTCGTCCATATATCGGCGGCGGTTTTGCGAGCTAAGTGCCTAGCAAAAGGGCCAGGTCTCAACCCGGTCAGGATGGTGTGTAGTGCAACATCGGCACTGAGATTGGGGATGAGTACCGCCTCCTTGCTGAATCGGCCATGAAGTTGCGCAGGATTCATTCTTCTCCCGCCTAAAGTTCACCAGGGGAGGCCGAGGTTTTCCGGTGGGCTCGGCTCGTGGCAAACCGAGCACCGAACCTAGCCGCGAATGTGTCAAAAGAGTCCACCGAGGTTGGGGGTAGCTGGGTGTACCAAGTCAACGCTGCCTCCTTCAGGTGTGGTTGGGAAAACTTTGCACGAGACAAAGATCGTCATCCGTAAAAAGGTACATCTGCGTGGTGAAGGCGTCCAAGTGGCGCTCGGGTCCGAGGTGCCATCATATTTGTCAATGTTGATGGGCTTGTAGCTGGGTGGCAAGGGGACCCCCATGATATCATTCGTGAAAGGATGCCTCGGCTTCCGCAGCTGGCCTTGTCATTAAGTCTGCTCGTTTGGAGTGAAGATTCGGGGCCCGCTTAGGGAATCCCTCTTCCTCTCGCTTCGGTGTTGTGTTGTGGTGGGAAGCCCGGAGGCGAGGACCTCCTTCCCGATATAAGTTTCTCGGACCCCTCAACCTCGGGAGGTCGGCGCTCTCTT
The DNA here is from genome assembly GCA_030762895.1 of Sophora flavescens. Lineage (NCBI taxonomy): Eukaryota > Viridiplantae > Streptophyta > Magnoliopsida > Fabales > Fabaceae > Sophora > Sophora flavescens. The sequence continues at coordinate 33,848,930 of CM061068.1, forward strand.
TCATGTGAGGAGGAGACCGACCTCTCCCTACTCGGCCTCTCTCTCCCGACTGCGGTCATTCTGCACGGCGGATTTCTTCATTCTCCCCTTCTTAGCGCTGCGACTGTGCGAGAAGCTCCGAATCACTGGGTTGTCGGGTCATTCCTGCTGGGCCTACTGATCGTTCTCCATTATCTCCGTTAACTCCGTTGTTGGCATTCCTCGGCTCCTCCCTCCTGCAGTTTCCACTTCTCGTCCTCACCATTTTTGTGTGGTATGGGAAAATGTTTGCTTCGATTCCCACAGACGGCGCCAAATGTTCCTGCCAAATATCTCGGGTATGAAATACTCGTAACGAGGATTAGTGGGGTGTTTTTGGATTGTGCTTGACAGAATGTGGATTCTGCTCCTACGTATCCAAAAGGGAATCAAAGCAAACGTAGTTCTAGAATGAGGGGTAAGTCCCCTATTTATAGTTGTTCTCTCAGGATCAGGCTCCGAAATAAGCGGAGGAATATTTGGATCAGATCGCGATCATGGGGAGAGATATCCGGAGCCTGATTGTCCGGAGCGGCATTATGGCCAGCGAGATATTCGGCCCAGTTAGCTGCGGATGGATAGCTTGGAGCCGAGTAGTTATTCTCGGGTGTCAGGTGTGCTGACATGTCCTCGGTTTCGGAGGAGTTTGGGTCAAGGCCCATTCGCGGGGGTAAGCTCGGTTGGTCCGATGTATAGACGAGTTCTCGGTCTTACATTCTCGACCAGTACATGAACAACAAGAATTGCATTAATCCTTATACATAGAAAAAGAAGACAAAATAAAGAAGAAATTTTTTTCTAAAATTCCCATGAAGGTCATCTTTATTTATAAAGCAAAAGCAGGAGCCTTTTTCATTCTCAATATTTTTCAAAATTCTTTTATATCCTCCTGAGTTATACGTTGCGCCTCCTGCTGCCGCAAGTTACTTGAAACAATTGAAGACGGAATGAAAACTTATTCAATGCCATAAAAAAGGAAAACTAAATGGGTTATTTTTAATGTAGAAAATAAACCAATAAAGAATATTAAATAACAAGAAATTAGGATCAAAATATTAACAAAAATGTTGCAGTAAATAAATAGCCATTAAGATATATAAATGATAATAAATGTATGAGGTTTAAATATTTCAAATTCAAACTTTAAAAACTATTAATTTTGAAATTATTTTGAAATAATATCCAACATACTTGGGTTAAAAAGGCTTTTGGTCACTTTCAAAAAGTATAACGCACTTGCCCCAAGTAATTTGTCATATTAGACTTAAACTTACGGTATAGAATGAACTCGAGAATTTCTCAAATATCAAGAAAAATATATTTCTCATGTAGCATAATTAGAATCATCCGAAACCAAAATAAAATCAAGGAATAAGTGGTAGGATTGTTTCTCTTAAGCAAGGAAAAAAGGTTAGTTAAATTAACGAGAAATTATTTTTGTACATTAAAATGAGATATCATTTGATGTATCATTTGTTTTTCGGATGTATTTTTGAGAAACATGTATATAAAGAAGATAAAAAATATGTGAGAAATAGAGATAAACATATACGATGTACAAAATTTGTATTCAAATACCATAAAATTAAATTCATTGTTATGGATCTATTAACCATCTAAGCTGCTTGATGTAGATACAGTGACCACATAGTTAGAGGCTAAAGTCAGCAAATATAGGAAATAAGTTTTAAAAAAAGGGGGTTAACCAAACCAACTCATCAAACTTAGTATTGACAGCAAACGACAAATGGTGAATGGCTTTTCCTATCTGACCACTCTCTGGACAAAGAATTCTTTCTTGGGGAGAAAAAATATATAATAAAGAATGTGCAGCCATCAGAATCTACAACACTGAAATCGCACAAATCGGAGCTTCTGCTTCTTTAGGTGCAAATCTTCTGATTTAGGCATTTGTACAGGGCTTTCAACCCATTCCCAACCTAACCTGTTCTTTTCATAAAACAAAGAACAAAGAACAAAAACAAAAAACACCCAGACCATAACATTAGACAAGTACTATGCTTCCTCATTGAGTATTATTAGACAAGTACTTTAGTGAAAAATCCAATAAAAATTTAAACACTGATATGATTAACTTACAAGGGAAATGCAAAAGAACTTGCACTGCTTTCAGAATTGCTAGAGTCCCTTGATTCAGGAGACACCATCCCAAGGTCTTCAATTCCCTCAATCTGACATGCCCTTCTTATGCTATCTTTATATTGCTGCTGTCTACCTGTGTATACGGTCTCTTTTTCCTCGTCCTACAACGAAAGGAAAGAAACTAGTTTTTTGAGGTTATCTCAGCACTCAAACACCTAGACATAAAAGTTGAGGGTGGTGGTGGTGTACCTCTTTAGAAGGGCTTATACAATGTTGATCGTATTGATCAGTGTCTTGCTCATTTGCATTTGATCTTTTCTCATGTATGTTCAGGTTTCTAACTTGTTCTTCTTCCTCATCATATTTCAGCTGCTTTTTTCAGTCAGAGAAAGAAACATCAAGAAAATCAAATTTAGATCATTTCATTCTCTTTATTATCGAGGATTCAAATTCAATGATATTTTGTGAAACATATTATGGAACCGAATTTTCTGCATTTAAAAAATCATATATTTATGCATTAATACGTTGTTGGATCAATCATAAGTTTTTTGAAACACTTTCTAATTTCTATGATTCATTCAAGAATACATAGATATGTGAATACGTGATATTTTGAATGCATCAAATCCATTTTCACTATCGAGTTCTGGTTTAAGTGGTTTGGTAGGATGTGACTATCTAATGTATAGCACAACTGGGTTGCATGTGGAAATGACAGTGACTACATACCTTACGATTCACAGGCCTGTTGACACCTTTGCCATCTTTCACAACATCAAACGCTTTATCCTCTCTGAAACACAACACTATATAATCTTCATCCGCAGAGAGTGACCAACAGGAACTTGAATCATCAAGCCTGTTTCCAACTGTAACCTCATCTTTGTTCTTCACCACTGGATTGTTTAGTTGTCTCTTTTTGTTGCATTTTTTGCGAGGCCAGGACAAATTGTTGTCATAAATACTATTGAAGCTATTGTCACTTTTCTTGTCAAATGCCATTTTTCACTCTATCACTTGAGAGGGATGATGAAGCCAAACCATCATCTTCAAAGAGTTACAGATCAGGTGACAATATGCTATGGGGTTGGCTTTGTCACTGTTAATTTTAGAGAATGGCAAGATAATTTAGAGATAAGAGGGATATAGCATTTGAATTTGAAATAGTTCATTCAATGTCAGGGAAGAGGTACAGTATTCAACAAATAATGAGTAATTATTGTCAGCTGCTATTGCTAAAAATTTGTCCCATGGTTTCTGCATATTTAAAATTTTAAACGTGTATCATAATAATACCTAAATAATGGGAAAATATCCTCTAAGATATAATAGTCGCTTACATAGAATGTAGGTACTGAAAACCTTTACGATTAAATTCTGAGTCATGTTGTGTCCATACAGCATATGTATGCAATATGAATGTCTTTTTTTTTTTTTAAATATAAAAAAAGTTTAGATTGGGAAAGGCACGCCTCCTTGTAAGGTTAAGGAATACTAAGGGTGGCAAATGAATGGATCGGATAAATTTTTATTCGGATCTTAACGGATGGATTAAAAATAATCCATTAATCCATTAAAAATTAATTAAAAAAATTCCAATTCATCCATGATCCATTAAATAAAATCCATCTGATCCATCCATTAACAACTTTTCATGGATGGATATCCAATCCATCCACTAAAATTTATTTTAAGAAATTAAATAATTTTATATCTCTTTTATCCATCCATAAAATATTTTTAAAAATAAAATAATTTGTAAAAAAAAATTAAAATATTATCTCTATCTCACCCTCTCTCTCCTCTTTCTTCCTCACTCTACCCTTTCTCTCTCTCCCTTTTTTTCCTACTCTCTCTATCTTTACTCTCTCTACTCTATCTCACGACCATTTTGTATCATGACCATTTTTCTATTATTATATGGGAGTTATTGATTATATGTATCTACAGAAGTTGTTTTGCGACAACGCTCCATGACATTGTTTTACGAAACTTGTTACGACTATGTGCTTTCAATTAGTTAATAATTTTTTTAAAAGTTTCTCAGCAAAAAAAAAGACAACAAAAAAAGAAAACGTACGTGATAACGTGAACTACTACTGGTGCTTGAGAACAATTAATTAGTTAATACTTAGTATAACAAAAAAAAGAAAAAAAACAGATAAATAAAATAAAAAATAGTGAAGAAAAAATAATAGGTAACGGAAGAGAAAATTAGATGGAGTGTTTTTTTTTTGTTACAAATGAAGGTTTTTTTATTTGGTGAAAAATAATATGAAAAAAATAAATTGGTTTTGGAATGGATAAAAGGTGATCCATTATATTTTCTATTGTTGGTCCAATGGATTTTAAAAAATATTGGATGGATCATAAACCATCCACTAAAAAAATAATTCAATCCATCCAATCCATTTATATTATTTTTTTTATAAATGGATGGATTGGATGGATTTTTTCATGGATGGATTGGATGAATGGTGGACAAATGGATCATTTTGCCACCCCTAAGGAATACCACCAACCTACCAACAGGAGCGATCTAGGAATCGAATCCAAATCACAACTAGTGTGAGCGGAAGGCTTAACCAGATGTGTCAACCCATATTGACCAGTATGAATGTCTTTATATATATATATATATATATATATATATATATATATATATATATATATATATATATTAAGTCACACACTGATAGAGTGTGTATCACTGTTTTTTACATCTATAAATTTTGTATATAAATCTCATCGAAATTGAGTAAAATAGGGTATGTAAAAAGTAAAAGACAATTGATTCGAATCCTTGTGGAGTTACCTCCATTGGGAGACTGAGAATTAAGGGGTAAAACCATGTTTAATCAGTCAAATCAGAGATTAGTGCCATAGCGGACACGAAGGACCTAAGCCATGGGATACTCTGGTGGATCCACTCGACCTAAAGAGCTAATTAGAATGGGTTCCGAACAAAAAAAAAAGAGAGAGTAAAAGACACTTCTATGTGTAAACTTACTTTCAGTTAGGTTTAATGAACTTTTTAGTCCCAGCAAAGTAGGGGTGTTTTGAAATCTGTCCCTGTAAATTTTTTTGTGTGGTTTTGGTCCTCGTAAGTTTAACTTTTTTGCTTTAGGTCCCTGCCGTTAATGTCCGTCGTTAACTGGCTGATGTGGCTGATGGAGAGCCACGTCAGCAGCGCCATCTGGACTGAAAGTGCTGCCATGTCAGCCATGTCAGCTGCCACGTATTTTTTAATTTTTAATTTGAAATTTTTTAAAAAATTTATTTTTTTCTATTTATTTTTTTTGAAAAATTCTAATTTTCCTTTTAAAAAAAAAGTTTTGTTCTAAAAAACTTAACCCTAACATTTCCAACCTCCCACTTCGTCTTCCTCCCCAAACCCACTTCTTCTCTTCTCCCTTCGTCAGACTCCCTTCTGCCTTCACACCCCTAGTCCTTGTAAAAACCTAACCCTACGGTCATCTTCTCCCTTCCACCCTTACTTCTTCCTTCGCCGCGGCCTACACCACCCATCCGAATTACCTCACCGACCTCCATCTGCACAAGAAAATCTAGCCTCGACCACACTTTTTCCTCCTTGTCAAGGTCGTCGGCAACCATAACTCAAACGTCGCTCGACCAATCCCTGCTCTGCGAAGGCGTAGCTTACCACCACACTGTACATTTCTTCGGCAGTGACAGCTCTAATATCATCTTGGATCTGCCCAAAATCACAATCGAGCTCAAGATCGGCACAAAATCAGTATTGAGCTTCAGATCTACACAAATCTTGGTCATGAATTCCTCAAGCAGAGATGGCTGCTATGCATCCCCAGTGACATATCCAGAGGTAACCTACAAAGTGCGCCTGGTGCTGCAGAACCCGTTCTCTCTCAGCTCCGTTTTGGAAGATAGGAAGTGATGGTGGGTGTGAGAGAAAGTGGGGTTTGGGGTGAAGAGTTGGAGAGAATGTGACAAGGTGGTGGTGGTCGAAGATGGGGATCGAAGGGAGAAGATGGGGTGGAAGGGAGAAGATGAAGGCAGAAGAGGGAGTTAGGGTTAGGTTTACCAGGAAAAAAGGGATTTAAAAATTTTTTAAAAAAATTTTTATTTTATTTTATTTTTAAAAAAATTCAAATTTAAAAATATATTTAAAAAACAATTACGTGGCAGCTGACGTGTCATACACGTCAGCAACGTCAGACGATTTGGCACAGCTGACGTGGCTCGTCGTCAGTCACTTAACGGTGGGCACTAACGGCAGGGACGGTTTTCAAAAAAGTTAAACTTGCAGGGACGAAAACCACACAAAAAATTTTACAAGAACGACTTTCAAAACGACCCTACTTTATAGGGACTAAAAAGTTCATTAAAACCTTTCATTTGTTTTCCATTAACGGGATGCTCTTTAGTACATCCTCAAACGGAGAAGCTCTCTAGGATCTTCCCCATAAAACCTCTTTCAATCGTGGTGGTCAGATGATATAATAAAAAAAAGTCTCGCTGACGATTATTCTAAAAACATTGTTTAATGATTTTAAAAAGGTAATTATTCATTTAAAAATTAAGTATATCTCTTTTTTTTACTAAAAAAAGATATTCATTCATTCAAATTGATAAAATACATTGAAAACAACACAAATTCAACATCACTAAAAATCGAAAAGGATGAATCTGCGAACAAACTCACAGCACCCAGGTTAATAGCATAACACGGTAAAATGCTTACAAATGTGACAAAATCAAAGTGACCGAAATGCCCATGCCTCCGGATCTGTAACGTTGACGTCCAACTCTTGATTGAATATGTAATAGATTGACGCTGATCTGTCAATCTGAACCAAACGAACATCGCAACAAGATGGAAAACCAAACGATGCCGCAACAAGACGACGAATAAAACACTGCCACACGCAGACGATGAAAACACGAAAAAAAACATGAATGAAAAACCAGATCTATGTGGAACAACCACTTATTTAGATAAAAGGAGGAAAAAAAAAACAATGTAGAGGGGTGATTCCAAGCCAAAAGATGGCCCAAAACCACCCCATTCCGGTTGATGAGGAAGAAGGAAAAAACGAGTAGAGGGAAGGTTGAGAGAGAGAGGCGACTCTAGGTTTACAATTGCAAATAAGTATATCTCTTTTTAGTGTATTGAATACACAACTTCTCATAAAAAATGAGTAATGATATTTGGACACAAAAATGGTGTTCAACACCGTATAAAAGTATTCATCTCCATTTATTTATTGTTTTCTTCTCTCTCATCATGTATTTCATCACTCCCGAGACACTCATAAGCTCTACGGTGTTAATACAAGGTTTCCAAATTGTGTGTCCAAATATCTTTACTCTAAAATTTTACTTTTTTAGACCTCTTAAATAATGCCCTTAAGACACTCTAACATTTGCCTAATAAAACTAAGGCAAATGTTAACGAGTGTCCTGAAGACATTATTTAAGATGTTTTAAATAGTAAGTTTTTATGGGAAATTGTGTATTCAATATATTGGAAAGAGATATACTTAACTTTTCAATGAATAATTACCTTATTTGTAATCTTTAAATAATATCCTTAGGATTCTCGTTAAGAAGATGATGGAATAATAATCCATAACATTTAACAAATGTCAATTAAAGCTATCTGTTTAAACGTAAATGCCAATTAAATCAATCTTAAATGACCAATCAAAATGAAACCTCAATCAAATTATTGTCTGCCGCTATTGCTAAAATTTTGTCCCATGGTTTCTGCACATTCAAAATTTTAAATGTATAACAGTACTACAACACCTAAATAACGAGAAATAGAATAAAAAAAAATCAAGCTGAGTGTGGTCTTTTTGCATCAAATATACAATGTTTAACCAAGTGATTGATTGGAAGTGGTTAACACACTGTTATTTAAGGATGAATCGTTCGGGTTCTGTCCGAGTTCGATCCTTAGGTACGTAACAATCCTTGGTCATGCTTTGCTAACCGCACGACCGACTCGAAGATTAGTCACATAGCGGGTCCAAAGGATATAAGCTGTGGGATTATTCGAGGGCTCACTCGGTCTCAATGACTAATTAGGATGAGTATATAATATATATATATATATATATATATATATATATATATATATAATGTTCATATATTTTTAAGAAAATTAATGTATATGAATGGGGAAAAAGGTCTCAATAATCAGGGAAACAATGGACTTTCGTTTCAAAAATATGCTACAGTAAAGAATGCACTTTCATGGAAAGATAAACAATTTCTGGTGTTTGTGAAAGCCAAAATGGAAATGGAAAACAGATATATCATTACCAAATATATTTTTTTGAACCAAATATCATTACCAAATATATAGCAGATCCCTAACTTAGAATTCTAATTACCAAATTGACCTAAATTAAAACTACCTAATTACTCCTAAAGTTACACCAATCCTACCTTACTTTTTTATATATAAAAATTAACAAAATTCTGTGAATATTGCTATAGCTCCAATTTTATTTTACCACCAACTCCTGGATCCAGTTAAAATTAGCAGGAAATTTTCACTAAGGAGTGACCGTGACGTTAAGAAATAAAAATTTGTAGGGGTGGCATACGGATATATTGGATGGATTTTGATTCGGATTATAATGGATCGATTAAAAATAATTCATCAATCCATTAAAAATATACTAAAAAAAATCTAATCCATTCACGATCTATTTAATAAAAATCATCCAATTCATCCATTAATTACTTATTATCAATTTACTTTTTTTTTGAGTGGATAAAATCTGATCCACTGTTTTTTAAGAAGTTGGTCCAATGGATTTTAAAAATTGTTGGATGGATCATAAATCATCCATTAGAGAAATAAATTCAATCAAATTCAATCCATTTAAATTTTGTTTTATAAATGGATAGATTGGATGGATTTTCTCACACACCCACTCAATTTTTTTTTTAATGAGAATTTCTAATATTAAGCTCCTTAACTTTTCTTTTTTCAACGTCTCATGTTCTCTCTCCCGCTCTTATACTATCGAATGTACAAAATTTTTTATTTAAATACTGTAAAACTCTCATTTAAATTTTTTTATATATACAAAGAACTCTTTAAATTCAAGGAACCTAAAATTATATGTAATATATTACTAATATTTTATTTTTAAGAACCCGTAAGGAATTCGCAGTAATTCAGTAACGATGCGTAGGTGCAGTGCATGTAGTCAGTCTGTCATGGACGGAATTAATTGCCTTTGCCTTACTTTTTGTGTTAGGTAGGTTCCAAGTCCAACTTCACTTCCACTATCCACGTAAGAAAACGACAGTGATAAAGAAAAGAAAAGAGAATTGATGTTATTTTCACACCAATTTTTATATTATTATTATTTTATATAATTGAATTCATAAAATAAATATATAATGTATTTATTTTAATGTAAGAATATAATATATTTTTATATTTATAATGTAATCATTAAAAATACTTAATTTTTATCATAATTACTTTAAAATGATACAAAAATAATTTGTCATTGTTTAAAGATATATATAAAAAATAATTTTGCGATTGTTCGACTATATAAAAATACTGACCATATGTAATATATTTAAATTAAAGTGATGCAGCACATTTTCCTTCTTAGTTCTTATATATATACAATTACTTCCTCCATTTCATAATATAAAAAATAAAATCTTAAAAATTTAAAACACATAAATCAAGAAAGTATATTAAAATGAGTTAATTATAATTATTACTTATATAAATATAAATTTCTAAAAACACCATTTTAATTTTAATTGATATTCTGGTGACCTATAATTAATAATAATAATTAATAAAAATAATACTAAAAATTAATATTAAATATATATAAAAATGGATGATATTTAAAAAAAAAAGGACGTATCTGTTTATTATATCGTGAGGGAGTAATGTTTAATACATTAGATATTTTAAGAAGCAAATTAGTGAATGTGAGGAAAGAGATGGGTTGGACTATAGCCCTACATGGCGGCGCTGGGGACATCCCACTTTCACTGCCGCTGGAGCGCCGGCAGCCGCGGGAGGAAGGCCTCCGCCAGTGCCTCCAAATCGGCGTCGATGCTATGAAAGCTCAAAAGCCTCCTTTGGACGTCGTAGAACTTGTTGTGAGTAACATCATCAATCATTCTTTCTCTAGATGAGTAATAATGTAATATTAATGTGTATATGTGAATGGAGAGACAATCAATTAATTCCATGATGTTATAATTGAATTCTGAATGAATGAATAATAGGTTCGTGAGTTAGAGAATTTTCCACACTTCAATGCGGGGAGAGGATCGGTGCTAACCAGCGAAGGCACGGTGGAAATGGAAGCTTCGATAATGGATGGCAAGACTAAGAAATGTGGAGCTGTTTCTGGCCTTACCACTGTTCTCAATCCCATTTCTTTAGCTCGACGGGTCATGGACAACACTCCTCACATATATCTTGCTTTTCATGGAGCTGAGGATTTTGCAACACAACAAGTCTCTTCTTTTTTATTCTCATTCTCTTTATCTCTGTATACTTTTTAGGTTAAAGTAATCTTTTGGTCCCTATTTACGTGACAGTAATTTTTAATTTGCTCCCTACACAGCTGATTGGTCCCTATACAAGAGGACCAAATTACAAATTATTGTCACATGTAGGGACCAATTCAACAAAAAAAAAATTTGAAATCGATCCCTACATGTGACAATATTTTCAATTTGGTCCCTATATATGATAATAATTTGCAATTTGGTCCCTCTTATACAGGGACCAATTAACGGTGAGGACCAAATTGAAAAACAGTGTCACGTATAGGGACCAAATTGATAACTTTTTTACGGACCAAATTGAAGTCACGTATGGGGACCAAAAGATTACTTTAACCTACTTTTTATTACTTTTATATTATATCATTACTGTTTCTGCTTTTTTTCCTCCCAAAATTATTGGAAAATAGAAGTTTCACGTGGATCTAAAATGAGACAACTAAAGTAAATATAAAGTTTGAAATGTACAAGTATAAATTGTCTTATAGCCTTATTGTTTCACTGATGGAAGCATGACAAACCGCATTCCAAGAATGCTCAAAACTTTAGCTTTGAAAAAAAGCATGTTCCTGTGCCTCGAAACGCGAAATTTAGAGTTTGCGTTGAGAAGTATCTCAACCAAACAGGCACAGGCGAGGCACGCGAGATTTAGAGTTTGCGTTGAGAAGTATCTCAACCAAACAGGGCATTAAACATTTTGGACAAAGTTGGAACTTTTAAACAATTTTATATGTTGAAGACCAATTCACTCAACCACATTGCAAGACTTGGATGTGTGACTTCTCTTCTATTTTGTTATTGTGTTCCTTACTTCTATGTAAAAGTGTGCTGATAATTCAATTTAAATATGATTTTCTCTCTTTTTCTCTTATAACATGAGAGGAAACATGTGAAAAGAAAAGAAGAGATCTAAATTTCAGTTTTTAAACCCCGTTTCAACCTTCCACAATAAAGGCAAACTGGAGGTACTGTGGGAATCAGATTCTTCAATAGGTCTACTTGAGAATCCTGATTGCCATATAAAAATAGTGTGGTTTTTACATCTCTCTCTCCTTAGGGTTTGTTTGGGAGTTGAGAGGAAGAGTTTGAGAAAAAAGTGAGGGGGAAAGGGGGATAGCCCTCCAAAACCTTCCAAAACCCTTATCTAGGTCATTTTTTTTAGTTCCCCCAAATTGAAAAGTTTTGGAGGGTTTTGATTCTTTTGTTAAAAAATAAACTCCATGCAAGGTGTCCTTCCTTCCCTCATCCCTGTCCCCTCTCTTCTTCCTCAAAACCTTCCCCTTGCTTCCCCTCCCAAACTCACAAACAAGCACACAATCTTACAAAACAATGACAGTGATAGAATAACAAAGTAAAACATCATTATAGTAAGACTAGCCACCATGAATTGCTGGTTACTTTTTCAGTTTTGCTTTATAACTGAATAGTCTTGTGACTCATCTTTAATCATGATCATAAATGGAATCCTTATTTTTCAGGGTGTTGACACAGTAGATTCAAGTCATTTTATTACTGCAGAAAATGTGGAAAGACTAAAGCAGGCAAAAGAAGCCAATAGGGTCCAGGTAGTTAATTTTTCCTGCGGGTAGCATAGGCTTTAGTATGCTGAATTTTGGCAGAACAATAGCATATTTATGCTACATGCATCCCTTAAATTTCTTTTATTCCTCCTATGTCGTTGATAAATAACATTTGTTCTTCTCAAATGCATAGATTGATTATAATACCCAACCCATCCAAAATGGTCCTAAGAAGGAAACACCATTTGCTAATGGTGATAGTCAAATTGGAACTGTTGGGTGTGTGGCTGTTGATAGCCGTGGGAATCTAGCTTCTGCAACATCTACTGGCGGATTAGTGAACAAAATGGTTGGTCGAATTGGTGACACACCCCTCATAGGTGCCGGGACATATGCCAATGAACTTTGTGCAGTTTCTGCAACAGGCAAAGGTGAAGAAATCATACGTGGGACTGTAGCTAGGGATGTGGCTGCCCTCATGGAGTTCAAAGGCCTTTCTCTCAAGGAAGCTGCTAATTGTGTTGTTCATGAGCGTACGCCAAAAGGCACTGTTGGTCTGGTTGCAGTGTCTGCTGCTGGAGAAATTGCAATGCCTTTCAACACAACAGGCATGTTCCGAGCATGTGCCACTGAAGATGGGTATTCAGAGATTGCAATTTGGCCGAATACCTAAATTGATTTATGCGGATTCCGGAGGTTGTTCTGTTTTCCAAGCTTCATGTATTCTGACATTTATAATGCTTCATGCATAGTTTATCATAAGGATATCTATCTGCAATTCAAGTTACAGATTCTTTCCTATTCTTATTTAAGTACCTCTTATCCATGACCCTGCATGCTTTTCTAGCCTCTCCTACTGTCCTACATTTTAAATGCAATCACCTTCTACCTATTATCATGGCTTTTACAACGATCACCTTCTTTTAAGGACTTTAGTTTGGTAAGGCTATTATTCTTACTAGTAATCAGAAACACTGATCTAAATTAGGTGTAGGAATTTACATCCTTGATTACTGCTCCGTAATTGCTGAAGAGAAAACAAATATACATTTGATGGAAAGACCAATAAAATGAAGTTTTATTGCAAACAACAAACTACTACAACCTGATTTTGTGATTATAAAAGGAGGAAAAAACAAATTTTATTGACTCCCACTTAATTGTGGAAAGTGACAAATAAATCATGACTTCTCTTTGGCTGTACGTCAAGAACCTTCAGAACTGGAAGATGACCAGAGGGGCCTGGATGCAGGGCCAGAATTTGTTCCAATACCAAGACTTTTGGTGTTATGCCGGCATCGCAAAATATCATGGCTAGAATATCTTTGTGGCAGCATCTCCTGTTGGCAGTTAGGAGTTTGTTAGCTTGTCAGTTGCTACTAGATTTGTATAAATAGCTTAGTTTAGCCTCTGATCATAAGTTAGATTTTCACTCTCAATTTGTAATAAGTTCTCTCTCTTTGATATGATGAATGCACACATTGCATTTCTCCAACTTTGTTCGTGTTCTTCTTTTCTCCAAGCTATTACCATGGAGTTTGACATCTCCAAAATATATCTAAGCCCTTGGTTTTGCTATCATGACACAAAGCAATCACCCTAATCCTCCTGCTCCTCAATCCTCAGCCTTTGCTCCACTCTATGCAGGTTTGGCTAACCATGAAGGCAAGCAACCCAATGCTATGTTAGATTCTTTTCCCTCTAGTGTATCATTCTTTACTATTCATTATCAAAATCCATAGCGACCTAATAGGTAATTAGTTTTGAAACAATGAGATTAATTTGAATACATTAAGATATTGCTAATGATAGATAAAGATTTAAAAAAAAAAAAAAATCTAGTCCAAAATGGATGATGGAAACATTCCGTGGATGAGATTGCCCTATTTAAAAAGAAAGAACAATGTACCATGTGCTGCCTTGAACTTGAAGTGAAGTATCTCCCATTTTGTCTGATTAATCATCTACCCGAATAACTAAGAACAGAAAGTGCCACATAAAATGTGGCAGTTGGAGCTAGCTTAAAGGATAAATCTTTAGATAAAAGACAAGGATTAAATTAGAGCGAACATTTCAATTTAATCTAAACATGAAGAGACATACACACTAAAAACAATAGTTTTGGTAGAAATGCTAAAGGCAAAATGATGTGCATAAAACGTCCCCCCTCCTCCCGCGGATAAAATAGTGGAAATGTCAATTTCATGAGACTATGTTACAATATATATTACATTGAAAACAAAGCACACAAAGCAGTTAAAATTTAGTCGGTTGTGTACGAGTATGTCAACCGAAGATTGAAGTGCTAACCTGTGCTGCCATTATCATACTGCTATTGTGGTAATTTACTATGCCAGCTTTTTGGTTAGTTCCTTAAAATCCTTGTCTTGTTCCACCAGTTGCCTAAAAGCATTAGATTCAGTTTATACTTTTTTCTTTAACAAACGAAGCTAAGTTCTTAAAGGACTACCATATTCAACAAAATGTTGTTGGCTTAGCAAAAAAAAAAAGACAAAAGTCGAAAACAGTTGTTTCCATTCGATCAAATTACTATTTGGAAGAGCTGATAAATTATTACAAGAATTACCAGAGAACAAATCATTCTACAACTAGCAGAAGGGGAAAAGATACCCCACCAGCCAAAAATGGATTCCCCCAAATCTCTTCACCTAACGCATATTAACTTTCTAGTGTATAAGAAATCATTCTTTACTCTTTCAAGACACTGATTCAAAAATAAAATGGGGGCAAGGAAGGAGAAGGGGAAAAAACAAAATTTCTATCAAAGTCAAATTTTTACTTTTTTTACTTCTGACTCTACAGTAAGGCAACCCCAGATCAAGAGATTAAAATAATCTGAGATTGCATAATCCATCAGCAATCTGAGAAGTAGTGCATTTCAACTTGTAACACAATCTTGAAGATAAGGGTGACTTTGATTCATGTATCTGTCCCATAGTGGTTTATACCTGCCTATAGCTAACTTCAGCCACGGCTTCATGTTCCCATTGAAGTGAACAACTGCTGCACTTTCAATCAGCCGGTTATCAATATTGAGATCATAACCCAATCCTAAAACATGCCATCTTCTGTCAAGTGGCTCTGTCAAACCATAAAAACATAGAAGGGCAGGAGGAAGTGTCCCCAGCTTCCAAAGTGTCCCATCAGCATTCTGCTCTTGCCAATAATGATATCTTGCAGTCACATTTGCCTTCCTCCATGCAACCAAGTCAAAAATGTTCATACCAAATGCCCATGCACATGCTTGAGGATCAAACTTGGAGCTTATAATTGAATTTGAGAAGTTGAGATACTTGTAGTACCGATGGAATGCTTCAAGACAAGTTTCAACCGCACCATTCACATTTCCATGCAAATCCAGTGAGAAAAGTGGGGTCAGGTCCTTCTGGACAACAAGATCATCATCCAGGAAAACAACCTTCTCAAGTTGCGGATAAATCTCAGGGATGTAAAACCGAAGATGATTCAATAAAGACAAATACTTGGGATTCCGCATTTTCGGTTCAACATTTACATCTTGATATACCCCAAAAAAGAAGGTTCGTGAGTCTGGATTCAGGAGCTGCTTGACAATTTGAGAATAAGATGCATTCAACCAATGAAAATCCTCAATATTTTGTACCTCTATGGTGGCCCCTTTAAAGTCATTACTGAGGAACCATGCTTGCGTTGCTCCATAGTTAACTCCATCAGTGACAACGTGAAAGACCAGCTGTTTTGGGTGGTCAGCATTGGAGACAGTTGAGTTAACAACTACAGAAGTTGCCAGTACATTATCTGAAAATATGCAGAAATGATATAGATTGTTGTCCATGAGCCTTGGGGAGTTTTTCCTCTCATCTGAGAGTCCTTGCAGGGATGGCGTCTTTAGCCAATCAGACATAAGTTTTACGTTCAGGCAATGAAGACTCTTGGGTATTGCTTCAGCTGCTATTTGACCAAACACAGTACTTTGAACTGTTGCTGCATTAGCACGCTCTTCAAGAGCTTGAATATGTGATTTCATAGTTACTATTGTGGTCGCAATGTCATAATGGATATCTTGTGCCTTAAAAATTAGAGAAGAAAGGCTTTTAATAATTGGCTCCGCTTCCTCTTGTGTGACAGGCTCCCCAGTCATGGCTGCTTTTGAAAGCAAAAGCTGGCATCCTCTTATCTTCGAGCTAAGCTGCCAGGCCAGGTGAAGATTATTGTGTTCTTTAGCAATAACCACATAAGCCTTGGCTAGAATCATTTGTTCGGCTAACTGCCGAGAAAATGATTTTACACTTAAAAGTTCTTCAGTAAAATTCAAACTCTCCTTAGCAAAATGTCCATCTCTTGCATTTCTCTCCTGCAAAGGAAAGTCATCTGCTTAGTAAGTACTTAGAAGGTGGGGAATAGGAACTCCTTTTGACAACAAATAGCAATATCACATAATGAGTAACAACAGCCATTCAGTCATATTGGCCATAAAATATAACTGCCACAACAGCGCAAATCATTGTAACATTAACAGCCACAATCACATTTCCTCTGGTGGCTGAAGAAATGGATGTGTTGTCTGCGATTCTGAGGCCACTGTCTCTCATTTCAATAACAATTTAGGCAATTTTCCACACGCATCAGTAACCTTCAAGACCCATTTTTTCCCCATTCCATGGATTGTCAAGGCATACTTAACCATGTTTACTACTTTATATTGACGCTTTCAAATGACCAATTGCTAAACTTTTGGTTATCGTATTATTCCTAAATTTGAGTGTGTGATTTAATTTTTGTATCATTTATACATAAGCAAATTGTATAATTAGGCACCATATTCATGAAGAAACTTCCAGTAAAAGCATGTCATGGTTAAAGATATTTTCGTAAATGTTGCATGACACGACGGACATTGACAAAAAAAATATATAATTATGTGGATGATGATATAATAACAAACATAATTAACTTTATAGTTGCAACAGAATGATGAAAGTAAGATCTCTTAGCAATGTAACTAGATATCTGAAAATGGTCAAATGAACCGGAGATACATAATAAACATGGTCAGAAAGACAGTCAAATGGGTAGTAGATTGATATGGAAAAGTTGGCAATAGAAACAAGTCACGAGCCCTGGTGACATGAGAAACTATGGCTGGACTCTACATGGAGTTGACAATTGTATAACAATTTATGCATATTAGGTGGCATGCAGGGGAACAGTTTCAAGGAGAATGATGTGCAAAGTGAACACTAAAAAGTTTCCAAAGCTAATAATCAGTGCCAGTTTCCCATTCTAGTAATAAATCACTAAATGATTTCTACCCGCAATATCAGTTCTTCAGTGTCTTTCACTCTTTCCCTTCAAAGGTCAAAGTTAATTAAAAAACACATTCTGTTTTCTATCCTTGTCATCAAACCTTTTCCTTGAAAACTAATATCTCCTTCTGCAAGCATTTTTCGTTACCTCCCCTTTTCAATATGAATCAAACACAAAATCCATGTACCCAAAATACAAATGAAAATTTGTATTAGGGTGCTAAACAAAAGCCATTTTGAAACAGAAGGAAACAAATTCCAAGCACGATAATAGAGTCCTAGAGGTTTTCCCCCCATGTCTCATCCAGCCATAGATGTTACTGCTGTGACCAAAGCAATGTACACTTAAAAATCATAAAGGTTGATGCTGATGGTGTGAAGCCAGCCCACACCCAAAACACACCATTAAAATTAAAATGAGGAATTAATCAAGTAACAAGTCATCTTTCTGTTTTATCCAGTTGCACATCTTATAGCCTGAGTAAATGTAAGATAACACTCAAGAGCCTAAATTACATCAAGAATCATAGGAACACACATACTTGGGTTAAACTTGACTTCAAACAGGAATAACAAAAAGAATAAATAGTTTTTTGTGTAATCAAGAATCAATATACTTTTATATTTGATTCATCAGTTGATCGTATCTAACAATATCGAATTCTAATTTCTAGGCCCACAAGACGAAAAACACTCGATCTCCATATAAAAAGAAAAAAAGTTTACAATCAGAGTCCATAGAAGATCAATAGTATATATTGAATAAACTTTAAATGGTTTCTTCTGATTCACAACACTGACACAAATTTTTAAACATTATCCGCAATACTGACACAAATTCAAATGGATTATATTGAATAAACTTTAAATGTTTGATAAAATTCGCAATAACAGTCACTGTAACAAAGGAATAAAAGAACCAAAGAAAGAAACAAATATATAGCAAAAAAGAAAGAAAAAGTGTATTTGGTTGTTACCAGCAAAGGGTAATCATTTGGATCTTGGT
The DNA here is from genome assembly GCA_030762895.1 of Sophora flavescens. Taxonomy (NCBI): domain Eukaryota; kingdom Viridiplantae; phylum Streptophyta; class Magnoliopsida; order Fabales; family Fabaceae; genus Sophora; species Sophora flavescens. Next base: position 33,867,436 of record CM061068.1, read on the forward strand.
GATGATTGTGTTGCACAAGGAACAACAACAAACCCAGAATAGAGGAGAAGGCTAGGAGCACCCAGATCCAATAAGATAACCTCCGTCTAACCGGGCGCCGATACTCGGCAGCCCGTCGTCGCATCTTTCACCGATTCCGTCAACAATTCACCGCCGAATCGATAATTCAGACAGACCCATGTTTAGGATTTGATCAAAAACCCATCTCAGAGATTGAGAGGAGCAGTTTGTGATGTGGGACAAGACAACCTATCCTAATTCCGATGTGACATGCAGTTGCATTGGGTTTGTGTCAGTGAGAAAGGGTTGGAGTTGAATTGAATTGAATTGAATTAGAATTGGATTGGAAGGAGTAACAATCTCAAAGGTTTGAAATGAGTGAGAGGGTAATGGTAGATGCTGATCTATTTTATATTAATGACAGAAAGTTGGGAAAGGTTTGAAATGTGAATGTGAATGTTATTTCACTCACAAGGTCAAGCTGGAACACAAGCAGACACAGTTGCACAGGTTTGCTGTGGATTTAATCTATTTACCGCAATTAATTGTGAAATAAAGAATCCGAAACAATACGTAAGAAAACCTAAACGATGAAACCTACGCAGGAATTAGGAAATGCCGGCACATGATGGCATGTGATGGTGTCATAGTATTTTTTTTTTTTTCAATCCCATGCAACCTTCAACGTGTTAAAAAAACAAATATTAAAATATTGTGTTGCAAAATATGTATTTAATTTGATTTTAATTGCTATATATGGTTAGTGTAAAGTGTTTTACATTATCAACCAATTAAAAATGACGATATGAACGACTTTCATGGTAGTTACGATAAGAATCAAAGGTTTGTAATGATTTATCAATTTCTGATTGGTCGACGGTATAAAAAATCTTTATACTGTAAGGGCTCGTTTGGTGGTCAGGATAGGATAGGGACAGATAGGATAAGAGAACATGATAGAAGTAGGATATGATATGAGCAGGATAAGCTATTATCTTATCCGACGTTTGGTATCCACCAGATAACCAACCTGATTGTATTATAATTTTTTATTTTTATTTTTATTCTAAATGTTTCATATTTTATTAGATTTTATTTTATTTTTTATAATTTTAAATATTCATTTTGAGTTTTTACTTTACATATAGTTAAATTATTAGGATAATTTTTTATATTTTTCAGTTTTTTAAAATAATAAAAAATAACAAAATTAGCCTTGTGATAAAATAAAAGTCATTTTTTAAATTAATTATTAATATTTTTTATTATTTTATATTTTACTATACATTTTTTTAACCATGTTATATTTTATTATACTTTAATTATTTTATATATAAAATATTTTTTTAATTTATTACCCTATCCTATCATGTTGAGTTCTAACCCAGCTCTCCCCTCAGGATAGAATTTTAACTAGATGCACATGATAGGATAGGTGACGGGATTGATTTATCCTATCATGTTGGCTCACCAAACAATAGTTTTAGACAGGATATGATAGCTTATCCTATCCTGTCTCTCTTATCCTGACCATCAAACGGGCCCTAAGTACATATCAACTAAATCCATTTAATTTTTTGAAAATGTAAAAGTTACTATTTTTTAATATAATATTTCTATTTTATGTTTTTTTTTGTTACAAAGAGTTTAGGTGAGTTGGGTCCCAGGGGCTCACCAGTGTTAGGGCATATCTCACGGCTCAAAAAGTGCTTATGAGTCGTATCATTACCAACTGGATCAATATTCGTTGGCTCTATTTTATGATTTCTTAACATGTACAAGGTTGCATAAGTTAGAAAACTCGTTTTTTTATTTTTATTTGTTGAGATCATGATGCACGATATAGTTAATGTTAAAAAAATTATATTATTAATTAATTAATTATATATTGGTATGCATCACTAATATAAAGATTTTTTTAAAACTTTCAATTAATTATAAATTGAGACATCAATAAAATTGTTTGACTCTTATCATAATTACTTTAAAAGTCACACATAACAATGTAAAAAACTTTACAATAACGGTGCATAAAAAATAAACTCATATACATATACATACACACATATATATATAATTTTTTAAGATAATTATTATAAAATTAAATATTTTTAATAATATGATATAATATAATTGCATGATTATGTAAGAAATATATTAAATACTTAATTTATTTAGCCTATTACTTCATGATGAAATTTGATCCGGGAGAAGATTGAAAAAGGCTAAAATAGGAGCGCTTTAGATGATCTTTGATCATTGACTCTTAATTAGGAATGGCAATGGGCACGGCGGCACCACTCCCGCCCCCGCCCGTGACGGATAAATCCATTCTCGTTCCTGCCCACTACTCGCTTGGCGGGTATTTAGCAGGTACAACGGATACCCATAAATATTTGACAACAATTATGTTTTTTTTAAAAGATACACTAATTCCTTAAACAATTATAAAAAAATGAAAATTGTAAAATTAAATAAAGATCAACCGTACTCAAGATACATTAGTATTCAACCAGCCATATTATTAATCAAAAAACTTAGCATAAGAAATGCTAAGCCCAAAAAGTTACACAAGCAAAAACTCAACAGAGCCACAACAGAAAAACACCCCCCCAAAGCTCTAAATATAACAGAAACCAGGGGTGAGAAAATATAGCCAAAAGTCATGACTCAAATCTATATCAGGCGCACAAAATCAAGCCAACATGCACCAAGTCTTGACAAAATTATCTGAGTCTCTCGCATAAAAGCAGCAAGTCGAGCAACACAGCAGCAGCAAACGACGACAGCCCACAGTAGCAGAAAATGGGGTTGAGTCATTTAGTTAATATTTTGCTTGTGATAAGAATATTTTGCTTGTGACTCATTTAGTTATGCATATTTTCGAAATCCCTTGGTAGTAGGTAACTTGTAATCTTAGTATAAAATGATTTGATTAATTGTTTGATCTAACCTTAAAACTAAGCAAACACCTAAACGGGTAGTGTAAAAAATGTTATTTAGGTAACCTCCTCTGGCAGGTACGGGTATTCGCAGGCACTGGTACCTCGATACCCGCCCCCGCCCATAAATAAATGGGTAGTGTAAAAAATTCGTTTATTTAATCTGTGGATACCCGTTTAACCTCCCCGTTTGTGGTCGTTGTGGGTTTTACCCGCGGGTACCCGTGATTACGGGTAAAATTGTCATCTCTACTCTCAATTCGTCTTTAGGTTCCTAATTTTGTTGCTTTCATGGTTAGGTTGAGAGCTATTTGAATTGTATAAGTTAAAAAAAAATGAGGTTATATGATAGGATAGGTTTATGTGGAAAAGTGATGTAATTAATACATGAAAATGTAAAGTTTTCAATTTTTAATATAATTTTTTTTTTAGTTTTATCCAATATATCCCATTAGCAAGCCCCATGTGACAAAACCCATGTAGTTGAAAATGCTCTTAGTGCTTGTTTGCTTCCATGTTTGGAACCAACAGAAGTACGTGAGCATTGGTCAAACGTGGCTTTGATGAAAAATAAGGTGTTTGGCTCTCAAAAGGTGAAATACATTTGCATGTAAAATGGATTCATCGAGGAAACTGCTTCAACTAGCTTTCACTTTTGGGGTCCAAAATTGATTCTTAGAATTTTTCTTTCTTTCAATAATTTATCTCATTTACCCTTCATTAATTATCTTTACCTAATTACCTACCTATATTGATATATGCATTAAAACTCATTTTGATAATGGTGTCAAAAGTAATTTTGTTCCAAATTATCCAACCAACTAGTCTTGATTCAAAGAGCTTTTTTCATGAATGTATCCAAATATCATTTCATTTTCAATTTATTTTTAATCAAAATCAATTCTATAAAATCAATTGCATTTAAAATCAAGCTTGTCAAACGCTCATCCAAACACATACAGGTAAAAGCCACGCTTTGCTATCTCTATATACCTAGCTTGTAAGTTTAGGCACCGTGTTCTAATACACACCCTTCCCAAAAAAGACATTATTTTTTCTAAATTTTTTCACTTAACAGGATTAAAACTTGCTATATTAAAAAAAATGAAATTTATTCCTTTAATCTTGCGAGTTGTAACCATGCTTTTATGGCCATCAGTATGTAGTTGGTTGGTATGGTTTCTCCATCGAGTTTTGGAAGAAAATAAAAGTGTTCAGTGTTGCAAAGTCTCAGATTATTTAAGTAACTCAAATGGAAGTTGCTTAATAGGTTTTTAAAGTCAATGACAAATTCTTAGTTATTTGTATCATCGGAGCAAACTAATGTAGATGTTGAATGTTAGGACGATTTTTTTTATAAACAGTCAATTCTTATGTAAGGACCATTAATAGAAAAAAGAGATAGACACGATATTCAACAATCCAATGATAAATAATAAATACAATTAAAGACGTGAGGTAACTTGCACTACAAAAAAAACTATATTATCGAGAGTCAAAAGCCCTCGGAAAACCCAAAAGACCGTCGGTAATTGAAAATTACCGACGGACCCAAGTCGGTAGGAAAAACGGGCATCGGAAACTGTTACCGACAACTTTTTTAAAAAACCATCGGTAATTACCGACGGCCTAAGCCCTCGGAAATTACCGACGGTGTTAGCCCTAGGTAATTACCGACGGTCGTGCCCCTAGGTAATTATGATTATGCTTTTTTAAAAAATATTTTATATATTTATGGTATATGTATTATCATTACATTTTGTATAATTTTTGTATTATAATTATATTTAATTATTTTTGTATATTTTTTATTTAATTATTTTTTTTGTCAAGTCCCTTCATTTTCCTTACCCCTCCTCCCCATTCATCTTCCTCCCAACAACACCACTGCCTCCTTCATCTCCCTCCCAGCCGCACCACCACCTCCCTCCATCTCCCTCTCCGCCCCACGACCACCACCGTCTGGCCACCCCCACCCACCCTCTCCTCCGCCCCAGAAATCAGAAATCGAACGTCTTCTAACACAGACCGGCCGCCATCTCTCACAGACCCTGCCGCCATCTCGGACGAACCCCACCCCCACCGCGACCTCAACCCACCTCTGATGGTAGATTCCGGCCCGTCCCTTGCCAGATCTGCAACCTTCCAGCCCGTCCCTTGCAGCTCGTCCCTTGCCGGATCTGAAACCTTAGATCTGTGTCAAACCTAAACGTCACTGAAGCGGAGTGTTGACGGATCTGGGCAAGTATACCCAGTCGTGCAAGTAATACGGTGGTGAGACCGGTTATCGTATCCACGGGGATTGGATGTCAATTACCAATTCACAAGCTCAGCAACTATCTAGACTAAAATATGAATCAAGAGAAATTAAAACAAACAAAACAAAAGGAATAAAATCTTTTTGTCTTTTTATCGAACACTTGGAGTGCGGAAAAGGATATGTTGGGACTAGACTTCACCAAACCTCTTTCTCATGTACTACCAGGACTAGATACCTCCCATTCATGCTTCAAATATTAAAATCAATCCACTAAACTACTCAAGCCCCGATCTCTCGGATGACAAGAGCCTAATTCCACTAATAGACCCTAATCTCTTAGGTGGCCTAGATTAATGAAATTGCATTAGGATTAGGGATTACGCGATTACTAGTAAACCAAACTCCATCTCTAGATGCAAGGGTTACTAGGTGATTAATTTCAGTTCCGGTTCTGATACGAACGTCTCCATTACATACCAAAACACTAATCGAGTCATGGGGGTGCTAGCCACAACAAGCATTAAGCACAGAAAAATAAACACTGATACGAAGGCATGAACACAGAATAATCAGTCAAGATAAATACATAATAATAAGTTTGGTTACATCTAATCCCAACAAACTAAGATTAGCTACTCATAATTACAGAGAAAGCCAAACCAGAGAAATAGGAGAAGAGGAGAGAAGAGGCTCCATGGGAGCTTTCCTTCTTCTTCACAGCAATCCCTCTCAGCAACTCCCTTCTAGGGTTGAAACCCGAGCCCAGCCGCAGCCTCCAAGTGCTTCCCCCCTCTAAGAACTCCTTCAATTTTGCCCTAAAACAGCAACTTCTACCAATCAGTTCTGCGCTCGCTCGCGAGGCGAATATTAAAAATCTCGTCTTCAGGATTGGAACTCTCGCGAGGCGAGACACTGTTCGCGTGGCGAGACAGAACAGGTTGCATTTTCTGGCACAGTCATCAGTCAGGCTCGCGAGGCTAATTGGGATTCGCGGGGCGAAACTTCATAATTCTGCTTGGCTCAATTTCTTCTCTTTTCAAGCTCTAAAATCATCCAAGCTTCATTATGGCCAAATCTGCACAATTTTCCTTAAGTTCCTGCAAAATAACACCAAGAAACCGCTTCACCCGTTCCAAGGGAAAAACTAATAAAAATCAAATAAAGAATGCCTAATCTATATGAAAAATGCATGCAAAAGTGTACAGAAAATATGATGTAAAATCACACTATCAAATCACCCCAAGCTTATTCAATTGCTTGTCCTCAAGCAATCACTAAGGCCAGAAGATCAAAATAATCAAAGCATGGATAGTGAACCAAGAACCCGAGTAAATAATCCAAGTAACGGGCATTTCAAACAATTCAGCAAGAGACAATCAGTTCAAGTCCAATTAGACGTTTAGGTTTCTTTGACTAATATTCTCACTGATTTGGTCACTCTTTCTCACCTGAAGCTCACCCCAAGCTTGTTTATTTGCTTGGCTCTCTTTCTCACCTCACTCAAGTGTTAGGGATATCATACAATTCGCTCCATTTTCCTCAAGGAATGAAATCTACCATAGGCTTGACTATCAACCAAATCTCTACTTTATTAATGAAAACAATTAAGAATCAAGAGGTCTTTCACTTTGGTTGTAACGGGGCCATGGGATTAATCTTTAGGTGGGGAAGTCAAGAAAAGGACATTTCAAAAGGGCTAAACCAAGTATCAAACATTTCAACACATTACACCTTTTAAAATACCTTATTGGGTTTTCGATTCACTTTTCCACCTTTCTTTCTTTCTTTTCATTTTATTTCTCACTTCCTTTTTGTCATCCCCTTCTCTATGTATTTTTCTTTTTCTTTTGTTTTTCTTTTGCTTGGAGAAGGGAAGATTTTTCAACTCAAGAGAAATATTATTCTGATTCTTTCATCCCAAACTTTTTTCAACTACCTTTTTACCCTTTTTGTAATACTTTAGAAGGTATCCTATCAAGCACCATTCAACAATATATTTCAAGGTACCAATAAAAGTGTTTTCTTCTTTCAGGCTCAAAATTGGGCAACTAAGGGATAGTATTTAGTCATTCAAAGCTCAGAAGGCTAGAAAAATACTTAATGCCTCAATCATTTTCAAAAATGTTTTCAAAAATTTTTAATCTTCAAAATGGTTTCAGTCAAGTTCTAGAGAAAAACAATCCAAGAGGAATAACACTCTAACACAAAGAATGGGGTAGATTTAGTGAGTACCCCTTTATGGCTCAAAATCTCACATTTTAATAGTTCAAAAATCAATGAGAAACACAAATCTATAGAACCATATGCTAATTATCAACTATCCAAGATTATCTCAAACATTTTCATTTGCAGCCTTATCACAAGAATGAAAAAATTGGGTTCAACAATTCACTACCTCAATTTAATTGGCACTCAGTTTTCACAATCGGATGCAAAATCTAAGCAAGGGCAATCTAATTGTGTGATCATGCAAACTATCATGCAAAACTAAATGAATGCAACATGAAAAATGCAAATGCAAAATACCCCTACCCCAAGCTTAAGAATTTACATTGTCCCCAATGTAAACAATCAAGATGGAGAGAGGAAAGAAAAATTGGAACGACTTACCGAAGCGGTAGCGGGTGTTGGCTCTCATTCCAGTCAGAAACTTGCTTAGGAAATGCATCACGACCGTGAGGGGTGCTGACTTTTCTTTTTCTTGTCTTATTGCTCTTCCCTCCTTCCTTCTTACCCTGAAATCAGTTGGCAATTCTCAATTTATTATTTTTCCTCTTGATCTTCTCAAATTATTCAAGAGGTTAAAATCAAAAACAAAATCTAACTAAAGAGAAGGGTTAAGAAACTTGGGTTGCCTCCCAATAAGCGCTTCTTTAACGTCACTAGCTTGACGTTCTAGGATCCTCCTCCCGGATCAAATGGTATTTGCAGTGGAGATTGTAGCAGTAGTATGACTTTATCCTCAACTCCACCCAACCAGTGTGTGAAAGCACCATTGACCTCTTCAACTATAATAATGCACTTACTTCCTAGTGGGTCAAATGGCATTTTCACCAGGAAGTTTGCCAGACAAGTGGAAGGGGTTAGTTTTGCAGCGTCCACACATGCATGCAAGCCAACATATTTGTCCAATGCAGAAAATTCAGATTCCTTAGCAAGCATGGTGGAATCCACTACCACTTCGTCTTCAATTTGAACTATCCCCAAAACCAGATTTTCCTCAAATTGGGCTTCATGTGACTCTTTTACTAACTGTTTGCAAATCTCCTCAACTTGCGTTTTGAAGTTCTGCATCACGGCTCTTGATCATCATCACGATTGTCTCTTGCCTTGGCCTCAGAGGCGGATAGCTCTTGGGAATACTGTTCTAGAGAAGCTTTCAACGGTGTTTGCTCCTTCCATTCCCATTCTTCAATTTCCCAAGGACTTGTGGAAAGTACTCCCTCTTCTTGTGACTTGTCCACCATCACCACTTCATCTTCAATTTGATCCATTCCCACAACCAGATTTTTCTCAAATTCTGCTTCATGTGGCTCTATGGGAATCATACATGGTGGTGGAGGTGGTAAATATGAACAAAAGGTTTCTCAATCCTCCTCGGAGAAGTTATATGTAAGCCTTCCCGTCCTATAATTAACTTGTGCGGGAGTAACATGATCCATCAAATCCATGCAGTCTCCCAAACACCAGTTGTCCTCCAAAGCGTGACTTGAGGCTTCCTCATCAGGTGAATAATAGTGATTGTCCATGAATTTCGTCCACCTTGCACAAACACAACTCAAAACAAAAAGATCAAATATATACAGAAAAGTAAAGAATAAAAATGTCTAAATTAGTTGCCTCCCTTGTTACTAATGATATTGGCAAAACCAATCCCCGGCAACGGCGCCAAAAACTTGTTGACGGATCTGGGCAAGTATACTCAGTCGTGCAAGTAATACGGTGGTGAGACCGGTTATCGTATCAACGGGGATTGGATGTCAATTACCAATTCACAAGCTCAGCAACTATCTAGACTAAAATATGAATCAAGAGAAATCAAAACAAACAAAACAAAAGGAATAAAATCTTTTTGTCTTTTTATCGAACACTTGGAGTGCGGAAAAGGATATGTTGGGACTAGACTTCACCAAACCTCTTTCTCATGTACTACCAGGACTAGATACCTCCCATTCATGCTTCAAATATTAAAATCAATCCACTGAACTACTCAAGCCCCGATCTCTCGGATGACAAGAGCCTAATTCCACTAATAGACCCTAATCTCTTAGGTGGCCTAGATTAATGAAATTGCATTAGGATTAGGGATTACGCGATTACTAGTAAACTAAACTCCATCTCTAGATGCAAGGGTTACTAGGTGATTAATTTCAGTTCCGGTTCTGATACGAACGTCTCCATTACATACCAAAACACTAATCGAGTCATGGGGGTGCTAGCCACAACAAGCTATAAGCACAGAAAAATAAACACTAATACGAAGGCATGAACACAGAATAATCAGTCAAGATAAATACATAATAATAAGTTTGGTTACATCTAATCCCAACAAACTAAGATTAGCTACTCATAATTACAGAGAAAGCCAAACCAGAGAAATAGGAGAAAAGGAGAGAAGAGGCTCCATGGGAGCTTTCCTTCTTCTTCACAGCAATCCCTCTCAGCAACTCCCTTCTAGGGTTGAAACCTGATAGTGTGATTTTACATCATGTTTTCTGTACACTTTTGCATGCATTTTGCATATAGATTAGGCATTCTTTATTTGGTTTTTATTAGATTTTCCCTTGGAACGGGTGAAGCGGTTTCTTGGTGTTGTTTTGCAGGAATTCAATGTAAAAATGATCAAAAACAGCCATGGTGGAGCTTGGATGAAATAAAGCTTGAAAAGTGAAGAATATTAGCCAAACAGAGCCCATCACGGCCTGGCCGTGATGACCATCACGGCCTGGCCGTGATCAAGCAGAGCAGAAGGCAAAAGTCAGAGACTGTCACGGCCTGCCCGTGATAGAAATCACGACCGTGGCCAACCAGAATTTTAGGGTTTCGCGTCGCGAACGTAGGGCTCGCCTCGCGAGACTTCAATTTGTGAAAATACGCCTTGGACAGAACGCGTCACGGCCTGCCCGTGATGGCCATCACGGCCGTGACGCGCAGCAGACCTATAAATAAGAACGCAACAGACAGAACTGGGGGAGTTTTTTTAGGGTCCAGAGGGAGGCATTTGGAGGCACTTGGAGGCTATGGCTGGGCTAGGGTTTCAACCCTAGAAGGGAGCCAAGAGAGGTTGCTTTGAAGAAGAAGGAAAGCTCACATGGAGCCTCTTCTCTCCTCTTCTCCTATTTCTCTGGTTTGGTTTTCTTTGTATATGAGTAGTTAAATCCCCTATTGTTGGGGTTAGATGTAGCTTTTCTAAACTTGTTTGTATTTGATTTGGTTTTAATGCAAGTTCTTATTTCTTTATGAATATGTGATTCTGTGCTTAATGCTTTCCTTGGATTAGCTACCCATAGGAATGATATGTTGCTTTGATAGATAACTGAAAGGTTGGTGTTAAGGCATGCTCATGAATCATATGCCAAGTAGTTCAAGAATCTAGACATAGGTGTTGAATGCTTGCAATCTTATAAGTCTTGACTTAATGCAAAATCACAGATTAATCCACCTAAGACATTAGGGTTTGATTTGGGGTTTTAGGCTCAATGCACCTAAGACATTAGGCTTGAGTATTCTAGAAAAGGCTTGATTGTCATAATTGAAGTAGGACTTGTGTTGATAACCATTTCATTGCAATTAAGGGATGATTAGTGTAGTCTAACCCTAACAATCTTAGCCACATCTCTGTTTGCATACCAAGTGTTCGATAAAATTCCCAAAAGACCAAAAATATTTTATTTCTTTATTTTCTGTTTTAATCTCTCATACTTCAGTTTAGTCTAGATAGTTGTTGAGTTTGTGAATTGGTAATTGGTAACCAATCCCTGTGGATACGATAACCGGTCTTACCACCGTATTACTTGTTTGCGACGAGGTGCACTTGCCTTTATTCTAAAAATACGCATCAAGTTTTTGGCGTCGTTGCCGGGGAATCGGCTTTGCCAATATCAGTAGTAACAAAGGAGATAACTAATTTAGACATTTTCTTAATTTTTATTTCCTGTGTATATTTGATTTTTTCTGTATATATTTGATTTTTTTGTTGAGTTTTGTTTTTGCAAGGTGGACGAAAATCATGAAAAATTTTTATTATCCACCTAATGAGGAAGCTTCCAGTCATATTTTGGAGGACAACTTGTGTTGGGAAGACGATATAAATTTGGGAGAATTCTTCGAGGAGTTTTCTCTATCTCATAACATCCCATCACGAGTCGATCCTATGACTGGTGAGCTTATATATATATCCTCCGAGGAGGATTGGGAAACCTTTTGGGCATATTTACCACCTCCACCACCATGTATGATTCCCATAGAGCCACATGAAGCATAATTTGAGCAGAATCTGGTTGTGAGAATGGATCAAATTGAAGATGAAGTGGGGGTGGTAAGTGAACCACAACAAGAGGAATTACCTTCCACAAATCCTTGGGAAACAACAAGTGAGGAGGCAGGGCATCTAGATAGCACTCCTTCCACCATGCATGCTGAGCAATCTGATTTTACTGCACTAGAAAACTATGTTGGCTTGCATGCATGTGTGGACACTGGTAAGTTAGCCCCTTCCACTTGTGTGTCACACTTCCTCTTGAAAATTCCACTTGACCCAAGAGGAAGTGAATTCATAATTACAAAGTTCAATGGAATTTCCACCCAATGGCTGGGTGGAATTGAGAATAAAGTTATATTACTGTTACAATCATCACTCCAATTTCCATTTGATCCGGGAGGAGGATCCAGGTGATGCTTTTCAATAAGTCAAGCTAGTGACATTAAAGAAGCGCTTATTGGGAGGCAACCCAATTTTTCTTTTCTTTTTTTTCTTTTTCTTTAGTTAGATTTTGTTTTTTATTTTTAAACTCTTAAATAATTTGAGAAGCTCAAGAGTTTTCTTTTACTAATAAAATTGCCAAGTGATTTCAGGGAAAGAAGGAAGGGAAGAGCAAGATGACAAGAAAAAGCAACCCAATTCTCAGGCAGTTTCTGACTGGAATGAAAGCCAACACCCGCTACTGATAGTGTGATTTTACATCATGTTTTCTGTACACTTTTGCATGCATTTTTCATATAGATTAGGCATTCTTTATTTTATTTTTTATTAGTTTTTATCTTGGAACGGGTAAGGCGGTGTTGTGGTGTTGTTTTGCAGAAATTAAAGATAAAATGCCCAAAATGAGCCATGATGGAGCCTGGATTAAGTTGGAGCTTTAAAAATGAAGAAAGGATAGCATAAATCAAGAGTGAATTATGAATTGGAATCTCAAGTGGCATTTGAGAGAGGTTCAACGTGAAAGTTAAGGTTGCTGGATGAGAAAAAAATAAAGAGTATGGAATGGAAAAGTTTAACAGCTGCGTTATTAATGTGGAAGATTGAAATGGGACAGTTATGTGAATAAAAATAAAGATAAGGCAGTAATGAAAAGTAACAGACAAAGAAGGAATTGTTGGTTTATGACAATTGAAATCAATTAGTCCAAAGGGGTCCACGTTAATTAAGGCTAAAGAGAAGACAAAGTGATTTGCAATGTGAAAGTGAGAATAGAAAAGTAACGTGAATCAAGGAAATAAACTGCCAGCAACATGAATTAAATGCACAAGGGACCCGCATGAGAAATCAAAAGATGCAGATTGAGAAATCAAATATTAAGAATCTGGAATTTATTGCTAGATGGATACAAAAGACCAAGGGGCAGCGTCAGTTATGACAAGGAGGCCAAAAGGCAGCACCATTGAAAGAGATATAATTCTCTCAGAGACTTGGACAGAGGGAGATATTATTCTCTCAGAGAGAGACCAGGAGGGGCGTGATTTTCTTGAGTCAGAGGCAGCTTCTGGAGGATTGCTCCCATGGAATCCCTTCTTTCCTTCATCTATGTTTCTTTGTATTATCTTTTTATGAGTAGTTAAATCCCTGTTGTTGGGATTAGATGTAACCAATTTGATAATTATGTATTTATCTTGACTGATTATTCTATGTTCATGTCTTCATATTAGTGATTAATTTTCTGTGCTTAATGCTTGTTGTGGCTAGCACCCCCATGACTCGATTTGTGTTTTGATATGCAATGGGGACGTTCGTATCAGAACCGGAATTGAATTTAATCACCTAGTAACCCTTTCATCTAGGAATGGAGTTAGGTTTGCTAGTAATCGCGTAATCCCTAATCTTAATGCAAATTCATTAATCTAGGCCACCTAAGGAATTAGGGTCTATTAGTGGATTTAGGCTCTTGCCATCCGAGGAATCGGGGTTTGAGTAATTTAGTGGATTGATTTTAATATCTGAAGCATGAATGGGAGGTATCTAGTCCTGGTATTGCATGAGATAGAGGTTTGGTGAAATCTGATCCCAACATATCTTTCTGCACTCCAAGTGTTTGTCAAAAGTCCCCAAAAAGACAAAAAGATTTTATTTCTTTTCTTTTGTTTTTTTACTTTCTTCTGAGTAATAGTTTAGTCTAGATAGTTGCTGAGTTTGCGAATTGGTAGTTGACATCCAATCCCCGTGGATACGATAAACCGGTCTTACCACTGTATTACTTGCACGACTGGGTATACTTGCCCAGATTCGTCCAACAAGTTTTTGGCGCCGTTGCCAGGAATGATAGGAACATGGATGGCTTGAGCATGTGGAAAGAAGCATATTCAGATTATTATATTTTTATAATTTTTATTTATAATTTTCGTATTATTTTTGGACTGAATTTTAGGATGACCTTTTGTATTCTCCTAGCCTCACTAAATGCATCCTATTAGTGCTCTAAGTCATAATAATGGCTAGTGGGAAGTTATTATCATATTTATGCTCATTTACTAGGTAATGTAAATGCAATTACCAATTTGTGGTAAATGCATGATAGTGGGAGTTTTATTTCTTGTATTTCCAAGTTAGCCTATAAATAGGGAACTCTTGTACTACACAAATCAGTTTTGAAGATAATGAAATTTGAAGAGTTTTCTCTATTGTGAGAGCTTCCCTTGGGTTCTTGGGTAAAAGAACTAAATCCGATCTTATCAAGGCAACTTGTGGCGATCAAACCCATGACTTATCACTCACCTTCTCACTTATATCTTGAGTGTGGCGTCAATATCCTTCTTTTGTATGAAACTTCAAGGCGGTCCGGATTAGGATCATATCATTTGTACAAGGTGGATGCAACAAATGGAGACTTATTACTTTCCCACCTTGGACGGTGTTACAAAATACCACTTTGGGCCTAATGTAGTCTTGGGAGACTACGGGCTTTGGGGACGTCACTGCCCTCATGCACAAGCTTATAGTGTGATAATGAAGCATGAGGAGGAATGGGAATGGAAGGAGCAAACACCGTTGAAAGCTGCTCTAGAGCAATATTCCCAAGAACTATCCGCCTCAGAGGCCAAGGCAAGAGCCAAGCGTGATGAAGATAGAAACCGTGAAGCAGAACTTCAAAATGCAAGTTGAGGAGATTTGCAAACAGTTAGTACAAGAGTCACGTGCAGCACAATTTGAGGAAAATCTGGTTTGGGGGATAGTTCAAGATGAAGACGAAGTGGTAGAGGATTCCACCATGCTTGCTAAGGAATCTGCATTTTCTGCATTGGACAAATATGTTGGCTTGCATGCGTGTGTGGACATTGGTAAACTAACCCCTTCCACTTGTCTTTTAAACTTCCTGGTGAAAATGCCATTTGACCCGCTAGGAAGTAAGTGCAGTATTATAGTTGAAGAGGTCAATGGTGCTTTTACACACTGGCTGGGTGGAGCTGAAGATGAAGTCATACTACTGCTACAATCTCCACTCCAAGTTCCATTTGATCCGGGAGGAGGATCCTAGAACGTCAAGCTAGTGACGTTAAAGAAGCGCTTCTTGGGAGGCAACCCAAGTTTCTTAACTCTTCTCTTTAGTTATTTCATTTTCTTAATAGTTTTGTTTTTGCTTTAACCTCTTGAATAATTTGAAAAGCTCAAGAGGAAAATAATAAATTGTCAATTGCCAAGTGTTTGCAGGGTAATAAGGAAGGAAGAGAGAGCAAGAAGACAAGGAGAAGAGAAAAAGGGGCAGAGAAAAAGCAAAGTCAGCACCCGCTACCGCCTCGGTAAGCCGTTCCAAATTTTTGTTTTATTTTATTTTTCTCCTCTTTCCATCTTGATTGTTTACATTGGGGACAATGTAAATTTTTAAGCTTGGGGTAGGGGTATTTTGCATTTGCATTTTGCATGTTGCATTCATATAGTTTTGCATGATCACATAATTAGATTGCCCTTGCTTAGAATTTTGTATCCAATTGTGAGAACTAAGTGCCAAATAATTTGTGATAGTGAATTGTTGAACCCAATTTGTTATTCTTGTAATATGGCTGCAAATGAAAATGTTTGAGATAATCTTGGATAGTTGATAATTAGCATCTGGTTCTGAGGATTTGTGTTTTTCATTGATTCTGAACTAAAATGTGAGATTTTGAGCCAAAAGGGTACTCACTAAAATTTACCCCATTCTTTGTATAGAGTGTTATTCCTCTTGGTTTGTTTTCTCTAGAACTTGACTTAAAACCATTTTGAAGCTTAAAAATTTTTTGGAAACATTTTTGAAAATGATTGAGGCAATAGGTATTTTTCTGGCCTTCTGAGCTTTGAATGATGAAATGCTACCCCTTAGTTGCCCAATTTTGAGCCTGAAAGAATAAAAATGCTTTTCTTGGTACCCTGAAATGTTTTGATAAATAATGTTTGATGGGGCCTTCTAAAGTATTACAAAAGGGTGAAAAAGGTAGTTGAAAGTTTGGGAAAAGAATCAGAAAAAAATAATTCTCTTGATTTGAAAATTATTCCCTTCTCCAAATAAAAGAAAAAGAAAAGAAAAGAAAATTTAATAAATAGAGAAAGGGATGAAAAAAAAAAGAAAAAAAGAAAATAAATAGAGAAGGGGAAGACAAAAATAAAAAGAAAAAGAAAGAAAAGAAAGGTGGAAAAATAAATTGAAAACCCAAGAAGGTATTTTAGAAGGTCATGTTGCAAATGCTTGATGTTTGTGTAGCCTTTTGAAATGTCCTTTTCTTGTTATCCCCACCTAACGATTAAATCCCATGGCCATGTTACAACCAAAGAAAATTCCTCTTGATTCTAATTTATTTTCATTAATAAAGTAGAGATTTGGTTTATAGTCAAGCCTATGGTAGGATTCATTCCTTGAGGAAAATTGAGTGAAATGCCTTATCCCCTAAACAATTGAGTGAGGTGAGAAAGAGAGCCAAGCAAATGAACAAGCTTGGGGTGAGCTTCAAGTGAGAAAGAGTGCCCAAATAATTGAGAACATGAGTCTAAGGAACCTAAGCCTCTAATTGGACTTGAATTGATTGTCTCCTGCTGAATTGTTTAAAATGCCTATTATTTGGATTAGTATTTACTCGGGTTCTTGGTTCACTATCCACTGCCTTGATTAGTTTGATCTTGTGGCCTTAGTGATTGCTTGAGGACAAGCAATTGAATAAGCTTGGGGTGATTTGATAGTGTGATTTTACATCATGTTTTCTGTACACTTTTGCATGCATTTTTCATATAGATTAGGCATTCTTTATTTTATTTTTTATTAGTTTTTATCTTGGAACGGGTAAGGCGGTGTTGTGGTGTTGTTTTGCAGAAATTAAAGATAAAATGCCCAAAATGAGCCATGATGGAGCCTGGATTAAGTTGGAGCTTTAAAAATGAAGAAAGGATAGCATAAATCAAGAGTGAATTATGAATTGGAATCTCAAGTGGCATTTGAGAGAGGTTCAACGTGAAAGTTAAGGTTGCTGGATGAGAAAAAAATAAAGAGTATGGAATGGAAAAGTTTAACAGCTGCGTTATTAATGTGGAAGATTGAAATGGGACAGTTATGTGAATAAAAATAAAGATAAGGCAGTAATGAAAAGTAACAGACAAAGAAGGAATTGTTGGTTTATGACAATTGAAATCAATTAGTCCAAAGGGGTCCACGTTAATTAAGGCTAAAGAGAAGACAAAGTGATTTGCAATGTGAAAGTGAGAATAGAAAAGTAACGTGAATCAAGGAAATAAACTGCCAGCAACATGAATTAAATGCACAAGGGACCCGCATGAGAAATCAAAAGATGCAGATTGAGAAATCAAATATTAAGAATCTGGAATTTATTGCTAGATGGATACAAAAGACCAAGGGGCAGCGTCAGTTATGACAAGGAGGCCAAAAGGCAGCACCATTGAAAGAGATATAATTCTCTCGAGAGACTTGGACGAGAGGGAGATATTATTCTCTCAGAGAGAGACCAGGAGGGGCGTGATTTTCTTGAGTCAGAGGCAGCTTCTGGAGGATTGCTCCCATGGAATCCCTTCTTTCCTTCATCTATGTTTCTTTGTATTATCTTTTTATGAGTAGTTAAATCCCTGTTGTTGGGATTAGATGTAACCAATTTGATAATTATGTATTTATCTTGACTGATTATTCTATGTTCATGTCTTCATATTAGTGATTAATTTTCTGTGCTTAATGCTTGTTGTGGCTAGCACCCCCATGACTCGATTTGTGTTTTGATATGCAATGGGGACGTTCGTATCAAAACCGGAATTGAATTTAATCACCTAGTAACCCTTTCATCTAGGAATGGAGTTAGGTTTGCTAGTAATCGCGTAATCCCTAATCTTAATGCAAATTCATTAATCTAGGCCACCTAAGGAATTAGGGTCTATTAGTGGATTTAGGCTCTTGCCATCCGAGGAATCGGGGTTTGAGTAATTTAGTGGATTGATTTTAATATCTGAAGCATGAATGGGAGGTATCTAGTCCTGGTATTGCATGAGATAGAGGTTTGGTGAAATCTGATCCCAACATATCTTTCTGCACTCCAAGTGTTTGTCAAAAGTCCCCAAAAAGACAAAAAGATTTTATTTCTTTTTTTTTGTTTTTTTACTTTCTTCTGAGTAATAGTTTAGTCTAGATAGTTGCTGAGTTTGCGAATTGGTAGTTGACATCCAATCCCCGTGGATACGATAAACCGGTCTTACCACTGTATTACTTGCACGACTGGGTATACTTGCCCAGATTCGTCAACAGCTACCGCCTCGGTAAGCCATTCCAATTTTAATTATTTTATTTTATTTTTCTTCCTCTCTCCATCTTGATTGTTTACATTGGGGACAATGTAAATTTTTAAGCTTGGGGTAGGGGTATTTTGCATTTGCATTTTGCATGTTGCATTCATATAGTTTTGCATTATAGGTTGCATGATCACACTATTAGATTGCCCTTGTTTAGATGTTGCATCCGATTGTGAGAACTAAGTGCCAAATTAATTGTGATAGTGAATTTTTGAACCCAATTTTTTTTCATTCTTGTGATATGGCTGCAAATGAAAATGTTTGAGATAATCTTGGATAGTTGATAATTAGCATGTGGTTCTGAAGATTTGTGTTCCTCACTGATTTTTAAACTGATAAATGTGAGATTTTGAGCCAAAGGAGTACTCACAAAATTTTACCCCATTCTTTGTGTTAGAGTGTTATTCCTCTTGGATGAATTTCTCTAGAACTTGACTTGAAACCATTTCGAAGCTTGGAAATTTGTGAAAACATTTTTGAAAATGATTGAGGCAATAGGTATTTTTCGGGCCTTCTGAGCTTTGATTGTTGAAATGTTACCCCTTAGTTGCCCAATTTTGAGCCTACATGGATGAAATACTTTTCTTGGTACCCTGGAATAATTTTGATAAATATGCTTGATAAGGGACCTTCTAAAGTATTGCACAAAAGGGTAAGAAGGTAGTTGAAAAAGTTTGGGAAAAGAATCAGAAAAAAATAATTCTCTTGAGTTGAAAAATCTCCCCTTCTCCAAGCAAAAGAAAAAGAAAAGAAAAAAAAAGAAAAATAAATAGAGAAGGGGATGACAAAAAGAAAAATGAGAAATAAGAAGAAAAAGAAAGAAAAGAAAGGTGGAAAGTGAATTGAAAACCCAAGAAGGTATTTTAGAAGGTCATGCTTTGCAAATGCTTGATGTTTGTGTAGCCTTTTGAAATGTCCTTTTCTTGTTATCCCCACCTAACGATTAAATCCCATGGCCACGTTACAACCAAATAAAAGACCTCTTGATTCTAATTTGTTTTCATTAATAAAGTAAAGATTTGGTTGATAGTCAAGCCTATGGTAGGATTCATTCCTTGAGAAAAATTGAGTGAAATGTCTTATCCCCTAAACACTTGAGTGGTGAGGAAGAGAGCCAAGCAAATGAACAAGCTTGGGGTGAGCTTCAGGTGAGAAAGAGTGCCCAAATCAGTGAGAATATGAGTCTAAGGAACCTAAGCCTCTAATTGGACTTGAATTGATTGTCTCTTGCTGAATTGTTTGGATTGCCTATTGCTTGGATCATTTACTCGGGTTCTTAGTTCACTATCCATGTTCTGTTTATTCTTCTGGCCTTAGTGATTGCTTGAGGACAAGCAATTGAATAAGCTTGGGGTGATTTGATAGTGTGATTTTACATCATGTTTTCTGTACACTTTTGCATGCATTTTGCATATAGATTAGGCATTCTTTATTTGGTTTTTATTAGATTTTCCCTTGGAACGGGTGAAGCGGTTTCTTGGTGTTGTTTTGCAGGAATTCAATGTAAAAATGATCAAAAACAGCCATGGTGGAGCTTGGATGAAATAAAGCTTGAAAAGTGAAGAATATTAGCCAAACAGAGCCCATCACGGCCTGGCCGTGATGACCATCACGGCCGTGATCAAGCAGAGCAGAAGGCAAAAGTCAGAGACTGTCACGGCCTGCCCGTGATAGAAATCACGACCGTGGCCAACCAGAATTTTAGGGTTTCGCGTCGCGAACGTAGGGTTCGCCTCGCGAGACTTCAATTTGTGAAAATACGCCTTGGACAGAACGCGTCACGGCCTGCCCGTGATGGCCATCACGGCCGTGACGCGCAGCAGACCTATAAATAAGAGCGCAGCAGACAGAACTGGGGGAGTTTTTTTAGGGTCCAGAGGGAGGCATTTGGAGGCACTTGGAGGCTATGGCTGGGCTAGGGTTTCAACCCTAGAAGGGAGCCAAGAGAGGTTGCTTTGAAGAAGAAGGAAAGCTCACATGGAGCCTCTTCTCTCCTCTTCTCCTATTTCTCTGGTTTGGTTTTCTTTGTATATGAGTAGTTAAATCCCCTATTGTTGGGGTTAGATGTAGCTTTTCTAAACTTGTTTGTATTTGATTTGGTTTTAATGCAAGTTCTTATTTCTTTATGAATATGTGATTCTGTGCTTAATGCTTTCCTTGGATTAGCTACCCATAGGAATGATATGTTGCTTTGATAGATAACTGAAAGGTTGGTGTTAAGGCATGCTCATGAATCATATGCCAAGTAGTTCAAGAATCTAGACATAGGTGTTGAATGCTTGCAATCTTATAAGTCTTGACTTAATGCAAAATCACAGATTAATCCACCTAAGACATTAGGGTTTGATTTTGGGTTTTAGGCTCAATGCACCTAAGACATTAGGCTTGAGTATTCTAGAAAAGGCTTGATTGTCATAATTGAAGTAGGACTTGTGTTGATAACCATTTCATTGCAATTAAGGGAGGATTAGTGTAGTCTAACCCTAACAATCTTAGCCACATCTCTGTTTGCATACCAAGTGTTCGATAAAATTCCCAAAAGACCAAAAATATTTTATTTCTTTATTTTCTGTTTTAATCTCTCATACTTCAGTTTAGTCTAGATAGTTGTTGAGTTTGTGAATTGGTAATTGGCAACCAATCCCTGTGGATACGATAACCGGTCTTACCACCGTATTACTTGTTTGCGACGAGGTGCACTTGCCTTTATTCTAAAAATACGCATCAAAACCCTAGCCCAGCCGCAGCCTCCAAGCGCTTCCCCCCTCTAAGAACCCCTTCAATTCTGCCATAAAACAACAACTTATACCAATCAGTTCTGCGCTCGCTCGCGAGGCGAATGGCCTCTAGTGAGGCGAATATAAAAAATCTCGTCTTCAGGATTGGAACTCTCGCGAGGCGAGACACTGTTCGCGTGGCGAGATAGAACAGGTTGCATTTTCTGGCACAGTCATCAGTCAGGCTCGCGAGGCTAATTGGGATTCGCGGGGCGAAACTTTAGAATTCTGCTTGGCTCAATTTCTTCTCTTTTCAAGCTCTAAAATCATCCAAGCTTCATTATGGCCAAATCTGCACAGTTTTCCTTAAGTTCCTGCAAAATAACACCAAGAAACCGCTTCACCCGTTCCAAGGGAAAAACTAATAAAAATCAAATAAAGAATGCCTAATCTATATGAAAAATGCATGCAAAAGTGTACAGAAAATATGATGTAAAATCACACTATCACGGAGATGGCGGTGACTGGAGCTCGGGGAAATGGCAGTGACTGGAGCTCGCGGAGATGTAACTGATTATCGAGGTTGGTGGAGAAAAACATAGACAAGATTATCGAGATGGGTGGAGAGAACTGATTATCGAAATGGGGACATGGCTGAGAGTGAACAACTGAACATAAGAGTTAGATTATTCAGTTTGTTTTATTTAGTATTACCGATGGCCGGTGAACAGTACCTACGGCCAGATCCGTCGAAAACGCCTCTGTCCTTTACCAACGGCCTAGTCCGTCGAAAACGCCTCTATCCTTTACCGACGGCCTTGTCCCTGGCAAATCGGTGAACGATAGCGATGGCCTTGCCCCTCACAAACTTGGCGGGAACGTTTCCCGCAAAAAATGCACCTGTCTTATCGTGGGGCTTTTCGACGGCTAGCCCGTCTGTAAACTTACCTAGGGCCATGCCTGTCGGTAAAGTGGTCAAAAATGATTATGTGCATACGGACGGGTTATAGCCGTCGGAAATGTAGAATTTCCTAGGGCCTTTTGTCCTTCGGAAAAAAGCCGTCTGAAATCTGGACATTTCTTGTAGTGTTGTGGGAACCATTTAATAAACTTTTAAGAGTTGCATCATTGAAGTCAGTGGTGGATGCAGGACCCTGGGTCATTAGGAGCAATATATTTCCCAAAAAAAAATTTATTAAGTTTAATTGTATTTTAATCCTTCTATTATTAATCATATGCAATTTTGGTCCTTGTGGTTTTTTTTAACATATTTGATCTTCCTATTTTTTCAAATTACAAATTTGACCATCTCATCCAATGTCTTCCAATTTTTTCAATGATCGATAGATAGGAACCACTGCTCTAAGCGCATAGAACCTTTGATTGAGTTTCTTCCTCCCGTCTCTCCATTTCAACATCATTCAATAGTTCCTCTATGGCATTGGTTAGTTTCGTTCCTCCTTTTAGGACCTTTTTTTGTTTCCACTAAAGGGTCATTTACCTCAAAAACTCAACAAGAGGTTCTATTCGCTTAAAGCAGTGGTTTATCTCTATTGATAATTGAAAAATTGTCAGACATTAGATGGAATGACCGAATTTGCAACATTGAAAAATAGGGGAACTAGATCTGCTAAAAAAATCATTATGACCAAAATTGCACATGGCCAATAATATGAGAACCTAGAGTGCAATTAAGCCTAATTTTTTTAAAGGCCTTAAGATTACCAAGCTATCACAACTAACCCTTTCATTAAAAAAATGTTTGCCTCTATTTAAATTTCACTTAGCAAATTATTTAAACCACTTAAAATATCTTATTTGATTAAATAAATACTTTTAATTATTAAAAATAAATATAATAGACACTAATGAAAGAGAAAAAAGTACGATGGGCTTAAGAAGAGGAAAAAAACAATTACAACTAATTAATAATAGATACACACTAGACGCTAGGCAGGAGAAACACCTTACAGGTAACAATTAATAGGGAGGGGAGCGCTAATATGGAGAGAGAAAGAACACTAGAACATGATTGAATAAGAAAACAAAGAAGGTAAGGGGTAACAGGGTAAAATCAAAAGAGAGGGTGTTGTGTAAATGGGTCAGGATAGATGCGAGAGATGAAATAGTGTAGAGGGTAGTGGGTGCAAACATATAAAGTGAGTGAGGTCAAAATAAAAAAATTTATAAGGGAGTAAATAATTTTTTTTGAATCTTAGTGGGTTCATCTGACCACCCTGAGCTATAAGTGGATCCGCCCTTGGTCGTGTAGATGGGCCAGGATAGATGAGAGAGATGAAAGAGTGTAGAGGGTAGTGGGTACAAACATGTAAAGTGAGCGGGGTCAAAATAAAAAATTTACAAGGGAGTAAATAATTTTTTTTGAATCCGAGTGGGTTCATCTGACCACCCAGAGCTACAAGTGGATCCGCCCCTAATTGAAGTGCATAGTTACTTAAAGTAGTATGAAGTAAAAAGTGATAAGGTGATATCGTCTGACTCGTAAAAAGTAAAGTTAAACAACTTCAAATAAATTGCATCATTGAAGATACTCTTACTGTCTGTTTGGATAAACCTCATAATCACATTTGACCGGCCAAAATTACATTTGATACCTCAAAAGCCATTTCAACAATAACTAAACCTATTTGTTATCGAAAGTGTCAAATAAAATCAATTTTATGATGTCTAGAATAGATTTTAAGAGAAGAAAAAAGTTTCTAACTTTTCTGTTGACTATATGAGTGAGATCCATAACTTTTCTTTTTATTATTTATACTTTAAAAATGATTTTTTATTTATAATTCAAATAAAATCAATTGTTCTAATATCAGTTTTAAAATATCATTATCAAATACAAATCAATCTTTTTAACCACGAATTTTCTAAAAACAATTCTTTTAAGATCATTTTCTTTAAAATCTAATTTTATCGAAAGTATAAACAAACGGACGTTGTTAATAGAACTTGAATTGGGGATAGTGAAAGGCGATAATCAGGAATACGCTTCTTTCTTCTTCTATTTTTTTTTTGGCCAAACAAACCTACTGCTTGACTGAAATTTTTGAACACAAATACTATGTTATCCCATATTTTGGAATTCCAAGTACTGATGCTTAATACCGATTCATATACACTCATAGTCCACTCAATTGCTAGATTAAGACTTCTTTATATTATGGGAAATATTGTTTAGTTATTGTTGTCCAACTAGTTTTCAACGCTGTACGATCTCACGAACAAAGCAGCAATAGGTCGCGAATTCGTTTGCCTGAGGCGTGTAAGCACCCTGCACTCAAGTTTTTTATTCGTGTGATGTTGCAGATGTAGATGTTTTCTGGTAAGCTTTCTAAAATTAATCAATTTTCACAAAAAATATAATTTAATTAAAGTCCAAAAAATTATAAAGTCCATTTATCGTATGTACAAGGAAGGCAATACAATTCTATTGCACACAAACTCATTCCTCTCATAAGGCTGAGGCATATGTAAGCACATTGCACTCATGTTTTTATCCGCATGATGTTGCAAATTTAGATGTTTTCTGATAAGCTTTCCTAAATTAATTAATTTTCACAACAATTAATTTAATTGAAGTCCAAAAAACTATAAAGTCCCTTTATCGTGTGCACAAGGGGCCCAATACAATAGACAATTCTATTGCACACAAACTCATTCCTCTCATAAGCATGAGGTTTGTGTAAGCACACTGCACTCAAGTTTGTATCCACGTAAAAAATAATTAATTTAATTAAAGTCCAAAAAGCTATAAAGTCCCTTTATCATGTGTACAAGGGGGCCAATACAATTTTATTGCACACAAACTCATTTCTCTTATAAGCCCTTTCCAAAGATAAAGACACGCACTCACAAGTTAGCTATAAACTCTTAAAAGAGAAGTAGAGAACCAACTCCAAGCAATGTGGGACATTGAACTTTTGAAATGCATCACAAAACTACAACAATTATATTTAACAAAATGCCGTGCCAGAATGGACACTGTTCAATTGCACTATTAGGCTTTGTACGGCGTATATCCTCTTTGTGACAATTCCCCTGTATCTGACCGTTCTTCCACCGAACATAATGTAACCTGAACCATCTAATTCCGTGTTCAAAAGTACATATAGAGCACTTATCTTATTCTAAGATTTAGTTTGATTTAGATTATGTCTGTTTATGTTAGGATTTAGCTATATTTTATCTGTAGTTATATTTTATGTCTGTTTATGCACTAAAGTTTTTATTCGTGTGATGTTACAGATGTAGATGTTTTTCGGTAAGCTTTCTACAATTAATCAATCTTCACAAAAAAAATAATTTAAATTAAAGTCCAAAAAACTATAAAGTCCCTTTATCATGGGATGGGTGGGGTGGGGTGGGGTGGGGTGGGGGTTTATAAACCTTGAGGGGGGCAGTACAATTCTATTGCACACAAACTCATTTATCTCATAAGGGGCGGACCCACGTTCATTTCACTCATTTTTTTTTTAAAATTATAAGCATCTTGTATGCATATTTTGTTGCCCCCCATAGCACCCAAAATTGCACCCATGCCATGCCACTTACCGAGTCTCTTTCTGATACTCTCCCAGCTTAGCATCGTGGTCTGTGCCACACTGCCACTCTACGGTTCTGACTTCTGCAGATTTGCAACAAGGAAGAGGAGGATAAATTGATATTTTAATGCTATTTTTAATAAGAATAATAATAAATGGATATATTTTTTTGGACATAAGTATAGGCTTTATATGTTTTTAGTTTGTTTTCAAGTATTAAATATATATGATGAGAGAGATAAAATAATAAACAAATATAAATATGTAGATATATATGATGTTGGACACAAAAAATATGTTCATCTATCATTACTTTTTTAATAAAGTACTTCCAAAAGTTTCTCATAATGGACAGTCTTTTAATAATTGATATAATTATGAAAACTTAAAAATATGAACACATATTTAAAATATATATATATATATATATATATATATATATAACAGAATTATAAATTAAACCAATCTAAATACCACAAAATTCCATTAGTATAATTCAGATATAAGCAATATTGCTTATAAAAAAAAAGATATAAGCAATATAACTCAAGAGTTATGCTATTTTGATACTAAAATTTGATATCATGGGGGACACCCTAGTTTTGAGTAGGTTGTTTATCACTTTACTTTTTCTCTCTCTTTATTTTATTAGTTCACAACCTACTCAAAATTAGGTTGTCCCCTTGATGTCAAATTTTGGTGTCAAAATATCATAACTCAAATAGAAGGTTTTACACTATGTGTCTTGACTCTTGATGATTCATTAGAGAGTGTGCCTCCACGTGTTGCACTCACGCATTGCTTGCATAGTAGGGAGATTAAAGAAAACAATAACATAATAAATTTGTTTAAAGAGCCCTTTGATTTTAATTTACAGTGTATTCTTTAAACTTTTGATTATCATAATTTGTGTTTATAATTTTATGTGAATATTTATTTATCCCATTTGATTATTGTTTTTAAAATTGGTGATAAATTTTAATGACTGGATTTGAGACTTACATCATTGATATACGTAGCAATGTTGAATTTGTATTTTTGAAAGGAATCAATAATCTTTTAGAGAAGTTGGTTGAAATTGAAAGACGTATAGTTTATCCATTAGTTTATTTCTTTTGAAGTTAGCGATGATTTTTCATGTTGTCCCGGCTATCGTAGAAAGAGCATTTTCTGCTGTGAAGATTGTTTAAAATATGTTGCGTAATTGAATGAGAGATACATAAATGAATGATTGTCTAGTGACTTATAATCTCATATTAAGAGAGATGTGGTTAATAATATTGACAATAAGCTTATCAATCTACGGTTTCAAAACATGAAATCACGTTTATGAATAGTTATAAGATATGTAATTTATTTGATTAAATATATTAAAACTTTATGATTTTAACATTTATGTCTTTATTTTCATATGTATGATAATAATTATTATTAATTTTTTCTAGAAGAATATTGCCCCCACTGTGTTAGGGTCTTGGATCCGTCAATGCTTTAGTATGTGTTTAAGGGATGACCAAGGAACTTTCGTTTAGCAAAGACTGAGTGGAGTGTCCTTGAGCTTCAGGTCCACGAAGGAGAGGCTTATGCTTTTCTCCTAGCAATCAACTGGATTTTGGATCTGGGTGTTGAGAAAGTATGTTTTGAGCTGGACTGTAAAGTGGTCGTAGATAGTATCAGGCAACCAAAGGAAGATGTCTCTAATTTTGGTGCCATCATTCTAAATTGTTGACAGTTGCTCCTTCATTCTCCAAATTTTGTTGTTGGGTTTGTTAAGTGACAAAGTATAAGTAATGTCGGTTGTTGATAGACTTGCTAGGGTGACTACTTTGTATCCTGGTCTCCATGTTTTTTGAGACCATTCCAACTTGTATTGTGGTTCCTATTTCCAATGAAATGCATTGAGCTTAGGCTTAATTGTAGTTTTGGTCCCCTTACTATTGGTCATGTGCGAATTTGTTCCCTAAAGTCTGTTTCGTGCACATTTGGTCCCTCTGTTTTTTCAATGTTGCAAATTTGGTATTTTTGTCATTATCTGTCAATTTTTCAATGATCAACATAGATGAATGACTCCTTTAAGCACGTACAGAATTACTGCTCTAAGCGCATGTAACCTCTTTTTTGAGTTTTTGTTGTAAATGATCATGTGGGAGAAACCAAAAAATGTCCCGAAAAGGAGGGACAAAACCAATAAATAGCATAGAAGAACCATTGAATCATTATAGATCGAAGACACAAAGGAGTGAGAACATCAATCACAAGTTGTGTGTGCTTAGAGAAGTTGTTTCTCTATGTTGATCATTGAAAAAATTGACAAACATTGGATAGAAGGACTAAATTTGCAACATTGAAAAAGCATATTGATCAAATGTGCACGAAAAAAACTTCAAGGATCAAAATCATACATGACCAATAGTAGGGGACCAAAACTGTATAAAAACTTACTTAACTTGATTTTTTAATCTATATAGACTTGGTCTCTTTAGCAAACAAACTAACAAAGTAGATTTAGACTTTAAGAAATGACTTTTTAATTATATAAGTTAAGGTTAAGGCTAGTAGCTTTTGAAAAATTCTTGACCTATACATATTAGCCTATTTATTTAAAATTATATATATATATATTTATAATATTTATAAACTTATTTAATTATATATTATGTAATATAATATTTTTATTTCATATACAATAATAATTTAGTTGTAGACCGAAGATAAAATTACTTGGAGGTTGTATCTATTCAAAAATTTAAAGTGTTAGGAGTTAATCAGGGTCTAGTCCACATAAAATGTATGTGACTCAGTTGATTGCGTGAGCTAAGCTGAATTTGAATCCCACATATCACATTCTTGGGGACGAAAGAAGAACCTTAGGTCATCTTTATCCCATCATCTCATATTTTTACTTTTAGGAGTTCTTGAAATGGGTCTCACATTTACGTATCACTCATTTTTACTTTTTATAACTTAAGTACTTAATCTCTCTTACCCAACAACTTTAAAATAAAGTTCCTAAATAGATCCTAACGATGATCCCACATCCTTAATATATTGTATATTTGTTTCCACGGTCCAATACTCCAATCTGTTTTTTTAAATAAAAAAAAAAGATTTGACAGTTGGCCCACTCAATGAGATAAGCATTGGTTCTTTTACAGGCAACCCAACTAGTCAAGCACCAATTGAAAAATTGACTCCAATAATAGAAGTAGTTAAGCACATGTCTCTATTAAGCAAGATTCTTTGGGGTCAATGGAGATGATCTTAATTGTGATTAAACACTTGAGTGGAGAATAATCTCATATCAAATCCAAAAGATCTAAGCTTGTGAAATACTATAGGAATCCATTGAGAGTCAAAAGTCATAATTACTGTGAATTCAAAAAAAAAAAAAAAAAACTGGGGCTAGTCTACAAGTTTTTCAAGTTAGAGTTAATTAAAACAGAGGTCTGTGTCCTATAAATGTATAAGCATTGTGTTTGACGAGAATGAATAGCTATGCATTGCAGTTTGAGATAGCGTTTGTTTCATGAAATATTCTACTAGGATCTTGTTAACGAGTATATTAAAAATATTAGTTAAGTAATTTTTAAAAGAAAAATTTATATTAAAAAATTAAGTGTAATATTTTTTAAAAATATTAAATACATAATTTTTCATATAAATTTTTCTTTCTTAGTTTCTTAAATAATACCCCGAGTGTTAGCATTCTCCATTTTATTATTAGATAAATTACATTCTTGAAAATCTCTCATTCTCATACATATTTCTTTTTCGCCTCCACACTTGGAATAATTTTTTCCATTTTGATTCACTAATTTTATTCATAAGTTTCTTTTATGTATAAGAATAAATTTTTAAAACTTATACCAAATATAAAAACTTTTATTCTCGTTCTAACATTTTCGGGAATATTAACATAAAACAAATATAAAACGCTGAAAGCTCTTTCCACACAACAGCAAACATAAAAAAACATGACATAGATCTTTAATTTATGCCATGCTCTAATTAATCTGATGCAACATTTGGAATACCTATTGTTAAAAAATAATAATAATTGGAATGCCTATTAAATTAAATAATATGAGATCAAGGTCTAAAAATAGCATGGAGCATTTCGAGTAGTTGCGATGACAATATTACCGAGTGAGCGTGACACAACGCGTATATGCCTATATGGAAGGCTTTATAGGATTAAAGTGTTTTTGGATTCTGACGAAAGTCATCATTTATATTGTCACTTTTATAAAAACACCATATTATATGTGACACTAACATAAATTTAGCGAAAAAAAATATTTGTGGACGGAGTAGATTTTATGTACTAATCTTTTCATTAATCTAGTTTATACAAATTATGTAAATTTAAATTTGTAGAAAATTTCTCGTACTTGTAGTGAAATAATTAACAATAATATCACATTGTCAACAAATGCAACTCGAAGTGCTAAAAAAATGAATTTTGAAATGAAACATAGATATCTCAATATAAGTATAGAACAAAGCTAGAATCCAAAACAAAGTGTAAAGTATTAAGTGTTTAAAAATAAAATAAAATTGAGGGGACCCGTTAGCTTTGGTTACATTAGGTGCCGCCTGCGGTTGGCTCATGCTTTTGGATGCAGCTCCTCTCTACGTCTCTTTCTCTCTCATTAGGGGTATAATGGGCCGGTTTGATTCGATTTTAGGTGGGGAAAAAATCCGAACCAATCAAAATTGAACTGTTTGGTTTGGTTTTCTTTGTTTTTTACTACAAAACCGAACCAAACCAAATCGATGAGGTTCGGTTTGATTCGGATCGGGTGTTCGGGTCACCTATTAAAAAATGAAAAAATGAAAAAAAACAGAATGCATTAAACAATACTGAACAAAAACCTAGGTCCCTGAGTCCCTCATCTCTGCATTAAACAATACTAAACTCCGCTGTCGCTACCATTTCTTTCTGCTTCATCTTCATCTCTGCATCTACATCTCTGCTTCACCTTCGTCTCCGCTTCATCAGATCTCTTCGAGTTCGGCGCGGCCTCGATGGAGAATGGAACCACGACGGCGAAGAAGCACGACAGTGAAGCACTGAAGGTGAATCATGAACACGATGCAGTGAAGCACGAGTGCACGACGGCGGAGGAGAAGCAGTGAAAGCGAATTGCGAACACGAAGCAGTGAAGCACGAGTGCACGACGGCGAAGAAGCAGTGAAGGCTGTAAAGATGTATAATTAGAATATTGTTAATTCTGTTAGTATTATTGTTAGCTATCTGTTAGTGAGACTTATCTAATAACAACTTTCAGTTATAGTCTCACCCTTGCTGACATTGCTATATAATGCAATGCATCTTCTCTCTGTAAAGCAATTCCATTGAGTGAAAAGTATTATTCAGATAAAACATTTTCTTCTTTCTTTCTCAACCCTCTTCCTCTCTAAGTGCTCGGATACCTTTATGGTACCAGAGCTTCAACTCCAGACATGGGTGAAGCTTCTGGGTCCAAATTCATGGCACAAACTTTTGCCAATCCTATTGCAATTAAGCCAAATGAGGATAATTTCCTTCCCTGGAAACAACAAGCTCTTTTCACCATCAAAGGATTCAAATTGAAGAAGCATATCGAAGGAAATGGTGGAAAACATAGGGAGTATCTCACGGAAGAAGATAGAACCAGTGGAAAGATCAACGATGGGTTTAGTAATTAAGAACAATAAGATCAATTACTAGCTTCATGGCTCTTAGCATCAATGACAGAAACCCTTCATACAAGAATGGTAGGGTGCGAATATTCTCATCAAATATGGAAGAAACTTGAGGTATTCTTTGCATCTCAAACTAGGGCAAAAATAGTCAGCTAAAGATTCAATTGAAAGGGGCCAAGAAGTCAAGAAATATTCTATCAAGAAAATTGTTGACACTCTTGCAGCTGTTGGCTCACCTATCAGTACAGAGGATCACATTGAGGCCATCCTAAATGGGTTACTGTAATGCCCCGATTTATGTGTCCTTCTGTAGCAGTAAATACATGTGTATATGTGTTTATTTTTTGATAAAATACAAAGAGTGATTTTAAATAAACTAAAATCATTTTCTAATGTTGGTTTATCTTATGAAGTCACGGTTAAATTTTTGGTTAAAAATTCAGACGAAAGCCGGTCTGCGTTTTCACTGCCAGCACAAGTTTACTCAGTAGAAAACCTATTTTTGAACCATGAACGAAACGGTTAGTGTTTTTGTGATGTTTTGTGTGATATTGGAAATTTTCTAAAATTTGAGTTCGGAAATAAAATATAATGTTTATTCCGGATGAAATACGATCGGAAACTTGAACTGGATACACAATGGAGCAGAAAAGGGAGCCCAAAAGAAGTGAAGTGATTTGATGGGATGTGATGGACATAGGTTATGACACACTCCAAAAGTGTAATCATCACACTTTTCAAATTATATCATATTATATTCTAAAAACCTATTTTTCTCTTTCCTCTTCAACCAAACAAGGCATAAGACCAAACTTGCTCTCCAAGCTCTTCCCTCTCTCCTCTTGGACGTCCCACTCCCCTCTCCCCCTATAAATACCCATTTCATTTTCTCTTCATCACTTTCCTACTTCTTCACTTTCTCATTTTTAAGTTTCTAACATTTAAAGTTTCCATTTTTACTTAGTTTCAAGCTTCAAGTTCTTCATATTTTTTCTTTCTAGTTTCAAGGGTAACACTCTCATACTCTTCTATTGCAAGTTTTACACTTATTTCATGAGTTTACTTTATGTCTTCTTAAAATGTTCTTAAAGCTCTTATAACTTCTAAAATCTCTAGAAAATGGTAGAAAACTCTGTTTGAGTTGAAACCAATTTCTATGAACTTCTATTAATCTCTTCTTTCATATTCTAAGAGCTTGTATCAAACAAACATCTCTAACATATTTTTCCAAGGATGACCGAAACTATGTATTAGTGGCCTAGGAAGTTTTGTTTCAACTTTTTGAAAGATGATCATGTATTTGAGCTTCTAGATACCTCTTGATGTTAAATCTAAAGTCTTGGAAATTTTGAAAATTCCTAGATTGTTGATCCCATGATGACCGAATCTAGTAGGTTGTGGACCTAGGATGTTTTGTTCTCATTTTCCAATATGATCATGGACTTGAGCTCCTTAATACATTTGGATGCTAAGTCTGAGAGATTGGAAAGTTTAAAGATTTCTAGCCTATTTATCCTATGATGGTCGTGATCCTAGGATGTTTTTTTTTTCATTTTCCAATATGATCATGGACTTGAGCTCCTTAATACATTTGGATGCTAAGTCTAAGAGATTGAAAAGTTTAAAGATTTCTAGCCTATTTATCCTATGATGGTTGTGAACCTAGGATGTTTTGTTTTCATTTTCCAATATGATCATGGACTTGAGCTCCTTAATACATTTGGATGCTAAGCCTAAAGATATTAAAGATTTCTAGCCTATTTATCCTATGATGGTTGTGAACCTAGGATGTTTTGTTTTCATTTTCCAATATAATCATGAATTTAGACTTCTTGGTATCTTTTAACGCTAAATATAAGAGCTTAGAAGGCTTGTAAATTTCTAGCCTACTTATACTATAGAGGCCGAAACCCTAAGCATGGATTTAGTGGGATTTTGTTCTACCTTTGTAAAGTGAACCTTAGTTATGAACTCCTAACACTTAAGGATCATTAATCAATGAGTTGTATTCTCTTTTGAAAACCTTTAACCCTATTTTATGCCATGGTTGAACCTATACCTTCTTGGTTTAGTGTTCTTGGTTAACTTTTAACTTGTGGTTTTGTGTTCATAAACCTAGACTTTCGTCGCGGAGTAGACGAGGACATTCGTAGTACACTTCCTCAAGCATCACGTACCTTTACCTTCGCAAAAGGTAAGAAGGGACAGCCTGAGGGATATTCAATAGGTATGTGCATGTGTATGTGGTTTGCTCGATTTATTTGAATATTGTTATTAGATTGAATCAAAGTTTGATTGTTTTGTATATTTGAAATGTTGTGATAACTGTTCGAAGTTGATCCTTACTTGATTTAAAGTGTTGTGAATCATATATGTTATGAACTGTCATTAACTGTTATATTGTTGACTGAGATTATGATGATATTGATTGATGTCTGAAAAGCCTAACGTTAGTCGGTGCTCAACTATTCATATGATTAAAAGCCTAAATAAGGTTCAAATAGAACTTTGAAAGTAATGGTATTCATTTTAAAATGTTCTTTAGAAAAGTATGTGTTTTGGAAAGTAAGTGATCTTACTTGTATTTATTTCGGAAGGACCAAACTTTGGAACTTGTGTTAAATAATTTCAAGTTAAAGGAAATTATTTCCTTACAAACTAAGTTTTTGTACAAGAGAAAATCATTTAGAAAATATGTGTTTTTACGGAAGGAAAAGCCTTTGGAAAATATTTGATCTTAAATAGAGATGATTTTAAGAAATGGATTTCAAGAGAAAATGGATTTCTTATAATAGTTTACAAATGATTTTCCAATGAAAATATTTCCTGTAAAGAAATACTTTCGAAAATATTCCGGTAACTTGGATGGGTTACCGAGGTTTTATTTTGGTATTTGATTTTCACTGAACGAAAAGTAAGAACATGTGAAATCAAATCTAGTATATGAGATGTCGGAATACTAGTATTATGTAATTTACACGTAGATCTTTGATCCGTGTCATGTTGTTGTGGACTGTGTGTCCTAATTACATTGTTGTGGACTGTGTGTCCTAATTACATTGTTGTGGACTATGTGTCCTATTCACGTTGTTGTGGACTGTGTATCCTAATCATGTTGTGATAAACGTTATTAAGGTGAATGTTGTTTTCTATTACCACAAGTCTTGACTGGTGCATCGATCTAAGGTGTTGTGATTGAGCACTCGGACTGAGTGTCCTGTGTTGATGTTGAGTAATTTCAAGTGATGAAAATTATGAATGGTCGTTAGCTTTGAGCTTCGACAAACAATGAGATTGAACACAAAGAAAACATCTTGAACGAATGTTTTTCTTCATGCATTTAGGCAGACGTGCCTCACAGGTTAGTCACTTCGTTGATGCCCAAGCAGGAGCTATTAGTCACTTCAGTGATGTCCAAATAGGGACTTTTAGTCACTTCGGTGATGCCCAAGCAGGGACTGTTATATAAGTCACGACGGTGATGTCCAAACAGGGACTTTAGTCACGACAGTGATGCCCAAGTGAGGGCTTTGAGTTTGATCAACTCTTAGAAAGATGAAGGGATCTCATGAGATTAAATTTATAGAGCCGGAATATTGAAATATCATGCATAATCTTTATAAAAGCTTATTGTGCGGGTATGACACCCATTGATATGATACTTGTTGCTTTGTCTATTAATATTTGGTAAATGTTAAAATGTTTATGTGATGCATGTATCATGCATATGATTATTGTAATCTATCCATATATTGGTATCTCACTCTTGCATATCTTCTTGTTATTCCTCTTTGCTTTTCGGCATCGCTGTATATCTATGAGTTTAGATGGATCCGAACATCCCATTGGTACCATCGGAATCGAAGACTGAGATCTTCGATGATGCGGGGAATACGGGGGCGTGGCAGATTCACCCCGGATCTACATCGGCTACCTATCATAGACCGATAACCACGCTGGAGAAGAATGTCGAGGGCGAACCATGTCACAGAGTTCAGACAGTTGAGACGAGGAAGATTGCTCTCTCACCACATTGGTATTACTTACACGTGCTACAGATGAATGGACAGCTACATGAGCACCCGCCTCTAGGGGTACCATTAACTATAGTCGAGCCGGCTTCACCAATTGAGGAGGACCCGGAGGAGGACCCCGAGGAGTACCTTGAGGATGAGACCGTGTACCACGTCTTGGGTCACGACGATGATCTTGATGTGGTGCCAGAGTATGTGCTTGATGACGATCCATATTTTTATGATTCCGACTCTCCTGATGAAGGCGGAGACGTCGTGGCCCCATCACCCGGGGTCTCTTCTTGTGGGAGTGTTCGCGGCTAGTCTTCCTTTAGGCGTTAGTAGTGGCCAGCTTAGGGGTGTATATTTTGTGGTTAGTCTGTCTCGGTCTGACTGTATTTGGCTTCTTAGAGCCACCCTTTTGATGTGTGGTTCCGGACCCTCCCCTATTTTGCTTTACTTAGTTTACAGCTGTTAACTTTATGTTCTGTAACTCTGTTACTAATGGCCATCCTGATCAGGCCCTAGTTTCTGTACTAAACTCTGAATCCCACTAGGATAGATTATATATATATATATATATATATATATATATATATATATATATATATATATGATGTTTACATTTCATGTTCTGAGTGTTCATCACTTACCCTTATTTAAAAAAAATCACCAATTTGAGAATACTCACTTATTAAGAAAATATCATTTACCGGAAGCAACCGGAAATTTAATTATTTTATTTTCCGCAACGGGTAACAAAGTGACGCCCCAGTTTAGGGCGTTACACTTACCCTCAGAATATGAATCCTTTGTGACATCAGTTCTTTCAAGAACAGATCCCTATACAGTCGAAGAAATTGAATCGCTCCTCATGTATTAAGAAGATAGGATGGAGAGGCATAAACTGCAAGAATCCCATTCAATCTCTTTGCAAAATATGCAAGCAAATTACATTAAATCCCAACAATCCTTCAGAGGTCGCGGAAGATTTAACAACAGAGGAGGTCGTTTCTAATATGGAAACCAAAGAGGCAGAGGAAGATACAACAACCAAGGAGGAAGACAGTTTGGTCCAGATGAACAAGGGGGAACAAACCCAAGTGCCAGGTATGTCGCAAATATGGACATACTGCCCTGCAATGCTACCATCGATTCCACCCCAAATATCAGGATGAATCCTATCAACAAACACCTAATGAGCAGTCCAATAATTCCTCTGCAATGATGATTGAATTGGGAAATTTAGAAGATCCGAGCACATCCACGCTAGCTTTTCCTGAAACTCTGTATGACTCATCATGGTACCCAGATTCAGGAACTACAAATCATGTAACTCCTGATTCCTCTAATCTGATGCAAAAGATTCCCTACAATGGTGACAGTAAGGTCAAGGTAGTTAATGGCACCTCTACTAATATTCGACATATAGGTAAATCACATTTCTTTCTAACAAAGAACTCTACAAATCCTTTATTTTTGTCTAATATTTTACATGTTCCTAATATTTCCAAGAATTTAATAAGTGTGTCTCAATTTGCAAAAGAAAATAAAGTTATCTTTGAATTTCATCCTGACAAGTGTTGTATTAAATCACAGGGAACTAAACAAGTCCTCTTGGAAGGCAAGCTCAAAGATGGGCTTTATGCATTTGATGAGATACATATCCATAAATCACCCCTTTATCTTAGAAATTTTTCTTCTGTTTTACATGATACAACTCTGTGTAATATGAATGCTTCTTCATGTAGTTCAAATAAGCACTCTTTTCTTTCCACTTGGCATGCTAGGTTAGGACATGCTTATTTAAAAGCGGTATCCACTATTCTAAATAAATGTAATATTCAACATTCAATCAATAAAATGCAGGGTGTTTGTGAATTTTGTTGTATGGGGAAATCTCATAAATTACCTTTTTATGATTCTTTGACTGTTTATACTCAACCTTTACAACTTATATATTATGATATATGCGGGCCAGCTCTTTTATCTTCTACAAATGGTTCTAGATACTATATTCATTTCTTAGATGCTTATTCAAAATTTACATGGATATATCTCATTCAATACAAATCTCAGGCTCTAGACTGTTTTAAACACTTTAAGACTATGGTAGAAAATCAATTAGGCCTCACTATTAAAACTTTCCAATCAGATGGAGGAAAGGAATACAGTCCCTTTGCTGCTTATCTAAATCAATTTAGTATCATTCATAGATTTAGTTGCCCTTATACTCATGAGCAACAAGGTTCAGCTGAAAGAAAGCATAGGCATATAGCTGAAATGGGACTCTCAATGCTTGTCAATGCTTCCATGCCTCTAAAATTCTGGGGAGAGGCTTTTCAAACTGCTACTTATGTGATAAATAGATTGCCTACTCCCACTTTACATCACAGTACACCTCTTGACACCTTGTTTCATCCCACACCTGATTATCAGGCCCTAAGAGTGTTTGGCTCGACCTGTTATCCTTATCTAAGACCCTATAATAAACATAAAATTGAGTTTAGATTTGAACAACGTGTGTTCCTTGGATATAGTACCAAGCATAAAGGTTATCTGTGCCTCTCCTCTAATGGCAAGGTTTAAATTTCCAGGCATGTTAAATTTGATGAGACTCGTTTTCCTTTTAAAACTAACCCTAAGTTTACTATGCATAGTATTCCTTTCCTTGCTCATAATCCTGCCCCTCCTATGCCTATTCCTTCTATTCATATTGTTACTAAATCTAATTCTACTGCTTCTGTTTTGCCACATGTTTTTGAACCTGACACTTTTTCTACACCTGAGGCACCTGGACATGACTCCAACACTGATGCAGTCTTGGATGCTTCCCCTACTGCTTCTTCTTCTGACTTGCACTATGCTGTCAGTACACCACAGGCAGCTCCAGCAACTCCAGCAGTTCAGAATTCTCACCCTTGAAGTTGACAAAGGCAAACACAAGAAGGGTGGTTGCTGTCAGTACACCACAGGCAGCTCCAACAGTTCAGAATTCTCACCCTTGAAGTTGACACGGGCAAACGCAAGAAGGGGGTTGAATTTTGTTTGTTAATAATTTTTGCAAATAACATTTTTCAAAACTGATTTTCTCACACGAGGATATTTAAAACAGATGTACACACTGTAAAATAACTTTTGAAACTTAACAAAAGCAATATCAAATCCCCACAATCAGTATAAACAAATAAAGTTGTAAGAGTACAGGGTTAGAAGATTCACACAAGATGTTTTATCCTGGTTCACTCTCTTCCAACCAAGAGCTACGTCCAGTCCCTTCTACTTGAAGGTTTTTCTCCACTATTTTCCAAATAGATTACAACCAAGTATTAAACACCTCTCCAGACTACAAGTATTTCTTTCTTACCAAGCCTCTTCAGGCTCTAACTCTAACAAAGAGATTTAACTTATGATCTTCTTAACTCACTATGTGTGAGGATATGAAAGCTTAAGATCAATTGAATATTACAACAATATTCAAACTAAAGAATACAGACTCTTGCTCTTGAAAGAATATTAGAATGAGTGATTACCGATTGGCAAAAGTTGTTCTTCAGGACTTGAGGTCTTTTATTAATAGTGACCTTCTTCTTCACTTATATTTCTTCAATGGTTATTTTGAAAATTCCCGTTTAGAGATAGCATTGAATGCATGATATCCGTTGTGATTGATAGCTTGATTGTGGCAAAAACTTTCTTTCCTCCTTTGTGTACAATCCAGCTTTTTCCAGCAGTAAAGAAGAATTCGTACAAGTCACTTTCATTTCCTCATTGTACTATTTGCTTTTTGTATTTCCTCGATGGTACTATGATTTTCTCACAAGGAAACAAAGCATTAATCGGATAAAACAAATGGAAAGAACAAATATTCTATTGAATTAAATATCAATCATTAGAAATAAATTCATTGTGGATCAGATTGCATTTATTCATTTTTAGAACAACATATACATAAGAGATAGAAGCTCGTCTATTCAAAAATCTCCGTCCACACAGTTATGTGTAAGAACGAAGTCTATTCACTCTTTCATTTAACTCGTCCACTGACGTGGCATATTCTCTCGTCTACTATCAAGTCTTTGGACTTGCTATATCTTAGTGAGTTGTCTTGATCTCCGTCTAGTGACGTGGCAATTAGAATTCATCTACTGACGTGGCAAGTTAAAACTAGCCTATTTGATTTTAAACTTAAACTCCGTCTAGTAAACATTTAGTGCCTCGTCTACTTAAAGAAACCGGTCTACTCAATTAAATAAATAAATAACTTTACCAAAACATTGAGTAGCCCGTTTACACGGGTGGACATGTATTTCTCTTTATGAGTCCAAGCAGATACATATGAAAAGTTATTCTAAGTTTCCATGTCTTATAATTTTAAGTGTTCCTGCATAACTAATGAGCACATGTTAGATTTCAACTAACACTTTGCCCAGTAAATTTAATCCTTTTGTTACCATCAAAACATAGAGATTATTTAATCCAAAACCACTTTGGTTCCAATAATCTCCCCCTTTTTGATGATGACAAAAACTAATTAAATTTGAGTAGCAAAGTCTAAGAGAGCTTACAGAGCTCCCCCTAAGGCAAAGTATTCAAACTTTTAATCAGGAAAAGCATAAGACAGAAATTCAGCAGCACATGTAATAACTTATCAGATCAGTGCAACTACTTATTAGTTAAGTATAGTATTAGTCCTTTTAAATTCTTTATCAACTTTAAACAAAATTTAGAGCAATTGAAAGTATATCATATCAAACAGTATCAGAGCTATATAGTATCAGAGCAATCTAGATAGATATATAAGAATAATAGTTATATTAGCATAGCAAATCATGTCAAAGTATAAACAGAAGGAGACATGCATATGTAGACAAGTATATACTTTTCAAAAACGGACTTTTCATATTAAATTTAATTCTCTTTCCTTTATCCCTCTTTTTTGTCATCAGACAAAAAGGTAAAAGGAGTGGACCATCATTGTCAGTATAGGAAACAATAAAGGAAAAGCCTAAGAAGCGGGTGGAGGTGGAGGAGGAGGATTTGGATTTGGATTTGGATTTGGTGGAGGAGGAGCAATCTGAGTTTGTAGATTTTGTCTCTGTTGGAATTGAAGCATGATGTTCATCATCTGGTTCATCATGATGTTTGATGGAACCAGGGCTTCAGCTACCTGCTCTTTCACTTGTTCTTTGACCTCACTCTCTACTTTTTCATCTATAATTCTACCAATAATTTCTTCAAAGTTTGGAGGCAGTGAGAGTGAGAGTCTTGAGCTTTCAGCACTATCCTGAGCATAGGCTTGACTTGGAACATCATCTAAAGCTCTTGAAGTCGGAGGTTGTTCTGTTGG
The DNA here is from genome assembly GCA_030762895.1 of Sophora flavescens. Taxonomy (NCBI): domain Eukaryota; kingdom Viridiplantae; phylum Streptophyta; class Magnoliopsida; order Fabales; family Fabaceae; genus Sophora; species Sophora flavescens. The sequence goes on from CM061068.1 coordinate 33,908,211, forward strand.
ATGAGTGACAGTTAGAGCCAGTGGTTGAGAAGAGTGCTTCTCATGAGTGCTTTGTCTAGGAATGGACTCAGTAAATTCTTTAACCTCAGCTGCAGGTTGAACTACTTCAACTTGAGGACCAAACTTCACTTCTTCAACGGCCATGTCCTCAATGATGATTTCATCTTCTGTGTGTTCTGATGGTGGAGAGGATGGAGATGAAGCAACATATTACAGCACTGGTGGAGGCGACTCCTTTACCCAATGGATAGGGTCCTCTTCAAAAATAGGACTAATGACAGGAATGCCAAAGATGTCCTTATAGATAAGGAATCTGCAATAAGCAAGGTCATACTTCCCTCTGACTTTAGGAATAAATTTCTTTTCTTCAACAGTCAGTCCAGAGGAGGAAGATTCCTGTGCACATGCCACCATGTGAGTCCTCCAAATTTCCACAGCAACATCCTCTTGAATATCTTCAGTTGGTTGAGTCAACCAGTAATCAATCATATTTTAGTCAGTGAGATTGATTGTAGCTGGATTGATTATGCAGTTGTCAGGAGAAGGCATCTTGCCAGTGTTTCTCTGCTTCTTCTTGTCCTTGTCTTTATTAAGATCAATCATGGGTAGCCTAGGACAGATCATGTATGGCCTTATACTAATCTTGGTTTTCTCATTATGTCTTAGCTACGTTGGAGGGACAAAGTTTGCAGCTCTGTCAATTCTAAAGTGGTTAAACTCTCACTTCAGCATCTCATACATCAATGTATCAACAAAGTCAGCAGCTCTTCCATAGGTGCTAGGATGTCTGAAGGTAGTCCACTTGGTATTTCTGTCCATGATGAATGGAATGTGCCTGAATGATCTGGATCGTTTGTAGATCACATTGGTGAGATCCTTCTTGGTAGGGTTTGTGTGCCAATCAGAGATGATGTGTCTCTCAACTCCTTCAGTGAAGGGCTTGAAGGGTGTAAATTTTATCAGGTTTGGATAGATTTTTATGGAAGGAATTTCTTTAGGGGTAGGTGAGTAATGAGTGGTCCAAGGTGATTGTACAGTTTGGATGGTGGAAGGTCAGTGGGAATGTCAGGGTGAGGTGAATGCCAGGGGTAGATGACAATTTTAGGTTCATAGTCATACTCAAGCAGGGGATAGAAAGGTCTGGTAGAGACAGGTTTAGGTTCATGTTTGTGATACAAGATCTTCCAATCTCTTTTTACTTTGGCCCGGTTTTTAGCTTGGCCATCATAGTAAACAGAGGGTGGAATGTAGGGAAATCTGATTTTTCTATTTTTGGGAAAGGGGGCTCCTAGTATGATTCCATTATCTGGTTGGTTGAACCAGGGGTCGTTGGCAGGGATGATAGGTTGGAATGTTCGTCTTGTGGGTGAGGCTATTTGTGGTTGGTCTGGTGAGGAATTTGTTTGTGGTGAAGGTAGGGATGGAATGTAGACATCATCAACAACATTCCTATTTTCAGAACTAACAGGCAAAGACTCAAGACTAGACACTAGGGCATCTACTGCTAATTGAACAAGGTCATTAGCAGGCATAATTACCTCGGTAGCCTTGGGTTTCCTGACTGGTTGCCTTCTGATTTGAGTTGAAACAGGCACAAAGGCCTCAGCAGCAATGACGGCAGCAGTATCAGCAGAAGTCTTCTGCTTCTTCAGGATGGTATTGTTAGGAACTCTGTCCTCATCAGCTTCCTCATCCTCATTGTGTGAGAGGATGATTCTTATTTGCCTCTTCTGAGCAGGAGCAACAGTAGGTTCCCTAATTACAATGCCACCAGCTGGCCTCTTGGGGGTAGGTTTCCTTGCTGCAGTGGTCTTCTGCCTAGTTCCTCTTTTTATACCTAGGAATTCAATATTGTTGGCCTCAATCATTTCTTCCTTGATCTTCATTACTTCTTCTGCCTTGGCCACAGCAATTTGCTTGTAAGTACACAGTTATATGCCTGAGAGATTGCTTCTCCCAAAATCAGTAGCTGACATCCCTTTCTCAGTTAGAATCTTGTTCTGCTCTTCCTTAGACATTGCAGCAAGGACATCATAAACACCTTGATGCCTAGAGATTTTTGACAGAAGATGAGTGTAGGGAATGGCATAGAGATTCCGTCTATTTTGAATCGCATGTTTGAACCTTTCAAACAGAATCCAAGGAAGGTTGATTTTGGTTTCCCATAAGAGATTGCACAGGCAGAATTTGTGAAGAGCGGAGAGGTTGTCCTTGGAGCCAGTCTTATGTAGGACAGTCTTGTTCAGAATCTGATGGACAATTATGATTTCATCCTTCATTTCAGCAGACTTCTAGGAGTGAGTTCTTACAGTGTTTTCCTTCATTAGGGTAACAACAATGGTCTCAGAACCACCTAGGTCTTCCTCCCAAGTGTCACAAATCACCAAACCCTCTTGGGCACATGCAATAGCATCATAAATGGTCTTCTCAGAGACAATCACCTTCTTTCCCAACACGAAGCCAGAAATCTCAGTTTTAGTGATTGTAGGTTTACTCCAAAAGTTCCTAATGAGATTGGGGTAGATAGAGACTTTCTCTAAGAACATACCATCCCATCCAGCCCCATTTATGTACTTGCTAACATCCAAGTTATACTCTTCCAGAATTCCGAGATTGAAGTGGTGTTCAACCACCATGTTTAGAGTATCAGTGGCGTATGAATGGACAGGGAATGAAGTTGAAGCCATTTTTGAGGTTTGAAGGGTCAGGGTTCAGAGACAGGGGAAACAGAGAGCTCGAGACTTTAAGCGAGATAGATGTCAGGGAAGATGGGTAGCGAAAGGTTTTTCAGAGGGAAAGAAACTTACTTAAAAAGGTTTTAAATTTCAAAGGTTTTTCTTTTGGAAATTAATTAAAAGAAATTGACAAGACATGTCATAAAGAATAAAACGGTGTTGGTATTTTGAAACTATAAAAAGTTCTTGATGGGATTGATGGAACTTACTGACTCAGCAAAGAGAATATACTAGATAAATATGTTTATAAGACAAAATAAATGCGTTTAACAAATATATGCATAGACGGGTTCAAGCATAAGCAAGTATGGACGCGCATATTAACATGCAATGGACGCGGAAAACAAAAGTAGTAGACGCGTTATGCAGTAGACGCACAGTTGAATATGCAATATACGCAAATAAGTTTTATTATGCTCTGGACGCAAAATTTTTAACAAGCATTGGATGGAAAAAAATCTATAGACATATATTTACCAGAACAACATTCTCAGGTTTGGACGCTTATATCAATCTACACGTAACATATTCAGATACTTCCTAATAAAGATAAATATGTACTCTGGAAGAGGTTTAGTAAAGATATCTGCCCATTGATGGTCAGTATCTACAAATTGTATATGAAACACACCTTTTTGCACATAATCCCTAATAAAATGATGTTTAATCTCTATGTGCTTAGCTCCACAATGCAAAATTGGATTCTTAGATAGATTTATTGCAGCAGTATTATCACACATAAGTGGAATACTACTTACAAACACATTGTAGTCCTCCAATTGATGTTTGATCCATAGAAGTTGTGAGTAGCAACTTGCACCTGAAATATACTCAGCTTCAGCAGTTGATAAGGCAATGGTACTTTGTCTTTTGCTTGACCACGAGATAAGGTTAGCTCCAATGAAGTGACATCCTCCACCGGTACTTTTTCTTTCAATTCTATCTCCAGCATAGTCAGCATCAAAAAACCAACTAATCCGTAATCTTCATTTTTCTTAAAGTGCAAAACCAGATTAGTAGTACCTTTTAGATATCTAAATATTCTTTTAACTGCTGATAAGTGAGATTCTCTAGGATCAGATTGAAAACGAGCAGACAAACATACACTGAACATAACATCAGGCCTAGATGCAGTAAGATATAGGAGAGATCCTATCATACCTCTATATACCTTTTGGTCTACCTTTTTCTCTTTATCATCTTTGTTCAGTATGGAAGTGGGGTGCATAGGGGTATTCATTGGCTTGCAGTCATCCATCTTAAACTTCCTTAATAATTCCTTTGTATACTTTGTTTGATGAATGTACACCTCATCCACTGTTTGCTTAACTTAAAGTCCAAGGAAGAATTTGAGTTCTCCAATCATGCTTATTTCAAATTCTTTCTGCATTAACTTAGAGAATTCCTCGCACAAAGATTCATTAGTAGCACCAAGAATAATATCATCAACATATATTTGCACAACTGTGAAATTAGACTTAATGGACTTTCTAAACAGTGTTGTATCAACCTTTCCTCTATTAAATCCATCTTCCATTAGAAATGAACTTAGCCTATCATAACATGCTCTAGGTGCTTGCTTAAGTCCATATAAAGCTTTCTTAAGCTTGTAAACATGTTCTAGATGGGTTTCACTCTCAAAACCCGGAGGTTGCATTACATATAATTCTTCATTAATAAAGCTATTTAGACAAGCACTTTTAACATCTATTTTAAAAAGCACAATGCTGTGATGTGCAGCAAATGAATGTAAAATCCTAATTGCTACTTGTCTAGCAACAGGTGCAAAGGTTTCAGTATAGTCAATACCTTCTTCTTGAGAGTAACCTTGATCAACAAGTCTTGCCTTGTTTCTCACCACCTTACCATTTTCATCAAGTTTGTTTCTGTAAACCCACTTTGTTCCTGTAACTGATTTGTCCTTAGGCAGAGGAACCCGATTCCAAAATTCACTTCTTTCAAACTGATTAAGTTCTTCTTGCATAGTCATAATCCAACCATCGTCCAGCAGAGCCTCATCTACTGTCTTTGGTTCCAACTCAGAGACTAGTGCAAAATTATCTTGTTCTCCGAAAGTTGATCTGGTTCTTAGCTTGTCATTGGGGTTTCCAATGTTCTGATCTTATGGATGATAATTCTTGAAGTACCAAGATTTTTGAACATTATCTTGTTGAGAAGCAGAGGTTTATGGTTCTTGTTGAGGGAAATCTTCTTCTTGATCAGCAGCCTTAATTTCAGTTTTATCTCCAGAAATATTTAGATCAAGATCTGCAAAAGCTTCATCTAGATCTGACAATTTCTTATCAGGCTGCTTGTCATCAAACTTGACATGAATACATTATTCTACCACGAAAGTTCTAGAATTATAAACTCTAAAGCCTTTTGAAGTTTCAGAATATCCTAATAGTATTCCATTATCTACTTTTGCATCAAATTTACCAAGTTGATCTTTAGTATTCCGTATATAGCATTTTCAACCAAAGGGATGAAAATATGAAATGTTGGGTTTTCGTCCTTTCCACAATTCATAAGGAGTCTTGTTCAGGATAGGTCTAATGTATATTCTGTTCTGAATGTAGCAGGCAGTGTTAACAGCTTCAGTCCAGAAGTGTCTAGGGACAGAATTATCATTGAGCATAGTCCTAGCCATCTTTTGAAGAGATGTGTTCTTTCTCTCTACCACACCCTTTTCTTGTGGTGTTCTAGGTATTGAGAAGTTGTGAAGAATACCACTTTCTTCATAGAACTTATGAAATAGCTTATTTTCAAACTCTCCCCCATGGTCACTTCTGATTGAAGATATACACATGCCTTTTTCATTTTGTACACATTTGCAGAATACAGAAAAGACCTTGAAAGACTCATCCTTGTGAGCTAGGAACATAACATATTTCCATCTAGTGTAGTCGTCTACTATGACAAGACCATATCTCTTACCACTGACAGAAGCAGTCCTTGTTGGACCAAAGTGATCAATGTGTAGCATTTCTAGTGGTCTATTGGTACTAACAACGTTCTTAGATTCAAAAGAACCTTTGACTTGTTTTCCATTTTGACATGCATCATAGAGAGCATCAGATTTGAACTTAACGTTTGGTAACCCTCTTACGAGGTTATGCTTATTTAGATTTGAGATTAACCTCAAGCTTGCATGACCTAGCCTCTTGTGCCAAACCCAGTGCTTATCCTCAATGGATACTAGACATGAGACACTTTGATTTGTAAGGTCCTCCAAGTCAATCTTATACATATTGTTTTGCCTCTTGGCAGTGAACAAGAGTGATCCATCATTTTTCTTGACATTACACATGTTCCTATAAAATGAAACATCATATCCACTATCACATAGTTGACTTAGCAGATTGTGTTTTAAGCCTTTAACCAATACAACATTGTCAATGGAGGGAAAATGGTATTTACCAATTTTACCTATACCACTGATCTTTCCTTTCTGGTTTCCTCCAAATGTAACCCAGCCACCATCTTTGGCTCTAAGTTCTTGGAACATACACTTTTCTCCTGTCATGTGCCGTGAGCACCCACTGTCCAAGTACCAAGATGCTTGTTTCTTTCCTATTGTTAAGCAAGTCTGCAACAGGTATGATATTATCTTTAGGTACCCAAACTGACTTGGGGTCCTTTCTTGTTAGTAGTCACTGGACGAGTATGCTTGGCATGCTTATTATGTATGCATCTAGATGAAGTATGCACATTCTTTCCACACACTTTGCAAAAGGTTTTGGACGGGCCAGACTTTGTTTTAGCATGTTTAGCTTGAGCTTTTGAAGTTCTGTGCCGAGTATGTGGTGTTGACTTTTGTTGAGATGCTTCTTGCTTCTCTTTGTCATAACAATGCTAGATTTATCATGTGGTGACCTAGAGTACCTTAAAATGAGACTAAGCTTATATGAGCCAACTACAAGCTTTGACAGAGAGTCTGTCAGATATGTTACATCTTGTTTCAGTTTTGTAACTTCACAAGAAACATCAGGCTCACACTCCATTTTGTCAGCTAGACTGACATTCACTGATTTTAGTATGTCACTTTCATCTTTAAGGTTTTGTTTCTCAGTGCAAACCCTATCATATTCTATAGACAGTTTAGAATGTTTCATTTTGAGACTCCTATACTCTTTAGACAGTATGGACGACTCATGCAACAATTCATCGAAAGCATTTTGAAGGGTGGACGGGTGAGAGTCCATTACCTCAGCATCATTGTATTCACTTTCTGATGTTGTGTCAGCCATAAGACAAATGTTTGCCTCTTCCTCAGCTTCATCTTCTTCATCTGATGAAGACAGATCAAGATCCTCACATGTAGCCATTAGACCATTCTTCCTTTTGAAGAATTTCTTTTTATCCTTCAGCTCAGGGCAATCAGCTTTGAAGTGTCCAGGTTTCTTGCACTCAAAGCACAAGGGTGGTCCTTTTTCCTTGGAGTCTGACTTCTCCTTTCTCCACAAATGTTGAATCTTTCTGGAGATGAAAGATAGTTCATGCTCATCTGATCCTTCATCACTGTTTGAGATTCCAGCTTCATCTGAGGATTCAGAAGCCTTGAGGACTTTTGATGAACTTGATTTCCTTGCTTTTAGGGCAATAGTCTTTCCTTTTCTGGAGCTTTCTTCTTCATTCAGTTCAATTTCATGAACCTTGAGAGATCCAAGAAGCTCTTCCAGAGAAAGAGTATTCAGGTTTTTAGCTTCCTGAATAGCAGTAACTTTAGGTCTCCACTGCTTGGATAGACTTCTCAGGATTTTTCTAATATGATCTCTATTTTCCTAGACTTTTCCAAGAGATCTGAGATTGTTGGTGATGGTTTGGAATCTTCCAAACATTTGGTCTATTGTTTCGTGTTCACCCATCTTGAACAACTCATACTGATGAACCAGCATGATGATCTTTGATTCCTTCACTTGTGAGGAACCTTCATGAGCTAGGGCAAGAGTATCCCAGATTTCTTTGGCAGTGTTGCAGCTGTGAACTTTGTCATGTTCAGATCTGGTGATGGCACACATCAAATAATGCTTAGCTTTAAGATTGAGTTGATGCTTTGCCATTTGATCTGTTGTCCAGTGTGCTCTAGCAACAACAGCTCCAATTTCATTTATGGGTTCAATGTAACCAGTTTCTATGAGCTCCCAGATGTCTAGACTTTGTGCATCCAAAAAGGCCATCATCCTATTCTTCAAGTAGTCATAAACAGAACCATCAAAGAGATGAGGTCTGTTGATAGCTTGTCATTCCGCATCCATGGTTGTTGGATTGTACTCCCTCAATACTTGTTAGATGCTCAACCCTTTCGAGGCTGAGCTCTGATACCAACTGAAGTTAACATAGGAAAACACAAGAAGGGGGGTTGAATTGTGTTTGTTAATAATTTTCGCAAACAACCTTTTTCAAAATTGATTTTCTCACACAAGGATATTTAAAACAGATGTACACACTGAAAAACAACTTTTGAAACTTAACAAAAGCAATATCAAATCCCCATAGTCAGTATAAACAAATAAAGCTGTAAGAGTTTAGGGTTAGAAGATTCACACAAGATGTTTTATCTTGGTTCACTCTCTTCCAACCAAGAGCTACGTCCAGTCCCTTCTATTTGAAGGTTTTTCTCCACTATTTTCCAAATAGATTACAGCCAAGTATTAAACACCTCTCCATGCTACAAGTATTTCTTTCTTACCAAGCCTCTTCAGGCTTTAACTCTAACAAAGAGATTTAACTTATGATCTTCTTAACTCACTATGTGTGAGGATATAAAAGTTTAAGATCAATTGTATATTACAACAATATTCAAATTAAGGAATACAAACTCTTGCTCTTGAAAGAATATTAGAATGAGTGATTATCGATTGGCAAAAGTTGTTCTTCAGAACTTAAGGTCTTCTATTTATAGTGACCTTCTTCTTCACTTGTATGTCTTCAACAGTTATTTTGAATATTCCTGTTTAGAGATAGCATTGAATGCATGATATCCGTTGTGACTGATAGCTTGATTGTGGCCTTGAAAACTTTCTTTCCTCCTTTGTGTACAATCCATCTTTTTCCAGCAGTAAAGAAGAATTCGTACAAGTCACTTTTCATTTCCTCATTGTACTATTTGCTTTTTTGTATTTCCTCGATGGTACTATGATTTTCTCATAAGGAAACAAAGCATTAACAGGATAAAACAAATGGAAAGAACAAATATTCTATTGAATTAAATATCACTCATTAGAAATAAAATCATTGTGGATCAGATTGCATTTATTCATTTTTAGAACAACATATACATAAGAGATAGAAGCTCGTCTATTCAAAAATCTCCGTCCACACAGTTATGTGTAAGAACAAAGTATATTCACTCTTTCATTTAACTCGTCCACTGACGTGGCATATTCTCTCATCTACTATCAAGTCTTTGGACTTGCTATATCTTAGTGAGTTATTTCGATCTCCGTCTAGTGACGTGACAATTAGAGTTCGTCTACTCGATCAATGAACTCGTCTACTGACGTGGTAAGTTAAAACTAGTCTATTTGATTTTAAACTTAAAATCCGTCTAGTAAACATTTAGTGCCTCATCTACTTAAAGAAAACAGTCTACTCAATTAAATAAATAAATAACTTTACCAAAACATTGAGTAGCCCGTCTACACGGGTGAATGTGCATTTCTCTTTGTAAGTCAAAGCAGATACATATGAAAACTTATTCTAAGTTTCCATGTCTTATAATTCTAAGTGTTCCTGCATAACTAATTAGCACATGTTAGATTTCAACTAACACTTTGCCCAGCAAATTTAATCCTTTTGTTAACATCAAAACATAGAGATTATTTAATCCAAAACCATTTTGGTTCCAACAACCCTATGGTCACCAGGGGCAAGGATGGCATAGTCAAACTGAAACACATTTTTCATACTGAAGTTGATCTTGCAGATTCAGAACCTACAAAAGTTGCCACTGCTTTAGCTTCTCCACCTTGGAAATCTGGTATGCTTCAAGAATACGATGCCCTGCTTCTAAAAAGAACATGGTCCCTAGTTCCTTTGCCTTCTAATAGACAACCTATTGGCTGTAAGTGGATATTCAAGATAAAAAGAAATGCAGATGGTTCCATTAAAAAGCATAATGCCAGACTTGTTGCCAAGGGGTATCTTCAACAAGAAGGGTTTGACTACTTTGAGACATTTAGTCCAGTAGTCAAGCTTGCTACCATTCGGACAATTCTTTCTTTGGCGGTTTCCAAAAGATGGATCCTTCATCAAATTGACATTAACAATGCCTTCCTCAATGGAGATCTCCAAGAGGAAGTGTATATGACTCAGCCCCCGGGTTTTGTACAAGCAGATGGCTCCTTAGTTTGCAAGTTACATAGGGCTCTCTATGGCCTTAAACAAGCTCCACGGGCTTGGTTTGCAAAACTTCATCAAACCCTTCTCAGCACGGGGTTCAAATCTGCCAAATCTGATTGCTCTTTATTCATCAGGTCCACCACATCTCATATTCTTTTGGTTCTTGTGTATGTTGATGATATCATCATCACTGGTGATTCATTCAATGCCATCCAATCTCTCATCACCTACCTTAATACCATTTTTCCATTAAAGGATTTAGGCCCTCTTCACTATTTTTTGGGTATTCAAGTCCATAACACTACAAATGGTGGCATACACCTCTCCCAATCAAAGTATATTCTTGATCTTTTACAAAAAGCCAAAATGCACAATGCTAACCCCATGCCTACCCCTATGACTTATGGCCTAAAACTTTCAGCTGGTGGTTCTGATTCTTTTGAGGATCCTACTTTCTATAGGTCCATTGTGGGAGGACTTCAGTGCATTACATTGACTTGACCTGAACTTTCCTATGCAGTCAATAAGGTGTGCCAGTTTATGCACCACCCTCGGAATCATCATTGGCAGGTCACCAAAAGGATCCTTCGATACTTAGCAGGCATTGTCTACTTTGGTCTACAGCTGCAACCTTCTTCTACACTTCATGTCACAGCTTTTGGTGACTCGGATTGAGGGTCTGACATTGATGATCGTAAATCAACTTCTGGCCACTGCCTATTTCTCGGATCAAACTTAGTTTCTTGGTCTTCTAAAAAGCCACAGGTTGTCTCCCGTTCCATTACAGAGGCAGAATACGGAAGCATTGCAGCAGCTGCAGCTGAAATTTCCTGGTTACTTTCCCTTCTTCGGGAACTGCACTCACCTGTCTCCACTACTCCAACCATTTATTGTGATAATCTTAGTGCAATTCTCCTTGCAGCTAATTCAATTCTTCACTCACGCACAAATCATTTTGAATTAGATCTTTATTTTGTTTGTGATAAAGTCCAACAAAAGCAACTTCAGGTTCACCCCATTTCTGCAACAGAACAGACTGCGGATGTCCTTACCAAGGCTGTCTCTCTATCAAATTTTCAGCATTGTAGCTTCAAACTTAGGGACTCATCTGCCCCTAAGCTTGCGGGGGGGGGGGGGGGGGGGGTGTAAAGATGTATAATTAGAATATTGTTAATTCTGTTAGTATTATTGTTAGCTATTTGTTAGTGAGACTTATCTGATAACATCTGTCAGTTACAATCTCACCCTTGCCGACATTGCTATATAATGCAATGCATCTTCTCTCTGTAAAGCAATTCCATTGAGTGAAAAGCTATGTAGTACGGATACGCCATTTTCAGGGACGAATCGCCCTCGACGCGGCCGGATACGCGGATACGACGCGATACGCCATGGATACGTACTGGGGAAGTATCGGAAGCACAGGGACGCGACGACCGTTGAACTTCTCCACCGATTCACCACCGACATGCTGTCGACACGCCGTTGATACGTCTTCGACACGATGACCCTCGAAATCTCCAACTATCGCGACTCTTCCCTTTTTTTGTTTTGAAACTTGAAATCTCCAACTAATTGCAATTAAACCTGCAATTATATCACCGAATCATTGAATCACCATTCGGTCCATTCACGATTATAATGTAACGTCCTCAATCCTGCCATAGTCATCGAAGAGCCAGCCCACACCCATAACAGAGCATCTTCATCTTCGCCGTAGCAGTGAGAGCACCTTGCAAGTGGCTCGCATCGTCCCAGACCCAGAGTGTGACTCGTGAGCCTCTGCCCTCTGTTCTCCAACAGCAAGGTACCGTGATCCTCTGTTCTTCAATACTAGCCTCTGTTTTCTCCTTTTCTTACTCTGAGTCGTGACTGCTCTGTTCTAGTGTTCCAGTTCTACTGTTCTTTAATTGGGTTTTTTTTTTTTTACAGAAGTAACAACATAATATTTTTACAATGTCAGCACCAAATACTTCTAGTTCTAATTCAAATTCAAAAATTCCTAGCCAGTTCCTTTCTGAAAATTATGTACAAGATGATCATGCATGCTCCTCTTTGGGCATATGTTAGTATAAGAACGAAGGGATCAGAAGCGGGTGGAAACAAGAGCTGGTCTTGTAACTTCTGTCAAAAAGATTTTAAAAGCTCTTACTCTAGAGTGAAAGCTCATTTGTTGAAAATATATGGAACTGGAATTTCTGTGTGCTCAAAGGTAAATGATGAGCATTTGGCTGAACTGAAATCAGTTGTGGAATTGGCTGAAAATAGGTTGAAACCTAAGCATGTCCTATTGCCCACTGAGAAAACAGAAGAGAACTTCTCATTGAAAAGAAAGAAAAGTGGTCCTTTAGAGAGATCATTTAACTTAAATGAAAGAGAAAATCTTAGAGCTCTCATTGCTAGAATGTTCTATTCTTCTGGGTTGCCTTTTAATCTTGCAAGAAATCCATATTATGTGAATTCTTATGCATTTTTTGCAAATCACAATCTTGGTGGTTTTCTCCCTCCTGGATATAATGCTTTGAGGACAACTCTCTTGCAACAAGAGAAAGCAAATGTTGAGAGGTTGCTTAAACCAATTCAATCAACTTGGAAGGCAAAAGGGGTTAGCATAGTTTCTGATGGATGGACAGATGTCCAAAGAAGACCTTTAATTAATTTTATGGCTGCGTGTGAAGGAAGTGCTATTTTCTTGAAAGCCGTTAATGCTTCAGATGAAATTAAAAACAAACATTATATAGCTGATAGGATGGTAGAAGTTATAAAAGAAGTTGGGGAAGAAAATGTGATCCAAGTGATAACAGATAATGCTCCTGTATGCAAAGGTGCAGGAATGATCATAGAAGTCTCATTTCCAAAAGTTTTTTGGACTCCATGCGTTGTGCACACACTGAATCTTGCATTGAAGAACATTTGTGCTGCCAAAAATACTGAGAGAAATGAGGTAGCTTATGGTGAATGTAGTTGGATTACTCAAGTTGCTGATAACGTTTCTTTCGTTAGGAACTTTATCATGAACCACTCAATGAGATTGGCCATTTTTAATCACTTCTCACCTTTGAAATTGCTTCTTTGTTCTTTGAGACACGCTTTGCATCTATTATAGTGATGTTGAAAAGATTTAAACTCTTGAAGCGTTCTTTGCAATCAATGGTTATTAGTGAAGAATGGAACTCTTATAGAGAGGATGATGTCGGCAAGGCCCAAGCTTTGAAAGAATTTATCTTGAATGATATTTGGTGGGACAAAATTCAATATATTCTAGATTTCACTGATCCTATTTATAATATGCTTAGAGCTTGTGATACAGACAACCCCACACTTCATTTGGTCTATGAGATGTGGGATGCTATGATAGAAAAGGTGGAAACATCTATATATAGGCATGAAGGGAAAGAGCCAGCTGCTACATCAACATTTTATGAAGTTGTCTATTCTATACTCATTGCTAGGTGGACCAAGAGTTGCACCACTCTCCATTGTATGGCTCACTCTTTGAATCCTAGGTAAAATTAGCCTATCAAATATTCATTATTTCAATTAATTATAAATAATTTGATAGCAATTACCATAAGTTATCTATTAACTTTTGCTTGATTTATAGGTACTATAGTGATGAATGGCTCCGTGAGGATCCAAATAGAATTTACCCACATGAGGACGAAGCGATATCTACAGAAAGGAATAAGTGTTTGAAAAAGCTTTTCACAAGTGATGAAGATAGAAGAAAGGTTGCAATTGAATATGCTGACTTCTCATCAAAAGCAAACAATTTTTCTTCTTTTGACTCCATTGAAGGTAGGTGGACATTAGATCCTAAAACTTGGTGGGTGAATCATGGTTCTTCTGCCCCTCTTCTTCAAAAGCTTGCTTTGAGGCTTCTTGTGCAGCCTAGCTCTTCATCTTGCTGTGAGAGGAATTGGAGTATCTATTCATTTATTCACTCTATGACAAGAAATAACTTGAACCCTAAGAGAGCTGAAGACTTGGTTTATGTGCATACTAATTTGCGGCTCTTGGGTAGGAAGAGTGATGAATACAAGAAAGGGGATACAAAGATGTGGGACATTAGTGGAGATTCATGGGACAACTTTGATGGTGCTGGAACTCTTGAAGTAGCTTCATTATCTCTTGATGAACCGGACATTGAAGCTGTCCTATTTACAGATGATGGTCAAGGAGGGGACGAAATTGACACTATTCCATTTTCTAGGCAATAAGTCATTTTATATATTATATTTAGTGATGTTTAAGTAGTATGTTCCTACTTTGGATTTTTGGAAACAATGGTTTGTAATTTCTGATTTTGAATTACATTTGCAACAATATATTGCCTAATATTTTGTGAATTTTTTTTTATATATTTATATACGTATCCTAAACGTATCGTATCCTATATTTTTTAAGGGAAGACGTATCGCCGTATCGAATACGTATCGTATCCGATACTCGTATCGTGTCCGTGCTACATAGGTGAAAAGTATTATTCAGATAAAACATTTTCTTCTTTCTTTCTCAATCCTCTTCCTCTCTAAGTGCTCGGATACCTTTAAAGGCGAATTGCGAATAAGAAGTAGTGAAGCATGAGTGCACGACGACAGAGAGAAGAGCTGCTGAGGACGTCGATATGGTCACGGCCCGGCTGTATGCGACGGCGGCAAAGCCCTTGGTGGCTAGGTCAAGCGTTGACGATAGTGAGAGTGAGGCAGAGTCATTGAAGTGTCGAGGAGTGAGGCACAAGACTTGCTAAGTTAGTAATTAGGTCGGGAAATTAGGATTTGGGGGAAATTTCTGTATGGTCGGGTCGGGTAGTCGGGTGTTTGGATTTGGAAGTTAAAATCCAATACCCGAACCAAAGAGGTTTGGTTCCAATTGGTTTGGTTCGGGTTTTTACCCGAACCAAATAACTTCGATTTTTTATGGGTTGGTTCGGTTTGGATTGGTCGAGTTTACCCGGTCCACTTACACCCCTATCTCTCATACTGGACTCATCCAGTACCGGAGAGTATCCCGTTACCATGCTTTTCACACTTACCTGTTAACACTGCTACTCTGCTAGCAAATACCAACCTCAGTTAATTAGAGATGACCTTCTGGTTTGTGTGAATCGTTTGGTTGGTCCCCAATTTGAGTATTTGTCTATTTAACAGTTGGGCATTGACTATGATGTGTGAACAAGCACAAAATAAAACGATAAAAATTAAAAATGCCTTTTTTTGGTTATGATGCATAACAACTAATTGTACATACTAAATTCGCATCTTTGATTGTTATATAGCAATAAATATATCTTAACAAAGTTTTATTTACACGCATTAATTTAATAATTTAATACTTATTACTATTTTTCAATTCTTTAATATTTTGAAAATGAAATTTTTCTGAATTTTTATGAGCACCTTACAGGCTTACACCTCCATTTAATTAGAAAGGAATCTACACTCCAGCAGTTAGCTAGGGTACTAGCTGCTACAAAGTCAAAATTAGGGTCGCGGTACGGGCAAATGGCATAAAGAGACAAATATTTGTAATTAACGCAAACCATATTAGGACTTGTACTACAAGGCTTAGGAGTTCTAGGACTTGCTTAAGAAATGTTGTAAAGCATTCATACTAAAAGAATTTGTTAAACCTCAAATTTTCAGCACCCTGGCGTAGTGCATTTGCATTTAGAATCTCCCGATCCAAAACATGTAAGAGACGCAAGGCACTCCTGAGCTTATCCTAGATACAACTAATCGCGTTCACCACATGATTTCGTGCACTTTTTCTTCCTTGGTATTTTTCATTCACTTTTTTTTGTTGGTGAACAGTAAAGTTTTGGTGAGTTGGATTTCGGGATTCACCAGGACAGGTCTCATGGTTCAAATAGCTCTTAAAGAGGCAGTTATATATTATCCACCAATAAGATTATCACATCAATAATAAGAATCGAACTCACGATCTTGTGATTATCAGTCACATATTTACCGAGCGGACCAATATTTGTTGACGGTCCTTTCCATTCACCTACGTATAACTTTTTTACATCAAAGAATCTAGAAAGATGTTTCGTGGCTTTTGTCATAGAGGAACAATTGAACTCCTTGAGATTACGTGAGTCCACGTTTCAGTCTCTTCAAATTCTAAATGACGTGATACCCATTACTCCTCATATTTAAAGATAATTGCTTTAATGATTAATGCGTTTATCAGTTTTTAAGTTATTTATTTTTCTATTTGTGGCGCATGTAGGAGAATTATTCTCACAAGCGTGTAGTAGCCATTAAAGAATTCATGTTAACATTGTCAACTCTTGTCCATCATATATAACAATCTTCATGGTTCGCACGTTCAAGAACAACCCCACCACGTAGAAATCATACAAAAACAAACAAAGAAAACATTAATTGAATGGTAAAGTTCAAAGTCAAGGGTGTGACAAATTAAAGAAGCTGGCCTTATTAAATTCTGTTCCCCAAGTATATAATAATATAGGCACTAGCCACAGTTCAAGTCCTATAGAACTGACTTACAAGAGATGGGAAAGGCACGTATCAGGTTACACAGTTTGTGCATTGGTCATGCCACTCCTCGTGTTCGAGCCTGTACTGCATCTTCTTTCAGATCCAAGTCCTCATCTGCTTCTATCAAATATGCAAACAGAACTGAGTTTTCAAGCCATGACTCTGGCAAAGACAAGGCTGATAAGGGGGCTGGATCTGGCAACAAGATAATGGTGGTTATGGATTCTAGCTTTGAAGCTAAGGGGGCTCTTGAATGGGCACTCTCACACACTGTTCAGAGCCAGGACACTGTTGTTCTTGTTCATGTAGCCAGGCCCAACAGAGAAGGTGAGAAAAATCAATATGACATTATGACTATTTCTGTTGTAGTTTATATTGAGAGACAGACACATATGAAAGATAAGTTCAATTATGTTGAGTTTGCAGATGGAGAGTCTAATGGGAAGTTTAATCTGAAGGCTTATCAACTTCTCCTTGATATGAAAAGTATGTGTGAAATGAAGAAACCTGGGGTAAGTGTTCAATCACTTGATTTATATATAACAATATAAGTAATTAAGTAATATAAGTTGTTAAACTCAAACAAGATTTTAAATTGAGGTCATGGTTGCGTTGCGCTTACCACAATTGCAGACAATCGCGGGAAAATACGGTCACAATTGCAATCGTGAGATAATTTCGAAGACCTCAAAAACCAAAATTAATGTTGTAGATTCAATTGCTATTAAAACAATGCTCACCAAACTAATCTAACAAACTTCTGACTAACACTAATCACACACACTCTAACCATAGTCTTCTATGGTAATAGTAATTTCCAAAGAATTTTATTCTATCATTGTGAATTGAACATGAGGTAACATGTTGGGTTTGTGGGTAATTCAGGTGCTAGTGAACGTAGTAATGCTGGAAGCAGAGGAAAAGGGTCCTGCTATAGTGCAAGAGGCAAAGCAACAGAGGGTGTCACTATTGGTTGTTGGACAAAGAAAGCGATCCATCTTGTGGTGCTTAATGAAGAGGTTTGCACGAAAGAGAACAAGAGCTGGGGTTGTTGAGTATTGTATACAGAACTCATCGTGCATGACAATTGCAGTGAGGAGGAAGAATCAGAAACTTGGAGGGTATTTGATTACTACCAAACGCCATAAAAAGTTTTGGCTTTTGGCATAATATTGTTATTATCAATAGAATGATATTTGCTCTGGAATCCCACCATGAATGCATTTTGGTGCGAGTGAAATTTACTTGATGCTGGTAAAAATCATATATTGTACACCATAGTCATACCACTGAAGCGTTGGTTATGAGTTTCGACTATCATTTATTCATGTTCTCCTAGAAAATGATAAGAGTTGATAAAAAAACATACAATTGGGGTGTGACTAAAACATTGCAGAATGGAAAAGTTGTTTGATGACAAGATTATTGAAGAGGTTTTCATAAAAAGGTGTACTGAACTCAAATACAAGTAAGATCATAAAGTTTATTATATATATAGACGAAATCGTTATAAAGATAACAAAGTTAAATATAACTAGAGATAAAATATAGCTAAATCCTAACATAAACAGACAAAATCTAAATCAAACTAAATCTTAGATAAGTGCTCTATGAGTGTTATATGTACTTTTGAACACGGAATTAGATGGTTCAGGTTACATTATGTTCAGTGGAAGAAGTGTCAGATACAGGGGAATTGTTACAAAGTGGATATACGCCGTATAAAGCCTAATAGTGCAATTGAACAGTGAGCGTCATGGTCCATTCTGGCACGGCATTTTGTTAAATATAATTGTTGTAATTTTGTGATGCATTTCAAAAGTTCAATGTCCCACATTGCCTGGAGTTGGTTCTCTACTTCTCTTTTAAGAGTTTATAAGCTAACTTGTGAGTGTGTGTCTTTATCTTTGGAAAGGGCTTAAAAGAGGAATGAGTTTGTGTGCAATAAAATTGTATTGGCCCTTGTACACGTGATAAAGGGACTTTATAGTTTTTTGGACTTTAATTAAATTATTTTATTTTTTGAAAATTAATTAATTTGAGAAAACTTATTAGAAAACATTTAAATTTGCCACGTGGACAAAGACCTGAGTGCAGTGTGCTTACACAAACGTCGTGCTTACGAGAGGAATGGGTTTGTGTGCAATAGAATTGTATTGGCTCCCTTTGCACATGATAAAGGGACTTTATAGCTTTTTGGACTTCAATTAAATTAATTGTTGTGAAAATTAATTAATTTAAGAAAGCTTACAGGAAAACATCTAAATTTGCAATATCATGCGGATAAAAATATGAGTGCAATGTGCTTACACAAGCCTCAAGCTTATGAGAGGCATTGGCGGATCAAGAACCCTGACACAGTGGGGGTAATCTTCTTCTAAAAAAAATTATTAATGATTTTTATCATACATATGAAAATAAAGATATTAATGTTACAATCATAAAGTTTTAATATATTTAATCAAATAAATTACATATCTTATAACTACTCATAAAAGTGATTTCATGTTTTGAAATCGTAGATTGATAAGCTTATTGTCAATGTTATTAACCACATCTCTCTTAATATAATATTATAAGTCACTAGACAATCATTCATTTATGCATCTCTCATTAAATTACGCAACCTATTTTAAACAATCTTCATAACAGAAAATGCTCTTTCTACGGTTGCTGGGACAACAGGAAAAATCATCTCTAACTTCAAAAGAAATAAACTAACGGGTAAACTATACGTCTTCCAATTTCAACCAACTTCTCTAAAAGATTATTGATTCCTTTCAAAAATACAAATTCAACATTGCTACATATATCAATGATGTAAGTCTCAAATCCAGTCAATAAAATTTATCACCAATTTTAAAAACAATAATCAAATGGGATAAATAAATATTCACATAAAATTACAAACACAAATTATGATAATCAAAAGTTTAAAGAATACACTGTAAATTAAAATCAAAAGGCTCTTTAAGCAAATTTATTATGTTATTTTTTTTCTTTAATCTCCCTATTATGGAAGCAATGCGTGAGTGCAACACGTGGAGGCACACTCTAATGAATCATCAAGTGTCAGCACATATTGTGTAAAACATTTGAGTTATAATATTTTGACACCAAACTTTGACACTAGAGGTGGTTTTGAGTAGGTTGTGAACCAATGAAATAAAGAGAAAAAAAGATTAAAGTGATAAACAACCTACTCAAAACTAGGTTGTCCACCATGATATCAAATTTTAGTGTCAAAATAACATAACTCTCGAGTTATATTGCTTATATATTTTTGGTTAAAATAATACTTTGGTCCCTATACCTGACACAAATTCTCGATTTAGTCTTTATACATAAAAAATTATTAAAATGATCCCTATACGTACAAAAAGTCCCCATTTGTTCCATGTCGTACAAAATTTTAGGGACTGATTTAAGAATTTTTTGCTGATATAGAGACCAAACGGATAATATATAGGGACCAAATGGGGACTTTTTGTACGTATATGGACTATTTTAATAATTTTTTATGTATAAAGACCAAATCGAAAATTCGTATCAGATATAAGGATCAAAGTATTACTTTAACCTTTTTTTTTATAAGCAATATTGCTTATATCTGAATTTTACTAATGGAATTTTGTGATATATATATATATATATTTTGAATATGTGTTCACATTTTTAAGTTTTCATAATTATATCAATTATTAAAAGACTATCCATTATGAGAAATTTTTAGAAGTACTTTATTAAAAGAATGATAGATGAATATATTTTTGATGTCCAACATAGTATATATATATATATATATATACTTGTTTATTATTTTCTCTCTCTCATCACATATATTTAACACTTGAAAATAACCTAAAAATATATGATATCTATACTTGATATTCCAAAAATACGTTGGATTATCATTACTCTTATTAAAAATAGCATCAAAATATCAATTTATCCTCCTCTCCCTTGCTGCAAATCTGCAGAACTGTAGAGTGGCAGTGTGGCACAGATCACCGTGCTAAGTTGGGAGAGTACGAGAAAGAGACTCGGTAAGTGACATGGCATGGGTGCAATTTTGGATGCTATGGGAGGCAACAAAATATGCATACAAGATACTTACAATTTTTTTAAAAAAATGAGAGGGTGCACCGTGCATGTGCACCCTCTGAAATGAACATGGATCGGCCCTGGTCCGCCCCTGTACTAAAGCCTGTCATACCAAAGCTGCCACTGTCCAGATTTGCACGTAGCTTAAAAATTAGCTCAAGGAAACAATTAGTGTTATCCAGCAGAGAGGATATGGCATCCCACAAGCAATTCGGCCCATATTTAAGACCAAACAAAGTTGGTTTTTTTTTTTTTTTTTATCAAACAAAGTACGAAATTAAAATATGTCTCTATTAGTAACAAATATTGAAAAATAGACATTCTTAATTGATTAACATAAAGTTGAGTTCATTAAATAGTTACTTTTAATATTAAAATCTTTAATTAATTATAATAGAAGTCTTGCTAACAAGTATCCTAAGGACATTGTTTAAAGATTTCAAATAAGATAATTATTCATTGAAAAACCAAGCATATATCTTTCCAATGCATATTGAATACATAACTTTACATAAAAATTTAACTTTCAAATACTTTTTTAAAGTTTTCTTAATTATAACTTATTTTAAACTTTAAATATAAAATATGTTAATATTAAATACACGTGGTGTTGTTAGATTTGTATGGTGCGGCGATGAAGCAAAACACGTGTTTTTATGGATTCCCCCCATAAAAGACATTGTTTAAAGATTTCAAATAAGATAATTATTCATTGAAAAACTAAGCATATATCTTTCCAATGCATATTGAATACATAACTTTACATAAAAATTTAACTTTCAAATACTTTTTTAAAGTTTTCTTAATTATAACTTATTTTAAACTTTAAATATAAAATATGTTAATATTAAATACACGTGGTGTTGTTAGATTTGTATGGTGCGGCGATGAAGCAAAACACGTGTTTTTATGGATTCCCCCCATAACAAACAGGTTTTCTCCATATACAAGAGTCACGATTCGAACTCTGACCACTTGATTAAGGTGTCCAAGTCCCTTACCACTTGGATCAACCAAATGTTAGTTATACCAAGGTAAATTATAAAAATGATATCTGTTATTTTATTAAGTAATAAGTTTGAAAACACATCTTAAAAAGAAAAATAATTAAATGAAAATAAGTAAATGATATGTGATTTTGGTAGTAATATCCGTTAATTGATAAATTTAAAAATATACAAAAAATTTTTTTTTAAAAATTGTTTGATGGTTTGAAGTCATGTGACTTATCAAGGAGGAGAAAGGTAAAAGGCTTTAGAAAAATGTTTATATTACTCTATTTAGTATATATATGATAAATGAATATAAAACTAGTTAGTAGACTGTGGAACAGAAGGGATTTTTTTTTAATGCAAGGTTACAAGTCATCATAAATTTATTAATAAAATAGAAAAGAAAACAAGAATATGGGGGGACAAAAACCAAAACCCATACAAAATAAATGATAATCAAATATACCTAGAATTATGTTTTTTATTCAATCTCAGGTTATACTTCTTTTGAGATTTGGACGTAACAAACGTGAAACCATCTTCAGCAACATTATCATTATTTTGCTCTCCTTTTTTAGAAGTACTTGCATCTTTTTGCTTTTCCAACCAAACAGATAAAACATTAAAATCATTCTGAACAATAGTTGTAAAAGCGCTAAGATCTTGAACATTAATTTTAGGAGTCTCAAGATTCTTACCAGTAACTGTTAAATCACAGGTAGCCTTGGAATGCACGGACACTGGAGTCAGAGTACCCTTAGAACTAATTGTTAAATCACCGGTAGCTATGGAATGATCGGGTGCTAGAGTATCCTTGACTGTAGAGACAACATTAGTTGCAGCAGAAATTGAGATATTCTCTGTAGAGCCATTGACATCATTTGTTGTAACCGAAGATGAGTTATGTGGAATGGAATTTGAGAGATGATCAAGGGATAAAGGTTCCTCATAGACCGTCTCAACCGATTTGTTATCACTCAATTTTTCGCCCGGTGATGTATTATTCTGCCTATTAACGTCAATTGATTTTTGCTCTGGAACTTTAGGGACATAAGCTTGCTTAGTCTTCTGGACCAAAGGCAAATCCTTATGCACCAATTTCTCCTTGTCAAATTTACAAGTTGAAGCCAAGTGCCCAACTGATTTACAGTGAGAACAAAAAGAAGGAAGATTCTCATATTCGATACCGACAGGAAATGCAAAACCTTCACGTTCCACCATAATCGGCTTGAGCAACTTCCCTGTTAAATCAACATCCACTAAGACTCGAGCATAGTGACCATATGCACGAGTACGGGTAGCTTCATCCAAACTTATTGGAGTACCTAAACAACCTGCAATTTCAAATAACAATTTTGAGCGCCAATATTCCTGCGGCAAGTCATGAATTATAACCCGGCATTGAGCATGAGATTGTTTCTGCTTAGTAGGAAGAAAATCAGGAGACCACAGAAAAAGATGCAATAGCCCTAGTGGAAGGTTCCATGAGACACCCTGTTGTGCCTCTTTGTGTCATTAGATTAAAACCTCATTATTTAATTACTTAATCGAACACTTAACGTGAAAATATGTAAAAATTAAAACTTAACTTATAAAGTATACAACTTCATATAGAATGACATATCACAATATAATTATATTATGCATATTACAAAACATTGTTGAGAATATCCTATCAGTAGGATCCCTCACAGGCATATACTTAGACAAAGAGTTAAACAACAGAAAACATAATAAAAATATGCTTCACGAGACGCACTGGCCATAACTAACTAGACCCTAATCACCACGGGTCACAGCTCATCCTCCAGCCTTCGGTTCGTAGGGAGTTCCATCCAACTCCTCCTGGTTACACTCATCTACAGGGTCTTCTCGTACGATTCCACAAGGAGATAAAATACAACATACAGAAATATACAGGGGATAAGAAACAGTTCTGTCATCAAAAAGCGGAAAAGAGTAATAGTAAATTATACATTAATTGTCATAGATAATCAACACACATAACTAACGAATCATCCTCATGTTAATATATATCATCCTCTACCCTTACTCTCGGGAAATCTAACACTTTATTTTAACGTAACATCTCTAATATTGTCACCATGTCTTCATGTTATCGTGGCCACTACCACTCCTGTCACCATTCCTCATTTGCATCGGGGCGCACCCTCGATCCCGTTAGGATGTTCCACCTAGTGTACACCTCCATTCCCGTTAAGGTGTTCCACCCTCATTCCCTAAGGTGGAAGTGGTCTCGCGAGAACTCTTGATTTTACGTGTATTATATTACCAATACACATAAATGTTTTATGTGTATTATATTACCAATACACGGTTGTGGACAACAACACCTATACTTGAATCTCATCAACCCATTTTAACAACATCCTAGTGCCTTAACCTTCCATTAGAAATTGACACATATTCTATGCCATAACACCTCTTTAATATACATCATCTAGGTTAGGCACTTCGAAATCATCATTATCCTCACACCTAAAACAATCATCTCTTAGACAACATATATATCTTTGCTTAAAAACCACTAAGCATAATAATTAAAACCAGGCAGATCATGCATAACACAATATCAATCAAAATATTCTCATATCATCAATCATAGCACAAAATCAATTCAATAAAGCTAATAAAATCAAATCAACCATCAAAAATATAAAATCAACCTAATATCGATAAACCTACAATCCCCGAATCGCCATTGGTTTTTCAGAAAAGGTTTCCAATGTGATTTTGGTCTTGTCGATTACTCGACTACTAGTAGGGTTTAGGTCGCCCTACACAATTATTATATAATCTACTACTTATCCATTCCGACGATAGGTTGGTTTTTACCCCACCTGGGTTATCGCCGAACTCCCAAACTCAAAGCTCCTCGTTGTCACACCACAGAGTACTAATTCCACCTTCAACCAATCAACATAATAACCAATAAATCAAACAAACTCATCTATGTTCTCTTTAGGCTTGGTTTGACCATTTAATTCAAATTAGAGTTAGGACTCTTTTCTCAACATAAGCCTTTGGATACTTATCACTTAGGTTCTAGGTAACTTAGATAAATTTCTATAACTTGAAAATATGGAATAAAAATCATCCAACCACTTAGGGTAGGTTTCGGCATTGTATTACAAAATAGGCTAGAAATCTTTAAACTTTCCAATATCTTAGACTTATCATCCAAATGTATTAAGGAGATCAAGTCCATGATCATATTGGAAAATGAAAACAAAACATCAAATGAAAACAAAACATCCTAGGTCCACAACCATCTTAGGATCGGCCATCATTGGATAAATAGGCTAGAAATCTTTAAACTTTCCAATCTCTTAGACTTAGCATCCAATTGTATTAAGGAGCTCAAGTCAATGATCATTTTGGAAAATGAAAACAAAACATCCTTGGTCCACAACCATCATAGGTTCGGCCATCATAGGATAAATAGGCTAGAAGTCTTTAAACTTTCCAATCTCTTAGACTTAGCATCCAAATGTATTAAGGAGCTCAAGTCCATGATCATATTGGAAAATGAAAACAAAACATCCTAGGTCCACAACCATCATAGGTTCGGCCATCATAGGATAAATAGGCTAGAAATCTTTAAACTTTTCAAGACTTTAGATTTAAGATCAAGAGGTATCTAGAAGCTCAAATACATGATCATCTTTCAAAAAGTTGAAACAAAACTTCATAGGCCACTAATACCTAGTTTCGACCATCCATGAAAAAATAGGTTAGAGATGTTTGTTTGATACAAGCTCTTAGAATATCAAAGTAGAGATTAATAGAAGTCCTTAGAAATTGGTTTCAACTCAAACAGAGTTTTATACCATTTTCTAGAGATTTTAGAAGTTAAAAGAGCTTTAAGAACATTTTAAGAAGACATAAAGTAAACTCATGAAATAAGTGTAAAACTTGAAATAGAAGAGTATGAGAGGGTTACCCTTGAAACTAGAAAGAAAAAGTATGAAGAACTTGAAGCTTAAAACTTAGTAAAAATGGAAACTTTAAGTGTTAGAAACTTAAAAATGAGAAAGTGAAGAAGTAGGAAAGTGATGAAGAGAAAATGAAATGGGTATTTATAGAGGGAGAGGGGAGTGGGACGTCCAAGAGGAGAGAGGGAAGAGCTTGGAGAGCAAGTTTGGTCTTATGCCTTGTTTGGTTGAAGAGGTAAGAGAAAAATAGGTTTTTAGAATATAATATGTTATAATTCAAAAAGTGTCATCATGACCACTTTTTAGGATGTGACGTAGGCCATCCCCCTAGTAAGTCACCTCACTCTCACATGTCACCTCAAAACTTTTGTGCTCCCTACTCTGCTCCATTGCATATCCAGTTCAAGTTTCCGATCGTATTTCGTCCGGAATAAATAATATATTTTATTTTCGAACTCAAATTTTCGAAAATTTCCAATATTAAACAAAAAATTACAAAAACACTAACCGTTCGTTCACGGTTCAAAATTAGGTTTTCTGCTCAGTAAACTTGTACCGACAGTGAAAACGCAGACCGACTTTCGTCTGAATTTTCAACCGAAAATTTTACTGTAACCTTCTACTATAAAGTAGATTATGAATATGATTTTATTTTAATCAAAAACACTTTCTAAATCTAAAATTAAAATATAATTAATTATGTTTTAACTGGTTGAACAGCATAATTAAAATCAGGCTATTACATTACTACCCCCCTTAAAAGAAAATTCTGTCCTCGGAATTTCTTAACTCAAAACTGGGTAACATCGTACCAATACTTCTTAATCTAAAGATATTTCCTCGTATTTTTCATCGCTGTCTTCCCTTAATTAACAGTGGTAACTTCGTAACAGAATTCATTCCTATAACATGTTATTTATCCTCGAACTTATCCACCACTATTTTCTGTTCATTGTCATTTAACTTTTTGATTTAAATCTATCACCTTGAAGGGCATACTCCAAACTTACTCCTTTATCTCTTCTTAATACTGGTCCACTAGAAAACTCGATTACAACATTTGACTCTTACATTTGGCACCAAGATCAATACCACCATGACTGCCTACTCCATATACCCAATCACAATCTTAGTTCCTTAGAGTGTATTCCACGATTCTAGGTTATATCAAGTACTTAAAATGAATTCTCTTAATAACCCCTTTCTTTCAATAACCAATTGCTCACTACACCTCATCCCCAAGAACTAATCCTTCTAGTAAGCTTCTTGTCTAACATGCTACGTAGATAAACAAACAAGGTCTACCAGATATCCAATACATACCTTGTATAAGATTCACGGGTTGAGGTGACTCAGCTCCCCACATGGTGAACACTCTTCCAGTGGCCTGAGGTCTAGCCACCTGTGGTCCTGCTGCTGGGACTCCTCTTCCAGCTCCACCTCTTGGCACACTAGTTCCTCTGCCAGTAACTACAAGCTGTTGCATATCCCGCTGCATACAATCACGAGCCAAGTGATCTGGTTCACCACAGATGTAACAAACACGCATCTCTTGACAATCTCTCACATAATGCGGTCCCCTGCATCTGAAACAAGCTAAGCCCTTCTGCTGTTGTTGACCTTCTCCACCCATTGGTGTCTTTGTAGGAACCGACATCTTGGTTCGTTTTATGCACCTTTGGTCTAGTATATGGTTCTCGTCTCCTCTGAGAACCACTATCTACTCTCCTTTGAGTATCCGATCGAATAGGGCCTCCACTCCTTAATTGTTTATGCTCATTGGCCATCCTCAGATCTATACTTTCAATGGCGCTGCATCTCTAGACTAGTTCTGGGAAATACTGAATATCGAGAGACACTACAGCCCTCTACAGCTCGTCCCTAAGTCCTTCCTCAAGTCTTCTACACTGCCAGACTTCTCTCGAAAACCTTTGATAGAATTCCGAGAACTTGATCAAAGCCTCAAAATGTGATGCATACTCACCAACACACATGTTACCTTGTTTGAGGTTTGTGAATTCCTTTTCCTTCTCGCGTCGGATTAGACGCGGAAAATATTTTTCGAAAAAGCAATTAGTGAATAACTTCCAATTAATGTTCCTATCCTCATCTTCCAACAGTTTTTTATTTCCCTTCCACCAGAATTCTGCTCCTTCGGTTAACATGAAGGCAGCATAGGTCACTTTCTTCTCCTCATTGTAGCGCATAGTCGCAAATATCTTTTCGATCTCTTGTATCTACCAATCCGCCTTCTCTAGGTCATCCTCTCCTCGGAATTGAGGTGGCTTTCCATTCATAAAATTGGTCAATCCGGCATCTTCAGCTGCTACCGTCCTTCTCTGATTATTAATTTCTAGCTGCTCTTTGTTCATCTGCAGCATCTCAGCATTCTGCTGGGTTTGCCATAGCATAGCAGCATCTAGGGTTTCCATTGCATTTGGAGTCGAAGATGATCCTCCTCCATTCTCAGTATTGTCAGCATTACCATTGACAGCTCCAATAATCCTTTCCAGAGTTCCGTCACAACTGTTAGTTGGACGTCCTCTTCCGCGAGCCATGATTCTGTTAAAAGAAATCACCCGCTCTCATTAGTATGACATATAATACTACATAGACCAGTATATAAATACCATATGTCATACTAATATTAACCTCTCACATCAGATTCAGACACACTACCTGTAACAACCTGATTTTTAATTACGCTGCTTAATCGATTAAAATATAATTAATTATATTTTAATCCAAGATTTAGAAAGTGATTTTAAATAAAATAAAATTATATTCATAGTCTCTCTTATGGTAGAAGGCTACGGTGAAATTTTGGGTTGAGAATTCAGACGGAGCTCGGTCTGCATTTTTTAACTGACAGTATAATTTTATACTGACAAAAAACCCTAAT
This sequence comes from Sophora flavescens, assembly GCA_030762895.1. Lineage (NCBI taxonomy): Eukaryota > Viridiplantae > Streptophyta > Magnoliopsida > Fabales > Fabaceae > Sophora > Sophora flavescens. The sequence continues at coordinate 33,936,750 of CM061068.1, forward strand.
TTGACCCGAAAACTGAAATTTGTAGATTTTTTATATTTTGTCTGTGAGGAAGTCTACTTTCTAAATTTCTGATCAGAAATAAAATATTATGTTTATTCGGATGAATTTTGGTAAAAGTTCGGACAGAAAACAATCGGTGTTTTCACTGACAGTAAGATTTTAATGATCAGAAAGCCTAATTTTGACTCGTGAACGAAATGGTTTATATTTAAATCATATTTCTAACGAGTTTTGTTGTTTTGATAATTTTCAACCGAAAACGAAATATTACGCTTTTACGCAGGCTTAAAACCCTAATCGGGAAACCGACGGAGTCGAAAACGGAACTGCAGAGACCCGTCAAGAGATAGGGACAACGAGTCATACATGATGACTCACCAAACATTTATGAGCATTAAATGCTAGTAATCATGACTCTTAGGTAAAAAGACCAAAATATCCCCAAGCTTTCGCGGGTATTAACATGACACATCTACGCACTCTCAACCACTCCTTTTACATGGTTGTAAACCTCCCACATATCTTCAATTTCTTGCATCCACCTCCTATAAACCATACCTATTTCATTTTGCTTTCGTTTCATTATTTTCCTCTCAAAAACCGAAATTGGGTAAACGACGGAGCTGCGTACGAAATTTCCGGGAACCGCTAACGGATAGGATCGGTGACTCATTGGTGAGTCAATATGTGTGGCCCAAAATCAGCCACACCTCCATCAAATGTGAGCCACATATTATTAACCATGGTTAGCCAAAATAACCTTAGTTAAGTTAATTATAACCTTAGTTAAGTTAATTATTAACTATGGTTAAGCTTATATTAATTAAATAATCACAAAAGCAATTAATCCAACATCTAATAAACCAAACAAGGCCTAATATATAGCCTATATATACCACAAAACCGCAGCCCCTTCACTCATACCTTCATTCTCTTCATCTTCCTCACCAACTAAGTTGAAAAACTCATAAGAACACCGAATCCCCACCGAAAATATGACCCTTTTACTTTCTTAAAATTGAAAAACTATCAACATAAAAGTTGTTCCTATTTATATATTCTTTACAACAAGCTAAATATCATCAAAAACGGATAAGTGTATTGGGAGATAGACTCAAAATACCAAAACTGCCCAGAATTCTCAGTAACCCACGAAACAGCAGAAAGAAGGCCCTTTTCACCCCTGTTATGATCCAAACCAAATGAAACCTTCAACTCTAAAGTTGTTCCTTTTCTTATTATCTTTCTAACAAGCCAAAGTTCGTGATTTGTGGATGAGTATTTTGTGAGATACACTCACAATATCATCAAACACTCAAGCTGTCCAGTTTTCAACTTAGTGAAGGTTGATCATTTTCTTCATTTCTTCAATCATCAAGAGGTAAAAGCTCATATCCTTGATCATCCAAGCTTTCATCTTCATGTATTTCTGATGTTTATGCCGTGAATCATATTTTTCCGTTTCTAGATCTAAAACTTTGAAAATTCATAGGAAATCATAGAAAAATCCTTTTAATGTGAAACCAATTGTTATGATCTTTTTATGTCTTCTACTTTCATTATCCATGAGCATGTAATCAAAAACATTTTCCTTCCCTATTTTCTTTAACTGGCCGAATCTCACCCAAAGGAGGGTTTGATGATTTTGTTTTCATTTTTGAAATCTAATACTTGATTTGAGCTCTCTAGTACCTATATGATCTAAATCCAAGAGCTTGAATCCAACTAAATCTCCTAGCCTATTTTCCTAATATGGGCCGAAACCCTAACCTTTGGTGTTAGAGGATTTTGTTTCAATTCTTTTAGTTATGATCATTGGTTTTATCATTATAAATGCTTGATGATAATTGATCTAAGAGTTTGTGAAGTTTTGAAATCCCTAGCCTTATTTTGGGTTGTCATAGCCGAACCTAGCCTTTTGTTGTTAAGGATGAATTTTGTTTGATTAATTCATTCTTATGATTGGTTGAAGGTTGATTTAATAACCGTAGTGTCGTGGCGAGGAGCTGAAAGTTCGTGTTTCCGGCGATAAGCTCAGGTGGGGGAAAGAATCATTCTACCGTCGGAATCGATAAGTAGTATATTCTATAATAATTGTGTAGGGCGACCTAAACCCTACTAGTAGTTGAGTAATCAACAAGACCAAAATCACATTGAAAACCTTTTCTGTAAAACCAATGGTGATTCGGGGATTGTAGGTTTATCGACGTTAGGATGTTTTCATCTGAGGTTGATTGAATTTATTATTATTATTGAATTATTTATGTGATATTTTGTGGTATTTGAATATTTATGATTGTCTGTGTTATGCATGATCTGCCTGGTTTTAATATTTGTGCTTAGTGGATTTAAGCAAAGTTATATGTTGCTCGAGAGATAATTGTTGGTTTGGGTGTGAGGATAAATGGTGATTTAGAGGTGCCTAGCCTAAACTAATTATTTCAAAGAGGAGTGTGGTGACATAGAACATGTGTTAAGGTTTTGATGGAAGGTTAAGGTACTAGGTTATTATTAATGTGGGTCGGTGAGGTTCATTTATTTGCATTGCTATTCACAACCGTGAGTTGGGAACACACGAGGTCCGAAGTTCTCGTGGTATCGTCCCAACTGAGATTTAAAATGTGCAGCTACTTCCTAACGGGAATGGGGGAATAATATCATTCTTGGAATGAGCATCCTAACGGGAATGGGGGTGTGCACCGATTTTTGGGGACGCGTCGCTTGGACGACTGACTAACATCCTTAACGGGAATGGGGATGCGTGACAGGATTGGTAGTGGCCACGTCAGTATCAAAGTTTAGTTGTATGAGATTGAGGTAGAGGATGGTAAACTAATTCGAGGATGATTTGTTAGTTATGTATGTTGATTGTCTGTGACATATATTGTATGATATGCTATGAATCTTTTCTGCTTTTGATGATAGAAATGTTTCTTATCCCCTATATCTTTATGTATGTTGTATTTTATTTATTATGTGATCGTACGAGAAGGCTCTGTGGAGGAGCTTGATACTGCTGGATGGGATTCCATATGAATCAGATGCGGGAGCACGAGCTGTGGACTCCAACGATGTAGTTTAGTGTCTAGGGCCAGTGAGTCTTATAAGACGTTTTATATTTCCGCAAATGTTAGTTTGTTTTAAGATGCCTGTTAGGGATCCTACTGATGGGATACTGATACGATTTCGGCAAGTATACCTAGTCGCATACAAGTAATACGGTGGTGAGACCGGATATCGTTCTCAGAGATCGTGGACAAATTGGACTACTACCTAGGCGATCGTGTTTGGATGGAAGGGAGCTCAATACTAAGTAGCAAGCCCAGCAAAAGTAAACTAAAAAAAACAGACAAGAATAAAATGTTTTCGTTCTTTTAGGTATTTTATCAAACACTTGATAGGCAAACAGAGATGTGATCAACAAATGGATAGAATTGTTAGGGTTAGACTACACTAATCAAAGAGAAAAACAAAAGAAAAGATACATAGATGAAGGAAGGAAAGAACTCCATAGGAGGATCCACAGTAGCCATAGCAGCCAGAGAGAATGATTTAGGGTTCCAGGATGCCTTTCTGTTCTGCCTAGATTAGTATTTATAACTTAGGTGCACGTCACGGCCATGATGGCCATCACGGCCAGGCCGTGACGTGTTCTGCCAAGGGCGCTCTTTCAAATTCTGGAGCATCACGGCCGTGATGGGCATCACGGCTAGGCCGTGACCAATTCTGACTTTTGGGGGTCTGGTTCAACTGGCCTGTCACGACCGTGATAGCCATCACGGCTAGGCCGTGACAGCTTCTGACTTTTGGCTTCTTTCTCTTTAGTTATTGCTCCATCACGGCCGTGATGGTCATCACGGCTAGACCGTGATGGGCTCTGCTTGGCTCATTTTCTTCTCTTTTCAGGCTCAATCTTCATCTAAGCTTCATCATGGCTAAATCTTGGGTATTTAATCATAAATTCCTGCAAAACAAAACACAAAACCACCTTATCCGTTCCAAAGGAAAAACTAACCAAAATCAAACTAAAATGGCCTAATTATATGAAAATGCATACATAAATGTACATGGAAAATGAGGTGAAATCACACTCATCAAATCACCCTAAGCTTAAGACTTTGCTTGTCCTCAAGCAAAAACCAAGGCCAGAAGATGAAATCAAAAGAGCAATGATAGTGAACCAGGAACCCGAGCAACTAAACTAAGTGACCGGCATTTTCAAATAATTCAGCAAGAGAAGATCAATTTCAAGTCCAATTAGACGCTTAGGTTTCCTAGACTCATATTCTCATTGATTTGGGCAGTCTTTCTCACCTCACTCAAGTGTTTCAGGATATATGGCAATTCGCTCAATTTCTTCAAGGAATGAATTCTACCATAAGCTTGACTATTAACCGAATCTCTACTTTATTAATGAAAACAATTAAGAATCAAGAGGTCTTTTACTTGGGTTGTAACGGGGCCATAGGATTAATCGTCAGGTGGGGAAATCAAGAAAAGGAAATTTCAAAAGGCTATACAAACTATCAAGCATTGCAAAGCATGACCTTCCAAAATACCTTTTTGGATTTTGATTTATTTTTCCACCTTTTTTCCTTTCTTTTTGTTTTATTTCTCATTTATTTTTTTCATCCCCTTCTCTACTTATATTTATTTTTCTTTTATTTGGAGAAGGGGAGATTTTCAGCTCAAGAGAAATATTTTTTTTTTCTTCTGATTTTCTCATCCCATATTTTTTCAACTACCTTTTTACCCTTTTTGTGCAATACTTTAGAAGGTCTCTCATCAAGCATCATTCGCCCAAAATTTTTCAAGGGACCAAGAAAAGTATTTTATTCTTCCAGGCTCGAAATTGGGCAACTAAGGGGTAGCATTTCATCAATCAAAGCTCAGAAGGCCGGAAAAATACCTAGTGCCTCAATCATTTTCAAAAATGTTTTCAAAATTTTTTAAGCTTTGAAACGGTTTCAAGTCAAGTTCTAGAGAAATACAATCCAAGAGGAATAACACCCTATCACAAAGAATGGGGTAGATTTGATGAGTACCCCTTTTGGCTCAAAAGTGTCACATTTAGTAGTTCAAAAATCAGTGAGAAACACAAATCTATAGAAACACATGCTAATTATCAACTATCCGAGATCATCTCAAGAATTTTTATTTGAAGCCTTATAAAAAACTTTGGGTTCAAAAATTCACTATCTCAAGTTAATTGGTACTAAGTTCTCACAATCGGATGCATACTCTAAGCAAGGGGGTAATCGAATCATGTGATCATGCAAAACTATGCCTATATGAATGCAAAATGTAAAATGCAAAAAAAAAAAAACTTCAAAAATTTGCAAAAATACCCCTACCCCAAACTTAAAAATTTACATTGTCCCCAATGTAAAAAATCAAGTTGGAGAGAGGAGAAAAATTGGAACAACTCACCGGGGCGGTAGCGGGTGTTGGCTCACAGGGCTAGTCAAAGATAGGTTGCAAATTGTGTCACGGCCGTGACCACCATCACGGCTAGGCCGTGACCACCATCACGGCTAGGCCGTGATGGCCTCTGATCTTCAGGGTCCTTCCATCACGCCCGTGATGGGTATCATGGCTGGGCCGTGATCCTTTCTGGTCTTCACATTAAGCTCATCACGACCGTGACCAGTGTCACGGCCTGGGCGTGATGGTTACTGACTTTGTTTCTCCCTGCCCCTTCTTGCTCTCCTTCCTTCAGAACCTGAAAATACTTAAGAAATCTATTAGTCTATGATTTTATTACTCTTGATCTTCTCAAATTATTCAAGAGTTGAAATCAAAAACAAATGGAAATGGGAAAGGAAAAGAAAACTTGGGTTGCCTCCCAATAAGCGCTTCTTTAATGTCACTAGCTTGACGGGTGATTTCTAAGAGGGTGCCTTAAGAGGGATGGAGACTGCTTGACGATCAAAGTCTCCTCCAAGGTAGTTCTTGAGCCTTTGCCCATTAACAGTGAAAGTGTCTCTAGACGATGGATCTACCAATTCAACCGCACCAAATGGAGAAACTGACTTGACATAGAATGGACCCGACCATCTTGATCTCAACTTGCCTGGAAACAACTTGAGACGTGAATTAAAGAGCAAAACTGATTGGCCTTCTTCAAAATGCTTGGGAAGAATGTACTTATCATGCCAAAATTTTGTTCTTTCCTTATAGATCTTTGCACTCTCATATGCCAATAGTCGGAATTCATCCAACTCATTCAATTGCAGCAGTCTCTTGTCCATGGCCAGCCTTGTATCAAAGTTCAGGGCCTTCACTGCCCAAAAAGCACGATGTTGGAGCTCTACCGGAAGGTGACATGATTTTCCAAACACTAATTGGTAAGGTGACATACCAATAGGTGTTTTGTATGCAGTTCGATAGGCCCAAAGTGCATCATCCAGTTTCCTTGCCCAATCTTTCCTAGCATTGTTCACTGTTTTCTCCAAGATCCTCTTCAATTCCCGATTGGACAACTCCACTTGCCCACTGGTTTGTGGGTGGTATGGTGTAACAACTTTATGATTGACCCCAAACTTGGCAAGCACCGCATTGAACTCTTTGTTGCAGAAATGAGTACCCCCATCACTAATGATGGCTCTAGGGGTTCCAAATCGGGTAAAGATGTTCTTCCTCACAAAACGAATCACTGTTTTTGCATCGTCTTTCAGAGTTGGGATAGCTTCTACCCATTTACTCACATAATCAACCGCAACCAGAATATACTTGTTGTTGCAGGATGATGGGAAAGGACCCATGAAGTCGATCCCCCACACATCAAAGAGCTCCACCTCTAAAATACCCTTCAAGGGCATCTCATTTCTCCTGGATATGCTTCCGGTTCTTTGACACTTGTCACACTTCATCACCCAAGCTCTAGAGTCTTTAAAAATGGTGGGCCAAAACAAACCACTTTGCAAGATTTTCATGGCGGTTCTCTCACCACCAAAGTGTCCTCCATAGGGTGAGTTGTGACAATGAGTCAACACCCCATTAACCTCTTCTTCCTGAATACATCTTCTCAGAATTCCATCCGAACCTCTTTTGAAAAGGTAAGGTTCATCCCATACATAGTATTTGGAATCATGGATGAGCTTCTTACTTTGTTGTGCATTGAAGTCCTTCGGAATCTTGTTGGCGGCCTTGTAATTTGCAATGTCCGCAAACCAAGGTGCCATTTGCACCATAAACAACCTTTCATCCGGAAATTCTTCTTGAATTGGCAACTCATCTTTTGCTTGACAATCTGCTTGTGGAAGCCTGGAAAAATGGTCGGCTACCACATTCTCCACTCCTTTCTTGTCCTTTATATCCAAATCAAATTCCTGGAGCAGTAGTACCCACCTAATGACCCTTGGCTTGGCATCCTGTTTAGTCATGAGATACTTCAAAGCAGAATGATCAGTGTAGACAGTAGTTTTAGAGCCAATCAAGTAAGATCTAAACTTATCAAATGCAAAAACCACAGCAAGCAATTCTTTTTCAGTCGTGGTATAGTTCAATTGAGCATCATTCAGCACACGACTGGCATAATAAATAACATGCAACACTTTATTTTTCCTCTGACCCAAAATGGCTCCCACCGCATAGTCGCTTGCATCACACATTAACTCAAATGGTAAACTCCAATCTGGAGGTGCAATGACTGGTGCGGTGGTGAGTTTTTCCTTTAAAAGCTGGAAAGCATGCATGCAATCATCATCAAACACAAAAGGAGTATCAACTACCAAAAGCTTGCACAAGGGTTTCACAATCTTTGAAAAGACTTTTATAAATCTCCTATAGAAACCCGCGTGCCCTAGGAAGCTTCTAACACCTTTTACATTTATGGGAGGGGGAAGTTTTTCAATTACTTCAAATTTTGCCTTATCAACTTCCATCCCCCGTGATGAAATCTTATGACCAAGAACTATACCTTCCCTAACCATGAAATGACATTTTTCCCAATTCAAAACAAGGTTAGTTTCTTGGCATCTTTTTAAAACACATGCAAGATTTTTCAGACAATCATCAAAAGAATTACTAAACACAGAAAAATCATCCATAAATACCTCAATGAATTTTTCAGTCATATCAGAGAATATGGAAAGCATGCACCTTAGAAAAGTGGCGGGTGCATTACACAACCCGAATGGCATCCTCCGGTATGCGTAGACGCCATAAGGACAAGTAAAAGCAGTATTCTCTTGGTCCTTCGGGTCAACCACAATCTGGTTATACCCTGAATATCCATCAAGGAAGCAATAAAAGGCATGGCCCTCCAACCTCTCTAGCATCTAATCAATGAAGGGCAAGGGAAAATGATCTTTTCTGGTGGCCTCATTCAATCTTCTGTAATCAATACACACTCTCCATCCAAAAACGGTCCTTGAGGGAATGAGTTCATTTTTATCATTTGCCACAACCGTCATCCCCCCTTTCTTAGGAACAACTTGGACCGGGCTCACCCATGGACTGTCGGAGATTGGATAAATTATACCCGCATCCAAAAGCTTCACAACCTCCTTCCTTACAACTTCCTTCATGTTTGGGTTGAGTCTTCTTTGGGGCTGTCTAACCGGCTTGAAGTTTTCCTCCAAAAGGATTTTGTGCATACAAAATGAGGGACTTATCCCTTTCAAGTCGGACATAGACCACCCAATTGCGGATTTGTGCTCCCTAAGCACCCTTAACAGCTTCTCTTCCTCCACAGAGTTCAATCTGCTACTAATGATCACCGGGAATGAAGAATTCACCCCAAGGAAAGCATAACGGAGATGAGATGGAAGTTCTTTCAACTCTAGCACAGGTGGTTCACCCTTGTCTTCAATCCGCATATCCTCCACAACTTTGTCTTCATCAGTATTCAAAACTAGACAAGCCTCAAGGGATTTAACCATGAACTCAACTTCTTCCTCACATGCCTCTTCTTCTATATTCTCACCCATAAGAGCCGCTTCCAATGAATCTTCAAAAGTTTGTTGCGCACTCTTGTCAGTCAATGATTCCACAAGGTCCACACTCATACATGTATCCTTGTCACTTGGATGTCTCATTGCTTCAAAAACATTGAAGGTGACATTTTCATCTTGGACTCTAAGCATCAACTCCCCTTGATTTACATCGATCAAAGCTCTACCCGTGGCTAGGAATGGTCTTCCAAGAATCAACGGAGTCTCACTATCTTCCGCTATATCCAACACCACAAAATTTGCCGGAAAGATGAATTTATCTACTTTAACCAATAAGTCCTCCACTACACCATAAGGATACGTAATGGAACGATCCGCCAATTGGAGAGAAATCCCGGTTGGCTTGACTTCACCAATTCCCAACTTCTTTAAAATGGAGAGAGGCATAAGGTTGATACTTGCACCAAGATCACACAAGGCTCTTCCAATGTTCAAATGACCAATAGTACATGGGATAGTAAAGCTACCCGGATCCTTCATCTTCACCGGTAACTTCCTTTGGAGTATGGCACTACATTCTTTAGTGAGCATGACCGTCTCCTCCTTCCACTTCCTCTTGTTGGTAAGAATCTCCTTCATAAACTTGGCATAGGAAGGCATTTGTTGAAGAGCTTCGGCAAAAAGGATGTTAATTTGCAACTTTTTGAACACATCCAAGAACTTAGAGAATTGTTGATCCTTTGCCTCCTTCTTCAACCTTTGAGGATAGGGTATCTTGAAATACGGTGGCAACTCCTTAGGATTGTCAACTTCTTCAAGAATTTGCCTTTTAGTATTCTTTCTTGCAAACTCTTCATCCACCAATTTTTCCTTCTGTGGTTTTTCAGCTTCAACAATAGGACTAGAGGTAGTGGCTTGGGAAGTCTCGGGTTCTTCATTGGTTACATCTTCAACGGTCACCTCATCAACTCCCTCGCCAATTGTCTTTTCTTCTCTCTCTTTTTCATGTGGAACTAACACTTTCCCGCTTCTTGTAGTAATTGCCTTGCAATCCTCCCTTGGATTTTTCTCGGTATCTCCCGGCAATTGTCCTTGAGGTCTCTCCGTCATTTGCTTTGCCAATTGACCTATTTGGTGTTCCAGATTCTTGATGGAGGCATTTTGATTCTTCATATTATCTTGAGTTGCTTGCATGAATTGGGCTAGAATATTCTCCAATTTGCTTGAATTCTCTTGAGGAGACTTTGCTTGAGAACTTGAGCCTTGCCCTTGTCTCCATCATGGCTAAATCTTGGGAATTTAATCATAAATTCCTGCAAAACAAAACACAAAACCACCTTATCCGTTCCAAAGGAAAAACTAACCAAAATAAAACTAAAATGGCGTAACTATATGAAAATGCATGCAGAAATGTACATGAAAAATGAGGTGAAATCACACTCATCAGATACCCTAAACAGTGTTTTGATAACTCTGATGCAAGACATATATGGTGTATGTATTATATATATATATATATATATATATATATATATATATATATATATATATATATATATATAAAGTGTGATGTTTTAACTTTAAAATGTGATATGTTTATAAGTTAAGTTTTAATTTTTACGTGTTTTGGAATACACGTTTAACATTAAGAGCGTGATTAAATAATTAAATAATTAAATAATAAGGTTTTAATTTAATGGCACAAAGGGGCACAACAAGGCGTCTCACTACCCAACTTCTAAGCATAGTCAAAATCTGATGTGGATTCAACTAGACACGGCCAGTAACAACATCCTAAACCTCGCAGTCCTTGATTCTGATCGGACATAACCCACAGTCCGTTTTAGAACCAAACTGCTCTGATACCAAAATGAGACACCCCGATGTGCCTCTTTGTGTCATTAGATTAAAACCTCATTATTTAATTACTTAATCGCACGCTTAACGTGAAAATACGTAAAAATTAAAACTTAACTTATAAAGTATACAACTTCATATAGAATAGCATTTCACAATATAAGTATATTAAACATATTACAAAACACTGTTGAGGATATCCTATCAGTGGGATCCCTCACAGGCATATACTTAGACAAAAAGTTAAACAACGGAAAACATAATAAAAATACGCCTCACGAGACGCAATGGCCATAACTAACTAGACCCTAATCACCACGGGTCACAGCTCGTCCTCCGGCATCGGGTTCGTAAGGAGTTCCATACAACTCCTCCTGGTTAGGCTCATTAACAGGGTTTTCTCGTATGATTCCACCAGGATATAAAATACAATATACAGAAATATACAGGGGATAAGAAACAGTTCTATCATCAAAAAGCGGAAAAGAGTCATAGTAAATTATACAGTAATTGTCACAGACAATCAACATACTCAACTAACGAATCATCCTCAGGTTAATATATATCATCCTCTACCCTTACTCTCAGGCAATCTAACACTTTATTTTAACATAACCTCTCTAATCATGTCACCATGTCTTTACGTTATCGTGGTCACTACCACTCCTGTCACCATCCCTCATTTGCACCGGGGCACACCCTCATTCCCGTTAGGATGTTCCACCTAGTGCACACCTCCATTCCCGTTAAGGTGTTCCACCCCCGTTCCGGTCAAGGTGTTCCACCCCCATTCCCTAAGGTGGAAGTGGTCTCGCGAGAACTCTTGATTTTACGTGTATTATATTACTAATACACGGTGTATTATATTACTAATACACGGTGTATTATATTACCAATACACAGAAGTGTTTTATGTGTATTATATTATCAGCACACGGATGTCCTTGTGTATTATATTACCAATACACTTTTGTCCTTGTGTATTATATTACCAATACACGGTTGTGGACAACAACACCTATACTTGAATCTCACCAACCCGTTTTAACAACATCCTAGTGCCTTAACCTTCCATTATAACTTGACACATATTCTATGCCATAACACCTCTTTAACATACATCATCTAGGTTAGGCACTTCTAAATCATCATTATCCTCACACCCAAAACAATCATCTCTTTGACAACATATATATCTTTGCTTAAAAACCACTAAACATAATAATACAAACCAGGCAGATCATGCATAACACAATATCAATCAAAATATTCTCATATCACCAATCATAGTACAAAATTAATTCAATAAAGGTAATAAAATCAAATCAACCATCAACAATATAAAATCAACCTAATATCGATAAACCTACAATCCCCGAATCGCCATTGGTTTTTCAGAAAAGGTTTCCAATGTGATTTTGGTCTTGTCGATTACTCGACTACTTGTAGGGTTTAGGTCGCCCTACACAATTATTATATAATCTACTACTTATCCATTCCGACGATAGGTTGATTCTTTCCCCCATCTGGGTTATCGCCGAACTCCCGAACTCGACGCTCCTCGTTGTCACACCACAAAGTACTAATTCCACCTTCAACCAATCAACATAATAACCAATAAATCAAACAAACTCATCTATGTTCTCTTTAGGCTTAGTTTGGCCATTTAATTCAAATTAGAGTTAGGATTATTTTCTCAACATAAGCCTTTGGATACTTATCACTTAGGTTCTAGGTAACTTAGACAAATTGCTATAACTTGAAAATATGGAATAAAAATCATCCAACCACTTAGGGTAGGTTTCGGCCTTGTATTACAAAATAGGCTAGAAATCCTTAAACTTTCCAATCTCTTAGACTTAGCATCCAAATGTATTAAGGAGCTCAAGTCCACGATCATATTGGAAAATGAAAACAAAACATCCTAGGTTCACAACCATCATAGGTTCGGCCATCATAGGATACATAGGCTAGAAATCTTTAAACTTTCCATTCTCTTGGACTTAGCATCCAAATGTATTAAGGAGATAAAGTCCATGATCATATTGGAAAATGAAAACAAAACATCCTAGGTTCACAACCATCATAGGTTCGGCCATCATAGGATAAATAGGCTAGAAGTCTTTAAACTATCCAAATGTATTAAGGAGCTCAAGTCTATGATCATATTGAAAAATGAAAACAAAACATCCTGGGTCCACAACCATCATAGGTTCAGCCATCATAGGATAAATAGGCTAGAAATCTTTAAACTTTCCAATCTCTTAGACTTAGCATCCAAATGTATTAAGGAGCTCAAATCCATGATCATATTGGAAAATGAAAACAAAACATCCTAGGTCCACAACCATAATAGGTTTGGCCATCATATGATAAATAGGCTAGAAATCTTTAAACTTTTCAAGACTTTAGATTTAAGATAAATAGGTATCTAGAAGCTCAAATACATGATCATCTTTCAAAAAGTTGAAACAAAACTTCCTAGGCCACTAATACCTAGTTTCGGCCATCCTTGGAAAAATAGGTTAGAGATGTTTGTTTGATACCAGCTCTTAGAATATGAAAGTAGAGATTAATATAAGTCCTTAGAAATTGGTTTCAACTCAAACAGAGTTTTCTACCATTTTCTAGAGATTTTAGAAGTTAAAAGAGCTTTAAGAACATTTTAAGAAGACATAAAGTAAACTCGTGAAATAAGTGTAAAACTTGAAATAGAAGAGTATGAGAGGATTACCCTTGAATCTAGAAAGAAAAAGTATGAAGAACTTGAAGCTTGAAACTAAGTAAAAATGGAAACTTTAAGTGTTAGAAACTTAAAAATGAGAAAGTGGAGAGTAGGAAAGTGATGAAGAGAAAATGAAATGGGTATTTATAGAGGGAGAGGGGAGTGGGGCGTCAAAGAGGAGAGAGGGAAGAGCTTGTAGAGAAAGTTTGGTCTTATGCCTTGTTTGGTTGAAGAGGAAAGAGAAAAATATGTTTTTAGAATATAATATGTTATAATTCAAAAAGTGTCATCATAACCACTTTTTAGGATGTGACTTAGGCCATCCTCCTAGTAAGTCACCTCACTCTCACATGTCACCTCATCTCTTTTGTGCTCGCCAATCTGCTCCATTGCATATCCGGTTCAAGTTTCCGATCGTATTTCACCCGGAATAAATATTTTATTTTATTTACGAACTCGAATTTTCGAAAAATTTCAATATCAAACAAAAAATCACAAATACACTAATCGTTTCGTTTACGGTTCAAAATTAGGTTTTCTGCTTAGTAAACTTGTACCGGCAGTGAAAACGCAGACCAGCTTTCGTCTGAATTTTCCACCGAAAATTTTAGTGTAACCTACTACCATAAAGTAGACTATGAATATGATTTTATTTTAATCAAAAACACTTTCTAACTCTCAAATTAAAATATAATTAATTATATTTTAACCGGTTGAACAACATAATTAAAATCAGACTGTTACATTACTACCCCTCTTATAAGAAAATTCCGTCCTCAGAATTTCTTAACTCAAAACTGGGTAACATCTTACCAATGCTTCTTAATCTAAAGATATTTCCTCGTATTTTTCATCGCTATCTTCCCTTAATTAACAGTAGTAACTTCGTAACAGAATTCATTCTTATAACATGCTATTTATCCTCGAACTTATCCACCACTACTTTCTGTTCATTGTCCTTTAACTTTTTGATTTAAATCTATACCTTGAAGGGCATACTCCAAACTTACTCCTTTCTCTCTTCTTAATACTGGTCCACTAGAAAACTCGATTACAACATCTGACTCTTACATTTGGCACCAAGATCAATACCACCATGACTGCCTACTCCATATACTCAATCACAATCTTAGTTCCTTAGAGTGTATTCCATGATTCCAGGTTATATCAAATACTTAAAATGAATTCTCTTAATAACCCCTTCTTTCAATAACCAATTGCTCACTACACCTCATCCCCAAGAACCAATCCTTCTAGTAATCTTCTTGTCTAACATGCTACATAGATAAACAAACAAGGTCTACCAGATATCCAACACATACCTTGTATAAGATTCATGGGTTGAGGGGACTCAGCTCCCCTCACGGTGAACACTCTTCCAGTGGCCTGAGGTCTAGCCACCCGTGGTCCTGCTGCCGGGACTCCTCTTCCAGCTCCACTTCTTGGCACACTAGTTCCTCTTCCAGCAACTACATGCTGTTGCATATCCCGCTGCCTACAATCATGAGCCAAGTGATTTGGTTCACCACATATGTAACAAACACGCATATCTCGACAATCTCTCACATAATGCGGTCCCCCGCATCTGAAACAAGCTAAGCCCTTCTGCTGTTGTTGACCTGCTCCACCCATTGGTGCTTTAGGAACTGATACTGGTGCAGCTGTCTGCACTGGTTTAGTATATGGTTCTCGTCTCCTCTGAGAACCACTATCTACTCTCCTTTGAGTATCCGATCGAATAGGGCCTCCACTCCTTAATTGTTTATGCTCATTGGCCATCCTCAGATTTATACTTTCAATTGCGCTACATCTCTTGACTAGTTCCGGGAAATACTGAATGTTGAGAGATACTACAACCCTCTACAGCTCGTCCCTAAGTCCTTCCTCAAATCTTCTACACTTCCAGTCTTCTCTCGAAAACCTTTGATAGAATTCCGAGAACTTGATCAGAGCCTCAAAACGTGATGCATACTCACCAACAGATATGTTATCTTGTTTGAGGTTTCTGAATTCATTTTCCTTCTCGCATCGGACTAGACGCGGAAAATATTTTTCGAAGAAACAATCGGTGAATAACATCCAGTTAATGTTCCTATCCTCAGCTCCCAACAGTCTTTTCTTTCCCTTCCACCAGAATTCTGCTCCTTCGGTTAACATGAAGGCAGCATATGCACTTTATTCTCCTCATTGCAGCACATAGTCGCAAATATCTTTTTGATCTCTTGTATCTACCATTCCGCCTTCTCTGGGTCATACTCTCCTCGGAATTGAGGTGAATTTCCATTCATAAAATTGGTCAATTCGGCATCTTCAGCCGCTACCGCCCTTCTCTAATTCTTAATTTCTAGCTGCTCTTTGTTCATCTGCAGCATCTCAACATTCTGCTGGGTTTGCAATAGCATAGCAGCATCTAGGGTTTCCATTGCATTTGGAATCGAAGATGATCCTCCTCCATTCTCAGTATTGTCAGTATTACCATTGACAGCTCCAATAATCATTTCTAGAGTTTCGTCACCACTGTTAGTTGGACGTCCTCTTCCGCGAGCCATGATTCTGTTAAAAGAAATCACCCGCTCTCATTAGTGTGACATATAATACTACATAGACCAGTATATAAATACCATATGCCACACTAATATTAACCTCTCACATCAGATTCAGACACACTACCCAACTTCTAAGCATAGTCAAAATCCGATGTGGATTCAACTAGACACGGTCAGTAACAACATCCTAAACCTCGTAGTCCTTGATTCTGATCGGACATAATCAACAGTCTGTTTCAGAACCAAACTGCTCTGATACCAAAATGAGACACCCCGATGTGTCTCTTTGTGTCATTAGATTAAAACCTCATTATTTAATTACTTAATCGTACGCTTAACGTGAAAATACGTAAAAAATAAAACTTAACTTATAAAGTATACAACTTCATATAGAATGATATATCACAATATAAGTATTTTATGCACATTACAAAACACTGTTGACGATATCCTATCAGTAGGATCTCTCACAGGCATATACTTAGACAAAAAGTTAAACCACAGAAAACATAATAAAAATACGCCTCACGAGACGCACTGGCCATAACTAACCAGACCCTAATCAACACGGGTCATAGGTCGTCCTCCAGCCTCCGGTTTCGTAGGGAGGATCGGCTTGGGTTTTAACAAATGAGAAAATTAAGCAACAGAAGAATTGGGTTTTAACAATCAAGAAGAAATTGTTAGAGGATCGACTTCCCTGCCTTTCCTACTTGTTCAATCCTGGAAATTAACTTGAATAGTTTATTCAATTTCAAGAAGCTGAGCTTTTATTATTTACCCCCTAATTCCTTAGGTTGATAAACCTTCCTGCCTAAATTACTAATTCAATTCCTTGAGTATTAGCAATTTAACAAGAGCAATGAGAATGGTTACAACTCAATAATGCTAATTTGATTGTGTTCTTATTCCTAAGCAACACACGCAAATCGTTCATTCACAAACAGCAACTATGAATTCGAATTTCCCAATTGCAAATTCATACAGTAGATAAACATGAAAATAGTGAATAAACTCTTGAAATTAAACAAACCAAACAAAGTCGAAATCCAGAATCAAAACAAGTTATCTAGGCAATTCCATCTACCTCTAACAAAAGAGAAGTAGCTAGACATAATAAAAATAGAACAAACAGAAGAAGGAGATGAAGATAAGAAAGTCATCATGAGTCTCTACTTGGCAGCTTCAACTCTCTATGATTGCTCTCCTTTCTCCTTTTGAAACTGTGTAGCTCTCTGTGTAAGAATATCTCTCTCAAAACTGTCTCTGACTGTCTTCTTTCCGTTACTGTTTGCACAACTCTCCTTTTCTAATAATGCAGCTACCCTCACTTTTTTCTAATTGCCCGTTCTTTTTTTAGTTCTCTTATGTGCGTTACTTTTGGCCAGGGTTTACCAAACCGGACCGGACTGGACCGACTGGTCCGACCGGTTTAACCGGGACCTGGGACCTAGGCCGGTTCGGTTGGCCCCCAGAACCGGCCTTGCTTGAAATCGGTCTCAGAACCGTCGAACCGGTTCAAAACCGGTAAAACCGGTCATAACCGGTCGTGGACGAGGGAACCAGGAACGATTTTAAAGAACCGGCCGGCCAGAAAATGCTCCCAATCCACGCGAGTCATGCCCAACCAGAGGCGTTGCTCTACACACCACCGCACCAGAAACTCCCTGCACAACCTGTCAGAGCCGCCGCAAGTTCCATGTTGTTGCTCGCAGATCACAATCCAGCCATCCCACGCCGTCGACGCTCAAAGTCCAGCCCTCCCACGCCTGGTCGCTGTGCTCGCCATCGACCCTCTCTTGCTTCTGTGCGGCGCATTGTTCAGACTTAGGGAATGGGTTCACCATTCATCACAAGAGGCATTTAGTTAGGATTTCTCTACTTTTACTTGATGAATAATTGGACTTGGGCTCAATTACTCTCAGCCCAATAAACCAAAATAAACTACTATAAATTTAACAATTGATTTTGGGCTCAATGAAAAAATCCAGCCTAGTAATAAATTGAAATTGTACTATTATATTGTTTGAGACTTTATAATTTTTGTATAGATAATATATATGTGTATATATTTATTGTATTATTTATATTTATTCAGTTTAATTTCAAAATAAAAAAATTTATGCTTAATAATTTTAGTTGTTATGTTATTTTTTTGTTTAATATTGTTACAAATATTATATTAAAAATTAAAATAATATTATTTAATTATAACCGGTTCAATCACGATTTAACCTCGATTGGACATTTGGACCTCGAACCGCTGCCTTTATCAATTTGATGATCGATCCGATTTTGTAAACTTTGCTTTTGGCCGCTGTGTGGCTGCCTATTACTTTTCCTCTTCAATTTTTATTTATGTTACTTTTTTCTGAGCCTCAGACCAACTTCCCGTTTTTCACGTTGCTGCCTCCTTTCCTCCATAAAATGACCCATTAACTTTTAACCTTCCAGCAGGAGCTTCACGTGACGTGGGCCTTGTCTTCAGATTTGCCAAACATGCTCTCCAATTTGCTTTACTTGGGGCCACTTCTCTTTCTTTCTAAGTGCCAATTTTATTTCTTTTCTTAATTCTTCACGTGAGCCAATGGTCCAGCAAGCAAGTTAATTTTCTTTATCTGACTTTGACTCTTTTTTCGTGGGCCTATGCCATTTATTTCCTACAAAATATTATTATATTAATTTTAAAAACATATAAAATAAACTAAAAAGCAAAAAACGTTATTAAAAGTTCAACTAGCTAAACTTGAGGACAAAACTCAATCAATTAGCACAATTAGGAGCAAAAACTCACTCAACAAGTACACAAAAATCACATAATTTAGCATATCATCACACCCCCAACCCTAAGTCTTTGCTTGCCCCCAAGCAAAAGTAACTCAACTAATACACAAAACACTGAAGACAATAGGCCAAGCAAACATCGACTCAAGAGACACCCTAACTTAACAATAACAAAGCAATGCATCACCCAACCATGTAAGAATTCCTAAAACAAAAGAATCACCTATTAACAAGTTCACATTCAAGAATATTCCAAAGAAGAAAGCATAACAATGGTGCACCAATATTTCCACACTTGAAAAATTAAAGATCATGACTAATTCAATTAAGGAAGAACTATTGGACACCCAACTACTCACAGAAAGTGCAATTTCACTCAATCACTCAAATTTATGTGGGTAATAATTGCAAGTGTATCACTCAAATTCACACATCAAAACCATGCAACTTCAAGTTTGATTTTCATCTTAATCATTCATCCACAATTCACAACATGCATAAATCAAAGGGACTTTATTTAGGATGTAATGAGGTCAAGGTAAATGGGAAGGACAACAAAGGATAAACAAGCTAGCCCCAAAGAAAATAGGAGAGCAACAATTACTTTTAAAGAACCATGCTTTGCATACAGCCCTTTTCCCACCTCTTTCTTTTTGACTTCCTTGACCTTCTTTTCTTTCAAAGCACCATTTTATTTTTTCAAGTATTTCATACCATTTTTCATATTCCTTCTTTTTGCATTTCTTTTTTTTCTTTATTTTTTTTTTATTTTTGGTAACCACCCCTTCCTTTCACCAACATATAAGCACAAAATATTCTCCCCCACACTTATGTCAAACCCACACACAATAATCCAATGCTCTCCTATCCACTAAGGTTTAGGTAGAAACATTGTTTTTCAAGTTAAGGCTCATGGGTAAAACAAACAAAGATTTACATTGAAAGCTCAAATGGGCTAAGCAAAGGGAAAAATTCAAGGTTGACTACATGAAAAACGGCACAAATCATTTTTTTTAAAACACATGTGAATCATGAACTTCAAACAAGAACCAAGCAAACTCAAGAGCATGAATTTCAATGGTGCACTCACAAGAAAGAATTTAGCAATTATTGGCACAAATGACTCACAAGGGTAAAGTCAAGCAATCCAATTAATTCTCACCAAAATTTTGATAGCCATGAACTTTAATCAACAAGGTTTAACACAATGCACCAAAGTTATGAAATCCAGTCAAGAACAAACTCAAATGACAAACTAAACCACAAGTATCATCTTCACATCAAAGGAAAACAAACATGGTGGGTGCACAATACAATGAAATTGCCAAGAATGGGGTTCCACACAAGCATGCTTATTATTAATTTTTTTTTCAAAGAGGAGTACCGACCTTAACTTGCAAACACTAAAAAAAACACTAAAAAATAAAACAACACATAAAAAGAAAAAAAGAAAATAAAAATTAAAAACAAAAGAAAACAAAAGAAAAGAAAACTCCCCTGTCCCGTGCTTCCAAAATTTGATCCAAACTTGAGGTCACCATCATTAGTGCCTCCTATCCTTGCTTTTTGTCATGAGATACCATGAAGCACAACTAAATATATATCTCAAAACAAATAAAACATTAGCACAAGATAGGCAAGTGATAAAAGAAAAAGCAACTAAATATATATCTGAATCAAATTTTTTTTTCTATTTTCTAAATTTTCAATTTTTTCTTCTTTTTATTTATTTATTTATTTTTCAACAGAAACTAACAAGTTATCAAAACTAAAAACAAAAAAAAAATTATTTTCGTATTTTTCTTTTTTTATTAAAAAATACTAAAATAAAAAATTAACAAAAAAAAGAAAAACTAAACTAAACTGAACTACCACTTGGGATGTCTCCCAAGAAAAATTCATGTTATAGGATTTAGTGAGATTGCTCACCCTCCTTAGAAGGCGAGTGAAGGATAATGTTAACCCTGTTCTTGTTCAAATCACCCCCAAAGTACAATATCAACTTTTGGCCATTAACTTTAAAACTTCTTCCAGCATTTGGCTATACAATCTCAATTGCACCATCGGGACTCACTTCCTTAACAACAAAAGGACCTGACCATCTAGACTTTAACATTCCAGGAAAAAGTCTTAGTCTAGGATTATACAATAACACTTGTTGTCCTGGTTCAAATTCTTTCACAATTATTTTGTTATCATGCCATCTCTTGGTTCTTTCTTTATAAATTTTAGAACTCTCATAGGCTTGCAACCTAAACTCTTCCAGCTCACCTAACTGTAGTAACATTTTCTCACCTGCAGTTTTCAAATCAAAATTGAGCAGCTTCACTGCCTAATAAGCTTTATGTTCCAACTCAACTGGAAGATGGCATGATTTGCCATAAAATAACGGATATAGAGACATTCCAATTGGATTTTTAAAAGTTGTCCTGTATGCCCAAAGCACATCATCCAATTTTCTAGCCCAATCTTTCCTTGAGGAACCTACCACTTTTTCTAGGACCCTCTTCAACTCTCTGTTTGAGATTTCAACGTGTCCAATAGTTTTTGGATGGTAGGGGTAGTTATCCTATGTTTCACACCATATTTTTTCAGCAATGATTCAAATTGTTTATTACAAAATTGTGACCCCCCATCACTTATCACAGCTCTAGGCACTCCAAACCTTGTAAAAATGTGTTTCTTAAGGAAAGAAACCACAACCTTGGAATCATTGGTAGGTAATGCCACATCCTCTACCCACTTGGAGACATAGTCTACAACAACCAAAATATATTTATTAGAGAAAGACGATGGGAATGGTCCCATGAAGTCAATCCCCCAAACATCAAAAATTTCAACCTCCAAGATGGATGTTAGAGGCATTTGATTCCTCTTAGAAATGATCCCTACTCTTTGACATCTATCACATTTTTCAACAAAATTGTGGGCATCTTTAAACAAAGTAGGCCAGTAAAAGCCACATTGCAAGACCTTAGCGACCGTTCTTTTACCACTATAATGCCCACCATATTCAGACTCATGACAGTGCCACAAATTTTTTTCAAATTCACCATCTGGGACACATCTTCTAATGATCTCATCAGCACATCTTTTAAACAACAAAGGTTCATCCCACTCATAAAATTTGGCATCATGAAAAAACTTTTTCTTTTGCTCCCAACTAAAATCAAGAGGGATAATACCCGCAGCCTTATAATTTACAAAGTCCGCAAACCAAGGGAAAGAATTTACCATCATCAGTTTTTCATCAGGAAAGTCCTCCGAAATAGAAGGAATGTCCTTAACCCCATTTGCCACAACATTTTGCTTTCCTTGCTTGTCTCTTATCTCCAAATCAAATTCTTGGAGAAGCAATATCCACCTAATCAATTGTGGCTTAGCATCCTGCTTAGCAAACAAATACCTCAAGGCAGAGTGATCAGTATAAACCATGACTTTAGACCCAACAAGATAGGATCTAAATTTGTCAAAAGAAAACACAATAGCAAGCAACTCTTTTTCAGTCGTGGCATAATTTTTCTGAGCATCATTCAACACACGACTTGCATAATAAATCACATGCAAAATTTTATTTTTTCTTTGTCCTAACACTGCACCTACAGCATAGTCACTTGCATCACACATAATCTCAAAAGGTAAACTCCAATCAGGAGCAACCATCACTAGTGCAGAAATTAGTTTTTCTTTGATTTTATTAAAAGCATCCAAACATGCCTCATCAAATACAAAAGTAGCATCTTTTTCCAAAAGGTTTGTCAAGGGTTTAGAAATTTTAGAAAAATCTTCTATAAACCGCCTATAAAATCCAGCATGCCCAAGAAAACTTCTTATACCTTTCACATTAACTGGTGGTGGTAACTTTTCAATTACCTCCACCTTTGCTCTATCCACCTCAATTCCTTTTACAGAAATTTGATGATCATGAACTATACCTTATTTTACCATAAAATGACATTTTTTCCAATTAAGAACAATGTTAGTTTCTTGGCATCTTTTTAAAACCAAAAGAAGGTTGGATAGGCAAATATCAAATGAATATCCAAACACGGAAAAATCATCCATAAAAATTTCTAAGGATTTTTCAATTAAATCATAAAAGATTGAGAACATGCACCTTTGAAATGTGGTGGGTGCATTACACAACCCGAAAGGCATACGCTTATAGGCAAAGACCCCAAATGGACAAGTAAAGACCGTTTTTTCCCGATCTTCCGGGGCTACTACAATATGATTGTAGCCCGAATATCCATCCAGAAAATAGTAATATTCATGTCCCGCCAACCTTTCTATCATCTGGTAAATGAACGAAAGCGGAAAATGATCTTTCTTTCCTTGTAGCTTGATTAAGCTTCCGGTAGTCAATACACATCCTCCAACCAGTGACTTCCTTTGTAGGAATCAACTCATTGTTTTCATTCATCACCACAGTCATACCACCTTTCTTGGGAACCACCTGAACTGGGGTCACCCACTTACTGTCAGAAATGGGATAAATTATACCTGCATCAAGTAACTTTATCACTTCTTTCCTCGCCACTTCCTTCATAGTTGGATTAAGCCTCCTTTGATGTTGAACCACTGGTTTAAAGTCCCCCTCCATAAATATTTTATGTGTAACACCCCAGTTTTTACTATTCTTCAATAATAGTAAATATGTGTATATGTTTATTTGGACTAATTAATTTTCTAGATATTTATTTTAATTTATTTTATGTGACTTGGTTAAGTAATTTTAATTACTCATTTAAAATTTATTTTTGAGTGCGTTAATAATGTCTTATGTCAGTGTAGGCATGATTACTATACAATAATATTATGTTATTGTTAATATTAGTATTTGTTTAGAAAAATATTTTAAATAATATGATTGAAAGAAAATTATTTTAATATTTTACTCTATTTAATTTTAGATTTGAAAATTTGTTGGCTTAAAATTAGTCGGAGATTAATTTTGGATCATTGATTTCCTTGGTTGATAAATTCAACCATCATTTTCTATCCTATTTCAAATTTTGAAATTTTATATTTTTCCCTCATTACTTTTAGATTCAAATGTTAAATCGATTCTATTTATTGAATTAAATGTATGGTTTCTTTTTATTATATGTTTTGAGGATGAAGATTGAATTGGTGAAATTGTTTGTTTGTTATCATGCTTGGTTTGTGTGTCCGAGATGTTGAACACGGCTATGCTAGTTTGGTGGAGTAGATGTTCATACGCTTGGAACTAATGTGAGCTTTAAGACGAGTTTGAACACCTAATTTTGTCCGGGTATCTTCTCAATTTAATTAATTTAAAAAAAAAGACAAAAAAAATATAAAAACTGCAAAAAATAATCAAAAAATATTTTATTCTTGCTCTTAACCCAATTTCATTATATGGTCTCAACCTTTTTGGAAAGTCCAATCCATTTATTGAATTAAATGTATGGTTTCTTTTGATTATATATTTTGAGGATGAAGATTGAATTGGTGAAATTGTTTGTTTGTTATCATGCTTGGTTTGTGTGTCCGAGATGTTGAACACGGCTATGCTAGTTTGGTGGAGTAGATGTTCGTACGCTTGGAACTAATGTGAGCTTTAAGACGAGTTTGAACACCTAATTTTGTCCGGGTATCTTCTCAATTTAATTAATTTTTTTAAAAAAAAGACAAAAAAATATAAAAACTGCAAAAAATAATCAAAAAATATTGTATTCTTGCTCTTAACCCAATTTCATTATATGGTCATAACCTTTTTGGACTGTCCAAGTTCCAAGCCAAATTGAATATACAAAAAAAAAAAGATTGAGGGAGACGTTGATGTGGCCTGTGGAAAGCCAAATAGATGGAGACAAATGTTTTTAATTTGCTGTTAAACCAGACTTTGTGAAAAGTTGCAAAAGAGAGAAAGTTTGAAAGTAAAGGATGGAAAAGGAAAATGTAATCTCTTACCCAGTATGCAGTATCAACAAAGTCAAATCTGAGCATGATGGACAAAATACAAGAATGGAAAATAACAGCACCGAGAGATACACAACAGGCATGAGAAACAATGAGAATTGAAATTAGACAAAGACTAAGCAATGCAACTCGGGCAGAAGAGACGTGGGGCTTTGTTCCTCTCAGTCTTTAAAAAGATGAAGAGGTGAAGAGCTGAAAGGGGGGGCGTGTAAAAAAGAGAGCAGGGAGAGCATCAGAACAAAAAATGAGAGATCCAACAACCCTCCGCCATTCCTTTCTCCATTCAATCATCATTCTACCTTGAAACTCTATACTATCAACCACTGAACCATATTCACAAGCACCTTAAACCCATCCAACAAACAGAACCCATAAAGAAAATCATATTCTTCTATTGTCAACCATCTTTCCAGATCAAACAAAAAAACTAACCCATAAAACATCACTCTAAGTCCACAAACAAATATGCATAGAAGGGAGAAAGAAGAGAAATAAAAAATTAAAAGTGCCTCTGCCGCTGTTCTTCGTTCCTCCGCCATCTACGATGCTTCTCTGTTCCGTCGACCGACGTAGGCTCCTCCGCCGCCGTCCAGCCCCGCGCTGCCACCGTCCACAACCACTGCCAGTCAAACCCACCGCCCCTACACGAAACTAGCCATCTCCGCCGCGCCGTCGTCTCGTAGCCATCATGAACCACACCATGTCTAAGCGTACGACCCGCGTAAGATCTTTGTTTTTAGAAAAATGTTGAAGTGATTTTAAGTTGAAGGAAACTTCCTTTTTATGATCCAAAGTTTGTACGAGAGAAAACCTTTTTCGAACTATGTGTTTTATGAAGGAAAAACCCCTTTGAAAATATTTGACTTTATTCCATCAAGGATTTCAAAAGCAAACGAATTTCCTAATTGTTTTATAAAAGAGTTTGTAAAGCAAAATATTTTCTCCCAAATGATTTAGAAACCTTCCGGTTACTTGGATAAGTGACCGAGGTTTTATTTTGGTTTTTGATTTTCACTGAGCGAAAAGTAAGCACATGTGAAAGAGAATCTAGTTCGCGAGACGTCGCCTCTAGTATTCAGTTATATGCACGCGATTTAGGATCCATGTCAAGAATTATGGACCGAGGGTCCTAATCGTGATATTATGGGCTAGGAGTCCTAATCTTGGAATTGAGGACTGTGTGTCATAATTTCGTTGTTATGGGCTAGGAGTCCTTATCATGTTGAAATAAAACATGGATAAAATTATAATTGTTTCGACGACCACAACCTTGGACCGCGACATTGGTCTAAGGTGTTGTGATTGAGCACTCGGACTGCGCGTCTCGTGTTATTGATTTTCAAGTAATGAAAATTGTGAATAATCGTTAGCTTTGGGCTTCGACAACGGAAAAGAGTGAACACAAAGAAAAGTCTCGATAATGAAAAGTCTTTTATTCATATGCATTTCCCCTTAGCAGACGTGCTTGAGTTACCAAATACCCGCTTAAGATGTGGTATTCGATGATGTGTACATCCGAATGGCCATTATAAGGGATTCGTGATGATGTTGATCCGGGTGCAAGAGGTGACGGAGACAACTTGTCAATGCAGCATACGAGCCTGATCAACTCTTTCTTTATTAATGATAAAACGGTGATGGTACCTCATGAGATTAAGTTTAGAGCCTGATGATTGAAGTGTCATGCATTATCTTTATAAAACTGGTTGATTCGGGTATGAGACCCACTGATATAACACTTGTTGTTTTATCCATGAATAATGCTTAAATGCTAATATGCCAATGTGTTATATGTATCATGTATATGGTTGTTGTGTGATATATCCATTTGTAGGTATCTCACTCTTACAGATATATCAGGATTCTTCTGGTTCGCTACTGTACCCTGGGTACTTTAGTACAAATGGTGCAGAGGAGTCTTCCTAAGTCACCCAGAGACTTAGAACTATTTGTTTGATGAAGTATTTGTTTGTGGAATGACCACGTGAGTTTTCCTCAAAAATAACTTTTAGAATGACCAGCTTAGAGTTTGAGACTTAGATTTTTGATAGTATGTATGAGTATGGCTCAGAGAGTCTTTATTTTAAAATGGAATGTTTATGGCTAGGAGAGCATCTCTTTTGAATGAAAACCTAAGATTTTCCTTTTGGTCATGTGTAGCTTATTGATGTAACTATTTTTAGCATATTACTGCTTGGTTGTATTTGGTGTAACTAGAATTCTGGGGTGAAATTGTAAATGTTTCAGAAGGTGTTCTTTTACCTGGGATGTTCGAATTACAGAGGAGACTCTGTCGAAATATTTATAAAAATACTAGCTTTTATTCAAGTATATCTCTAAATTAAATAGGCTTGCTAGGCTAGGATTGTAAGACGGTGTGCCGATCAAGGCTTAGGTTTGGAATCGTTGTTGTTTTGGCTTCAATGATTCAGGAGGAGGGGGGGGGGGGGGGGGATGAATTGAGTTTTCAAAGAAAATATTTCCCTCTTCAAACTTTTTCACAAGGCTTTGTAAATCAGAGTTGCGTTTTTGTGTTCTCAGGATCTTTTATAAAATCGATGAAGGGTTTTTACAAAATCTTGAATAGAAGGTGATGAGGATAAGAAAGATTAATAATGAATAGGTTCAGGTTCGATAACTTAGTAATAACAAGATACAGTTTATACAGATCAAGAATAGAAATTATACTTGAACTTTAAACATCAAAGTTGTAGGTTCTTGAATCATAAACAGAAATTAAAGTGTCTGAGTTTTGATGATTTTGCACAGCTTGCTGCCCCTGATGTAGTTCGCCTCGCGAGAGTTTTCTCGCCTCGCGAACCTGAAAGCCAGTTGAACAGTAAAATTGTCATCCTCCCTGGTTCGCCGCGCGAACAACACCTCGCCTCGTGACCCTGATAGCTGACTCTTCATGATATTCGCCTCGCGAATGAGGGTTCGCCTCGCGAGTGGGCTAAATTTCTGAATAGTATAAATGGCTGTTCTGGACAGATTGGAAGAATTTTTGCTTCTCCATTGTTTTTACATTTTTCTGTGTGTTTTCGTTTTTCCATGGAGAACTAATTTTCTAGGATTAATCTATTGTAATCGATTCCACTACACTTGAGGTTCTTGTAATTCCTGTTTTGTATGTTTTTCCCTTTTCAATGCCATACTATATATTTCTGTTTGCTTAATTCAGGAGTATATTGTGTTGTGTTGATTTATTTTCGGTGATGTTATGTTCCTATAATTAATCACGTTTGCTTAATTCGCGTGTGTACAATTCGTGTTCGCTTAGTTCACGAAGGGCTTAACCCCGTTTGCTTAATTCGGGAATAGGAACATATATCTGTAGTAGTGATTTCGCTTGTAAATTGTTGCTACAACCGGGAGGGGATTAGAATCTGCTTAGGGCTTGGAATTGCATGAACCGATGATAGTTGGGAAATCGAGAACAATAGATTAATCGTCTTTAGCTATTTGATAATCTTTCCAACTGCTCTGTTTTCATTGCTTTGTTTTGCTTTGTTTCTTATTTGCAGTCCAATCCAACCCCCCCCCACCCCACCCCACCAACAAAAACTGATTTTTGTGACAAATAACACTTCAAGAGTCCTTGTGAGACGACATCCGAGTTGTCGTCCTAAACTACAGTTTTAAAACCGCTCGTTCTTTTTGGCGCGTGCGCGACAGCGCGTTCAAAAATTTCTGAGTTGTCCCCGGCAACGGCGCCAATTTTTGAACGCGCTGTCGCGCACGCGCCAAAAAGAACGAGCGGTTTTAAAACTGTAGTTTAGGGCGACAACTCGGATGTCGTCTCACAAGGACTCTTGAAGTGTTATTTGTCACAAAAATCAGTTTTTTTTTTTGGGGGGGGGGGGGGGGGGTGTTTGGATTGGACTGCAAATAAGAAACAAAGCAATGAAAACAGAGCAGTTGAACAGATTATCAAATAGCTAAAGGCGATTAATCTATTGTTCTCGATTTCCCAACTATCATCGGTTCATGCAATTCCAAGCCCTAAGCAGATTCTAATCCCCTCCCGGTTGTAGCAACAATTTACAAGTGAAATCACTACTACAAATATATGTTCCTATTCCCGAATTAAGCAAACGGGGTTAAGCCCTTCGTGAACTAAGCGGACACGAATTGTACACACGCGAATTAAGCAAACGCGATTAATTATAGGAACATAACATCACCGAAAATAAATCAACACAACACAATATACTCCTGAATTAAGCAAACAGAAATATATAGCATGGCATTGAAAAGGGAAAAGCATACAAAACAGGAATTACAAGAACCTCAAGTGTAGTGGAATCGATTACAATAGATTAATCCTAGAAAATTAGTTCTCCATGGAAAAACGAAAACACACAGAAAAATGTAAAAACAATGGAGAAGCAAAAATTCTTCCAATCTGTCCAGAACAGCGATTTATACTATTCAGAAATTTAGCCCACTCACAAGGCGAACCCTCATTCGCGAGGCGAATATCATGAAGAGTCAGCTATCAGGGTCGCGAGGCGAGGTGTTGTTCGCGGGGCGAACCAGAGAGGATGACATTTTTACTGTTCAACTGGCTTTCAGGTTCGCCAGGTGAGAAAACTCTCGCGAGGCGAACTCCTCCAGACTTGAAATTTCCCTGATTCTTTATTCTCTTGACTTCTAACTTAACCTGAAAACAACAAAATAGCCATAAGTGCTTTATTTGACTCAAAACTGGCTAAATTAACCTAAAACTACTTTAGAGACTCAAAACCTTGCTTGAGGACAATCTAATCTAATTTGGGTGAAAATAGGATATAATTTGCACAAAACCCTGGTCATACTAGCCATAAAACTAGATGAACCAGAGGCTAATCAAAGGTGATGAGGATAAGAAAGATTAATAATGAATAGGTTCAGGTTCGATAACTTAGTAATAACAAGATACAGTTTATACAGATCAAGAATAGAAATTATACTTGAACTTTAAACATCAAAGTTGTAGGTTCTTGAATCATAAACAGAAATTAAAGTGTCTGAGTTTAGAGATAATACACAACCAGATTTATACTGGTTCATTCACCACCACTATGACCTTCATCCAGTCCCCACTCGACCTGTGGGATTTCACACACTAACACACAAGCTTTGCCAGGTAGCTTGAAAAACCTTCACACCACAGAGCACTCCTTCACCTCGAGATACCACACTCTTGTGAAGAGCCTCAATGTTCAACCTTAGGGATACCTCACCCTAATCACTCAGAGAGACCCCCTCTCTCTTTACAATCCAAAAGTAAAAACAAAAGTTGATTCCTAACTCTCAATAGTCGGATAAACAAATTGAAGCACTTATGAGTATTGAAACACTATTTTCACAGTAAGCTCAATGAAGATGATGAATGATATGTGTATCACTATAATTCTGTCGTTATTCATTATGATTCTCTTAAAGTGTTCATTTTATCCTTCTTTATATAGAAAAACAAGTTATAGTCGTTGGGATCAATCAAAACAGATTTGGATCTGATTTAACAGAATCCTTTTTCTTGATTCTCGTTCTTGAGATAAGATTCTGATAGTTCTTATAGAATTCGCGTACATAAAATAACGAATCCATTTGGAAAAAATAGCCGCGTCCATCTTAAAAAAATTGTTGCATCCATTTGCCACGTCAGCAGACGTGTTACTAGCACAAAGTAATTGGACGTGTTCCAACTAGTAGACGAGAGCTTGTATTACATTAGTAGATGAGCGCTTGTATCACTTTAGTGGACGAGCGCTTCTGTCACTTTATTGGACGAGCGCTTGTATCACTTTAGTGGATGTGAGTTTCTGTCACTTTAGTAGACGTGAGCTTCTGCCACTTTCTTGGACACCAGCTTTTACCACTGTTGGACGAGCGCTTCTATTATTCCAAGTGTTGGATGAGCGCTTATATTATTCTTTCCAAAAATCGTTTTCATTAACGAAAACTTATTCCTTTTAATGCAGGTTATGAAAAATATTTTCTTCATGTATCTTTCTTAATCGAGCTATTTGTGAATAAGAGATTTATCTCTTACAAATCATCTAAGACTTAACACTAATTTCTTCGTTTAAGCACTTGTCTTGATGATTCCTTGATCTTAGTCCTTGCTCTTTGATTCCTCCAAGTTTTTCCTTGAATATTCTCCTTTGATTGCTCACTGAACTTGTTGAATATTGCTTGATACCTGTCTTTACAATTTGACACTAAACACTTGCATACATATTAAGTTGTATTTGTCATATATCAAAATCTCTCAGTCATTGAGTCTAACAATCTCCCCCTTTTTGATTATGACAAACCTTTTAACAAATTATAAGCTCAGAATATAAGTGTAGTAGACACTTAGTGTTTTAACAGATTTATATCATGGTATCAAAGCAATCAGAGCAGAAGTATATTATAGCAAAAAAAAATAAATATTAACAGAGTAGAATTTGATTTACACCCTATTAATCATGTAAGCTTATAAACTCCTTAGCTCCCCCTCAACATATGCATGTATAATTTGTTATTATCCCCTTTCTCTATATCATACTTTTTCCTCCCCTTTTTGGCATTATAAAAAAGGTAATGAAAAAAAACATTCAAAGCAATAGAGAAGGTAAGAATTTTAAACATTCAAACATAGCATATAAAGTTATTCATGATAGAGGGATAGGTTCAGGGATAAATCAAAGAATAAGTGTGTCCATTAATTTTCCTCCCCTTTTTAGATTTTCTCCTATTTCTTTAGAGATTAAATATAGGATTGATCGATTATGCCTAATTCTCTTCTAATTAAGAAGAAGCTTTCCTTAATCAAGGGCTTGGTAAAAATATTAGCGAGTTGTTTAGTTGTATCGACATATTCAATCTCAATTTCTCTACTTTGTATATGATCTCTAATGAAATGATGTCTGATTTCTATGTGTTTAGCTCTAGAGTGCATTATGGGATTCTTAGTTAGGTTAATTGTACTTGTATTGTCACATCTAATAGGAACTTGGTTTAGTTGTACACCATAATCAACTAATTGTTGTTTCATCCATAAAACATGTGCCTGTGACTACCACTTCTTTGCATATTTAGCCTCTGCTGTGGATAAAGCCACACTAGATTGTTTCTTACTGAACCATGATACTAATAAGTTTCCTAGTAAATGGCAAGTTCCACTAGTACTCTTTCTGTCTAGTTTACAACTAGCAAAATCAGAGTCTGAATAACTAATTAACATACATGTAGCTCCCTTGGGATACCATAATCCCATGTCTTTTGTTCCTAACAGATACTTAATTATCCTTTTAACTGATGTTAAATGTGATTCTTTTGGATTTGCTTGATACCTAGCACACATGCATACACTAAACATGATCTCTGGCCTACTAGCAGTAAGATAAAGTAGTAAGCCTATCATACCTCTGAATTTAGAAATATCAACAGGTTTACCTTGCTCATCCTTGTTCAGATAACAGGAGGTACTCATTGGAGTAGCCATCTCCTTAGCGTTTTCCATGCCAAACTTCATGATCAACTTATTGCAGTACTTGGTTTGGCTAACAAAGATTCCATTTTCAGTTTTCTTTATTTGCAGTCCAAGGAAAAAGTTCAGCTCACCTGTCATTGACATTTTAAACTCACTCTACATAAGACTTGCAAACTCATTGCACAACTGCTCATTAGTAGCACCAAAAATTATATCGTCCACATATATTTGTACAAGTAAAATGTTGTGTCCCTTTTTCTTAGTGAACAAAGTTGTGTCAACTTTACCTCTTTTAAATCATTTTTCAATGAGAAAAATACTTAACCTTTCATACCAAGCTCTAAGAGCTTGTTTTAAGCCATATAGTGCTTTAGACAGTTTATAAACATGGTTAGGCAATTCATTATTCTCAAAACCAGGTGGTTGACCAACATACACTTCCTCTTGTATAAATCCATTTAAGAAAGCACTCTTAACATCCATTTGATACAATTTAAATCCCATTATGCAAGCATAAGCAAGTAGCATTCTGATATCTTCTAATCTTGCTACTGGTGCATATGTTTCATCATAATCTATGTCTTCTTCTTGGTTATACCCTTTGGCTACCAATCTAGCCTTGTTTCTTACAATTATACCATTTTCATCTAGTTTATTCCTAAAAACCTATTCTGTACCTATTACTTGACAGTTCTTGGGTTTAGGCACTAGTTTCCAAACTTGGTTTCTTTCAAACTGGTTTAACTCATCTTGCATAGCCATCATCCAATGTTCATCAATTATAGCATCATCTATGTTCTTAGGTTCTACTTGAGACACAAATGTCATATGATTACAAACATTTCTAAGAGATTGTTTAGTAGTTACCCTTTTTGTAATTTCACCAATGATGTTATCAATTGGATGATTTCTGACAGTCCTCCATTCCTTTGGTAGGTCAGGCTGTTGTTCTGTTTGCTCCTGCTGCAGCGATTCATTCTTTAAGATTTCATCTTTTTCACCGTCCTGTTTCTCTTCTAGGAGAGTTCTCTCAATTGAATCTGCAAGATCATCAATAACACAATCCTTTCCCAACCTTTTGGGGTTAGACTCATCAAATGTCACATGCACAAATTCCTCAATAGTTTGTGTTCTCTTATTATATATTCTAAATGCTTTACTAGATAGGGAGTAACCTAGGAAAATTCCTTCATCAGCCTTTGCATCAAATTTTCCAAGATTATTCTTTCCATTGTTAAGAACAAAGCATTTGCAACCGAAAACATGTAAATGTGCTATGTTTGGTTTTCTTCCTTTGTAAAGCTCATAAGGGGTTTTCTTTGAGATAGATCTTATCAAGACTCTATTTAGTACATAGCAAGCCGTATTGACAGCATCTGTCCAAAAATGTTTTGGCAAGCTAGAGTCGTTCAACATAGTTTTTGCTATCTCCTCTAATGATCTATTCTTTCTTTCCACTACTCCATTTTGTTGTGGAGTTCTATGAGCAGAAAAATTATGTTGAATGCCATGCTCATCACAAAAGTTTTCAAACACTTCATTTTGAAATTCTCCCCCATGATCACTTCTTATAAAAACAATTTTTACGTCCTTTTCATTTTGCACCATTTTTGCCATTTTCTTAAATGCAGCAAATGAATCACTCTTATGAGATAGAAAATATGTCCATGTATATCTAGAGCAATCATCTACTATTACCAATGCATACGAGTTATCACCAAAGATTTTGGTTCTAGATGGACCAAATAAATCCATGTGTAAAAGTTGCAAGGGTCTAGTTGTTGAAACAATTTTCTTTGGTTTAAAAGACACCTTAACTTGCTTTCCCTTTTGACATGCATCACATAGTCCATCTTTCACAAAATTTAGTTTAGGGAAGCCAATTACAAGATCTTTACAAATCAGTTTATTCATGTGGTTCATGTGAATGTGTGCAATTCTTCTATGCCAAAGCCAATTCTCTTCTTCTTTTGAAATAAGATAGCATGCAGTATTTGAATAGATATTGTCTAAATCAAGCATATAGATGTTATCTATCCTATGTCCAATTAATTTCAAATTTTCATCATGCTGATTTTCTATTAAGCAACTATTGGAATTGAATTTTACCTTGAAGCCTTTGTCACATAGTTGACTTATACTTAATAGGTTATGTTTCAGTCCCTCAACATATAGTACATCCTCAATGATTGTTGTTGAGTTACTTCCAATGTTGCCAATGCCAAGTATTCTCCCTTTATTATTGTCTCCATAGGTAACACTTACACTCGACTTAGGGGTAAAGGAAATGAACCTGCTTTTGTCTCCAGTCATTTACTTGGAACAGCCACTGTCAAGATACCATTTCACATTCTTGGCTTTCCACCACACCTACAAAACAGAATCATGTTTTTGCTTTAGGTACCCAAATCTGTTTGGGTCCTTTTGAGTTAGTTGCACCAATAGTTCAGTTAGGAACCCATATATACTTAGACTCATTATAAGCAGATTTTCTGTAATGACATGTAGAAGCTATGTGACCTTTTCTAGCATAGAAATAACATTTAACAAATGGTGTGTTTGATCACATAGGTGCAGCAAAAAATTTCTTGAAAGATTTCTCATGTATCTTAGGTTTATAGCCTATTCTAGCCTTATCATAAACACATTTTTGTTGTCCTAACAATGCATCCAAATTATCTCTACCATTTGTGAACTTGGCTAAGTCATTTTTCAGTTTTTCAACTTCTTTAGTCAATGTACAGCTTGATGCATTCTAGATTTCTTTATCACTAGTAACTCTAGATAGATCACCATTCAAATGATTTATATGTTTCTCCAACTTTGGACATTTATCACATATAGGTGCATCTAAAACAGTAGCTAGTTTTTCTTTTAAAGCATAATTTTCTGTTTTTAATTGATCTACCTCTTGTTTAAAATAGAAGTTTTCTTCTCTAAGCATGTGATGGTTTTCTTAGACTT
This sequence comes from Sophora flavescens, assembly GCA_030762895.1. Classification (NCBI taxonomy): domain Eukaryota; kingdom Viridiplantae; phylum Streptophyta; class Magnoliopsida; order Fabales; family Fabaceae; genus Sophora; species Sophora flavescens. The sequence goes on from CM061068.1 coordinate 33,971,934, forward strand.
AGTTTGCAATCTAGCAAGTCTAATGGATTCTTTATGAAGTTCTTCAAAAGCATTTTGCAATTCATCATAAGAAGGTTGATAATCAGAACTTACTTCACTTTCTGAATCACTGTCGTTGCTGGCCATCAAGAACAAGTTTGCCTCCTCAGATTCAGATTCTTCAGTGGAATCTAGATCATTGTCATCCCAAGCAATGTAGGTCTTTCTTGGCTTTCTCCACTTCTTGTCCTTTGAGTCAAACTTTTCAGTTTTGTCCTTCTTTTGCAGCTTTGGACAGTCAAGCTTCATGTGGCCAATCTTTCCATATTCAAAGCATGTGATGTTGTTGGAAGAGTTGGCACCTTTGCTGAAGTTTCTTTTTTGAAAGATGGATGGCTTTCTTTTGAAGTTGTCTTTATTCTTTAGGAGGTTCTTGAATTTTCTAACTAGCAACCCCATCTCTTCTTCAGATTCTGCCTCTTGTGATGAATCATCATCATCACCGTCTTCTGCTTCTCCGACTTGTGATTTCAGAGCCAATACCTTCTTTCTTTTATTAGTTTCTTCACTCTCATTTAGTCTGTTCAACTCCAATTCATGTTCTTGTAATTTTCCAAACAGTGTGGCAATGGTCATTGATATCTCTAGATTCTGAGATTGCAGTGACTTTAGGTTGCCATTCCCTGCTCAAGCAAATCGTGACTTTGTTAATTTGATCCTCATTTGAGATTGTCTTTCCAAGACCATCCAATTGATTTACGATGTGTGTGAATCTCTTTTGCATTTCAGTCATAGGTTCTGCTCGATTCATTCTGAACAGCTCATACTCATGTGTGAGGGTGTTCATTCTTGCTCTTTTGACATTTGTGGTTCCTTCATGTGTTACTTGCAATGTCTCCCACATCTCCTTTGCTGATTTGCAATTTGAAACCTTGAAAAAATCATCACGGCTTAAAGCAGATGTTATAATATTCCTAGCACGTGCATTATATTGAATTCTTTTCTTATCATCCTCATTCCATTCAGTTTTAGGCTTATTTCTTGGAGCACCATTAGCATCTACAGTAGAGGGGACAGATGGTCCATTTTCTACTACATCGCATATGTCAACACCTACTGCCTCAAGAAAGATTACCATTCTTTCCTTCCAATAGATATACTCAGATCCATTGAAGGCAGACGGGCGTGCAAGGGAAGCCCTTTCATTTAAACAGTCATTGTAAGCCATGCTCTTATAGCTGTTAAGCCAAACTTAAGAGTTTAGTTTTGATGCCAATTGTTGTTTTGGCTTCAACGACTCGGGAGGCGGGGGGGTTGAATTGAGTTTTCAAAGAAAATATTGCTCTCTTAAAATTTTTTCACAAGGCTTTATAAATCAGAGTTGCGGATTTGTGTTCTCAGGATCTTTTATAAAATCGATGAAGGGTTTTTAAAAAATCTTGAATATAAGGTGATGAGGATAAGAAATATTAATAATGAATAGGTTCAGGTTCAATAACTCAGTAATAACAAGATACAGTTTATACAGACCAAGAACAGAAATTATACTTGAACTTTAAACATCAAAGTTACAGGTTCTTGAATCATAAACAGAAATTAAAGAGTTTGAGTTTAGAGATACTAAACAACCAGATTTATACTGGTTCAGTCACCACCACTGTGACCTACATCCAGTCCCCACTCCACCTGTGGGATTTCACACACTAACACACAAGCTTTGCCAGGTAGCTTGAAAAACCTCCACACCACAGAGCACTCCTTCACCTCGAGATACCACACTCTTGTGAAGAACCTCAATGTTCAACCTTAGTGGACGAGCACTTGTATCACTTTAGTGGACGAGCGCTTGTATCACTTTAGTGGAAAAGCGCTTGTACACTTTAGTGGACGTGAGCTTCTGTCACTTTAGTAGACGTGAGCTTCTGCCACTTTCTTGGACGCCAGCTTTTACCACTGTTGGATGAGCGCTTCTATTATTCCCAGTGTTGGACGAGCACTTATATTATTCTTTCCGAAAATCATTGTCATTAACGAAAACTTATTCATTTTAATGCAGGTTATGAAAAATGATTTTTTTCATGCATCTTTCTTAATTGAACTATTTGTGAATAAGAGATTTCATCTCTTAAAAATCATCTGACACTTAACACTAATTTCTTCGTTTAAGCTCTTGTCTTGATGATTCCTCGATCTTAGTCCTTGCTCTTTGATTCCTCCGAGTTCTTCCTTGAATATTCTCCTTTGATTGCTCACTGAACTTGTTGAATATTGCTTGATACCTGTATTTTGAAATTTGACACTTAACACTTGCATACACATTAAATTGTATTTGTCATATATCAAAATCTCTCAGTCATTGAGTCTAACAGTCGTTGCAAATTTTTATACCCAATTTCAGATGCTTATGTACTTATATAAATTATATTTCGAAAGCAACCATCAAATTATCTTTTAAATTTAAATTCTGCATGTGTTACGTAGTAACACCTAGTGGGGGTGTTACAAGTGGTATCAGAGCTGGTCGAGCCTTTCGGGATCTTTGGGGAATAGGTCTGTTGAGTTTTTGTTATGTGATCTCTGGTTGGCTCTTGTTTGAATTGTTTCTTGTTGAAGCAATGTGTGTTGACGCACAAGTATATGTTTTCTTGATGGTTTTCCAAGGGTTTTATGTCCTGGGAGACCGTAGATTTTGAATGCTACTTGGGTTCGGATATGACATTCGATTATCCTTGCGAATCGTGTCATACATTCGAAACAAGGTGCTTGTGTGAAAGGTTTTTTCGGGAGTGTTCCCTGGAAATATTCTAGGTTTATGGTTAGCAAAGGACATTGATTTTAGATTAATCTAGTTTCTGGATTCAGTCAGATCTCTGTCTCTTCATGTAGGATGTTGCCTACAAAGTTAAAACAAGTTGGATGAATCGATTCAAATGGAAGATCGGTGGTCTGAACCGTTTGTTAGACCGAGTGTTTTCCCTTGTGAAGCACCAATGTTGTGTGAAGGCTCGTGTCACCGTGTGGATTTCTGACAACTAAGTAAAAGGACGAATTATGAACAAGTATGCTATGACTTACGTAGTTGATTTGGTAAATCAATTGCGAGGATTTGTCGTCTACTCAAAGATCGACTTGGAGACGAGTTATTACCAGATTGGAGTGATGACCTATCTAAGATTTTGCGTCATCAACTCAGTTTATGAAGAAAGATCTACCCTTTGTATGTTTGATCGATTGATTAAGTTGTCCGGGATCGTACCTAATTCAAGGTGGTCATACTAAGCATGGCTAGAAAGAATTGTATGTTGGTTGGAACCAAGACGAATCGAGTGGATTTTCGATCTTGGGTGAGTGTCTCGTGATTAAGGAACTCTTCATTGTACCCTTTGATTCTCTTGTGTTTGTCAGTTGACATTTATTTCTCAAATCCTGTGATTGTATTAGATAATCACAACGGTGAAGTTTGTATGTGTCAGACAAATTTTTTGATTTTAATTTGAAATCTGTCAGGACTTGTGAATTAGTTATGCTAATTCATAAATTTCCAATTATTCATTTCTTTGTTTGTGAGAAGTCGTACTCACACTTCTAAATAATCTTCGATGTATTAGACATTTGAGTGAATTGATTTTACGTAATCCATTGGTCTGGATACTTTCACATTTTGTTAAGAGAAGTGATTATGACTATTTCTTGAGTTATAACACAGATAATTTCGTAATAGCAGAAGTTTCTTGGTGAAACTTAGCTTCGTTGCTTCTATTTTTGGTAGAGGTGAAAGTCATCATTTTGTAAATTTTTTCGTACTAAGAATAAGAATTAATCCTCTTTGGATTAGAAATTATTCACCCTTTGATTCCTTAATTCTGCTGGAAGATTCTTGTGGAAGAATGAACTTTATTAGATTCATGTTTGTAAATGTGTATTGATCATGCATTTTTACACTCACGAACCTGATGGAAGGATCTTTTTCCATACTGGATGTTCCTGTATCCTTCAAATTAATGAAGTTCTTTTCTATGCTTATGTGAAAGTGAAATCAAGAAAAATTTGTTTTCTTGAGAAATTCTTTTATGATCACCAAGGTCATGTCTTATTGCGGTTCGAAAGTACTCGTCGTTGATCATCTTAGTTCTACGTATTCTCCAAATGTCGTCGATGTGTGACCTATCTCATCAGTCATGAGTTGGGTATCTCCACATCAAGATGTCAGAGTTAGTCGAGTACAGTGAAAAAGGGATAGTTTAACAATTGAGACCTTCCTTGTTAAGATATTAGCATTCCTTGAATCTTTGTTATGAGTTTGCTGAAGACCTACACGAGTCTTGTTTGAATTCAAGTGATCGTGGATCGAATAGTGAAGTCTACACTTTTCTTATCTGTTTAGATCCACTATGCAGTGGATAAGCTAATCGAAATAGGTATCAGAGGACTGAGCAGACTCCATGGATTAGCTTTAAGTGCCATTTCAGATAAAGACCTGAAGTTTACTAACGGTTTGGTAACATCTGCTCCAAGTGTTGATGACCAAGTTGAGATTGAGTTCAACGGATCACCCTCGACTCGAGTGTGTGAAACGGGAAAAATGATTTGATATTAGAAAGTTAATTGGGAGTAAGTGCAGTATTTAACCATGATCATCCCTTAAGCATGATAAACAAGAAGTGATGTGAATTTTGTTGAGGTATAGTTGTGATTGGTAAGATATGAACTTTTAAGATCAATATCCGTAAGTGAGACTAATATTATAAAACAAATGTTGATCGAGGCAGAGTATCGCCAATGGAATCTAGATTAACTATCAAGTGCTTGTAGTTAGGATTGATTGTATGAATTTTGGACGAGTAACAGGAAGCGTGTCTATAGTAATTTCACTTAAGTGGATTCAAGCGAAATAGATAAGCGCTTGTGAAAATTCAGTTTCTGAAGAAGTTCAAAGTTGATGAATTAGAAAATCCTAGCCGATGTGATTTCTTTTTTATTTCAGTTTACCTTAAGGAATGTTATGACGTTTTACTTGGAGACTGGAAATGTGTGAATCTGATATATCCTGGAGGAGTAGGCTACGTCTAAGGGGACTGAGACCACGATGGAAAGTAGGAAGTTGATGCATGTTGCGGGAAAGTTAGTGTTGATCTTGGTATTAGCTGTGAGAGTTAGATGTTGAAGAAGGTTTCTAATGGACCAGTATTGAGAATAGAAGTACTTAAGTTTTGATTATAGCCTTCGAGTGTGATAAACTAAGTGAAATGTCGAAGATAGTGGGAATAGTGTGGTGGTAAGTCTCGAGAATAAATAGAATGATATAGAGATGGATTATGTTACAAAATTAGGAATAAAAGAAATGAAGCGAAAAAAAAATACAATGTAGGACATGGGGATTAAGAAATCATGTCTAGTTTTGAGTCGCGAAATTTCGAGGACGAAATTTTTTTAAGTGGGGTAGTAATGTAACACCCCAGTTTGTACTATTCTTCAATAATAGTAAATATGTGTATATGTTTATTTGGACTAATTAATTTTCTAGATATTTATTTTAATTTATTTTATGTGGTTTGGTTAAGTAATTTTAATTACTCATTTAAAATTTATTTTTGAGTGCGTTAATAATGTCTTATGTCAGTGTAGGCACGATTACTATACAATAATATTATGTTATTGTTAATATTAGTATTTGTTTAGAAAAATATTTTAAATAATATGATTGAAATAAAATTATTTTCATATTTTACTCTATTTTATTTTAGATTTTAAAATTTGTTGGCTTAAAATTAATCGGAGATTAATTTTGGATCATTGATTTCCTTGGTTGATAAATTCAACGATCATTTTCTATCCCATTTCAAATTTTGAAATTTTATATTTTTCCTTCATTACATTTAGATTCAAATGTTAAAGACGAATATCTTTTTTAAACTCAATTTCAACCACTCTTTATTTTTAACTACAACTTATTAAGAAAAAAAAAGAATTTCCTTCCTCATCCTTTCTTATTCACGCACGGTACTCCCTCCCTTCTTTTATTCCTCTGATTTCTTCTTCTTTTTCCAATAAACAAAACCTCCTTCTTCTCTTCGCAACCCAGCCATGACCAGCCACCGGAGGAGCACCGTCGACCACCACCTGGCCATGCTTGAAATGGAGAGGATGACCACGCATCGCCGCTCGTCACCTGGGCTGGAGGAGACGATCGCGCGTCTGTCCAGTGGCTCCACCCTTGTGCGTCTTGTCTCCGCCATGGTAACGTAGTCTGATCACCACCCGACCAGCACGCAATAGGGAGAAGACGGTCGCGCACCGTCACTTCCTGCCGTACACACGTGCTCCGTTTGGTTACGCTTCTAGCCACCGTCAAGCCGCGCGAACGGAGCTCCGCCGTCCGGTGTCATTCGCCATCGCGCCAAAGCATGCCACTGTCACCATCTTTCATTTCTTTGCTTTGGTGAGTTGTTCCTCCCCCCTTTTCACTCTCTTTCAATTTTCCCCCAAATTTATTGGAACCCTAATTGCTAAATTAGAAACTAAATCCCCAAATTGATGGTATTGATTTCAAATTGGGTACGTCAATTTCAAATTGGGTACGTCAATTTCAAATTTCCTATACCAATCTCTCAAAGTTTTCCTTAAATTCGGATTCCTGAATTTCACTCAAAAACCCTAAATTTGATCTTACTCTAATCATGAAATTGATTTTGTTTTAGTATAATTAAAGCTCTTGATTGATGATTTCTAAGTTCAATTTCCTGATTCACTCATCAAATCAAAATCTCCTAAATTTTAGTGAAAAACCATTTTTACCCCAAATCGATTTTATTGAAAAATTGATTCAATTTATTGAATGAAATGTATGGTTTCTTTTGATTATGTGTTTTGAGGATGAAGATTGAATTGGTGAAATTGTTTGTTTGTTATCATGCTTGGTTTGTGTCTCCGAGATGTTGAACACGGCTATGCTAGTTTGGTGGAGTAGATGTTCGCACGCTTGGAACTAATGTGAGGTTTAAGATGAGTTTGAACACCTAATTTTGTCCGGGTATCTTCTCAATTTAATTAATTTTTTTAAAAAAAGACAAAAAATATAAAAACTGCAAAAAATAATCAAAAAATATTTTATTCTTTCTCTTAACCCAATTTCATTATATGGTCTTAACCTTTGTGGAGTGTCCAAGTTCCAAGCCAAATTGAATATAAAAAAAAAAGATTGAGGGAGACGTTGTTGTGGCCTGTGGAAAGCCAAATAGATGGAGACAAATGTTTTTAATTTGCTGTTAAACTAGACTTTGTGAAAAGTTGCAAAAGAGAGAACGTTTGAAAGTAAAGCATGGAAAATGTAATCTCTTACCCAGTATGCAGTATCAACAAAGTCAAATCTGAGCATGATGGACAAAATACAAGAATGGAAAATAGAAACACCGAGAGATACACAACAGGCATGATAAACAATGAGAACTGAAATTAGACAAAGACTAAGCAATGCAACTCGGGCAGAAGAGATGTGGGGTTTTGTTCCTCTCGGTCTTTAAAAAGATGAAGAGGTGAAGAGCTGAAGGGGGGGGGGGGGGGCGTGTAGAAAATAGAGCAGGGAGAGCATCAGAACAAAAAATGAGATCCAACAACCCTCCGCCATTCCTTTCTCCATTCAATCATCACTCTACCTTGAAACTCTATACTATCAACCATTGAACCATATTCACAAGCACCTTAAACCCATCCAACAAACAGAACCCACAAAGAAAATCATATTCTTCTATTGTCAACCATCTTTCCAGATCAAACAAAAAAACTAACCCATAAAACATCACTCTAAGGCCACAAACAAATACGCATAGAAGGGAGAAAGAAGAGAAATAAAAAATTAAAAGTGCCTCTGCCCCTGTTCTCCGTTCCTCCGCAATCTATGCCATCTCCGCTGCTTCTCTGTTCTGTTGACCGACGTAGGCTCCTCCGCCGTCGTCCAGTCCCGTGCCGCCGCCGTCCGCAACCACTGCCAGTCAAACCCACCTCCCCTGCACGAAACTATCCATCTCCGCCGCGCCGTCGTCTCGTAGCCATCATGAACCACACCACGTCTAAGCGTACGACCCACGTCTTCGTCACCGGCTAACCACCACCCTGATCCGTCGTCACTCTGACCCACCGCCGTCTCCTCAAACGCCGCCATCTCCCCCTTCACGATTCAGCAAGTTCCCTCTCCCTCTGTTATCGTTGGTAACAAAGCCACATGCTTCCCTTTGCTTCTTTTATTTCTGTCATTTTTATCTTCCTTTAATGGTTTTCTTTTTCTTTTGTTTAAGTTTGTGATGGGCTTCTGATGTTTTATTTGGGGGCTATTGTTATTGACACCTCATATGTGGATATCCCTACCTCCCTATTAACTTTTTATTTTTATATTTTTTATTTATTTTTTTAAAATTATTTTACCCACTAAAAAAAAAGGTTAAAATGTTTATTTAAATTATTTGAACACATGTTTATTTTCTATAACATCATATCAAATTAATAAATATATTAAACTGCACTTATCTTAGTATTAAAATAAAAGGGTTAGCTGAGATGGACATCTTGTTAATCCTTATATTTTCTAAGACGCCTTAGTTGTGACAACTTGGTGATCCTAAGCCTTTTAAAATAATACAAATAAATCAATTTCTTTTGAAATAAAAGGGTTATCTGAGATGTAACGTCTTGTTAATCCTTATTTTTTAGGACATCTGAGTTATGACTACTTGATGATCCTAAGCCTCTAAAAATAAAAAATGAAAACTAAATTAATTTCTTCTAAAAATGGTAAACTGAGATGCAACATCTTGCTAACCTTGACCCTCTTTTCAAAAATTAAAATCAACCAACCAATCAAATCTTTTCTAAAGAACTACGTGACTTTGAGTTTCCCATCGCACCCGGGAATACTTAGGAGCAAGATAAATCATCTTGTCAAGCCAAAACTAAATTTTCCCTTTTTTGTGTCTCTTTTTATGTTAAAATAATTAATCAAAATAATTAAACTTGTCTATTTTTAGGGATGCTTTATGGACACGGTGCCATGTTCAGTCCCTTAGATTTGAGCATGCCATGTGGACTCATGTGCCATGTTCAACCTCATTTAGTTTTTATAAATAATAAATTAAAAATTTAAAAATTAATAAAAAATTAAAATATTAAAAATTGAAAATAATTCTTTCTTTAAATATTTTTGGGTAAAAATATATATTTAAAAGTTGTTAAAATTTTTTGCACAATTAACTTGAGGTACCGTTTTTTAAATAGGCGATGTGGGGTGCTAACACCTTCCCTACTCGTAAACGACTCCCGGACTCATCTCTCTCTCTTTTTTTAGACCAGTTTACCTTTAAATAATTGGGTTTTCTAAGATTTTCCCAATAAAAAATTTTAGTGGCGACTCATCTGTTTTTTATTTATCTTTTCGCGGCTCCCTGACGGGACGGTCGTGACAGCTGGCGACTCCACTGAGGACTTTTGAGAGTCATGCCTATCATAGTGGGTTGTGTAATTTTTTTTACAGCTTTGAAAATATTTGTTTTACCCTTTTTTTTATTATTTATTTTTCTTATGCTTTCATAACTGCTTTTGTATATTCTTGCAACCTTAGGGTAGAGAACTATTGTGTTTCTGTTGTTTGTTCCTTTTGCAGGTTTGGGGTAGTTTTATTTTAGTAGGTTTTTGTGAAGGTTTGTGTGCTACCATCACACACATCACCATCACATATTGCACACACTTTTGGCTCTATACCGGAGCTTGCTCAAAACTCAAGGATTAGGCGGTGTCTCGACATTGTCATTGAAGAGGTCTTGTACCTCCCTGATATTTGTTGATTCACCACTCAGGTTGTACCCGATATCTTGGGATGGTCATATTGAGAGGGTTTATCCCTACTTGTGACTAGATTCATAAATCGGATCCTTATCTTTCAAGATAGGGACAATCTGGGAACCATGGCTTTTAGAAGTCTAGACCCTACCTGATTTTCACTGATAGAGCAAACTTAGTAGCCAACCTATTTAGAGTCATTACAACCCTAAGTTTTACCTAATTTAGGACAAAGGGAGCATACTCTTTCTCTCTCTCCATTTTTTCCTGGCATCATAAACATAAATTGCCATGCACCTATATATTTACTATGAAGTTTTCTAAAAAAGAAAAAAAGGGGGGGGGCGACACACCGTCGCTCCAAGCCCGAATGACATGTTCGAATATTATTGCACTTCTAATAAGCGGCATGTCATAGTGAAGGTAGTGCATTGACAGGATACCCGACATAGGGTTCCCAACCCTACCGGGGCTCATGCAACATGAAGCATGTAGGGCATTTTTTTGTGTTTCATTTATAATTCTTTCTTTATTTGTGTTTCTTGATAGGAAGACCTTAGTTTCAATCTTATAGCAAAGAATGGAAGGACCTAGCATCGGAAAGAGTACTAGCAATGCAAGCAGTTCCAAGAAGGGCATCAAGATTGACGTGACACTCAATGATGTTCAGAGCTTATGGGAAATTAGTCAACAAATGTCAGAAAAGGCATGTTAAAACTTTAGCAACAAGTACGGGAGGATACTAGATCTGTTACGTATTCCGGTGGATGCCTCCGCTCTGAGTGCATTTGCTCAGTATTGGAACTCAACTTTGAGATGTTTTGAATTGCCTGGCCTAGATATAACTCCGACCATAGAGGAGCATGCTTATATGCTGAGATTGCCTATCCAAAAGGGATCGCGTGTCTATTTGTATTATGGACAATATGTGGCAGATGGGAAGATAGCAAGTCTGTTGGAGCTTAAACTGGAACAATTGGATAAAGTGGAAAAAGGAAACACTACTGGCTTGAAGAGGCGATTCTTGGAAGGTTACCTTAGGGAGTTGGCTCAACAACAACGATGGGTTACTTTTAATAGATTGTTGGCTCTCCTTATCTGCGGACTGGTGTTTTTTCCCTTTATTCCGGATGTGATTGATCGATCAGCTATGGACGTCTTCTACAGAGTTGAGGAATATGGGGTGAATTTAGTCCCTGCTATCATAGCTGAAACTTTTCTCTCACTACAATTTTGTCATCAGAATCAACAAGGAAAGTTGCGATGTTGTGCACCAATGTTATATGTTTGGATTATGACTCACTTGTATGCTGGTAACAAAATTGATAGAACAGATGATCCATTAAAAGCATTCATTCGCATGCCGCTAAAGTCACGCAAGCTATATGAATGGAAACAAGAGTTTGATCAGGTCGACTCACGTTCATTTAGATGGATGTGCCGATGGTACAATGGAGATTCAGTTATATTCAGTTGTGGAAGTTTCCTGAATGTCCCATTGATGGGACCCGGAGGATGTGTGTCGTATTCACCAGCTCTAGTAATGTGCCAACTCAGGTGGACACAAGATGAACCCCCAAAAGAGCTGCTTGGCGGAGCATATTTCCTATATCAAGAATGTGAAAGCATCAAGAGTCAGACAATGGCAATAAGGTCAGCATGGGATAATGTTCACATAAAAGGGCGTGATGAGTTAGGAAGGCGGATCATGGCTCGAACAAAAAGATATGAAGCATGGAGAGAGGCAAGGAGAGGTTGTCCTTCAAAATCGGAACCCCCACCCAGTGCTAAAAACAATCCTCTTACAGAAGATCAAATGCTGAAAAAAATTGAAGTTCTAAAAGCTTAGATGGGGGTTTTGGATGAAAAGAACCAAATTACAGAAGTAACTATTGTCAAACTCCAAAGCCAGGTGCAAAAACTGAATTTACAAATCGAGAATTTGTGAGATGAATGCGCCGATTCCTACAAAGTCCCAAGTCGCATGAAAAGGGCAAGAAAGGGAAAAGAAGTAGAGATTCAAGAGTTGCAAGCAAAAGTGGAATGTCAATAAAACACGCTAGTCAGAATTCTGAAGATGAAAGAAGAGCTTGAGTGGGACGTAGGGATTCATGTCGAAACAATATAGATACTAAAGGAGAGAGTTGAATCTCTACAAGAATCCTTGGCTCAAACCGAACTTTACTCTGATCGAGGATGGAACGAAGCTGCCAGATATCGTCAATTATTAGTAGAAGCTAATGAGAGGGAAAATTGGCTCAGGACCAAAATGCAAGAAAATGAAAGAGGAGAAGTTCAACGTCACGCAGAATGGGTAAAGGGATGGAAATCGGTTGTGAGGGATGTAATCTATGAAAGGGAAGCATGGAGAAGAAAATAATGAAGACATGATAGGCAGAATTCAATATCATACTTCCCAGTTGGTGGAGCGATTTGAAAAAGTATCAATTCAGGTTTACAAGAACCCTTTCCTCCAGATACCACCAGAGGTGACTGAGTTCTTCAAGCATTTTGGGAAGCTTGCAAAGGGATTCAGGAAAAAGAAGATGAAGCTCTTGACATAGTATTTTGCAGTCCCCTAAGACAGATTTAGAAATATGAAAACTCTCGATGTATTGTTTTTTCCAACCAAAGACTCATGTTTGTATCGCAATATTCGTATAATGAAATGGAAGTTTTCATCAAAATTTGTGGAATGCTCTTTTTCCAGATGATATCTATCGAGGAGTGAATTCTCCCTTAGATACTTCGTCAACTATATTTTTACCCTAAAAACGACGTGTTTTCTGCGTAAAAATATGGGTATCATCAAACAATAACATTGTTAGTACAGATGTGGTCTATCGAGGAGTGAATTCTCCCTTTGACTTGACATCAACTGCAGTCAAGCTAAAGGGAATTATACCACTAGATCTGAATGCAGGATAAGTATTCTTGCTATAAGTGTATGCGACGGTCTTCCTATAAAAAAAAATGAAGTTTAATTGGTTTATGCTCTTTCTTCTGATTTTATTCATTTATTCTTTCTTTTATTAAATAAAACAGTGTGGTTTTTGAACAATTGCTCCAAGACACCCTTATCGCACTCGATCACAGACAAGAGCCATGGCGGAAGAACTAGAAGAAGTCCAAGAGATCAGGCATGAAGTCAGTCAAATCAAAGATCAGATGACTAAGATGATGGAGATCCTACAAGCAATGCAGAAGGAAAAGAACACAGAGGGGAACCCTCCAGCCTCTAACGAAGGACATCCGGCCACACCTCTTATCCCGCCTGGTTTTGCTCAGGTTCCTATTCAAGGCTACAACCAACCAGGGGTCATGATGCCTCTCACCGTTTATTCAAGCAACCAAACTCATCTTTCATTTAACCTGAAAAATCCCCCATACGGCTTACCTCGTGGATTTGTTCCACCAACGGCCCCCAGCCCACAAGATGGCATCCAAAACTCTGAACATACTACTCAGACACAATCCCCCACCGATGCTGTCGAGATGCCACAAACACAAACTGTCAATCCTACAGATGGAAACACCTCGACAGTGACACTTTCTGCCAATCCAAAAACTCCACAATGCACCCTACATTATGGACCCCAGGGGACTCAAATGATGCCAAACTTTGGATCCTCCTACATGCCATACCCCTTTCCCCAGAATATGTATTGTGAAACTCCAGTGAATCAGTCGGGAGGGAATTCCCAATCCAAAGAAAAGTTGGAAGTGTTAGAGGAGAGACTGCGGGCCATTGAAGGGGCAAATAGTTTTGGTCTTCGGGATGCCATGGAGCTTTGCCTGGTGCCAAATGTTGTAATTCCACCAAAATTTAAGGTACCCGATTTTGACAAATATCGGGGAACCACTTGTCCCGCAAACCATTTGACCATGTATGTAAGGAAGATGGCATCATACGCTCAAGATGATAAGATCTTGATTCACTTCTTCCAAGATAGTTTAACTGGGACAGCTTAAAATTGGTACACGCATCTCGAACGGGCCCACGTCCAATCCTTCAAAGATCTAGCAGATGCATTCCTGAAGCAATACAAGTACAATATTGACATGGCTCCCGATAGGACGCAACTCCAAAATATGGCAAAGAGAGACACAGAGACTTTCAAGGAGTATGCACAACGATGGAGGGAACTGACTGCTCGGGTAGAGCCTCCATTGGCCGAGAAAGAATTTGTGGCAATGTTCATTGATACACTCCAGTCACCCTTCTATGATAGGATGATTGGGAGTGTGTCATCGAACTTTTATGACATGGTCATCATCGGTGAGAGAATTGAAAGTGGAATGATGAATGTCAAGATCACCGAGACTTCAATAATGAATGGCCCAAAGAAAGCCCCGTTTGTGAAAAAGAAGGAGGGAGAAGCACATGAAGTAACCTTTGAACAAAAGAAACCGAACCAATTTAAACCAAACCAAACACTTACCATCCAAGCCCAATACGCCCCATATTACCAACCACCTCCATATCACCAAGCCAACTAGCCATACATCGCTGCCACCTCACAATTTCCAAATCCTCAACAGATGGTTCCTTATCGACCATCATACACTGCTCAGCCTCAAACACACCCTACCATGCCACCTCAAATTGTTCAACCCCTAAATCCAAACCCAAACACCAGCCAAACAAGACCACCGTATAACTCGGAAATAAAGCCAGTGCGTTTTGACCCGATACCCATGACCTACACTGAACTATTTCGTCAACTTGTGAGCAAATCCTTTCTAACTCCTACCCCGACAAGACCAATAGACCCTCCTTATCCAAAGTGGTATGACCCAAACGCTCAATGTGAGTATCACGATGGGGCCACAGGTCATTCCACCGAAAATTGTAAAGCTTTGAAGTTTAAGGTGCAAGACCTGATTAATGCCAAATGGTTGAGCTTTCAGAAGGATGCTCCAAACGTGGCATAGGGTCCTATGCCAAATCATGGGGGTTCGGGAGTCAATGCCATTGAAAGCTTCTTGGAACATACTCTCAAGAGTAAAGTGACCGATATTAGGACTCCTATGAGAGTTATTTTCAGAGAGATGTGCAAATGCGGATTGATCCAAATCCCGATCATGGAAGAAAAGGCTCTCGATGGAGAGATAAGGTGTGACTTCGACGAGAATATGGGGCATTTGATTGAATACTGTGCAGAGTTTCGGCAAGTTGTGCAGCAGTTAATGGATATGAAGATTATCTTAATTGGTTGCGAATCAAATGAGTATGCCATTAATATGGTTGCTGAATCTACAATTTCCCCAACCCCAATTAAGATAACCCATTTTACTGTTGTGGTTAATCCTCAACAAGTTCCTGAGCAAGTCATTCCGAAACCAGTGGTGATATACTATACTGAGAAGAAACCTTTGCCGGTTCCAAGTGGGCCAATACCAATCGTCATTCGAGTTCCAAGTCCTTTCCCTTACAAAGACACCAAAGCGGTACCATGGAAATATGAGATGTAGGTTCAACCCAATCCTTCCGACGGGACTACTGTGGTTACCAACATTTCAGGAATTGGTGGAATGACTAGGAGATGTCGCATTTACACTCCAGAGGTATTCCGAAGGGAGGAAACAGAAAAGGAAGGAAAAGATCGCAAGGGGAAAGAGAAGGTGGAAGGAAATCTAGATGACAAGGAAGCAAACGGGGGTGAGAATAAAAAGGAGGTATCTGATGAAGAAGTCGGTGAATTCTTGAAGTTCGTCAAGCAGAGTGAATACAGGATTGTGGATCAGTTAAATCGAACTCCGGCTCGGATATCTCTTTTATCTCTATTGATGAACTCTGAGCCACACAGGAGAGTACTAATGAAGGTGTTGAATCAAGCTCATGTCTCTCATGACATCACAGTTGACAAGCTCGATAACATCGTGGGTAACATCATTGCTGATAATTATGTCACTTTCACTGATGATGAAATTCCAGCTGAAAGAATGGGGAACAACAAGGCGTTACACATTTCTGTGAAGTGTCGAGATCATGTCATGACTAGGGTCCTCATTAATAATGGCTCTTCTTTGAATGTAATGCCAAAGTCAACACTGGCAAAGTTGCCTTTCGATGGAACTCATATGAAGTCAAGTACAATGATTGTAAGGGCTTTTGATAGTACACGGAGGGAAGTCATGGGGGAAATTGAATTACCAATTCAGGTTGGTCCTTTCTTTGAGGTACTCTTCCAAGTAATGGACATTACACCAACGTACAGTTGTTTCCTGGGACGACCATGGATCCATTCTTCTGGAGCTGTACCTTCCACATTGCACTAGAAAGTGAAGTTCATTGTTGATAGTAAGGTGATAATTGTTTCTGGAGAGGAAGATATGTTAGTGAGTAAGCTATAACAACCCCTTACATTGAAGCTGCCGAAGAAGCTCCCGAGACCGCTTTCCAGTCACTTGAGATTGCCAATGCTACTTATGTTGGGGATGGTGATCCACTCTTGAAACCTCAGTCATCTAAAGCATCCATTATGATGGTCAAGGTTATGCTCGAGGGAGGGTACCGACCTGGAAACGGTTTGGGGAAGAACAAGCAAGGTGTCTCTGACATCCTCACACTCACTGAAAACAAGGACAGGTTTGGGTTGGGATACAAACCCACTAAGGCCGACAAGATGAGGGTTATAGAAGAGAAGAAAAGAAAGAGGTTGGCTCGACTGGAAAATCGTGAATATGAGGCTGAAAGGGTTCCCATCTGTGACATTCGACAAAGCTTCCGGAGTGTAGGGTTCGCATTCCTGGACCAAGCAGCAACTGTTGAAGATGATTATCCCACCGATCATGGTGTCAATCTGGTGTATCCATGCCTTCCGGATACAGAGCTCAACAATTGGGAGGTCATCGAGTTCCCCAGTACCATAGAGTTTTTTTCAAAGTAATTCTGTAATGCTTATCCTTTAGCTCTGCCCAAGGCTTTAGGAATTTTGTTGTAATTTGCTTACTTGTTTCCGTTTCAGTATGACTTATCAATAAATGCATGCATTAAATATCTTTATGTTCTTATCTCTTTTTTTACTTTCGCTTTTATTCATCGTTCCTCACCAATAAATGCAGTTTCTCGTCTTTAACCTTTATTCATTCATCTTTCCCTGATAACTATCAAAATGCAGATCTAAAAGTGACTCTCTTGAAAATGACAATGTTAGTAACTCAACGTACAATTTTAACTATCACATTGATCATACTGACGAGGTTGTTGATGATGACGGGGAGGTCCCTCCTGAACTATTGAGTTTGGTAGAACAAGAAGCCAGGGAAATTCGGTCTCATAAAGAGCCGAGTGAACTAATCAATTTGGGAACCAAAGATGATAAAAAAGAGGTCAAGATTGGCCTTTCCTTGACAGAAAAGGAGCGAAGCAGGTTGATCAGGTTGTTGATGGATTATAAAGATGTTTTCGCATGGTCGTACCAAGACATGCCAGGGTTAGACCCCAGTGTAGCAGAACACAAACCACCATTAAAGCCAGAGTGTCCTCCAGTAAAGCAGAAGCTACGAAGGATGAAAGCATAAATGTCTTTAAAGATCAAGGAGGAGGTCAAGAAACAATTGGATGCAGGTTTCCTAGAAGTTGTAAAGTACCCTCAATGGGTTGCTAATATCGTTCCTGTTCCCAAGAAAGATGGAAAGGTTCGAATGTGTGTTGACTATCGAGATCTGAACAGAGCTAGCCCAAAGGATGACTTTCCTCTGCCTCACATTGATGTTCTTGTAGATAATACTGCTCAACATGCATTATTCTCTTTCATGGATGGTTTCTCGGGATATAATCAGATCAAGATGACACCTGAAGATATGGAGAAAACTACATTTGTCACTTTATGGGGAACCTTTTGCTACAAGGTTATGCCCTTTGGCTTGAAAAATGCTGGGGCAACATATCAGCGGGCTATGGTGGCTTTATTCCATGACATGATGCATAAGGAGATAGAAGTTTATGTAGATGACATGATCGCCAAGTCCAGATCCGAAGATGACCATGTTGATAATCTGTAGAAACTTTTTGAGCGGTTAAGAAAGTTTAAGCTCCGATTGAATCCAGCCAAATGCACTTTTGGAGTGAAATCAGGCAAGCTTTTGGGGTTCATTGTTAGTCAAAGAGGAATAGAGGTTGATCCTGAAAAGGTTCGAGCAATCATCGATATGCCAGCACCTCGAACGGAGAAGGAAGTTCGTGGGTTTTTAGGAAGATTAAACTACATTGTCCGGTTCATCTCCCAACTAACCGCGACATGTCAACCAATCTTTAAATTGATACACAAAAATCAGGTTGTAACATGGAATGAATATTGTCAAAAAGCCTTTGAGAAGATCAAACAATACCTACAGGATCCTCCAGTCTTGGTTCCCCCATGCCGGGAAGACCTCTCATCATGTATTTGACCGTGCTAGATGAATCTATGGGTTGTGTACTGGGGCAACATGATGAGTCAGGAAGAAAGGAACATGCCATCTACTATCTAAGTAAGAAATTCACCAGTTGTGAAGCCAACAACTCACTGCTAGAACGTACTTGCTGTGCTTTGGCTTGGGCGGCTCGCCGTTTGAGGCATTACATGTTGTGTTACACTATCTGGTTGGTGTCCAAAATGGATCCAATCAAGTATATCTTTGATAAACCTGCTCTGACTAGAAGAATTACTCGTTGGCAAGTCCTGCTATCAGAATATGACATTGTCCATGTCACCCAAAAAGCAATAAAAGGGAGTGCTCTTGCAGAATATTTAGCCAATCAGCCAGTAGAAGATTATGGATCGATGCAATGCGATTTCCCAGATGAAGATATAATGGCTTTGTTCGATCACGTACAATCACCAGAAAAATAAAATTGGACTTTGTTATTTGATGGAGCTTCTAATGCATTAGGGCATGGAATCGGGGCAATAATAATTTCACCGGAAAATGATTATTTCCCTGCCACTGCAAGGCTTTGCTTTGATTGTACAAACAATATAGCCGAATATGAAGCTTGTACGCTCGGGATCCTGGCAGCGATAGAATCAAAGGCAAGGATACTAGAGGTATATGGGGACTCTGCATTAGTCATCCACCAGCTAAGAGGGGAATGGGAAACCCGAGATGCCAAGTTAATCCCGCACCATGATTACATCAAAGGTTTGGTAGATCAGTTTGATGAAGTCACATTTCATCATATTCCCCGAGAAGATAACCAATTAGCTGACGCGTTGTCTACCTTGTCCTCGATGTTCAAAGTAAGTGACGAGAGGAACCTACCACTCATCAAAATGGAAAGTCGTGATCATCCTGCATATTGTCAAGTGATAGAGGAAGGGTCTAATAAAAAACCGTGGTACCATGACATCAAATGCTTCATCCAAAGAAGGGAATACCCTCCGGGAACTTCAGAAAATGAGAAAAGAACTCTAAGAAGACTTGCAAGGGGTTTCTATTTAGATGGAGGTATTCTCTACAAAAGAAATCATGACATGGTGTTGTTGAGGTGCGTTGACACAAAAGAAGCTAAACGGATAATTGAGGAGGTACATGAAGGATTTTTTGGAACACACGCGAGCGGTCATGCAATGGCCAGGAAAATCTTGAGGGCTGGCCAATACTGGTTGACAATGGAGGCTGATTGCTTTAATTATGAGAAGAAGTGCCATAAGTGTCAAATATATGCTGATAAAGTTCATGCGCCGCCAGCTCCCTTGAATGTCATGTCGGCACCCTGACCGTTCTCAATGTGGGGAATGGATGTGATCGGGCCAATCGAACCAAAAGCCTCAAATGGGCATCGTTTCATTCTTGTTGCCATTGATTATTTCACAAAGTGGGTTGAGGCTGCATCATATGCCAATGTGACCAGGAATGTCGTGATCAAAATTGTAAAAAGAGAATTAATTTGTCGTTATGGGTTGCCGAGTGAGATTATCACTGATAATGCGACCAACTTGAATAACAAGATGATGAAGGAGATGTGCGGAAACTTCAAGATAAAGCATCACAATTCCTCCCCGTACCGCCCAAAGATGAACGGGACAGTTGAGGCCACTAATAAAAATATCAAGAAGATTGTCCAAAAGATGGTGGTGACGTATAAGGATTGGCACGAGATGTTACCTTTTGCTTTGCACGGCTACCTTACCTCTATTCGAACCTCGACAGGGGCAACTCCATATTCTTTAGTTTATGGGATAGAGGCAGTACTCCCGATTGAAGTAGAGATCCCCTCATTAAGGGTATTGAGAGAGGCAGAATTGGAAGAAGCTGAGTGGGTCCAAAATCGACTCGACCAATTGAACCTCATCGAAGAGAAAAGATTAGCAGCACTGTGTCATGGTCAATTGTACCAGAAAAGGTTGATGAGAGCTTACGAGAAGAAAGTACGCCCCCGACAGTTTCTGGAGGGTGACCTGGTGCTTAAAAAGATTATACCAATCCAAAAGGATCATCGAGGGAAATGGACTCCGAACTACGAAGGACCTTATGTTGTGAAAAAGGCCTACTCTGGAGGGGCTTTAATTCTCACCAGGATGGACGGGGAAGATCTTCCACTCCCTGTAAACTCAGATGCAGTCAAAAAATATTATGCTTGAACGCACTTCCCAAGAAGAAAAGAAAAGAAAAGAAAAGTGAAAAATGAAAAAGAAAAGCTCGCTAGGCTGAAAATCTGAAAAGACAGTCTAGCCAAAAGTTAGAGTAACCCGCTAGACTGAAAACCTGAAAAGGCGGTCTAGGAAAAAGTTAGGGTTCAAAAATAAATAAATGAAAATAAATCACAAAGGAAGTGTCGTCAAGAAGTAAACTGGGGCAATCAGTAGGTTGGATGTATGAATAATGGGGTAAACAACATCTCTGAAGCCAATTAATGAGCAGTCAAGATTGTATGAGGGATACTAACATTAGTCATTGAGAGAGACATCACCTGAAGTGATGCGATTCTACTCCGCAATGTTCTGCCATTCCATACTCCATTGTAATATATGCTTTGTACACCTTTCCAGTCCAAATATAATGACATTGACTCCCTTTATTCTATTTCGCTACCTTGGTCCCTTTCTCTTAAATTTTGTCATTTGTGTGTGTGCATTCATCCTGATAAATATATACTGAAATGTGAAACAAGTAATGGTTTTTTAAACAGTTAGAATTCCTTAGAAAGCCTCAAAAGGTCATGGGGGGACACGATGGTTCCCCGATGAAGGGCACCGAAGAAATGAATGAATATCAAGAATCAACTATTGGGATGATCATCATCAAGGGTGTTTACCATCAGAAAACAACAGTGCAAGATATCTCTCCCCTAAAAGAGGGGTCTTATTTTAGTTCATCCTCAAGATTGACTGTGATCGATGTTTTAAAGGGGTCAAGGATCCAATAATGAAAACGAAACAATAAAGAAGAAATATTTTCTCACCAAAATTATCTCTTGCATCATACAAAAGTATAATAAGGGTTTTCATCATCAGCGTTCATTGTGTGTTGAATGGAAAGACAGTTATTTGAGTTTTCATCAATCATGAAAACCATCTCATACATTGGCATTCCATCAATGGGTAAAACCAACACTCATGCATTGCATTTGTCTATCTGGTCTCATAAGCGAGCTTCTGACGGGCAATCCATCCCGTAAGCTCCTTTATCTTTTGTTTCGAGCTTTTGACGGGTAATCCACCCCGTAAGCTCTTTTATCTTTCTGTTCGAGCTTTTGACGGACAACCCACCCCGTAAGCTCTTTTATCTTTCTATTCGAGCTTCTAACGGGCAATCCACCCCCTAAACTCTTTTATGTTTTCTCTTAGAGCTTTTGACAGACAATCCACCTCGTAAGCTCTTTTATCTTGCAGTTCGAGCTTCTAACGGGCAATCCACCCCGTAGGCTTTTTATCTTTTCGTCCGAGCTTCTGACGGGCAATCCAGACCTGTGAGATCATTTTTATCTTTCTGTTCGAGCTTCTGACGGGCAATCCACCCCATAAACTCTTTTTTACCTTTCTGTCCGGGCTTCTGACGGGCAATCCACCCCGTAAGCTCTTTTACCTTTCTGTTCTAGCTTCTGACAAGCAATCCACCCCGTAAGCTCATTTTTACCTTTCTGTACGGGCTTCTGAGGGACAATCCACACCGTAAGCTCATTTATCTTTATGTCCGGGCTTCTGACGGGCAATCCACCCCGTAAGTTCATTTCTCTTTCTATTCGAGCTTCTGACATGCAATCCACCCCGTAAGCTCCTTTATCTTTCAATTAGAGCTTCTGACGGGCAATCCACTCCGTAAGCTCTTTTTATCTTTATGTTCGAGCTTCTAACGGGCAATCCACCTCGTAAGTTCTTTATCCTCGTTTTTAAGCTCAGCAGGTAATCCACCCTGCATGCTTTTCATGTGTAAACCTCAGTGGGCAATCCAACCCGCTGGTTCTTTACAGGAAGTCACTCTGTAGTCACAGATCCTTTGCTTGTCAGTGTGCTCGGACAAAATTGGAGTTCTTGTCTTTACTCTTTTCTTATAACGATAATAGGTTAACTACGATTACACCTATTATCAAATAAAAAACAAGTAAAGAGGGGCAGCTGTGAACACCTAATTTTGTCCGGAAATCTTCTCAGTTTAATTAATTTTTTTAAAAAAAAGACAAAAAAATATAAAAACGCAAAAAATAATCAAAAAATATTTTATTCTTGCATTTAACTCAATTTAATTATATGGTCTTAACCTTTTTGGAGTGTCCAAGTTCCAAGCCAAATCGAATATAAAAAAAAAGATTGAGGGAGACGTTACTGTGGCCTGTGGAAAGTCAAATAGATGGAGACAAATGTTTTTAATTTGCTGCTAAACCAGACTTTGTAAAAAGTTGCAAAAGAGAGAAAGTTTGAAAGTAAAGCATGGAAAAGGAAAATGTAATCTCTTACCCAGTATGCAGTATCAACAAAGTCAAATTTGAGCATGATGGACAAAATACAAGAATGGAAAATAGCAGCACCGAGAGAAATAATGAGAACTGAAATTAGACAAAGACTAAGCAATGCAACTCGGGCAGAAGAGACGTGGGGCTTTGTTCCTCTCAGTCTTTAAAAATATGAAGAGGTGAAGAGCTGAAAGGGGGGTGTGTAAAAAAGAGAGCAGGTAGAGCAACAGAACAAAAACTGAGAGATCCAACAACCCTTCGCCATTCCTTTCTCCATTCAATCATCACTCTACCTCGAAACTCTATACTATCAACCACTGAACCATATTCACAAGCACCTTAAACCCATCCAACAAACAGAACCCACAAAGAAAATCATATTCTTCTATTGTCAACCATCTTTCCAGATCAAACAAAAAAACTAACCCATAAAACATCACTCTAAGGCCACAAACAAATACGCATAGAAGGGAGAAAGAAGAGAAATAAAAAAATTAAAAGTGCCTCTGCCCCTGTTCTTCGTTCCTCCGCCATCTATGCCATCTCCGCTGCTTCTCTGTTCCGTCGACCGACATAGGCTCCTCCGCCACTTTCCAGTCCCGCGTCGCCACCGTCCGCAACCACTACCAATCAAACCCACCGCCCCTGCACGAAACTAGCCATCTCCGCCCCGCCGCCGTCTCGTAGCCATCATGAACCACACCACGTCTAAGTGTACGACCCGCATCTCCGTCACCGGCTAACCACCACCCTGATCCGTCGTCACTCTGACCCGCCGTCGTCGCCTCAACTGCCACCGTCTCCCCCTTCACGATTCAGCAAGTTCCCTCTCCCTCTGTTATCGTTGGTAACAAAGCCACATGCTTCCCTTTGCTTCTTTTATTTCTGTCGTTTTTATCTTCCTTTAATTGTTTTCTTTTTCTTTTGTTTAAGTTTGTGATGGGCTTCTGATGTTTCATTTGGGGCTATTGTTATTGGCACCTCATATGTGGATATCCCTACCTCCCTATTAATTTTTTATTTTTATATTTTTTTAAAAATTATTTTACCCACTAAAAAAAGGTTAAAATGTTTATTTAAATTAATTGAACACATGTTTATTTTCTACAACATCATATCAAATTAATAAATATATTAAATTGCACTTATCTTAATATTAAAATAAAAGGGTTAGCTAAGATGGACATCTTGTTAATCCTTATATTTTCTAAGACGCCTGAGTTGTGACAACTTGGTGATCCTAAGCCTTTTAAAATAAGACAAATAAATCAATTTCTTTTGACAACGAGGATCATCCTATTGTCTTCAAAGGTAAGGGGAGCTTGCCTAGGGATATTCAATAACTATATGCATGTGTGATAGTGTGATTTCACATCATGATTTTTGTACATTTCTGCATGCATTTTAATATAGTTTAGGCATATTTAAATTGATTTTTATTAGTTTTTACCTTGGAAAGGGTAAGATGGTGGTCGCGCTGTCGCCACGCGCCAAAAAGAACGAGCGTTTACAAAATAATGTAGATAGGGAGCAACAACTCGAGTATCGTTTCTCAAGGACTCTTAGGTTGCTATTATTAACAGAAAATCAGTTTTGGGGGTTGGAGTGAATGCAAATAAGAAACAAAGCAAAACAAAGCAATGAAAACAGAGTAGTCAAAGAGATTAACAAATAAAATAAAGACGATTAACCCACTGTTCTCGGTTTCCCACTATCATTGGTTCATATAATTCCAAGCCCTAAGCAGATTCTAATCCCCTTTCGGTTGTAGCAACAATTAACAACGTAATCGCTACTACGGATATATGTTCCTATTCCCGAAATAACAAACGGGGTTAAGCCCTCATGAACTAAACGAACATGAATGAACACACGCGAAATAACAAACGCGATTAAGTATAGAAACATAACATCACCGAAATGAATCAACACAACACTATACACTCCTGAAATAACAAACAGAAATGTATAGCATGGCATTGAAAAGAGAAAAGCAAATGAAAACAGGAATCACAGAACCTCAAGTGTGGTAATGGAAACCAATTACAGTAGATTAATCTAGGAGACTAGTTCTCCATTACAGAAATAAACACAAAAGAAAAGAAATAAACTACTGAAAACTACTACTGACTAAGACTAGCTACTCTGACTAAAACTAGCCAGCTTACTAGCTGGAATCAGCGGACTCGCGAGGCGAACGCTGTCTCGCGAGGCGAATCTTCAACTTTTGGTATTCTCGCGAGGCGAGCTTATCATTCGCGAGGCGAAACTCTTCAATTTCCAAACTGCCACAGCCGTGACCTTTAACATGCATAAACCGTGCTGACTTTTGGTCTTCAGGGTTGGATTACTCGCGAGGCGAGTCAAGTCTTCGCGGGGCGAGACAGAATGGTTGGTAATTTCTGGAACAGTCACCTTCTGGTTCGCGAAGCAAACATCCTTCTCGCGGGGCGAGACACTCCAGAATTATTCCTTTTTATTACCTGCAAACAAGAAAATAGCATAAGTGATTTATTTGACTCTAAATCAACCAAATTAACCTAAAAATACTTTACAGACTCAAAATACTGCTTAAAGACAATCTAGTCTAATTTGGGCGAAAATGATATAAAATTAGCACAAAGCCAAGGTCTTTACTAGTTATAAAACCAGTCAACCAGAGGCTCATCAAAATACCCCAAACTTAAACTTTGCTTGTCCCCAAGCAAACTAAAACTTAAAAATCAAAAAGACTCAAGACCTGGCAAGCTCAAAGGATTCAACCAACTTTCGCACAAATTTCAAACAATTCATCAAAACAGTTTTTCTTCAATGTTCCCCCCTTTCAAGCAGAGTAATCCCCACAATCATTCATTCCAAACAATTGAGAATTTCATCATTCAAACAATCATTAATCTAAGAAGGGGATCCAAGTTACACATAAGAGGGAGATCACCAATTCCAAACAACTGCCTTCCTCACAAGGGCATTAGTGTTCACTCAATCGCTCAGTTTGTGTCAGGCTATCAACATTGCACTCAATTTCACTTTTCAAGAACACTTCCCATAAATTTGATTTTCATCTTCCAATGATTCCCACAGAAAACATGCAAGCAACATCAAAAGGTCTTTTATGGGTTGTAATGGGGCTTGGCTAAGGGTAGGATATACAAATGTACTAGACTGAAGACCCTAGGAACTAAGAGAGCATGAAACACTTCAAAACATTGAAATTCCACTCAAGTTCCTTTTTTCATTCATATTTCCAATTGCCTTGGGTGACTACAGCCATTTCTTCTAATACTTTCATTTTATTTTATTATTATTATTATTATTTTTTTACAAGCCTTTGGCTCCAACCTTTTCATTGTATTTATTTTTTTCTCAATCCCAAACAACACATCACCTTGTAGCCACCCCAAACTTAGTTTCTTGCAACCACTCTCTTGCTAAAATTCCATGCTCTCCTAATCCTAAGATCGGGTTAACATGGTTTTTCAGATTTTAGGCTCATAACATAAGGTTGTCAAGAATTAACAATAGGCTAATCAGGCTCAATGGGGCTAACTAAGGAACATGCATTAAGGGTGGTTATTTTTAGGCTAAGTAGCTATTTACAAAGAAAATGCCTAAATCATCTGAAGCAAACACATAATCATGCAAACCATAAAGAGATTCAATCAAATTCAGGAAAGTGCAACTTGAAAATGATTTCACACAGTTAGAAAACATGTTGGAGGCTCAAAACCTCACCTGGACATTCATGCAAATTGTTTGACAGAGATTCTATCCCTAGTGTGTGCTTCCTATCACCCCAAACTTATCATAAATCATGCCATCACAACAAAATCTCAAAGTTCAGTTTTCAATCACATGGGGATCATTTTTCAAAAAATTTTCAAATCCTAGGGGGAAAACATTCAACAAATATCATGCAATCAATCTATGCAAAATTAATAAAATCCAATAAACTTGCCAGCACAAGACTCAACACAACTCCTGAGCTTCTCAAATTATTCAGGAGCTTTATTGAAAACAAAACAGAAATAAAGCAAGGAAAAGAAAATTAAAAGAGAGCAAGGTTCAGAAAAACTCATTGGAGGTGGTTCCACCAGGATCCCATTGCTTGTAACATAAGGCCCAAGTGATAGCCAAAGGGTGGGAGTTCATTCCATGCTTCCATAACTTGCAGCCTTGATATGGGAGTGAGTGCTTGACAATTACAGTGACTCCTTCCAGTGCGGCAGACTTCTCACTCCCTCTTGGGTCCAAGATGACCGCTTTCTCAACAAAATCCTCCCAATAAAATTGGGGTTCAATCCCTTGGAATGGCCATGGTGCAAAATCCAAAGGCTTGAACTCCATCACTGGTTGTTCCACAGGGGAAGGTGGTAAACAAGTAGCTGGGGTTACTGGTGCTGCTTCATTTTCTGTGCTAACAAATTCATCACCTGCTATACATGCAGAAATTTCAGCACACACCACACAAAGGTTAGTGTTAGTAGAGTCAGTACATATATCACAATAAACTGAATCAGTAAAAGTTAGAATGTCTGGAAATTCAGCACTCAATTCATCCACCCCATCACTCCCAACACATGCATTTGATTTAACTGAATCATCTACTTCCAAAGGTTCTTCATCATCCTCAAGCACGGGGAAGCAGATGTCCTCCTGATCCTCCTGATCCTCATTTTCTATGTTTCCTGAAAAGAATAAACCTGCATAACAATCTATACACAAAGCAGTGCCATTACAATCAGCACAGGCATTAGAATCAAGGGATTCAACACACAGTTCATCAACAGAAACATTATCAAAATCATCAGCAGAAGTATCTTCAAGAATAACCATCTGTGAATCTTTATGTTCTTCAAGGGGTTGTGGGGTTAGCAGTGCAGCCGAGTTGGCGACTATTTGGTCAATTAGAATGGACAACTTCTGAGATTCAGCTTCTCTCCTCTGGTATTCAATATTACTTGCCTCCATCCTCTGTTGGAATTCAAGATTTTGTTGTGCCAACCGTTGATTGTTCTCTTCCATTTGTTGTATCATTTCTGCCAGACTGAGTTGGGCTAGTGTAGGATCAGGCTGATATTGCTGGCTTATTGCCATTTGATTCAGCAAAGCAGTTATCTCATCCAAGGTGCTCTGTCCTCCACCATGTTGGCTAAAATGATTATTCACTCCAAACATACCACAATCACTATTAGACTCATAACTTCCAGTAAAATTATGATAATGTATGCATGGTGGTGGACTATCAAAATTAGGATAATATATGCATGGTTGCTCATAATAAACATTAGGCACATAATTTTGCATATAATTATCCATGGGGGCGTACTAAAATTCACAACCAGACAAGTAGACAAAACTAATTCAGCAAAGGTTTTTTTTTTCCTGCTAATAACAACAACAAGAGTCCCCGGCAACGGCGCCAATTTTTGGTCGCGCTGTCGCCACGTGCCAAAAAGAACGAGCGTTTACAAAATAATGTAGATAGGGAGCGACAACTCGAGTATCGTCTCTCAAGGACTCTTAGGTTGCTATTATTAACAGAAAATCAGTTTTGGGGGTTGGAGTGAATGCAAATAAGAAACAAAGCAAAACAAAGCAATGAAAACAGAGCAGTCAAAGAGATTAACAAATAAAATAAAGACGATTAACCCACTGTTCTCGGTTTCCCACTATCATTGGTTCATATAATTCCAAGCCCTAAGCAGATTCTAATCCCCTTTCGGTTGTAGCAACAATTAACAACGCAATCGCTACTACGGATATATGTTCCTATTCCCGAAATAACAAACAGGGTTAAGCCCTCATGAACTAAACGAACATGAATGACCACACGTGAAATAACAAACGCGATTAAGTATAGAAACATAACATCACCGAAATGAATCAACACAACACTACACACTCCTGAAATAACAAACAGAAATGTATAGCATGGCATTGAAAAGAGAAAAGCAAATGAAAACAGGAATCACAGAACCTCAAGTGTGGTAATGGAAACCAATTACAGTAGATTAATCTAGGAGACTAGTTCTCCATTACAGAAATAAACACAAAAGAAAAGAAATAAACTACTGAAAACTACTACTGACTAAGACTAGCTACTCTGACTAAAACTAGCCAGCTTACTAGCTCTCCCTCAGTTCTGTCTAAAACTGACTTATATACAGAATCTGGAATCAGCGGACTCGCGAGGCGAATGCTGTCTCGCGAGGCGAATCTTCAACTTTTGGTATTCTCGCGAGGCGAGCTTATCATTCGCGAGGCGAAACTCTTCAATTTCCAAACTGCCACAGCCGTGACCTTTAACATGCATAAACCGTGCTGACTTTTGGTCTTCAGGGTTGGATTACTCGCGAGGCGAGTCAAGTCTTCGTGGGGCGAGACAGAATGGTTGGCAATTTCTGGAACAATCACCTTCTGGTTCGCGAGGCGAACATCCTTCTCGCGGGGCGAGACACTCCATAATTATTCCTTTTTATTACCTGCAAACAAGAAAATAGCATAAGTGATTTATTTGACTCTAAATCAACCAAATTAACCTAAAAATACTTTACAGACTCAAAATACTGCTTAAAGACAATCTAGTCTAATTTGGGCGAAAATGATATAAAATTAGCACAAAGCCAAGGTCTTTACTAGTTATAAAACCAGTCAACCAGAGGCTCATCAATGGTGTTTTGGTGTTGTTTTGCAGAGAATTTAGGATAAAATGCTCAGGATTAGACATGATGGAGCTTGGATGAAGACAGAGCTTGAAAAGTGAAGAAAATGACCCAAGCAGAGCCCATCACGGCCTAGCAGTGATGACCATCACGGTCGTGATCGAGCAATAATTGAGAAGAAAGAAGGCAAAAGTCAGAAGCTATCACGGACGTGACATATACCCTCACCAGGCAGAACTAATCACGACCTAGCCGTGATACCCATCATGGCCGTGATAGACCAGTTGAGACAGGAAGAACCCATCACGGCCTGGCCGTGACTACCATCACGGCCGTGATGCTCCAAAATTTGAAAGCGCGCCAAGGCAGAACACGTCACGGCCTGGTCGTGATGGCCATCACGGCTATGACGCGAATCCTAATCTATACATAGGCACGGGCAGAACAGAAGAAAACAGTTTTTGAAACCATAAGACACTCTCTCTGAACCAGGGGCTGCTGAACAAGGATTTCATGGAGTTTCGTCTCCTCTTCATCTCTATTTCTTTGATTTTGGCTATGATCATGAGTAGCTAAACTCCCATTGTTGGGATTAGATGTAGCTATTTCTGAATTCTCCATGTATTTGACTTGACTTTGTAATACAGTTTTTGCTTCCTTATGAGTGATTGATTTCCATGCTTAATGCTTGTTGTGGCGTGATCCCCCATGACTTGTTTATTGTTTTGGTATGCAATTGGAAAATTCGTATTAGAACTAGAACTGAAATCAACCACCTAGTAAACCTTGTATCTAGGAATGGATTTAGGTTTATTAGCAATCGTGTAATCCCTAATCATCATGCAAATTCATTAATCTAGGCCGCCTAAGGAATTAGGGTCTATTAGTGGATTTAGGCTCTTGTCATCTGAGGAATCAGGGCTTGAGTAATCTAGTGGATTGATTGTCATATTTGAAGTAGAAACTGTTTATTAGTCATTTCATTGCATGGGGATGAAGTTTAGCGAACCTAATCCCAACATCTTTCATATATTTGAAGAATCCTTTTCTCTGCCTACCAAGTGTTTGATAGAAATTCTCAAAGAACTTTTCCTTTTATTTTGTTTATTTTAGGTTTTAAATCTGATTGGGCTTGGTATTTACTATTGAGCTCCCTTTGATCCAAATATCCACTTAGATAGTAATTGATTTGGTACGTGCTAGTACTTGTCACAGTCCTCGTGGGAATGATAAACGGTCTCACCACCGTATTACTTGTACGACTAGGTATACTTGCCTAGATTTCGTCTCAACAAGTTTTTGGCGCCGTTGCCGGGGACTGTATTTCAATATTAGCATATCCATTTCGGTTACTAATTTAAGTAAAAAAAAAATCTTTTCTGTTATCTGTTTCTGTTTTGCTGTCATTTAACTGCTAACACTCTTGGTTGCTAGACTGTTTGTGCATGCGATGTACTATCCCGGCTGACCAACTCCTCTGCGATCCTGAAATTGAAAGAACAGCTAGGGAGAATCGGAGGCAAGCAAGACAGCATAAACTTTTAGAACAACAAGAAGAAGAACAAGAGACTTCCACCTCTCAAGTTCATCAAGAAGAACTCAAGATGGCAGGCAATGGTGAAGGTGCTCCACGGAGGATACTTGGTGATTATGCCAATACAAATGTCAACCGGCATGTCACTAGCATAGTGAGGCCTCCAATTAACTTCAACAATTTTGAAATCAAGCCAGCTTTCATCAATATGGTTTCACAAGATCAATTTGCCGGGTTGGAGAAGGAGGATCCTAATAATCATGTCTCCCACTTCCTGGAGTTATATGATATGATGAAGATGAATGGTGTTTCCGATGATGCACTTCGTCTAAGGTTGTTTCCTTTCTCTCTAAGAGATAGAGCCAAGTCTTGGCTCCGATCTCAACCAAGGGGGAGCATCACTACATGGGATGACTTAGAGGCAAAATTTCTTGCAAGGTTCTTTCCCACCTCAATATTTTTGAAGACAAGGAGTGATATCATAAGCTTTGCTCAACAAGAGGGTGAGACTCTTCATGACACATGGGAAAGGTTCAAAGACTTTCTCCAAAGATGCCCAAATCATGGGTTTGATGATCATACTCAAATTCAAACATTTTGCAATGGTTTGAGGCCGTCAACCAGGTATATGTTGGATGCCTCAGCTGGAGGTTCCATGAACACAAAGACACCGGAGGAAGCATTGATTTTGATAGAAGCTATGGCATCTAATGACTATTTGATGCATCATGATCGGGGTCCCACATCAAGAAGGGGAGTGTTGGAGTTAGACTCACAAACTGCACTTTTGGCTCAAAATAAGATTATGACACAACAACTTGAGTCCATCACCAAGCAACTAGCTCAACTCCCACAACAACTCCAAACTGTTCAAGGGACAACCATGCCACTTCAACAGGTAATGAGATGTGATTTTTGTGGAGGAGATCATGATAATGGAAATTGTGAGGCCCCACCTAGTTCCCATGAGGAAGTAAATTATATGGGGAACTATGGGCGGCAAGGCATCAACCAATACCCTAACAACTACAACCAAGGGTGGAGGAATCAAGCTAATTTTGGTTGGAAACAAGATGTCGGACAAGCAAGCAAGCCTCTTCCCACACAACCGCCTCAAGACCAGACTTCAATCTTGGAGAACACTCTCAATCAATTCATGAAAATGTCCATGTCAAACCAGAAAAACACCGATGCTGCCATAAAGAACTTGGAGGTTCAAGTTGGACAAATTGCAAAGCACCTAGCGGAACAATCCAGCAGCAGTTTTTCAGGTAATACTCAAACAAATCCTAAAGAGCATTGTAAGGCTATTGTTTTGAGGAGTGTAAAAGTCTTGAGCAAGAGAGCGGTGAGCCTTTGTTGAAAAATCAGAGAGATGCTGAAAAAACAGAGATGAATGCTGAAAAAACTGAGTTGAATGAGGAAAAAGGCAAAAAGGTTGTAATAGAGGAAGAAGAAAAATGCAGTGAAAAAGACAAGAGAGAAAAGTTAGTGGATGAAAATTCAATCTTGAGGAGGACCAAGAGTCAGATTTTGAAAGATGGAGACAAGCCTCAAGAGATCCCTTCTTATGTAAAGTTACCATATCCGCATTTAAGCATGAAGAAGGAGAAGGAAGAGCAGTTTGCAAAATTTCTTGACATCTTCAAGAGGTTACAGATCAACATACCCTTTGCTGAAGCACTAGAGCAAATACCAACTTAAACAAAGTTCATGAAGGAGTTGCTCACAAAGAAAAGAAGGTTTAGAGAAGGTGAGACTGTTGCCTTGACTGAAGAATGCAGTGCGATACTCCAAAGGAAGCTACCTCCAAAGCTTAAATATCCTGGTAGTCTTACAATCCCTTGCACTATTGGGAGCATTGCTATTAGGAAGGCCTTGTGTGACTTGGGGGCGAGTATCAATTTGATGCTGCTCTCAATCTTGAACAAGCTTGGAGGCGGTGAAGTGAAACCAACAAGGATGGCTTTGCAACTAGTTGATAGATCAATCAAGCATCCTTATGGTATTCTGGAAGATGTTTTGGTTAAAGTGGATAAGTTTATCTTCCCAGCGGATTTTGTGATATTAGACATGGAGGAGGATGCAGAAGTTCCACTTATATTGGGGAGACCTTTTCTAGCAACTGGTCGTGCTTTGATAGATGTACAGAAAGGCCAACTTCGACTCAGAGTGCAAGATGAAGAGGTTACTTTTAATGTGTTTTAAGCTATGCATCACCCAAGTGATGAAGAGAATTGCTTCCGCATGGATATTGTAGATGTAGTGGCTGATGAAGTCCTTGCACAACGGCACCATTCTTCTACTATTGAGAAGGTAATTATGAACTCTATTGTAAATCTTGATGAGGAAGAGAATAAGGAAATAGAAGACTGTTTGTGTGATTTGGAAGCTCAACCCATTCAACATGTTGTCAATACTAAGAAAGAAGAGCTCAAAAAGGATGAAGTCCAAGAGAAGCTCAAGTTAGAGCTTAAACCTCTACCT
The DNA here is from genome assembly GCA_030762895.1 of Sophora flavescens. Taxonomy (NCBI): domain Eukaryota; kingdom Viridiplantae; phylum Streptophyta; class Magnoliopsida; order Fabales; family Fabaceae; genus Sophora; species Sophora flavescens. The sequence goes on from CM061068.1 coordinate 34,005,301, forward strand.
CCCCACTTGAAATATGTGTTCCTTGGTGAGAATGATGAGAATCCTGTCATAGTGAGCAATGCCTTGTCCAAGTTGGAAGAGGAGAAACTTGTAAGGGTGCTTAGAGAGCATAAAACAGCAATTGGATGGTCCATCTCAGATTTGAAAGGTATTAGTCCTGCATTTTGTATGCACAAGATCATGATGGAGGCTGAATTTAAACCGGTGGTCCAACCGCAAAGGAGGCTCAATCCTACAATGAAAGAAGTGGTAAGGAAGGAGGTGCTGAAACTCCTTGAAGCTGGAATGATATATTCGATCTCCGATAGTGCTTGGGTGAGTCCGGTACAAGTGGTTCCAAAGAAAGGTGGCATGACCGTCGTGAACAACGAGAAGAATGAGTTGATACCAACTAGAACGGTCACCGGTTGGCGAATGTGTATAGATTACCGGAAGCTAAATCAAGCTTCTAGGAAGGATCACTTCCCACTTCCATTCATGGACCAGATGTTGGAGAGGTTGGCCGGGCAAGCTTATTATTGTTTCTTGGATGGTTATTCGGGTTATAAGCAAATTGCGGTTAACCCGGAGGACCAAGAGAAAACTGCCTTCACATGCCCTTTTGGATTTTTTGCCTATCGGAAGATGCCTTTCGGTCTTTGTAATGCGCCTGCGACATTTCAAAGGTGCATGCTTTCCATTTTCTCTGATATGGTAGAAAAATACATTGAAGTTTTCATGGATGATTTTTCTGTTTTCGGTTCCTCTTATGATAATTGTTTGTCTAACCTTGCTGCTGTGTTAAAGAGGTGCATGGACACCAATTTAGTCTTAAATTGGGAGAAGTGTCATTTTATGGTGCAGGAAGGCATTGTGCTTGGGCACAAAATTTCAGTTAAAGGGATCGAAGTGGATAAATCCAAGATTGATGTGATTGAGAAATTACCTCCACCAGTGAATGTCAAGGGTGTGAGGAGTTTTCTTGGGCATTCAGGCTTTTACCGGCGGTTCATCCAAGACTTCTCAAAGATAGCCAAGCCGTTGTGTATCCTTTTGAATAAGGACTCACCATTTGTGTTTGACACTGCTTGTCTCACCTCTTTTCAGATTTTGAAAGACAAGTTAATCACCGCTCTCATTCTTGTTGCACCCAACTGGGAGTCACCATTTGAATTGATGTGTGATGCCAGTGACTACGCAGTTGGGGCAGTTTTGGGACAGCGGAGGGACAAGTTTATCCATGCCATTCACTATGCTAGCAAGGTTCTCAATGAGAACCAGATAAATTATGCAACAACTGAAAAAGAGTTGCTAGCCATAGTGTTTGCATTGGAAAAATTTCGTTCATACTTGATTGGTTTACAAGTCACTTTTTTTACTGATCATGCTGCAATTAAATATTTTTTGACTAAGTTAGATTCAAAACCAAGACTCATAAGGTGGATTCTATTGTTGCAGGAATTTGACTTAGTCATTAAGGACAAAAAGGGCTGCGAAAATTTGGTGGCTGACCACTTATCTCGGTTGGTGAATAAAGAGGTTACTGTAGGAGAAAAAGACATTCGGGATGAGTTCCCGGATGAGGCCTTATTTCTGGTGCATGAAAGACCATGGTTTGCCGACATGGCAAACTTCAAGGCAGCCAACATTGTTCCAGAGCACCTCACTTGGCAACAAAAGAAAAAATTCTTCCGGGATGCCAACCATTTCATGTGGGATGACCCATTTCTGTTCAAGGTTGGACCGGATGGTTTATGGAGGAGGTGTGTCAGTCAAGAGGAAGCGAGGAGTATTTTGTGGCATTGTCATAACTCTCCATATGGTGGACTTTACAATGGAGATAGGACAGCTGCAAATGTCCTCCAATTTGGGCTCTTTTGGCCCTCAATCTTCAAGGACTCTTACAATCAAGTGAAGAGTTGTGACAAGTGCCAAAGTACAGGGAACATTTCAAAAAGGGATGAGATGCCACTGCAAAACATATTGGAGGTTGAAGTGTTTGATTGCTGGGGCATAGATTTTATGGGTCCACTCCCACCTTCATTCGCCAATCAATATATCTTGGTGGCGGTGGACTATGTTTCTAAATGGGTGGAGGCCATTGCAACACCGAATAATGATGCCCAGACAGTGATTAAGTTCATCAAGAAGAACATTTTTGCCCGGTTCGGTGTCCCAAGGGTTCTTATAAGTGATGGAGGATCTCACTTTTGCAACTCACAACTGAAAAATGTGTTGATCAAGTATGATGTGAGGCATAAGGTGGCATTCCCATATCATCTGCAAACAAATGGGCAAGTGGAGGTCTCTAACCAAGAGATTAAGAGAATTATGGAAAAAACTGTGGCTACTTCAAGAAAATATTGGGCAAGGAAGCTTGACGATGCCTTGCGGGCTTACCGACTGCATTGAAAACTTTTGTGGGGTTATCTCCATTTCAGATGGTCTATGGGAAGGCATGTCATCTACCCGTAGAGTTGGAGCATCGAGCCTTTTGGGCATTGAAGTTCTTGAATTTTGATGCCACTCTAGCGGGTGAGAAAAGAGTCAATCAGCTGCATGAATTAGAGGAGATGCGCCTTAATGCATATGAGAATGCAGCTATTTACAAGCAGCGAGTCAAGACCTACCATGACAAGAAGATCGCGGTGAAAACATTTCAGCCGGGACAACAAGTTTTATTATTCAATTCCCGACTGAGATTGTTTCCGGGCAAGTTGAAGTCTAAGTGGTCGGGACCGTTCATTGTCAAAGAAGTCTCACCTCATGGAGCTGTTGAAGTGGAGGATCCTACTTTAGAAAGGACCTTCAAAGTCAATGGCCAAAGGCTCAAGGCCTACTTGGGTGGTGACATCGAGAGATTGATCACAGCTATGCGCCTTCATGATCCTTGAGATCACCTGCCCGTCAAGCTAGTGACGTTAAAGAAGCGCTTATTGGGAGGCAACCCAAGTTTTCTTTCCACTTTCCTTTTGTTTTTGATTTTTAACTCTTGAATAATTTGAGAATATCATGAGGAAAAAGCTCATAAATTAATAGTTTTGTTAAGTGTTTTCAGGGTAAGGAGGAAGGAGAAGCGAAAATGACAGAGACAATAAAGTCATCAACCATCACGCCCAGGCCGTGATACTGGCCATGACCGTGATGAGCTTAATGTGAAGACCAGAAAAGATCACGGCCCAGCCGTGATACCCATCATGGGCGTGATGAGAGAACCCTGAAGATCATAGAGCATCACGGCCCAGCCATGATGGAGGTCACGGCCGTGACAGGCCACCCCTGTGGACCAGAATTGATCACGGCCTGCCCGTGATGAGGCTCGCGGTTGTGATGCATTTCCCAACAAGTTTCTGACTAATCATGTTAGCCAACACCCGCTACCGCCTCGGTAAATCGTTCCGTTTTTCTCCTCTCTCCAACTTGATTGTTTACATTGGGGACAATGTAAATTCTTAAGCTTGGGGTAGGGGTATTTTGCATTTGAATTTGCATGTTGCATGTTGCATTCATATAGGCATAGGTTGCATGATCACATGATTAGATTACCCCCGTGCTTAGATATGATGCATCCAATTGTGAGAACTGAGTGCCAATTAAACTGAGATAGTGAATTCTTGAACCCAATTTTTTATTCTTGTGATAAGGCTGCAAATAAAAATGCTTGAGATGGTCTTTGATAGTTGATAATTAGCATGTGGTTCCATAGATTCGTGTTTCTCACTGGTTTTTGAACTACTAAATGTGAGATTCTTGAGCCAAAAAGGGGAACTCACTAAATCTACCACATTCTTTTTGATAGAGTGTTATTCCTCTTGGTATTTTTCCGGTCTTCTGAGCTTTGAATGACTAAATGCTACCCCCTAGTTGCCCAATTTTGAGCCTGAAAGAATAAAATACTTTTCTTGGTACCTTGAAATACTTTGATGAATATGCTTGGTATGGCACCTTTTAAAGTATTACAAAAAGGGTAGAAAGGTAGTTGAAAAAGTATGGGATGAGAAAATCAGAAAATATTTCTCTTGAATTGAAAATCTCCCCTTCTTTAAATAAAAAAAAAAAATTGGAACAAAATAGTGAGAAGGGGATGACAAAAAGAAGTGAGAAATAAAATAAAAATAAAGAAATAAAGGTGTGGAAAAATGAACCAAAACCCAAAAAGGTATTTTAGAGGGTGTCATGCTTTGCAATTTGATATTTTATTTAGCCTTCTTGAAATTCCCTTTTCTTGATTTCCCCACCTAACGATTGATCACATGGCCCCGTTACAACCAAAGTAAAGATCTCTTGATTCTTAGGTGTTTTCATTAATAAAGTAGAGATTTGGTTGATAGTCAAGCTTATGGTAGAATTCATTCTTGAGGAAATTGAGCGAATTGTCATATATCCTTAAACACTTGAGTGAGGTGAGAAAGAGTGCCCGAATCAGTGAGAATACGAGTCTAAGAAACCTAAGCTTCTAATTGGACTTGAATTGATTGTCTCTCGCTGAATTATTTGAAATGCATGTTACTAGGATTAGTCACTCGGGTTCTTGGTTCACTATCCATGCTCTGATTATTTATCTCTTCTGGCCTTGGTGATTGCTTGAGGACAAGCAAATGAATAAGCTTGGGGTGATTTGATAGTGTGATTTAACATCATGATTTTTGTACATTTCTGCATGCATTTTCATATAGTTTAGGCAAATTTAAATTGATTTTTATTAGTTTTTACCTTGGAACGGGTAAGGTGGTGTTTTGGTGTTGTTTTGTAGAGAATTTAGGATAAAATGCTCAGGATTAGCCATGATGGAGCTTGGATGAAGACAGAGCTTGAAAAGTGAAGAAAATGACCCAAGCAGAGCCCATCACGGCCTAGCCATGATGAGCATCACGGCCTAGCCGTGATGACCATCACGTCCGTGATCGAGCAATAATTGAGAAGAAAGAAGGCAAAAGTCAGAAGCTGTCAGAGCCTAGCCGTGATTCACATCACGACCGTGACAGATACCCTCAACAGGCAGAACTAATCACGGCCTAGCCGTGATACCCATCACGGTCGTGACAGACCATCTGAGACAGGCAGAGCCCATCACGGCCTGGCCGTGACTACCATCACGGCCGTGATGCTCCAAAATTTGAAAGCGCGCCAAGGCAGAACACGTCATAGCCGTGACGTGAATCCTAATCTATACATAGGCACGGGCAGAACAGAAGAAAACAGTTTTTGAAACTATAAGACACTCTCTCTGAACCAGGGGTTGCTGAACAAGGATTTCATGGAGTTTCTTCTCCTCTTCATCTCTATTTCTTTGATTTTGGCTATGATCATGAGTAGCTAAACTCCCATTGTTGGGATTAGATGTAGCTATTTCTGAATTCTCCATGTATTTGACTTGACTTTGTAATACAGTTTTTGCTTCCTTATGAGTGATTGATTTCCATGCTTAATGCTTGTTGTGGCGTGATCCCCCATGACTTGATTATTGTTTTGGTTTGCAATTAGAAAATTTGTATTAGAACTAGAACTGAAATCAACCACCTAGTAAACCTTGTATCTAGGAATGAATTTAGGTTTATTAGCAATCGTGTAATCCCTAATCATCATGCAAATTCATTAATCTAGGCCACCTAAGGAATTAGGGTCTATTAGTGGATTTAGGCTCTTGTCATCTGAGGAATCAGGGCTTGAGTAATCTAGTGGATTGATTGTCATATTTGAAGTAGAAACTGTTTATTAGTCATTTCATTGCATGGGGATGAAGTTTAGTGAACCTAATCCCAACATCTTTCATATATTTGAAGAATCCTTTTCTCTGCCTACCAAGTGTTTGATAGAAATTCTCAAAGAACTTTTCCTTTTATTTTGTTTATTTTAGGTTTTAAATCTGATTGGGCTTGGTATTTACTATTGAGCTCCCTTTGATCCAAATATCCGCTTAGCTAGTAATTGATTTGGTACGTGCTAGTACTTGTCACAGTCCTCGTGGGAACGATAAACGGTCTCACCACCGTATTACTTGTACGACTAGGTATACTTGCCTAGATTTCGTCTCAACAATGTGTGTATGTGTTTAATTGAGTGTTGTGAATATTATTGTGATATTGAGCCAATACTTGAATAACTTGTTGACTTGAACCATTGTGGTTATTACTTAAAGTTGAACATTACTTGCTTTAAAGTATTATGAATTATATAGATATGATGAACTATCATTAACTGTGATATTATTATTGTTGTGAATATATTACTGTTGATTGAAGTTTGAGAAGCCGGACTTAAGTCTGTGCCCAATGACTATAAGGATTAAAAGCCTTAATAAGCCTTGAATAGAACTTTGAAAGTTTTGGGTTCATTTATAAAAGTTCCTTATTTAAAGTGCTTACTTCAGAAGAATAAGATCATTGTTTTTAGAAAAATATTGAAGTGATTTTAAGTTGAAGGAAACTACCTTTTTATGATCTAAAGTTTGTACGAGAGAAAACCTTTTTCGAACTATGTGTTTTACGAAGGAAAAACCCCTTTGAAAATATTTGACTTTATTTCATCAAGGATTTAAAAAGCAAACGAAATTCCTAATTGTTTTATAAAAGAGTTTGTAAAGCAAAATATTTTCTCCCAAGTGATTTAGAAACGTTCCGGTTACTTGGATAAGTGACCGAGGTTTTATTTTAGTTTTTGATTTTCACTGAGCGAAAAGTAAGCACATGTGAATGAGAATCTAGTTCACAAGACGTCGCCTCTAGTATTCAGTTATATGCACACGACCTGGGATCCGTGTCAAGAATTATGGACCAAGAGTCCTAATCGTGATATTATGGGCTAGGAGTCCTAATCTTGGAATTGAGGAATGTGTGTCCTTATTTCGTTGTTATGGGCTAGGAGTCCTTATCATGTTGAAATAAAACATGGATAAAACTATAATTGTTTCGACGACCACAATCTTGGACTGCGGCATCGGTCTAAGGTGTTGTGATTGAGCACTAGGACTGCGCATCCTGTGTTATTGATTTTCAAGTAATGAAAATTGTGAATAGTCGTTAGCTTTGGGCTTCGACAACGGAAAAGAGTGAACACAAAGAAAAGTCTCGATAATGAAAAGTATTTTATTCATATGCATTTCCCCTTAGCAGACGTGCTTGAGTTACTGAATACCCGCTTAAGATGTGGTATTTGATGATGTATACATCCGAATGGCCGTTATAAGGGATTCGTGATGATGTTGATCCGAGTGCATGAGGTGACGGAGACAACTTGCCAATGCGGCATACGAGCCTGATCAACTCTTTCTTTCTTAATGATAAAACGGTGATGGTATCTCATGAGATTAAGTTTAGAGCCTGATGATTGAAGCATCATGCATTATCTTTATAAAACTGATTGATTCAAGTATGAGACCCACTGATATAACACTTGTTGTTTTATCCATGAATAATGCTTAAATGCTAATATGCCAATATGTTGTATGTATCATGTATATGGTTGTTGTGTGATATATCCATTTGTCGGTATCTCACCCTTACAGATATATAAGGTTTCTTCTGGTTTGCTACTATACCCTGGGTACTTTAGTACATATGGTGCAGAGGAGTCTTCCTAAGTCACTCAGACTTAGATCTAGTTGTTTGATGAAGTATTTGATTGTGGAATGACCACGTGAGTTTTCCTCAGAAATAACTTTTAGAATGACCAGCCTAGGGTTTGAGACTTAGATTTTTGATAGTATGTATGAGTATGGCTCAGAGAGTCTTTATTTTAAAATGGAATATTTATGACTCGGAGAGCATCTCTTTTGAATGAAAACCTAAGCTTTTCCTTTTGGTCATGTATAGCTTATTGATGTAACTATATTTAGCATATTACTGCCTGGTTGTATTTAGTGTAACTGGAATTCTGTGATGAAAATGTAATTATTTTAGCAGGTGTTCTTTTACCCGGGTTGTTCGAATTACAGAGGAGACTTTGTCGAAATTTTTATAAACATACTAGCTTTTATTCAAGTATATCTCTAAATTAAATAGGCTTGCCAGGCTAGGATTGTAAGCCTGTGTGCCGATCAAGGCTTAGGTTTGGAGTCGTGACAAATTTTTATACCCAATTTCAGATGCTTATGTACTTATATAAATTATTTTCCAAAAGCAACCAGTAAATTATCTTTTTAATTTAAATTCCGCATGTGTTACATAGTAGCACCTAGTGGGGGTGTTACATTATGCATGCAGAATGTAGGACTTATACCCTTCAAATCACTGATGTTCCAACCAATGGCTGACTTGTAATCCCTTAATACTTTGAGTAATTTTTCCTCCTCACTTTCTGACAACTCCACATTCACAATTACCGGATTCTTCTTTTTCTCATCCAAGAAAGCATATTTCAGATTTGAAGGCAATGGTTTCAGCTCCCTGGGTGGCTCCTCTTTTTCCAATTCTTGTAATTTTTTATTTGAAGAAGAAGAGGTAGATTCCAAAGCTTCCAATTGGTAGATACACTCCACTACATCAGAATTGGCTTCCTCATGCACCTCCTTAATCTCCTTACTCTTCATCAAAGTTGTTTCCAAGGGACTTTCTGCAGCAATCAGAATCTTGAGCATGCTTCACTGCATCTTTCAACTCGGAAACAACAATCAGAATCTTGAGCATGCTTCACTGCATCTTTGATTGAGAAAACCACTCTTTCATCTTCTACTCTTAAAATCATTTCACCTTTCTGCACATCAATTAAAGCACGACCTGTAGCCAAAAATGGCATACCAAGGATAAGAGGAACTTTAACCTCCTCTTCCATATCCAGCCCTACAAAATCTACAGGGAAGATGAATTTATCAATCTTAACAAGCAAATCTTCTAAAAAACCATAAGGATATTTTGCCGAACGAACTGCCAACTGAAGAGACATCATAGTAGGCTTCACTGTACCAATTTCTAGGCTTTTAAAAATTGACAAAGGCATCAAATTGATGCTTGCTCCCAAATCACAAAGAGCCCTGCCAACCTCCATATTACCAATCTCACAAGGAATTGTGAAGCTCCCTGGATCCTTCAACTTAAGAGGCAATTTTTGTTGAATTATAGCACTACACTCCTCTGTAAGCATAATAGTTTCCTCTTCATTGGCCTTCCTCTTCTTGGACAACAAATCCTTCATGAACTTAGCATAACTTGGCATTTGTTCTAATGCCTCAGCAAATGGAATATTAATCTGCAACTTTTTGAACACCTCCAAGAACCTGGAAAATTGCTTGTCTTCATTCTTCTTCTTCAACCACTACTTCTTCCTCCTCTTGTTTCTCATCATGAACAACTTTTTCAGCATCCTTTTCTTTAGAAGACTCCTCCTAATCAACATTGTTCAAAACCTTACCACTCCTTAAATGAATTGCTTTGAATTGCTCTTTTGGATTAGGACCAGTATCACCTGGCAAAGTACTTGAAGCTCTTTCAGACAACTGTTTAGAAATCTGCCCAATTTGCACTTCCAAATTCCGGATAGACGCCTCTTGATTCCTGAAGTTGGCCCTTGTCTCAGTCATGAAATTTGAAGATTGCTCCACAAAATTAGAATTATTAACAATCATCAATTTGAAATTTGATGATTGTCCTTGGAATGAAGAATTCCCTCGTTGTTGTTGTGGCTTGAATTGATTCTGACCTTGTCCACCCCATGAGAAATTGGGATGGCTCCTCCAACCTGGATTGTAAGTGTTTGAATAGGGGTTAATTTGTTGCCTCAGTGCATTCACTTGCTCTCCGAGTTGATTTGTACCACAATTACCATTACGATGCTCTCCACCACAAAAATCACATACCAAGGGAGGTGTGCTCAGTGCATTAACTTGGCCATTCCCCAACAAAGTAGCAAGTTGTTGAGAAATCACCTTGTTAACTTGTTGCTCAATTAGATTACTATCCACAACATTCACCCCCAAGACTTTTCTGTTTTTCCTACCATGTTGCATATTAGCACTGCCGGCTGCCATGGTCTCTATTATTTCCAAAGCCTCTTCTACACTCTTCAAATCAAAAGCTCCCCCACATGCAGCATCCATCATCTGTCTTGCATTCGGATCCAGTCCATTATAGAAGGTTTGAGCTAACAACCAATTGGGCAAAGAATGATGAGGACATTTTCTGAGTAGCTCCTTGAACCTCTCCCAAGTATCATACAAAGTTTCTGACTCTAGCTGCACAAATGAGGTAATTTTACTTCTCAACTTGGTTGACCTCGATGCTGGAAAATATTTTTGCACAAACTTGGACTCCAAATTATCTCATGTTGAGATACTGCCCTGTTGCTGTGGCTGAAGCCAACTTCTAGCTTTATCCTTCAATGAGAAAGGAAAAAGCCTCAATCTAATAGCGTCATCTGAAGCTCCATTCAACTTCATTGTATCACATATCTGCAAGAAATTCTCCAGATGATGATTAGGATCCTCTTGAGCTCCTCCACCAAACTGGTTCTAGTGCATCAAATTAACGAGCGCAGGCTTGATTTCAAAGTTGTTAGCCTGCACAACAGGTCTCACAATAGAACCCCGGGCACCTTCAGTATTGGGCTTGGAATAATCCCTCAATGTCCGCCTAGCAGGTTGCTCGGCCATGACTGTTTCAACTTCAACCACCTGTTGTTGTAAAAGTGCTTGTTCCCTTTCTTGTTGCCTGGGAAGCTTGGCTGCCTTCCTGTTACTCTTAGCCATCTTTTCAATTTCAGGATCAAACATCAAAGAATTCTTGTCAACAGTACCTCGCATACACAACTCAAAAGAAAATCAGTGCACACTGATAATATAAAAATAAAACTGCAGCAATTATAATAACAGAAAATAAAATGCTCAAATCGAGATTTCCTTGGCACAACTAATATTAACGTAAAATCAATCCCCGGCAACAGCGCCAAAAACTTATTGAACAAAATTGGCAAGTGCACCAAATTGCTTTGTAGTAATAAAAATATCGTCCTCATGGATTAAACTGTTAACTACTAACGTGTCAACTCAATTTCGTTTGAGCAACCGAATGGTTTGAAATTGGCTTTCGCCAATAAGTAAGAACAACAACTTAACAAAGAAAAGAAAATATTTTTTGTATTTTTCAAATGAGAAAATTAAGCAACAGAAGAATTGGGTTTTAACAATCAAGAAGAAATTGTTAGAGGATCGACTTCCCTGCCTTTCCTACTTGTTCAATCCTGGAAATTAACTTGAACGGTTTATTCAATTTCAAGAGGCAGAGCTTTTATTATTTACCCCCTAATTCCTTAGGTTGATAAACCTTCCTACCTAAATTACTAATTCAATTCCTTGAGTATTAGCAATTTAACAAGAGCAATGAGAATGGTTACAACTCAATAATGCTAATTTGATTGTGTTCTTATTCCCAAGCAACACGCGCAAATCGTTCATTCACAAACAACAACTATGAATTCGAATTTCCCAATTGCAAATTCATACAGTAGATAAACATGAAAACAATGAATAAACTCTTGAAATTAAACAAATCAAACAAAGTCAAAATCCAGAATCAAAACAAATTATCTAGGCAATTCCTTCTACCTCTAACAAAAGAGAATTAGCTTGACATAATAAAAATAGAACAAACAGAAAAAGGAGATGAAGATAAGAAAGTCGTCACGAGTCTCTACTTGGCAACTTCAACTCTTTATGATTGCTCTCCCCTCTCCCTTTGAAACTGTGTAAGAATATCTCTCTCAAAACTGACTCTGACTGTCTTCTTTCCATTACTGTTTGCGCAGCTCTCCTTTTCTAATCATGCAGCTACCCTCTTTATTTTCTAATTGCCCGTTCTTTTTTTAGTTCTCTTCTGTGCGTTACTTTTGGCTGGCTGTGTGGCTGCCTATTACTTTTCCTTTTCAATTCTTATTTACGATACTTTTTTCTGAGCCTTAGACCAGCTTCCCGTTTTTCACGTTGCTGCCTCATTTCCTCCATAAAATGACCCATTAACTTTTAACCTTCCAGCAAGAGCTTCACGTGACGTGGGCCTTGTCTTCAGATTTATCAAAATGCTATCATTTTTCATGCTCTTCAATTTGCTTTACTTGGGCCTGCTTATCTTTCTTTCTAAGTGCCAATTTTATTCCTTTTCTTAATTCTTCACGTGAGCCAATGGTCCAGCAAGCAAATTAATTTTCTTTATCTGACTTTGACTCTTTTTTCATGGGCCTATGCCATTTATTTCCTACAAAATATTATTATATTAATTCTAAAAACATATAAAATAAACTAAAGCAAAAAACATTATTAAAAGCTCAACTAGCTAAGCTTAGAGACAAAACTCAATCAATTAGCACAATTAGGAGCAAAAACTCACTCAATAAGCACACAAAAATCACATAATCTAGTAGATCATCAATTCCAGATTGAGAAATGCCCAAGGACAAGCCATGAAAGAAAGAATACTTCCAATAGACAACAAGCTTGAGCGAACAATACAGATCTTAGATCTGCAGAGAACCAGTTGCACGACGAGAACACGGGGCCAACCAAGACCGGATGGCGCCGCACCAGAGCGTGACTGGCGAAACAGGGACTCGCGCGCGAGAGAACGGATGGGAGCTGCGAGGATTGGGAAGACACCAGCTAGGACTGGTCGGCGCCGCATCGGAGAGCGGATGTGACACCCAACTACCCCGCATGTTATAAAGCATAAAAGATAAAGATAAAACATAAAACATACGTCCTTTAATAAAAAGGTTTATGGGTAGAAAGGTCCAACATGAATTAGTTCACAACGCGGAAATTAAAACATGTTTAAAACAATAAAAACATAACAAAGATAAACAACATAACCCAACCCCGATGTCACATACAGAGCTGGTATAACCGTTCCGGAATAAAATACTCGGAATACAACTGAAACTAACAAACTAACTGAAAGGGGAAAACCCTAACTATGAGTGGTGGCTCCTCAGAGTCACTTCTCTCCTGACTGCTTGTCATTCTCTGCAAGGTGTCGATCAGGCCAAATAAACAAACAAACAACGGGGAGTGAGAATCATGTAAGCATATACGGCATGGAGATAGGAAGCAAGGTAAAGCAACAACATAGCATCATCATAACATACATCAGCATATATATATATATATATATATATCATTTCATCAACATCAAGTATGCTATGCAGTGCAATGCAACGCTACTCCACTACTCCAACTATGCATGTGGATCCAACTAACTCAGGATGAACGACTTCGGAGTTACAATCCGTATTGGCCATAAAAACACCAACAATGGCAGTTCACCAAACCTTGGGTAAACCCCATGGATAGCCAACGCATCAAACTGTGGATGCCTCATCACGGGGGGTCGCGGTCATCAAACCATCGGGTGACCTACCGTGGATGACTAGATCACCGTACTCTCGGGAGATCTCTCCTATGTCGAACCTCCCCCATCAACCAACAACTCCAATGCTCTATGCAAATGGCACAACATCAAGCTCCCAAGACTTCAACATCAACATCAACGTAACCTTAGACCCAAACTGTGGGGTTAAGGCTCCCTTGGCCAATAAGCACCAAGGTTCAACTCATCAACACCTCGACCAACAAGCATCGAGGTCACTTTGACCAATAAGCACCAAAGCTATCAACGTGCGGTAATCCAACGGATACCAACTTAACCATCTCATCATCTTTAATTATCTCGATAATCATTAACCAAGTTGTCTAATCTTTATCTTTGATTAGCTATATCAACTTATCATCATTGGGGAAGGTTGGGGTTAGGAACCCTTTTAAGTCCTTTAATTCCATCTCTAAATGTTAGGGGAGCACGAGCGTGCTGATCCCCTGCACCGCCGTGCTGGTCACATAAGTGAAGAACGGGCGTGCTTCCTATTAGGCACGGTCGTGCTCCTCTGCTGCACGGTAGTGCTTAATGCGCGGCCGTTTTCCAGAATTCAACCTGGGAGCACGGGCATGCACCCTATTAAGCACGACCATGCTCAATGTACGACAGTACTGTTCTGGGCAGAGTTAAAACACAATTCCTAGCCAATTATTTCAATGATTAGGTCCATTAATCCTAATTCGTTTTAACAACATATTTTCCAGAACCCACATCCTCATCAACTCAATCATAACATCATCACAGTCATGGCATCAACCATTCAACCAACATAATCAACAACATCAGGAATCAACCAATATTCAACAGCCATATCTCAACAATCATCCAAGATAATCATGCCAATAACCAACAACACAACACCATGTCCATATTAAAAATAACAACATAACCATCAAGAACATATTATGAACATGGGCATGTAAGACAACATATTAACAATCAAACCTATTATCATAGCAAATCAACCAACATATTAATCATATCATCAAACATAACAAACCGAGGTCATGAGAACTCCTTTACCTTACACTAACCCCAATGCCTATGATATACACTACCCTTTTCCCCATACCTAGTATGAAGATTCCAACCAACGAACGCCAACTGGCAACCCAAACGAAGGACCAACGCGTTTCCCTCAAGCAACTTGACTAGCTTTCCAAGTCTTGGTCAAACCAAAGGTTAACCAATTAATTCTCAATTCATAAACAAGAAAAGGAAACCAAAGGGGGAAAGAACCATTACCTTCTGTGATTGGCACAAACCAACCAAGACCTCCCAAAAATAGAGCAAGAACACCAATGCATCAAATGGACTTAAGGGGAGGAGGAAAGAAGATGTTTTTGCCCCACAAAAGTTGCCCAAAATGCCAAAATAGGGTTTGGATCGTAACCCTCACAAAATTGCTCTATTTATAGACTCTAATGCCTAAGCACGGCCGTGCTCAACTTCTGAGCACGAGGTGCTCAAAGATGGCCTTTCAAGACCCCCTATATGACCCATTTTGGCAAAAACACTAGAAATACAACTTGTAGAAAATTCTCTTAGCTTTCCAACGACACAAAGATCACCTCGATCGGACATCTAGAACTTAATAGATAGCCAAAATGGTGAAACAGGTTGCGAGGAGTCTAAAAGGGTTGAATATTTCTAAGGCTAAACTTTCCAAAACATGAACTTAGGCATTAAAAACAAACCTAACAAGTATATTCAAACATATATATAACATATATAAATGCATTAAGCTTATTTAAGAAAAACGGGGTGTTACAACGGACGTTCCCTTGAGGCGGCGGTTAGGGTTCCCTGGTGCGTCCGAAGGGTGCGGCTAGGGTCTGGCCGCTCATGTAACAACAAATCAGATTGTTACAATTTAACGCACCCAAAATAGTAAAAATCACATTAGAGCAGTTGTATTCCCTTAATTTTCTAGCACCAAGAACATTTGTCAAGGGATTTTTTTAATTTCATTACTTATTTAATTATTATTTATCAATTAAAATTTATATCTTATGTAGAAATATAATTTAATATGTAAGCAATTTCTCGATATGGTAATGCATATTAGATTTAATAGTAATAAGTAGTAATAAATCATTACAAATAATTTATATACAAATTGAACAATAATAACTAACAAGAGTAGATTTTTTTTTCCGACTACAGCTAATAAGAGTAGATTTAAAATTAATGAATACATATTTTGCCTTACTCAATCACCCATTTGATCAATATCAAATCATCAACGTTCTATTTTATTTTAATGCTAATCATGTTTTGTCTTAACAAAGAAAAAAGAAAGTAACTGATATAATAATAAATCATTAAAAATAATTGATATGGATATTAGATAATAATAATTAAAAAATGTTAAATTAAAAAAAAAATCATCAAGAGATTAAAAAAAATATTAAAACAATTTTAAAATTATAGAGGATGTCACATGTCTCTCTCTGATGTATAAAGAAATTGTGGAGAAACAATCACATTCAAGATTTTATACTTCAATAGGGATTGATTTTACAGAAATATTATTCTAACAACTGATCTGGACAATTCTATGAGATAACTCTGCATGGACCATATACAATAGTGGCATTTTTGTTGTTTTGTAAAGTTGGTAAAATTTTGTGTCGACGGTCTTTAGTTTCTGAAAACCCTAAAACACAAAACACTCCTCTCTTTCTCACATCGAAGCAATCACTCCCTCCAGCGGCTCTTTTTCTTCCTTCACGCAAGCTCACTCCTTCCAGTCAGAGAACTTCTCCCTCATCTCCTCCGCGAACACGCGACCTGTAACATTTCTGGTCTCCAAAACCGCCTCTTATTCTCACCGCGAAGTTCACTCCCTCCAGCCTCCAAGCTCCTTCCTTCAATTCTCTGCTTTCGCGACCTGTCTCCTTCCCACCATTGTTGAAGACGGTGATAAAGACGATTGTGACAAGCCTCGTTAAGGTTATCTTCATCTCCTTTTTTTAAATCAGCTTCTGGGTTTTTTATTTCAAGCTTGATTTTGTGTGTTTAGGGTTTCTTCTTTTTGGGTTTCTATTTCCATCTTTTGAAGATTAATTTTAAAGGGAAATGTGGAACAAACATTATAGGCTATATCTTTTAATTGATGTTTAAGGCTACGGAGCATTGCTGAATGTGTATGATGTGTGATAACTAATGTTTGCTATTATTTATCATTTAAGAAAAAGATTTTTCTACGAAAATTAGCTTGTGAAATCACTAATCAATCTTGTTCTTAGGTGTTGGCAGTTCAATATTTACCAGAGTATTAATTGCTACAGATTTGGTACATTGAATGGCAAAAAGAGATTGCTTGTTTATGTACATTAGACATAATTGTGCATGGAGAAAATCACCCATATACTGTTAAATCTCAGTATGACTAGTCCATAGAAACCATCTCATAGTGGGCTGCAATATAATATGGGACATATTATGATAGATTGCCTTACAAAAAAAAACATTTAATGCTCTTGAAATCCTCTTATTTAGTAAGCATTCATCATATAGTTAAAGAGGCATGGAGTGGTTTCTTTCAGCCCATGTTCTTGGTTTCTTTGTATTTACCCGTTTGCAATCTACTTACAATCCACAATATAAAAGTACAATTGTATTAACAAGAAAGCCTACTTGCCAACTACAATTTTGATTGTTGTTTGCTGGTGAACATAATGCGGAGGGTGCTTCAAAGGCTGGATCAAACATAGCAACAAGGATTAAGGGTAACCCTAGGACGCGCACCCAAAGTTCCAGACTTGAATCCCCATATACCAAGTCATATACGAGAAAGAATAAGAAGACAACCGAGGAATAGTTTTTCATGAGGATATTTGAACATGAAATATTGTGTTGGACATCGTTTTATGTAGTTTATGATAAGTATGTAATGTCTCTACTTGGTAGAGATGGAATATTGTAATGCAGCTCTTGTGTATTTCTTTTTTTGGTTGTTTGGAGAAGTTTATGGTTATGTATGAAGGATTGAAAGTTGTGGATAACGGTTCATTATACATGATTTAAATGATGATTGATCATGTTTAAAACAGTTGTTGACTAATAAGTAATAGGCCTTACTGAGTTAACATGTTTCACATTATGTACCTGGTTGTGTAAAACTATTTGAAGTTTCAGGATAAGCCATTAACCATATAATGAATAGCATTAACCAGATATTTGAACTTGATTAACCAAATAACTCAATGGGATGTGCAAGACTTTTGTTGAGTTTCAGGATAAGCCATTAACCATATAATAAATAGCATTAACCAGATATTTGATCATGATTCACCAAATAACTCAATGGGATGTGCAACACTTGTGTTAAGTTTCAGGATAAGCCATTAACCATATAATGAATAGCATTAACCAGATATTTGAACATGATTCACCAAATAACTCAATGGGATGTGCAACACCTGTGTTAAGTTTCAAGATAAGTCATTAACCATATAATGAATAGCATTAACCAGATATTTGAACATGCTTCACCAAATAACTTTTTGGGATGTGCAAGACTTGTGTTAAGATTTAGAATAAGTCATTAACCATATAATGAATAGCATTAACCAAATACTTGAACTTGATTAACCAAATAACTTTTTGGGATGTGCAAGACTCGTGTTAAGTTTCAGGATAAGCCATTAACCATATAATGAATAGCATTAACCAGATATTGGAACATGATTCACCAAATAACTCAATGGGATGTGCAACACTTGTGTTAAGTTTCAGGATAAGCCATTAACCATATAATGAATAGCATTAACCAGATATTCGAACATAATTCCCCAAATAACTCAATGGGATGGGCAACACGTGTTAAGTTTCAGGATAAGTCATTGACCATATAATGAATAGCATTAACCAGATATTTGAACATGATTCACTAAATAACTTTTTGGGATGTGCAAGACTTGTGAAAAGTTTCAGGATAAGTCATTAACCATATATTTGAACTTGATTAACCAAATAATGCATGGGTCGTGGGAGACTTGTGCTAAGTTTCATTGTATGGTTAACGGGTTATCCTGAAACTTACAATAGTTTTCCACAACCATGCACATAATGTGAAACCTGTTAACTCAGTAAGACCTCCTATTACTTATTAGTCAATCACTATTTTAAACATGATCAATCACCATTTAAACCATGTATAATGAAGTATTAACCACAACTTTCAATCTTGCATACATTTATAACCATAAACTTTTCAAAACAACCCAAAAAAGATGTAAACGAGCTATATTACTTTTGTATTCCATCTCTACCAAGTAAGACTTTACATAATTGTTATAAACTACTCAAAAAAATTTTCATCACACTATTTCATATATCTATATCCCAACGAACAACTATTCCTCCCTTGTCCTATTAATCTTTCTCGCATATGCCCTGGTAAATGGGGTTTGAAGTCAGGCACTTTGGGCGCGCGTCCTTGGCTTATCCTTACATTGTTTTCATTTGATGTAGCCATTCTCCTCGCTTTTTTGTATCCTGTTTAGAGATGATCCAACACCTGCTAAGTTAGAAAATACATGTTGTCAACAATCATTCCAGCAAAAGTACACTTAAAAGCCAAAACAGGACAACAAAACCCATTCCGATCCCACGACAAATGCCTAAAAAAGAATCAAACAGCCATAAGCACACTCATAAGAAACTAATGCCACAATTTTTCCACTTGGCTTGTTAAAGGTTAATTTTGACAAGAAAACTAAGTGTTGGCCCTCTTAATAACAATATCAACAACCAACACTTCTAGTGTAAAACCCTGTAGCTATCCAGAAGATTGGTTATGTTAATGAATAAGGATCATTTTTCTATATAGAGAAATAAATAGCATTAACTGCTAATTCCAGTCCATACCCTCTTTTTAGTATTTTAAATGATGACATGTGATAATTACAGCTCTTATGTCGGGGATTTATCAATTTGAGTTTCTTCAGAAGACCTTTTATGAAAACTTGTGAGATAGTTAAAATCATTTTATGGTTTGTAAGCATGGCTAAATTGAAGTCTAAAAATTAGCAGCATCCTGTGAGAAATCCAGCAAGCCAGAGACTTGTTAGTGAACAAACTGATCCTACACAAACACTACACAGTGCTCGAACCATAAACTAGACAGCACCATGGAGCTATAGAAATTCCTTAACAGGGTATAAGTCATTTAAACACACCAACTAGAAACATGATATGAAATATTAGTTTGTTTTAGTGGCACCCATCTGAAAAACAAAATCCCAGTCCCTGTTTAGCAGCTACAAACATCTTACTTAAAGGAATGCATTTGAATGGCACATAGAAACATCTTAAATCTATCTTCAAATTCCATTCTCACAAACCAAATGGGTAAAAGGTGAAAAAAAACACAAACCAGTGATGGAGAGATTGAGGAACATGTAAATCATAGGATTCAAACAAGGTGGATGAAATAGAGAAATCATTCAAACATTATTTGTGATAGAAAAGTGGTTATGCTCTTCACTTCATGTGGTTAGAAATGCTCAATAACTAAAACAATCAACATGAAACAAAAAAGACCTGAAAGCTCCTGATTTGCAAGAACATATCAATCAACAAATATTTAATTTTATTCCACACCTCACATAGTGCATTGCATTGAGCACCTTGTATGCCTAATCAGCCACAGTCACCACAGACATACATAACCATATCACTCTTCTTTTTAGATATTACCTTTTATGAACTACAGATTGCAAGCAACCTTTCTTTTTAATTTTGTAAGAACATGTAAGAGCTTAAAAAGGTACAATAGAGTTTAGACAAGTTTTTAACTAAGCAACATCAGTAAATTAACACCAATTATTGGATATTCAAACTAAGACTATCAAAGCCAGTAGAGAAAACTAAAGAGTCTTACAAAGTTAACATCTTATCATGTTTGAAACTATATAATGACATAATGAAAAGGATACTATGAGGCAGAATGAAGAGAAACCCAGAATGAAGAAACCCTAAACACACAAATGCAAGATGGAAATAAAGAACCCAGAAGCTGATTTAAAAGGGAGAGGAAGATAACCTTGCTTAAGGGAGTGATGGCAGCGTCTTCAACAGTGGTCCTATCGTCTATACGAAGTTGCAAGGCTTGGTCTTCACGGAGGGGTGCTATGTCTTCGACCTCCTTCCTGTGCAGTGTGCGATGAGGGGCTGCCGGATTGTGATTAGAAACAGTGAGGGTGGAGGGAACAGAGTAAAGGTTTCGAGCGTGAAATGTTGAAGCTGGAAAGCGTGGAGGGACGGGGTCTGATTGAGAAAGAAAGAGGGTCAAGTGAAATGAAAACCTTGACTTATTTACAGTATTGCCACTGGTCTATATCTCCGTAGAGTTGGTTGTACCAAGTGATTTGTCAAAATAACATTTCTGTTGATTTTATTACATAAGAAGAAAATACAAGAAAAAAAAAATTCATGCTTTTTTTTTTTTATAGATTATTTATCATGATTTTGTGGATTATTTGCATATGCTGTAAAGAGTCTTCACATTTATTATACGAAACATATAGCAAAAGCATCTAACTATTATAATATGAATCTTTAGGGGTGTTCGCGGATTGGATTGGATCGGTTTTTAGGTAAAAAGCTATCCGATCCGATGATACAAACAGCATGTGGTTTGGATTGGATTGGATGACATTCTTAAAAAAAAATTGATCCAATCCAATCCAATTAAATGTGGTTTGGATTGGATTGAATATTCGATTTTTACCTATAATCACAATCTACTACCATATTAAAATATCTAGCATACAAAATCAAGTTTATCAACCATCCAAGGCATTACAATAGCAACACAATATCAAGCTCATTAACAAAATGTCATCACCAAATCAGTCTACTATCCGAAATATAAATAACACCACAAATCAGTACATAAGAAATAAGAATAACATCCTAAGTAAAATAATAACATCCGTGAAACACAACTTGAAAACATCTTCCTTCAAGAGTAGCAACTTGCAAGGTCAAATCCACTAAACTTGGAATCATCTGCAGGAGTTCTGTAAGTGTGTACTATCCACCCGAAGCATATTCAAAGAAAAAAATTCAGATTCAGA
This sequence comes from Sophora flavescens, assembly GCA_030762895.1. NCBI lineage: Eukaryota > Viridiplantae > Streptophyta > Magnoliopsida > Fabales > Fabaceae > Sophora > Sophora flavescens. Next base: position 34,026,722 of record CM061068.1, read on the forward strand.
TTTTAGACACCTGAAGCATATGCAAAGTTTTAGGGAATCCATGGAAATTTGATCCAACTAGTTAAATCACCAAACTATCAAGGACATAAATAGAAAATGATATTTAAAGAATGACAATTCAATACCTTTAGGCAAAATTAATCAGACTCAGCTCCATAATCATCTTCAGCTGGTTGTGTAGGAGGCACCAGATCTAAAGATTTAAAATAAAAACTTGTTAGTGATTGTAAAATTAGAATTAATATAAATAACTATAGCAGTAGTAAGAATAAAGTAGATTACCTAGCTCCATCTTTTCAAATTCTTCCAAAAGTTCTTCAATATCAGTTGTTAATGGAGTGGCCCGGAACCAATTTTGTGTACAGATTAAAGCCTCAACTATCTTAGGAGTAAGGGAACTCCTGTAATTATTAAGAATTCTACCTCCGGTGCTAAATGCAGATTCTGAAGCAACTGTGGATACTGACACAGCCAACACATCATTGGCAATTAGCCCAAGAGTAGGATATTTACTAGAATTCACCTTCCACCAATTCAAGATATCAAAATTATGATATTTCTTCTCCAATGGCTCCATGAGATACAAATCCACCTCGTTTTTATTCATACTGTCACTCTTATTTATGTGGTTCACAAACTGCGTTGCAAATGAAGTAGTATCAACAACTGTATAAGAAGTATCCATCTCATGAGTTTGTGTAGTTTGAGAATCACTGATTCCATCCAAAAGTGTATAACAATTAAACATTTTGAGGAAAGTAACATTTACTCTTCCACTTAAAAATTCAGCATCTTCTTTATCATAAAGCCTCTCAAAACTCCACCCCACAAATGCAAATTTGTATCGAGGATCAAGTACCACAGCAATAAAAATCATCATGTTGATACTTTTAATGCTCCCCCAATATTTATCATGCTTAGCTTTCATTTTTTAAGCCATGATCCCAAGCAATGGATCTAAACTATTTGCCCAATTTTTCAAAGTACTCAATATCATGCAATATTCATGAAAGTATTGAGAAGAAGTCACAAACAAGAAGCCTGATACTTTCTTAGTGACATCATAAAAAATCTTCAGAAACCTCACAAATACATGTGCATTATCCCAATCCTCATTTTTTGGAATACCACCTGACATCAATGCAAATTGTGTCTCGCTCTCCCAACCTTTTAAATGCCTTTTGAAACTTTAGAGCACTTTCAAGCATAAGGTAAGTGGAGTTCCATCTAGTGGGGACATCTAATTGCACAGTGCAATTCTCTTGTATCCTGCAATCCTTTATGATATTTTTGAACCTATCCATACGACCAGGAGAAGCACGCACAAATCTAACAGCATTCCTAATCTTATTAATTGAAACATGCAACTCCTTTAATCCATCATTAACAACAAGATTTAGGATATGAGCACAGCACCTAACATGCAAATATTCACCTTTCAATGGATGAGCATTCCAATCCTCCATTCTAACTTTCAAGTATGAAATAGCAGTATCATTTGAACTTGCATTAAGAGTGAATACTTTAGAGATTCCCCAACTCAAAAGGCACTTCTCAATTCTCCTACCAATAGTTTCACCTTTATGATTCTCGATCAAAAAAAAATTCAATATCCTTTTATGCAACTTCCATTCATTATCAATGAAATGTGCAGTGAGGCATAAATAATTCAAATTTTGCACAGAACTCCAGCAATCAGTAGTTAGACAAACACTTTGATTTGGAACACTAAAAACAGTTTTCAGCTTATTCTTTTCATTGGTATAAAGATTCCAACAATCCCTAGCAATAGTGATCCTTCCGGGAATCAAAAACCTAGGTTGCACAACACTCATGAAATACCAGAATCCCTCCCCCTCAACAAACTTGAATGGCAACTCATCAACAATAATCATCCTAGCAAGTGCTTGTCTACATGCTTCAACATCAAATGCAATAGCAGTAAATGTATTACCAACCCCTTTCCCATCTTCCTTTTTTAGTTGTCGGAGACTAAGAGTTGTTTGACTAGGATCATTAGAGGCTTTGGGAAACTTTTTGCAACTACCCAACAAGTGATTTTTCAAATTACTTGTGCCATTTTTATGTGTATCACATGCATAAGTTGTCCCACACCAATTACATTTAGCTCTAGGGGCATTTGTCTTAGGATGAAGTTCTTTAGTAAAATGATCCCATGTCCAAGATCTAGGTCTGGTGGGTTTCCTCTTACCTTCATCTTGTTCTTCAACTGAAGTTTCTCCACCCTTCCTTTTCTTGTTATTCTTGGGTACATCTGGTTCTGGGTCGTTTGGAGTGGGTTCACTGATTTCATTTGAAGACTTCATGGATTCCACATTTTCAACAATTTTCTCAACATCTCGAGCATTTTGTGCCTACATACAGAAAAGAGAAAATAAGCAAATTAGAATGTTAATAATTAGTGATTATCTCAAAGTAAAATTCTACTAAATAAGCTCAAAACTTACCTCAGACATTTTTGGTAACTGGCAAGGAGGCTAACAAGGATGGCAAACTCGACTGGTTGAGAATTTTAATCTGCATTATTAAACAATAAACAGAACCAAACTTTCAGTGAAACCAATTTAATCTGCATTATTAAACAATAAACAGAACCAAACTTTCAGTGAAACCAAATTGCTACAACTAACTAACTAAGTCACACAAAGCCACAAAAAAATTGTAGAAACCAGAGAAACCAGGGAAACGAAAATGAGGGACATCCTCTCCTCCTCAAGCATTATATGAAAATGAATCAAACATGAGTTTGTAAATGCAGAAACGAAAATCTATGCAATTAGTTCAGAGTAGTTTCCGAAACGAAAATCACTTAAGATGAAAAGAAGAAGAAGAAGGAGGAGGAGGTTAAGAAGGAGAAGGAGGGTTACGCAATACGCACCAAAATGCAGATGGCTCCACACACGGCGTCGACCAACCAGGGAACAGTAGTGCTCGGCGGTACTGTGCTCGGCTGCTGGGAGAGAAGAGGATGACGCAAATAGAAGGGCTCTGTGGTGGGAGAGGCCGAGAGGATGCGCCGTCGCAGAAGGAAGGAAATTAGGGATCGAAGCAAACAAGGAAGGACTCAGGAAAGGCAATACGCCAATACCACAATATAGGGTGAAATGAGTCAAGGTTAAAATAGGAAGTATGCTATAAGTATAAGGCAGTAACGTAAATACAGCAGGATAGTATGTATATTCATATAGAAGTTCGGTTCGGTTTAGAATAGATCGGTTTTGCAAATTGGAATCGAAAACCGATCCAATCCAATTAACAGAATCGATTTTTTGCGGTTTTCGGTTATCTCGGTTATCGGTTATTTTGGTTCGGTCGCTGCGGCTGTCATTGGATTGGATCGGTTGATGAACACCCCTATGAATCTTATTTAAAATATTTTAAATAACTAAGATGAGCAACAGCTCTAGTATTATATGGTTAACATTTAATAAAGAAATGTAAGAATTGTATAACTTTTAAAATGGCTATAATTCGCAGTTGATAAATATTAAAAAAAAAAAATTTGTCTCTGAGTTAGACCTTTTTTTTCTTATTTTTTTGATAAGACTATAAGTTAGACCTTTATTAGTACTCAACCATGAATGATACTGTACCTGTATATTATACTACATAGGCCTGTCACTATATAGCCAGGCCATTTAATATACCCATAAGCTTCGAAACGCAGAAAAGATACATATTACATACAGACTATATTCCATTTATAGTTAGAACTCCTAAGATGATTTTAAATGATAGAGGCTTCGTCCAAAGCTGGGTTTGTATTTAACATGAAATGTTTCAGAGTGTAGTCTTTTATTCATTTATAGGACGAAGCATCCAAGGCGGAAGAAGAGTGTTGCCTCGAGTTTGCGTTGAAGTTCCTTCATTATCTCCTGATCCTTCACCTCTGGCTTGTGGAGAGCCTCTGCATCAAGTCACCCAGATGACTTATTAGGTATGTACTGACTTCATTTTTACATTATTGTTCATGAGACAAATTAGTACATGCACTAGATGAAAGGCAAAAACGAATTCATGCAGATGCACACACTCAACAGAAAGTTCAGAGCATTTCAGTATGCACCGAAGAAAGGGAAAGGGATAGTACGTACTAACCCAGCATTCAAGGACTCCAATGGTGGAGCGACAAGGACAGGGGTCGCATCCACACCATTTTGCTCCTGCTGGGCCAGCGCCTTCTCTTTCTCCTTTATCTAGTTTCACTCAAATCAAAATCATGTAGTCATGTCGTCATTAAAGTAAGATTATTTGAAATCCAATTACAGCTCAACAATTTCCATGCATGAGCTGTTGAAAACAAGAATTTTATTACCTTCTTGGCGAGCATGTTGTTTTGTTCCTGGAGTGCCTTATCCTGCATCATACAACACAAGTATTTATGACCGTAGGCAGATCCACAACTTTTGGTCAATGAAAACAATATGTGTACACAATGATGGATACCGAAAATTAAAGTTTTATATATTTATATGAATATAAGATTATTGAAAGTACATATATATATATATATATCTATGTTAAACTGCAATAGGAGTTTAAAAAAATACTATTCATGTTGATACATAAAATGTTATTAAGCAATAAAAATAAGAAATCAATCTACCAAAATATGATATTGCTATAATTTTAAGTAAGCATATAGCTATTATTTATCTATAGTTTCCATTTCCAAAGAACAAATTTAACTCCAAAATCAAGGTCCACTATATGATTTTTTGGAAATAAAACTTTATGGGGGAGTGCTAATTGTACTGTTAGGCGCGCAATATGGCAATTTGATTTGTATATCTTACTGGAAATCTTTTTTTAATTATTTAATTATCAAGTATAAATGACGCTGAAATACAAAATGCCTATATGGCAAATAGTACATTTGCAGGCAATTCACTTTGGAAATGCAGAGAACTCATATTTCTTTCTTTGGGGTATATTACTGCGGAAGTTTGTGTGCATCAGAACCTTCTAGCCAATTTTGCACCCACTCTGACCATGACTCATTTCTTCTTAGGGGAAGGAGAATAAAGACACATGGTTCCCTATCATTTACGTAATAGACATATATGGTTATGCTGCCTATAGTAAGTTGCAAGATGCAGGTAGGAAAGAGTTACCTTTTTCTGAAGCCCCGCAATAGATTCATACATGAGTTGGTTCTGCACGTGAACACTCAAAATGATTATGATTTATGACATTCCGTTAAAACTTAAAAAATACCAAAACTGTATGCATTGCATGGTTTTACCTTTCTTGATCTTATGTGTTTGAGAGCAGAATCAAGTTGTTGCTCCAAATTCTGAAGCTCTTTGATACTTAGGCTATCCAGCCCTTCTCCCATAAAATTCCTGCAAAAATAAATCCACAACCCTAGCCATTGCATATTTTGTTTATTACACAACAACACTAGTAGCCCTTGCTTATACAATTTTAATATACCTTTGATTTGTCTGTAGGACTTCCATCCTTGCCTTGAGTTTTGCATGTTCTAAAATCCAGTTTTCCTAAGAACACAAATAATGAAATCAATATACTTTAACTCTACTAATTATGCCAACCAAAAACAAGAGTTTAAGATTGATTTGGAGGAGCTGAAGGCTTACATTTGGTGCCTGATCATTAGCATTAACCCGCCTCTCCGCATATGAATACCTCTCATACCGTTCAAGAATTCTTTCCATACTGTTGACCAAACAAAGTAACAGTGAGAAAAGATTTTACACAGATAGAATTCACTTGGAACTCTACAAACACAATATGTACATTTGAAAGCAAATGTAGCATCAAGTATACCTTCATTAGCAGGCTATTGAGGAAGGAATCTATTTTTCGATTACAGGCTAGGCAGAACCAATAAGGTAGCATTTTTGCATGCAAGCAAAAGAGAGAATCGCACAAATAAACTTTTACTTGCCCACCAGCACATCAAATTAACACAATAAGAAAGTCAAAATATAGGGTATCACAAGTGATGTACCAATCTATACATAATAATTATTATTATTAGGATTTCTTTTGTATTCATTAACCAATGTCAAGAACCAACTCCAATGGGTGTTGCATAATAGGTTATTAAATTAAGGACATGTTATTATTGGATTGTATCATTGGAGCAACCTGATGTGGATGTCACCTGTAAGGACGATTGCTTTTAGAAGAAACTATGAAGTTCTTATATAAGAACCACCAATAAAAATAATAGACAAGAATAAAAGTGTTAGATGAACGTTAATATGAAAATAACGAATTAATATCTTAAATTGAAACAAAAAATGCAAATAATAATGTGGTAACTGAAGGAACTCATTTGGTGAATTGCTTAAAGAGTTAAAGTAGAATAAAGTAAAAAAAATGATGAGATTACATGGTAGAGCTCAACAAAAGAGAAGTTAAGCAATTATAATAAGTTGCACCGTTAGATATATACTTTTAGAATACTAGTAGGCAAGATCCTAAATATAATAATCTAAAATGATTCAGAAAAGACCTAATAAATTATGCACAAAAACTTGAAGTCATGGAAAACATTGTAATAGACAAATGAAAATATGGAATAGAATTCGGGTTAAAATTATTAAATTATGAATATGAACCTCTTTATTATGCTTTATAATATAAGACATATATGCTTTATAATATAAGACATATATTTGGATTAACTTATTTTACACTAATTTGTTGTTAATTAAATTTTCTATTTAGAGTATTTGGTTATAAGAGCTTTTGAAAGTAAAATAAAACTATAAAAAGAATGTTTTTATACCAAAAAATATCAAATAAAACAAATGTTAGTCGTTAGAGAGGAAATAAAACTATTTAAAAAATGTAGAATAACATCAGACAACGTGTTGTAATTTTTACGGTCACGATTAATTTCATTTATTATGTTACGGAAAACTCGTTAAGAAAAGGAATCCCATCACTAGCTTTTGGTTTTCAGGTATCTTCCGTATTAAATTATTGTGGAGACTAATCCCTTAAAGTATGAAGGGTTGATATTTTTCAAAGTTTTTTCTATATATAAGACCAGTGATCGAATTCTTAACCACTTGTTTAAAAAACCTAAACCAATTACCACTTACACCAACATGTTGGTATCCCATCATTAGTTTGATAAGAGATTGCAAAGTAGTTATAGGGTATATTTGGGTAAACAACTTAATTAAGAGCTTATCACATAAGACCTTATCGCATGAGAGCTTATGCCATAAGCGCTTAAGGAAAGAAAGGGGCATGAGATGATTCGAATAGTGAAAAAACACGGAGAAGGTGTTTAGTGCATAAGCTCTTATGATAATTCCATAAGCTTCTCCCGGTGCCTTATGAAAATAAGTCAAAAACTCCTTATGGGATGGCATAAGTTATTTTTATAAGCTTTGCCAAACACACTGTATAAGAACTTATGTCATCAGATAAGTCAAAATGAGCTTAAATAAGCTCTTCCAAACGCCACCATAATATTATAAAAGCTAGCTTAACTTTGATACACCGCAACTATAAAGTTCAAACCAGATTAGATATACACTTTAAAATAGCACTTATGTTTTTTTACACGTGGACATCAGGATAGACATTGTAGAGTGTGAATGAGATGGAGATGTATTATATTTTGAGATAGAGTAGATGTATAATATATAATTGTGAATGTGGGTGTCATTTAGGCGTCAACAAAAATTGTACAAATAACATAGGTCTTAAAATAAATATTCAAAAAATTAACTGTTTATTCATGCTCATGAATGCAAGTTTTTTACCAAAATAATTCACTTTTAGAAACTATTTATCAAAATAACCTATTTTTGAAACAATTTACCAAACTAACATACTTTTTGACATAGTGGAATAAAATATTAATTTATTTTTTCTGACTAGTGGCGCCAGTCAAACTGACGCAATTGACTGCCACGTGGCAGTCAATTGGTCAGGAAAAAATGACAGAAAAAAATAAAATAAAAATTTTTTAGGCAAAAAAAAAATATTCAGGTCATCGCCACGTTGGGCACTCGATGAGTGATGCCAGTCAAACTGGCGCAATTGACCTGCCACGTGGCAGCTTCCTATTGGTTTGTCAGTTTTTTTAAAAAACAAATAATAATAAATTTTTTGGGGGGAATTTTTTTTTACAAAATAAAATTATATTATTAATTAGTTAATTAATATAATTATATTAATAAATTTTATCATTATATAACTACATTAATATAATTTTATTTATTAATTATTACTTAATATAATTATATTAATACATAAATATATTATTAAATTTTATCATTCATTATTATGCTAAATTATTCTTTTGATCTCTCATTTGTTTTAAATATTCAGTTTGGATAAAATTTCAAAAAACATGTTAATCAATGGGCAATGGATAAGGAATTAAGGGAAAAAAATATTAATAACTATTAATTATAAACAAAAAAAATAATTTCACACTTATTGAGGAAATTAGTTAATTTAGTTTAATTGTCTTGACTTTTGTAAAAATGAGTTATAATTACTAAACTATCATTTAATTGTCTAGTAAAAATGTAATGCTCTTAAAAAGTAAAGGGATAATTAATTTAAAAATTTCCTCAGTGATATTTAAAAATATTCGGCCTAATAATTAATGATAAAATTTAATAATATAATTATGTATTAATAATATTAATTTATTATATTAATCGATAATTATTTAATATAATTATATAATTAATTATTATTAATATATTTAATAATATAATTATATAATGATAAAATCTATTAATAGAATTATATTAATTAATTAATAATATATTTTTTATATTTTTTGGCCCAAAAACTTTTATTTATTTTTTCCAAAAAAACATATGAACCAATACGAAGTTGCTACATGGCGGTCAATGATGCCACTTTGACCGACGCCACTCATCAGAGTGCTCCACCTGACGCTGACCTGAATTTTCTTGTCTTTTTTTGCATAAAATTTTTTATTTTATTTTTTTCTGCCATTTTTTTGGCCAATCAACAACTGTCACGTGGCAGTTAATGACGTTAGTTTGACTGGCATCACTACTAAAAAAACAATATTTTATTCCACTGTGCCAAAAAATATGTTAATTTGATAAATTGTTTCAAAAATAATTTATTTTGATAAATAGTTTCTAAAAATGAGTTATTTTGATTAATTAGCCTATGAATGAGTGATGTTGTTACATCGGTAGTCAGCTTCAGCCAAAAGTTGAACTGGCGTACAAGGGTATCTCTACGTATACTATTAAAAATTAGTGTAACGATAATTAGACACAAAAATTATGGCTAACATTGCATAAAAATATTCTTCAATATTTATTTATTATTTTTTTCTCTCATTATATATTTTTTACTCTTAAAACATCCCATCAGTTTGTCAAAAAAAAAAGCACTCTTTAATATAATTTTTTGTGAATATTTAAAAATAAATAATTTTAACTGTAAAAAGAATGAAAATCCTATATCTAATTAAAACTTGTAAGCTAGCACTATCAATATATTATTTTCTGAATGATGCAGTCGCTGCCAACATGTGAGCAAAATTAACTTGGGACGTAAGAGGTAGTTATCTGAACCAGGTTGTTATTATTATGAGTAAAGTAAGTAAAATAAATTCGCCGTAAGAAGATGGTAAGTACCGACGTGGCGACGTAGGAATCGGAGAATGCTTCTCCAACTCCAAGCTAGCCTACCATGGAACAGTGTACATGGTTAAAGTCTATATATCCTGCGGCGTCATATCTCTGCCCTTTTCTCATATCTTGGGGAACTGATGCTCTCCAATACTGGATGAGTCTATATCTCTTTCTCTCTCGTACCTGATAATTTCAATAAATGAAGAGGAGATGCTTTCATATCTGGGTGTCTAGCTGAGTATGTCAGATGAAGATGTTCCTTTGAAAGGGAATCAGATCGTCACCCGTCTTTTACGAGAGAGAAAGAGATATATATTTAAATAATATTATTTTAATATATATGCCCCTCCCTTATTTGGTTTTTTTTATCAAATTTGGTTTCTTTTAGAAACTATTTATCAGTTTAGAGTTCTGAAACTATTTATCAACGAGGGGCTCTTTTGGACACGTGACATATTTTTTTTTCACTCTGACGGGTCAAAGGCGCCAGTCAGACTGGTGCCTACCAGTATTAAAAAAAATAAAAATAAAACAATTGATAGCAATAATAAGAGGTATAAAAAAATAATAGCAATAACAATTTACACCAATAAATATTCATCAATTATTACAGTAGTAAAAAAATATTTACCTTGTAATAACATTAATGTCATCATTACTCTTTATACTTATAGTATAATTTTTTTTAGTAGTGTTCCTTTAAAATTGCTGGTAACTTTCTTTTAATTCTTACAAGGTAATTTTATTTTTACTACTGTAATAATTAATGAATATTTATTGGTGTAAATTATTATTGCTATTATTTTTTTATGACTCTTTTGATATTATTTGCTACTTGTTATTAGGGGATTTTTTTATTGCAGCTTGTTGTTTTAAATAGATACTTTAGCATTAATGTCATCGTTACTCCCTATACTTATAGTATAATTTTTTTTGTAGCAGTGTTCCTTCTGAATTGCAGGTAACTTTCTTTTAATTCTTATAAGGTAAATTTTTTTTTTACTACTGTAATAATTGATGAATATTTATTGGTGTAAATTGTTATTGCTATTATTTTTTTATGACTCTTGTGATATTATTTGCTACTTGTTATTAGGGGATTTTTTATTGCCTCTTGTTAATTTAAATAGATACTTTAGCATTAATGTCATCGTTACTCCCTATACTTATAGTATAATTCTTTTTGTAGCAGTGTTCCTTCTAAATTGCAGGTAACTTTCTTTTAATTCTTACAAGATAAATTTTTTTTACTACTATAATAATTGATGAATATTTATTGGTGTAAATTGTTATTACTACTATTTTTTTGACTCTTGTGATATTATTTGCTACTTGTTATTAAGGGATTTTTTTATTGTCGCTTGTTGTTTTAAATAGATACTTTATCATTAATGTCATCGTTACTCCCTATACTTATAGTATAATTCTTTTTGTAGCAGTGTTCCTTCTAAATTGCAGGTAACTTTCTTTTAAGTCTTACAAGGTAATTTTTTTTACTACTGTAATAATTGATTAATATTTATTGGTGTAAATTATTACTGCTATTATTTTTTTATGCCTCTTGTGATATTATTTACTACTTGTTATTATGGGATTTTTTTATTGCTTCTTGTTGTTTTAAATGTTTTTTTGACCAAAATGGGTTTCTTTTAGGGAGTAACGATGACATTAATGCTATTACAAAGTAAATTTTTTTTACTACTGTAATAATTGATGAATATTTATTGGTGTAAATTGTTATTGCTATTATTTTTTTATATCTCTTATTATTGCTATCAATTGTCTTTTTGTTTTAATACTGGTAGGTGTCAGTCTGACTGGTACCTTTGAAGGACTAGCGTCTTTGTCCCGTCAGAATAAAAGAAAAAAAAATATACCACGTATCCAAAATGACTCCCCATTAATATACAGTTTCAGAACAATACTGTAAATAGTTTCTACTCTATCTACTGAATCCTTCCCGCGCGTGTTCCTTTTGAAAGAGCAAATCACGTTCATGTGGCAGAAGAGTTATACACACAACACAACTCACGACGGTACATCTATTTTCGTTTAGCATCATTCTGCTCTCCTGTCATTTTTTTGTATATTATTTTTTTTATGAAAAATGATTTTTGAACATTTAAATTGACAACAATAGTCTCTCTTTGCTTTTTTTTATGTATCTTTGAAATATGTCTGTACAAACGAGAGGAAAAGAAAGTGAGAGAGTTGTCTTATTTGAAAACAAATTTTAGATATCATGTGTGATATTATATGTGTTTATTTCTATCTTTTCCTTATTTTTTATTATCTTTATATATATATATATATATATATCCCGAAAATATATCCAAAAACAGAAATAAACACATACGATATCATATATAGTGTTCAAGATTTGATGTTCAAATAACACAATTGTTTTTATATACTTATTAGATAGATAAAAGAGCGATGGGAAAAGCATTTCTCATATAAAAATAATAAATCCCGCTCATATACTGAAATGAAGATATGCAGTAACATATATTATTTTCATTAATATCATTTTGCCACATCAATACCCACCAATAATATAATATGAAATCTTAACTTATGTGACGAAATAGTATTCTGTATGAACAATGTGTGATGCATGAAAATGTGACGCGGGATCTCCATCACGTATATTGGTGGTGTTTAACTAGTGCCGTATTCAGTTTTTTTAGTTAAAAAAATATTTTAGGTGTGAGAAAATTAGACTTTCTGTATTCTAGCAATCCTACAATTATGTATGAAGTTTGCAGGGCCAACTCCAAATGAGAAATTGAGAATATATAGTTATATACATTACTTCAAATGCGCAAGTCACTGATCTTAAACAAAAAAAAAAATTACTTCATCACCTTAATATTTATCAAAATAACGGTAAATCTTCACAAATATCTTGAAGTACACTACATCCCAAATTTTAATGTTGATTAACCATTAAATTGATATCATTAAGTCAATAAAAATAAAAGAAAAAAATTATAATTATTTATTTGATATTTATTCATAAAAAATATCTTTAAATATTAATCACAGGTAATTGGATTCAAAAAAAGAAATTGATCTTTTTAATTTAGAAAATAACATGTATAATTTATAAGTCTTATAGGAATATAAATCATATAAATATATATTTTTCAATCTATTATATATTTTAATTTTTCTCAAATAGATGCTTTATTTTAGTATATACTTTAACAAATGATAAATAATACATGTGTATCTATTATGTGAAAAATATATATTATATTGTTGTATTTTTTTCGAGTCATTTAACTTAACAATTTCTAAACAAATATTATATTGTAAGTTATTATTTTGTAGAACATATGATTTATTATAACGATTGTTCTTGACAAAGATAATAAAAATATCATCTAAATAGGAATTTTTAATACAAAAATGAAAATATATCTATCTCTATCTTCTAAACGGAGAGAGAGATTGGATTAAAATTATCGTCCCAATAAAATACTTAATATATAAACTTATAAAATAAAAAGTGTTAAAACTAAAATATATATATAATATAATTTACAATATTATATGTCATGTATTGACGATAAATATATAACTGACTAAAAATTAAATAATAAAATGAACTATATTTTTTTATAATTTTTTTATTTTTATTTTTTAAATTAAAAAGAAACCTTTTTTAATAAATAATAAAAATAAGATTAATCTTTAAAAATCGTTTTTAGTATATAAATATTAAATTACTTATTATAAATATATTTTTTTTTGTTTTTTAAGTAATTTAATTGCGGTGTCAATAATTAATCAATACTAAAAACTAGATTGAAATATAATTTATGATTAAATTTAAAATTTATTATTATTTTAATAAATTTATGGGTGACCGGATGTAATTTACAATCTACAAAATGTGAACGGTGTACAGTTGTGGAAAGAAAATATTACAAAATTGAATATTTGGGGGAAGGGAGAAGTATACCGTAGCATCAAGGGAAAAAGGGGAGAAAAACTAAATGGGAGCATAAGATCATAGAGAAGAAGCATAGATATATGAGTGTGGGAGAAAGAAATAAGTAAGATACGTAAGCAGAGAAATTAAAGCTGATTTCAGATACGTAAGGATATATGTCTGTATGGTATGGTATATATGTACGTACCAGGTGTCGCTGGAGTACTGGAAAAGCTTGCCTTTGGTGGAGAAGACCATAAGAGCCACTTCTGCATCGCAAAGTACAGAGATCTCGTGCGCTTTCTTCAGCAATCCAGATCTTCTCTTCGAGAACGTCACCTGCCTATTGATCTTGTTCTCGATCCTCTTCAACTGCACTCTTCCTCTCCCCATATCTCTCTCTCTCTCTATAACCACTCTTATATATATCACCACAAACTAGTTCTAATTAACACACCACACACACACATATATATATATATATATGGACGTACCCTTATCTCTCTCTCTTTTTATTCTTTGAATCCTCTCTCTCTCTCTGAGTATATATGGGTCGGATTCTAGTCTATTTATATACTATATGCTCTCAATGTTTGTCGCTGTGCAAAGCAAATTAATCAAGAGCAAGACGATGGAGAAGTGAAACAGAAGAAAGAGGATTAAGGACTATGGAGTTAAGGCTTTGAATACATATATAACACAATTCACTACTCCTCTTTCATTTTTCTATCACAAAAGGAAAATATCATTGGTCAGTTTTTAATATTCTGGGAGCTAAAGCGAAAGCAGGGGAAACCGCTGATTGGATAAGAAAGTGGGTTCGAGAAAACCAGAGTGGTTTCGTCAAAGATGTTGTCGACTTATGATTGGCTACAGACACTGTCGTGGTTGTCTGGGCCCCACTATTTCTAGTACGCACTCTTCCGCTCTGGTAAGACCGCGAGAGAGTCGATGCCTTCCTCTTAATTATTTTATTTAATAACCATTTTTCTTTATTGCAACAAATAAAAAAGTATCACGCATAATATTGGTGAATCATATTATTTTTATAATGAATTTAATTGTTATGCATGATTAATATATTGTTAGCAGTTAGCACGGTATTTTCTTTTATCAACTTCTGTTGGTTCGAGAAAATAGAGGTTAGGTCCCTTAAATATAAGAATGTTCATTATTTCTGATCCGATGAATCCAAAAATCTAGAGTAGACTAATTAAATCAGTTCGGATCTGGTATCAAGTTTAAGGATTTTGGAATCGATTCAATATGATACTGACTGAATCGATTACTGTATTTTAATATTTAAAAATATATATTTTTAATATTTTCTTAATTTAATATTTACCATTTTTTTTAATATTTATCAATTATTTTTATTCTTATTTTTACAATTATTTTAATATTTACATATATTTAAATATTTAATAGTTTAAATATTTTTCATGTTCAAAGCACCAAACTGAGCAAGGCAATTCTTAATCGGGTTGGTTTGGTTGGGATTTCCTAGGGAAAAAAATACAATTCCGAACCAAACCATATCAATTAATTTTAATTGGTTTGGATTTTTTTTATGCAATTCCAAACCATATAAAAAATACTATTGGTAATGGTCTCTACTTAGACATTTGACAGTAAAGATTAGTCTTTCTCACCTATCAGATATAAAGATACTCTAGGAAATTAAAAACAAAATCTAAAAAAATTACAGTATCAATCGATTATAAATTAACACATCATTAAATATATTTGACTTATCTTATCATAATTAATTTAAATTCATACATAAAATAATTTATGATTAATTGATAATATAAAAAACTCTACATTAATAATGTATCCAAATTAAAATATTTTAGAATTTAATTATGATGCCTTATATTTGTAAAAATATCTTTACTATCACTTAATTTATGACTACATTAATAATTAAATAAAATATCAAATTATATAAATAACGTAGAATCATGTCATTGAATAATAAAATGGAAGAGAAAATTCCAATTATGGACTAAATATTCAGTTTTAATAAAAGATGTATTCCATTTCTCACGGCGGCGTCTATGCACCTTGCAAAGAAAAAAACATACATATGCACCTTGAAATACAGTCATTTATTTATTATTTAATATTAAATATAAATCAACGGTAGGAATAAATTTATTCAATTATGTATATCACACCCTATCAATGGAATTGCATTGACAGTGCGTGTTTGGTTTGAAGGTTGAAACTAGTAGAATTGATTCTAGCTCCTGTTAAACGTGATTTTAGTGAAAACATGATGTTTGGTTATTGGTAAGTAAAATTGATTTTGCCTTCAGAAACAATTCTGACCTGAAGCTACAGAAAGTAGCTTTTGCGTTGAATTGAAAAATTTACATAAGTTTTACTTAAAACTTGCTTTTAAAACAAAAACATCCAAACATGAATCACATCACCATAAACTCAATTATAACCAAATTAATTTTACAAAATCAATTTCATTCAAAACCATTTTATGCGACGCTCCTCAAACACACGTATAAAATCAACTACACGACAATCGATGACAGGCGAATTGCAATGTACTCCAACTTTGAGTCGGAGCCTGGAGGACCAATATAACAAGGGATATAATTGACATTTCACTAAAATCTATCTATATTTTATAATAAAACAAAATCCTATTACCTGTTGATTCCTGCAACTTTTCGGTCGGCCATTCATTCACTTTTTAGTTTTTACTATTCATTGCTGCAACTTTTTTTCCCTACTATTCATCCATTCAGGCCAATGTTTTTTTTTACACAAATTGGGCCCATTCATTATTATTTAGTTTATTTTTTAGAAACGTGTATATAAAAAAAATAAAAAATAAGTGAGAAATAGAGATAAACAGTGTTATGTATGTTGTTCAAAATTTGTGTTCAAATATCATAACTCTCCATTCATTCGTTCAGTCTCATTTTATTTGAACGGATGGCAATGAGTATGGTCTAAGTAGAGTATTATAGTATTTATCTTCGTAACTGTGATTAAAAAAATTATCCGTACTCGAACTCGTACCTACGTGAGTAGCAACTTTAATATCCTCACTCATATATTCGTGGTATCTAACTGCAGATACTCACACTTATTACACACACTTTAACCGTGAAAAAACAATAAATAAGAAAAAAGGTTATAATAATTAAAAAATGATTCAAAGATTTTTTAAATCTACTCATAAAATACTACAAATCAAAATCTTTAAATAAATAAAAACATCGAAAAATGAATTATAAATGCAACTAGGTTTAGAAAATTAAGAATCTTTAGAAAGTTAAGAATCTTTAGATTAATTTTGGATTTAAAATTTTTACTATAGTTAAAATTATATATATTAGTAATATAAATAAATAAATAAATATACATGTAGTAAAATATATATATATATATATATATATATATATATATATATATATATGTGTGTGTGTGCGGGTGTGAGGCAGGTAATGAATCCTATGAATTAGTGAAACTCTAATTATCTTAATCTCAATTGATTTGTTGACGGACAAATTCTCTAAATTAATTGAAGCCTCATTTCTTAATGAATCAATTCTACCAAATCTCACTAATTATCCTAATCCCTTAAGTCTAATGAACAAGGCATGATGATAAAAGCTCTATGAAATTTGTGAAAGACCCATATTAATCAAGTTATATATTCCTAGATAAAAACAATTAACAGTAATGTTTACAAGAGGCATGTCCAAAAATCACTATTCCTAACATATAATTGAACCCTTGAAACACAAGAATGATAGTCAAACATTCAAATGTCAATAACCAAAGTAAACATTACATCAATAATATCAATTGTTCATAAGATAATCAAAATGTCAAATAAAACTTCATCATAAAAGGATTACACCAAAGGCTAGCAAAAAAGAATTTAACTAGACAAACTAAATCTTAAAATAAAATAAAGTAGAAAAAAAAAGGAATAGAGAGAAAATATGAGAGTTGAATTAAGTTTATTAGATGATGATGATGATGATGATGATGATGATGATGATGATAATAATAATAAAATATAAAATTGTGTAGAAAGTTGATGGTTCATAACAAAATATAAAGTGATTAAATTGGTTAAAATATATATTATTTTAGATAACAGTCAAATAATAAGAATTTGAATTTGAATTTAAACAAACACATTATTTAAAATAACAATAAAACTCACTTTTCGAAATAATTACAAAATAAAAATGGAATTGAATAGAAAATGTATATTTCAATTAATAATGAAATAATAGAAGATAAAATAGGTTCATAAAAGATAGGACTTAAGATTGAGGGTGAAAAGTCTCTTATTGACTTAATTATTATAAAAATAATGACAGATAAGGCAAACAAAAAGACACATTTAAATCATGCAGAAGTTACAAAAACTGATAAGATGATTATATTTTTTATTCATTTTCCTTCTTCATATCGCGACAATAGTACCTTCACAAAAAAATCAAAGTCGGAGGATATTAGAATTCGCGTGACATCTATCGTCGTCGTGTGATATATAGAATTGAAACACCATTAATGGAAGCCAGCTAGTCCTCCTCGTTGACAGCAGAATTAAACGCGGACTATACTCAGTGACGGGGGTGAGACTCAGCCCCTCCTCCATGTCTAGACATTCATTTCATTGCAATCATTGCCGTTGGACAAGTCCCACTTCAACTACAGTGCCAACAGCAATTCTTTCGTTCTCAGTGAAGAAGCACTCAAGGGTTTGTTTTGGGGTGGATGGTGTCAAGTGTCACCCATAACGGCCAATTCCAATTGACCATTCTGATCAAGCTGAGATGTGCTGCTCCTCTGTAATTTCTTGACTCATGGGATTTAAAAAAAGTATTAAACAAAGATTATGAGGTTCAAAACAAATAACAAAAAACTGGTAAAAAAAAAATTAATATAGGAAATCAAAGCAAATTGTGCCTCTCATGGTCAATTTGCTGCCGAAATTCACTTGCAAATTTTGAGCTGCAGTTTTAGACTCACTGTTCTACCATTTGTAGGTTGCTTTCCTAGTTGAATGAATTTCATGCAGCTAGTATTCCTATAAAAGGCTTGTTGTAGCATGTCCATATCATCAATTCAGAGTCAATGTAATATTAAGTTCTCTTCCTTATGTGTTGCCCCATTCGTGAGTGTGAAGAGAAAACACTTGGTGAGTTTTTAGTGTGATGTCAAGTTGGTTTCAGTCTTCGAAAAAACAATCAATTTTTGCATTCTTTACATATAAAACAGAATACACAGCTGTAACCAGTTGTACTACATAAACATTATAGCCAAGGAGAATTCTTCAAGTGTCATGCCAGGAGGGGGAAAATTGTGACAACATCAGTCATTGCACTTTGCAAAAATTAAAATTTTCATTAACGTTTTATGCACATACATATTTGAGGGAATGACTAACAACTCTTAAATATTGTTTAAATCTTCCAATGTAGTTAGTTATTATTTATGACGGTGGATATTTTATACTACTAATTCATGACACGATGACGAAAAATATATATATGCCACGGACCATTACTAAACAAGGTATATAGTAGCATTCATTGTATTTTCACACTATTACTAAACAAGATTATATTAGATAAAAATAACTCTTTTCATCCTCCAACTTTGTTATTGTTTTCAATTCAGTCATTCGAGTATATATAATTTTTTTTTTTGCTAATTTCTCCATGTAACTTCTATTATAACGACATCAATTAACGTCATATATGGCAATAAAAAAACATAGTTAACCTATGAGGTGGATAGAATTTATTTGTTGACATTATAAGTTGAAATTCACCATTAGAATTAGGTTCTTTTTGCCCAATTTAAAAAGTTAAGGTTTAGAAAACCATTATCAGTATAATTTCCTCGAAGATATATTAATGCAAAAATAGCTTAAGTTGTTGCTCATAAAATAAAATAAAAAAACTTAAGTTGTTATGAAATAAGAAAAACAGAGTAAAAAGAAAATCTTAGAAGATTATAGAAAATGTATTTACGTGACTTGAAAATGGTTATATAGATGATCGTCTAGAGTTCCTTTTTATTTCTTTTTGAGGTACATAAATGTAGCTGTCAGCATATATAAATGATATCAAACATATTTAAACCCCTCTGCATACTGTTGTTGTGTGTACATTCAAAAACAGGATGAGCAATCACAACTTAAATGCTCTCCTTACTCCAAAGCGATGCCGCTGTGGATGGATAGGGATGGTACCTACAAATGGTCAAATACAATCACAAGATCATCATTGATTTCTATTGTGAAATCATCCTAAATTGAAGCGTGGAGACTCGAGATCGAGTAGAGATATATCAGGGATGCAAAACTATGTTTTGCTTGCAGATAGCAGCGCTCCCAAGTAATGAATAACTACTAAATGTTTCATGTATTAATATTAATATAGTTTAGGCCAATTGTTAGTATTTTCCTTAAATTTAGATATATTTTTGTATTATTCTAATTTTTTCTTCTTCTTTTTTTTTTACAAAAGTTATTCCAATTCTAAAGTAACAAATATACTTTTTTTTTTCTTTTCGGAACCCACCCTAATTAGCCTTTTAGGCCGAGTGAGTCCACTAGACTATCCCTACGACTTAAGCCATTCGGATCCATTATGGGACTAATATCTGGTTCAATTGATTGAGCAGTATTTATCATTTGGTTATCAATCTTCCAATAGAAGTGACTCCACAATAATTCGAACATGTGTTCCACATATTCTAATCCCAAAAGGGTAACAAATGTACTTTAAATGAACACTAATGATATTTGGACGCAGTTTTAGCGTCCAACACCATATATTTATACAATACAACATTTTTTTATTATTTTCTCTTATTCTTTCTCTAACCCATTAGTTCAAAATATCACATCAAATACGATGTCCCTGTATTTAATGTCTACTTTTGTGTCAAACTATCACTCATCTAAATGAATTAAATACAACATTAATAACCATTGATGATAAAAGCGGCAATTTAAATACCTTTTTTTTTACTGGGACAATTTAAATACCTAAACAATCGTTTGTTAATTGAAATTTTTATTTTCTTGATTTTCTTATTAAAATGGATTTAACTTTAATGTATTTTCAATGTAAAAAAAAATTATAGTATCATGTAATTATGTATTATTAAGTAATAAAATATATTTGACTCTTTCTACAATTACTTTAAAAATACACATATAATAATGTGTAATTAATCAGTGATATATAAAAAATTACAATCAGGGCAAATTGAAATTAAACTCATTAACAATTACCACTTCCACTTTATTTTCTAAATTATGGCTTCCAGCTTAGTTACCAAAATTATTTCCTGTTATACATATATTCAACTAGGGATGGCAATTGGTATGGTCTGGGTACGGTACTATAGTACCCGTCCCCATACCCGAGTTTAAAAAATTTACCCGTACTCGGACCCATACCCGCATGGGTAGCAACTTCAGCACCCTTACTCGTACCCTCTGGGTACCTAAGTACCCTGACCCACACTCGTTACCCGTACTTTAACTAAGAAAAAATAATAAAAACATAAAGAACATTATAACTCATTTAAAAATTATCCAAAGATCTTTCAAATCTAGTCATGACACAGTACAAACCAAAGTATTAAACTAAATAAAAATATCTAAAACATTCAAAACGAGTAAATATCACAATAAATATGTAAAATAATAAATTCATGAACTTGTAAGTCCGGAAAGGGAAAAACACTAATGAGACATAGGTTTACAACTTTTATATTAATTTTACATTAATTTTATGTTTAAAAATTGATATGTAATTAACTGGGAGGTTAGCTATCAATATCATCACCAATTAGGTTCTTCATTCGGCAACTTTCTTAGCCGGTCAGGCAATGCTTATTTTGCAAATCAGGCATGTTGTTGAAATTTAGTGTCTTATTTCTTGCTTGGCAACTTATGGCAGCTGTTCCTACTAAAATTAAAATAAAACTACTCTAATGTTGCCACTCAATCACTCATGCATGATGTGAGGTGAATTGGTTATGTACACTGAAATGTATATCGAAAAAGTTATGTTCTATCATGAATTGTTGATTTGTGAGATTAAAAAATGAGTCCAATGGTGCAGCCTCCTTGAAGTTTTGGTATGTCGAAGGAGGAAGGTTGGATATAAATATAAATATACTAATATAAATAAATAAATAAATGTATAAATATATATATGCGGGTGGTGCAAGGAGGGGTGAGTACTAGTAGAGGTGTCAAAACGGGTTAAGGCAGTTTCGGGCTGGGCCAAAAATCAACTGGGCTGCTAATTTCCTAGCCTAGCCCAGTCCTATGCGGGTTGCGGGCCAAACGGGTTGGCCCATGGGCCGATAACGTTTTTTTAAAATTATTTTTATTGTTTTTTAAAATTCATTTTATTAACTAGAAACCATTCCATTCATATGGTTATGACTTGTGAATTAACATAGGAAATGTACCATAGTTATAATAAATATCCGTCGTCATAAAAAACATACAGATAATCCTTCCTAAATCAGGAAATCTACGGCTATTATCCCTTCAATAATCTAAAACATTTAAATCCTTGTGACCCACAAGTTTTGATTCTTCCAAGTAGAGGTCAAGTTCAGATTTTCCATTCAACAAAGTTTCTTTACTCTCTTCTGCTTCAAATTCCTATCAAATAATTACAAAAAGAATAAAACAAGTAATCAAAATTGAAATAGTTAAGATGGCATTAAGGACATAAAGCAAGGGCATTAAGCAAAAGAGAGTTGAAAGACGAAAGAACCTATGAATAATTACATACAATAAATGAAAGATGAATAAGTTTATTGAAGTATAATAACTTACATCATAGTCTGCTGGTAATGTTGAAATATTTGTCCCTTCTTGATAAGTTTGAGTGGAAGTACTTGCATCCATCATAGAAGTATGAACTTCCACATTGTTGGCATAATGATTAAAAAGTTCATACAAAGCATTCTTCACAACACTAAACTTCTCATCAACCAAGAGATTGTTGGAATAAAGTTTAGAGTAAGCATATTTAAGCATTCACAACTTCAACCTAGGATCATGAACACATCAGAAAGCAAGAATTGTGCTACACTCATTCCAATACTTATCAAACTTTTCCATCATTCTTAAAGCCATGTCACTAATCACATAATCTTGACTTGATCTACTATTTTTCAATAGAACCTCAATCTTCCATATTTGCATGAAATACAAATTGGATGTAGGATATTTAGAACCGGAAAACATTTTGGTGATTTCATAAAATGGCTCTAAAAATTCATAAATCTTTTTTCTTCTTTCACAATCTTCATTTTAACATTCAAAATGTTTATTTGTTTTTGGTATTTTTTTTGTTAAAAAATTTGAAGCAATTCGGGCCAGCGGGCAGGCCCGGCTCCTTTCGGGCTAGATAATGATGGGCCAACAGTTTTCGGGCCGGGTCGGGCCGGGCCAGAATTTAACTGGGCTCTATTTTTTATAACCCAGTCCGTCATTTATATCGGACTAAACGGACTGATCCGTCGGGTCGGGTCCATTTTGACAGCTCTAAGTACTAGAGTACCATACCCACGTACATACTCTCTTTTATTTATGAGTAATTACTCATATTCGAGCTCAATGAATAATCATCCTATCTATTGTGGGTATTTTATGCAGGTACCCGTAGGATAGAGTAAAAATTGTCATCCTATATTCAACCGCATCAGTATAGGTGGCCCCAACATCAGTATTCAACACACCCCACTCAAGATATACTTATTGATTTAATGTCGTATATATACTCGTTACAAAGTATTAAATAATAGTTATTTACTTGTTTTGATAAAATCACAAAATATTTTCTATAAGCTCACCTTATTTTTATGTAAAAAAAAAGTTCACCTTATTTAAACCAATCATTAATAATCACTAAAAATACGAGTATTATGTGATATCTTACCATAATTAAATCATACATATTCTCCACAATCTTACACAATATCATTCTCCTTTTATATACAAGATTTGGAGCAGACGTTATATGCGGGCGGCGGGCCCTTCGGCTATAAATATACAAAAATGTTGTCGTGCCCAAAAGAGGCAAAAGCTCATACAGCAGAACTGCGAAAGTTGAGCAATCAGCAACTTACACGAAAATGTAAAGACATGTTTACGAAGGTGTTGCAACGTTTTAGTGTCTTGGGGTTTTTCATCAACTGTTCATAGCATAATGGCACACATTCAACACGAAAAAGCTAGGGAGGGGGGAGGTGGAAGGAAAGTAAGATTATATATTATATATCCTCATTAAAATAAGGTGCAGCATTGCTCCGGGGAATCTTTTATATCTATTTTATATAGGTTAAATTGATTGTCTAGTTCTTACAATTTTACTTGATTGTTATTTTTTTTTAATTTATAAATTTTTAAGTAAGGCTTTATTTAAAAAAAAAAAGAAAAAGAAATAGGCCTTATATATTAAATCAAAGTACTCTTTTTTTTTTGTCATCTAAACTCTCAATATCCGAAAGTCACGTTAGATCGTAATTAATCTGAGTTGAGTAACGTGAACTCATAAAAGTGATAAAGCTTTCCTAGCACATATTTTTTTTCCTTTCACATAAAACCCAGACCTTTTTAATTATGTGGAACTAAACCCAGACCTTATTAATTATGTGGAACTAAACCCCTGACATTTGGACCAATAGGTGTTGGTAAATAGAGATGGCAATTGGTTTTTTTTTTTTTTTAATAAGCCAATAAAAAGGATATAGAAAATGGGGTACAAGGGGTACCCAACTCATATACAAAGAACCAACCAAAAAGAAAAAAATTATTCACTCGTACCCGCGTAGGTAGCAATTTTAATACCCTTACTCGTATCCTACCCGTACCTGCATCCCTTACCCAACCTTAACTATGAAAAAACAATAAATAACAAGAGAAACGTTCTAACAATTAAAAATTGATTCAAAAGTCTTTTAAATTCATAAAATATTACAAATCAAAATATTTATTTAAATAAAACATCCAAAAGTAAGTATAGATGTTGTTAGGTTTATAAAGTTAATAATTTTTAGATTAATTTTGATTTTAAAATTTGTATTATAGTTAAAAATATATATTAGTAACATAAATAAATAAACATACATACATATACATATACATATATATATATATATATATATATACACACACATATATATATATATATGTGTGCGCGCGCGCGTGCTACCCACATCCATAACTATTCAAATTTACGGGTAATTACTGATACCCAAACCTTTATATATTGTACAGATAATTACTCCAACCACCGTGACTAATTTTTCTGGTACCAAATAGGCAGTAAATTGCCATCCTAATTGGTAAAGTACTCATTCTTGATTGATCACGAGTCACACGGTATCATTTATATTAAAAAAAATTATTTTTATTTTTTAATATATTTTCAAATCTACTGAATAATAATTTAGTACTAAAAATTTATTTTAATTTAATATTTTTTCATAACAAATATTTCCAAATGATTTTATTCAAATGTGTATAACAAATTTATATATTAAATATATGGTCTACAATGCTCTTGGAAGAGAGAGGAGTATTAATCCTTCCTCGAAAACCACCTATTATCATAGTGTAAGTATAGGATTTCTATTGTTTAAAGTTCTAATCATAGTATCATTCAGAAAATCATAATTCTTGAAAATCATGATTACTAAGAATCGTGATTCTTGAAAATGTTAAAAATGTGCTATTAGGCTTTAAGGGTAACTTTCCTGTAAATATTAATATTTTTTTTCAAAAATACCTTTCAATATAGATTAGCTGAAATGAAAAAAACTTTAAAAAATGTTAAAAATTAAAAATAATTTTAAAAAAAGGTTTAAAGGACTTTTTAATCCATCAAAAGTGGGGGATTTTCTTTTGGTTCATAAAAAATTTTTCTTAGGATTCAGCGTTTGACTTCAAATTTTTTGGATTGGGTCCCTATTATTACTTGTTAGCTTCCTTCCGTTAAATACTGATGTGGCTAATGGAGTCCCCACCCGCACTGTCACGTGGACAAAAAACATATTTTTAATATCACCTGGCATTTAGTAATATTGATTATTTTAATATAACTTATAATTATTATTTTAGAAAATAATTTTTATTCTAAAACAATAAACATATTTTAATAAATTAAGAAAAAAACATTTTCTAAAATAATAATTATATTATAATAAAATATTAAATATTTATATACAATAAAAATTAATATTAATATCGTCTACAAGAAACTTGGCTATAATAAATTTTTCAAATAAAAAAAAATTCCATGTCCATGGGAGATTAGGACTCTCACCTCCTTCCATTCTAATATTTTTTAGGGAAACATAACTAAAAAACATTTCTGATAATAATATTCAAGGAATTTGTTTTTTTAGAAAAGCATACTAAACAGATGAATATGGGTTCCTAAACATTTTAGACTATTGATTTTATCCATTGAAAACCTAAAAAAATCACATCTCATGACATACAAATCCCTCACCTCTTGATGAAGATTCTTGCGTTCCAAAGGTACAAAACAAAAATGAGAAGAAGAATAGAAGAAATGACTCCTCAAACTTCTCCCTTTGCTTCCTCTCTTCTCAGACTTTCTTTCTATTTCACATTAGGTTGTTGGTGTTGGAGAAAATTGAGAGAAGAAAGGGAGAAATCCCACTTTTAAAGCATATCGGGCTTCAACTAAAATGTCATTGACCCTAAGAGCATTAGATACTAAATTACTAAGGAGGTTAATTATAATTAGTAAGGATGTGTCAAGTTGCGCACTACCCTACACATGTCATAAATCCTTAATTAATTAATTTAAAGGATGTTAAAGAATATTCTAAATTATACAGTAATTATTTTTTAAAAACATGTTTAACTTAAAAAATTAAAAATTAAAAATACTATGTATAATCCATATACGAAAATAAGTTTTAAATTATGTTACAAAATGTCATTTAAAACTTATAATTTAAATTATTTAAATTACTGAACATTACAAAAAGGTCTGAAAGGGGGTGTTTCAAAAAAATGCCAAGAGATAATATATTAATATTCATGTTTTTCTTGAGCACCATCGATGACCCCCTTTTAAGTGAAGGAAAAAGAGATACCTGAGCAATTTATAAGGAATGTACCAGATAAAAAAAACTATCCCCAAAATGTTTCGCATCGACAGTCTAAAACCATGGTCTTTTCCTAAACAACATTACTAAATAGAATAGGTTTATCTTGTTGCTTATCTTATCTTGCTTATTAGTTAAAATTATATTCGTGTGTGTCTCTGTGTGTTGGTTGGGGGGTAGAATCAAGCAGGATCTGATAAAAACTTTGTTTCCCATCTAACCCCCACCCCTAACCCTTTAAGTAGGGGTGTTCATCAACTGGCCGAAACCTCGATAGCCACCTCGTCAATGACCCTATTGTCACTGTTGTAATATACCATGGTCATGTTAAAGAAGAAAACTATCACAATTCTAGACATTTCCTATATGGATGCCAGGATAAGATAAGCTATCCCGTCCTCTGTTAATCTGTGGTTTGGTGAGATAGCGGGATATGATAAGTTTATCTTGTTGCTTATCATACCTTGCTTGTTAGTGAAAATTCTATTCGTGCGTGTCTCTGTGTGTGTGTGTGTTGGTTGGGGGGTAGAATCAAGCAGGATCTGATAAAAACTTTGTTTCCCATCTAACCCTCACCCCTAACCCTCTAAGTAGGGGTGTTCATCAACCGACCGAAACCTCGATAGTCACCTCGTCAATGACTCTATTGGCACTGTTGTACTATACCATGGTCATGTTAAAGAAGAAAACTATCACAATTCTAGACATTTCCTGTATGGATGCCGGGATAAGATAAGTTATCTCGTCCTCTGTTAATATGTGGTTTGGTGAGATAGCGGGATATGATAAGTTTATCTTGTTGCTTATCATATCTTGCTTATTAGTGAAAATTCTTAGCATTTAGAATCAAGTAAGATAGGATAGAATAGGTTTATCTTGTTGCTTATCTTATCTTGCTTATTAGTTAAAATTCTATTCGTGCGTGTCTGTGTGTGTGTGTGTGTTGGTTGGGGGGTAGAATCAAGCAGGATCTGATAAAAACTTTGTTTCCCATCTAACCCTCACCCTTAACCCTCTAAGTAGGGGTGTTCGTCAACCGACCGAACACTACAAAAAAAAGGTTATTTAGCGACCGAAAATAGTGACCGAATTTGTTGGTTGCTATTTGCAACCAAAATGGCGACCGATTGTAGGATCTAAATCAAACTGTAACGCCCTTTGTTACATTAGTGATCCCAAGATAAAATCAATAAAAATCCTTTAAGACGTTTAATTAAAACGTATATCCCATAAAGAAAAAAAAAATATAAAAGTCTGAAAATACCTCATATTAAATAATATAGTAATAAAATACCCAAGTAGTGAATATAAATATAATCCCATACGTCCGAATAATAAATAAAAGAAACAAAAGCCTCAAAACCGGGCGTCTAATTACAATCTGAGAAAAATAATACGTAAACTAAGAACGTCGTCAGCACCCTCAACCATACTGCGTTACTGACCAGCCAGGTGATAAAAGGTGACTCCTCAGATCTCTGGGTCCTCTACAGCGATGTCCTCGGTCTCTGAGAACAATACTTATAATGAGATATAAAATCCCAGTGATCAACAATACAATTTTATAAAATATTTTCGAAAATAGTATTGTTCCCAGCCGGTGCGGTAACCGGAAAAACTGTCCATGACACCCGCTAATTTTATAAAATAATATATATAAAAGAAAATACTTTTTAATAACAAAAATAATCTCATCAACTCAATTTAACATATAGCGTAACAACAACTTATCTCAATGATATCACATTCCACATACTAAGTAAATTCTATTTTAATCCAAATAACCCGAAGACCTCCTAATTAAATTGGTCTCTTGTCGGCATGCCATAAATTCACACATCACATAACAATGGCGTCCCATTGCCCACCCCTACTGACGAGGAGTGTTTCGATGTCACCCTTCTATCGGGGACATTTCCATTTCGATACCTCCCATGTGCACATGGTGGTATTTCTCCTTTTTCGACATCAGTGTTACTTTCGATACTCCTTTTTAGGTAGAACCATATGGCGATGTTACTTTCGATACCCCATTAAGGCGGTATTTCTCTTCGATACCCCTATCATACAACTCATCATAAGGCATGAATTTCATGTCTCATACATGTAACAATTCATTTACCATAAATTAAATATTTAATCCTATCATGCATACTAAATACTCATATCATGTATCCAAGTAATTTTATAACTACACTATGACAATCACGAGCATCAAGACATAACATATGGCATCAAGCATATCATTCAACTAGTACAAATATCAATCATGTATTTCATGCCATCAACAACAAGAGTAAATACTCAACTTAACAGATTTTTGTTTTAATTGAAAACCCCCGATTTTAAAATGTATATTGGTGATATCAATCATACATTCAAACCAAATTCCAAAAAAAAAACAAACTATAAGGTAAACCCTCCCACACACATACAAACAATTATACCATGGAAAGTGTTCGCAAAAAATATTGTTACTCACCTCTCGAAGACCTCCAATGTGCCCTAAAAATTATTTATGATAAGAATTAGTGCTTCCCTAAAAATTCTTCTCCCGTTTGGTGGCGTTCTTGGATTTGTGTTGTTACGATTGCACTGTCAAGGAAAAAAAGAACGTCTGTAATCGCTACACTGTGCGACGCGCAGTGACTAGAGTAATATATATAGGTATAGTGCATTAGCACAGTAATCTAGCACACAGTAACCTATATATATTCTTTTTGGTTTTATGATTCCTTTTCTTTTTTATTTTTTTTATATATTTATTTTAATTTAATATTTCTTTTGTAATTATTTACCAATTCTAATAAGTTTTATACTAACATATCCCATACACTAAACTTCTTAATTATATTGTATTTTTATTACGTCATTATTTATTTTTTTATAACTTAAGCCTTTTTTTATTATTAATTATATTATAATTTTATGATGTTACATTTTCTCCCCTCCTTAAAGAATTTTGTCCCCGAAATTCACCTCATACTCACGCACTTATTTTAACACATGACATATTCAAACGTAAAGGTTACCATACCTTAGATAATAAAATATGGGTATTGACGCACGATGTCCTCCTTCATCTCCCAAGTGGCTTCCTCAGGAGTCAATCCGTCCCATAACACTTTCACCAATGGAATTGCCTTGTTCCTTAGAGTCTTAGTACTCTTGTCCAAGATTTGACTAGGCTTTGGCTTATAGATCAAATTATCCTTCAATTGTACAGACTCGGGAGCTATCACGTGAGATTCATCAGGCACATATTTTCTGACTTGTGACACATAGAAAATATCATGAAGGTTTGCCAACTGTGGCGGAAGGGCCAATTGATAAGCAACAAGCCCGACTCTTTTAAGGATTTGGAAAGGTCCCATGAAACGATGATTTAGCTTGCGGACTTTCATCGACCTCCCAACCCCCGTCTTAGGAGTGACTCTCAAAAATACATGCTCACTTTCCTGGAATTCTATAGGCTTTCTCCTTTTGTCGGCATAGCTCTTTTGTCTACTTTGTGCCGTGCGCATCCTCTCCCTAATCATTTTGGTTCTCTCAGAGGTTTCCTAGACCAATTCAGGTCCTATCAAGGCTTTCTCACCTACCTCACACCAACATAAAGGAGACCTGCACCTTCTCCCATATAGGGCCTCATAGGGTGCCATGCCTATACTAGCATGATAACTATTGTTATACG
The DNA here is from genome assembly GCA_030762895.1 of Sophora flavescens. Lineage (NCBI taxonomy): Eukaryota > Viridiplantae > Streptophyta > Magnoliopsida > Fabales > Fabaceae > Sophora > Sophora flavescens. The sequence goes on from CM061068.1 coordinate 34,057,176, forward strand.
CAAACTCGATGAGAGGTAGGAATCTATCGCAACTCCCTCCTTCATCCAAGACACACGCCGTAAGCATGTCCTCAATGGTCTGAATGGTCCGCTCTGACTGACCATCTGTTTGGGGATGATAGGTCGTGCTAAGGTTCAACTTAGTCCCAAAGGCTTGCTGAAAAGCTCTCCAAAATCTAGAGGTAAACCTCAGGTCTCTATCTGACACTATAGATGTGGGTATCCCATGAAGCTTGACTATTTCCTTGATATAGAGGTGTGCCAAATTGTCTAAGCTATAGGTTGCCTTAATTGGAAAGAAGTGGGCAAACTTGGTCAACCTATCCACTATCACCCAAATAGCGTCTAAGCCCAAACGTGTCTTAGGTAACCCCATCACAAAGTCCATAGAAATTCTCTCCCACTTCCATTCTGGAATCTCCAAGGACTGCAACAACCCCGAAGGCTTCTGATGTTCTATCTTAACCTTTTGGCACACTAAACACCTAGTTACGAAGCTAGCCACATCCTTTTTCATTCCTGGCCACGAATACATCCTCTTAAGGTCTTGGTACATCTTAGTTATTCCAGGATGTATGGTAAACTTTCCCTTATGAGCTTCCTCTAACATATTCTATCTAAGGCTCCCCTCCTTAGGAACAACGATCCTATTCTTAAACTTCACTAGCCCATCAACAGACAGCCCATAACCCTCTTGTCCCAACCGAGACTGCAACTCTTGGTCTAAAAGTTGTTCCCGCCTAACCTCATCTCTAAGGTCACTATTAATTTCCAACCTATTCAACTTCAAACTTAAGACATTTAAGGACAGATCCAACACCTCCAGATTCATGTCCCTAAACTCTTCCATGAGGTTCAGCTCTTGCACCATCAAGCTCGACACGTGTAGGGACTTCCTACTCAAAGCATCTGCCACCACATTGGCTTTTCCCGGATGGTACTTCAACTCGAAGTCATAGTCCTTAAGGAACTCGATCCACCTTCGTTGTCTCATGTTCAACTCCTTCTGGTCGAATAGATATTTTAGGCTTTTATGGTCACTAAAAACTTCAAACGTTGCCCCATAAAGGTAATGCCTCCAAATCTTAAGGGCAAAAACCACAGCCGTTAGCTCTAGGTCGTGGGTAGGGTAATTCCCCTCATGTGGCCTAAGCTGCCTAGAGGCATATGCTACCACCTTGCCCTCCTGCATTAAGACACATCCCAAGCCATTCTTAGATGCGCCGCAGTATACCACAAAACTCACTAAGGGATCCGGTATAGTTAAGACTGGTGATGACACCAATCTCCTCTTAAGCTCTTGGAACCCGTCCTCACACCCCTGGTCCCACACAAAAGGTTTCCCTTTGCTAGTCAACTGGGTCAAAGGTAAGGCTAATCTAGAGAATCCCTCGATGAACTTCCTATAGTAACCAGCTAAGCTTAAGAAACTTCTTACTTCGGTTACTGTCTTAGGTTGTTCCCATCCCAACACCGCATCAACTTTAGAGGAATCAACCGCTACACCATCCTTTGAGATCGTGTGTCCTAAAAACTTTACCTCGTCTAGCCAAAACTCACTTCTCTGGTTTGGCATAAAGACGCTCGTCCATCAAGATCTGCAACACCAACCTTAAGTGTTCTCCATGTTCTTCTGGTGTCCCAAAGTATATTAAAATATCATCTATGAACACCACCACAAACCTTTCCAAAAAGGTCCTAAAGATCCGATTCCTGTAGTCCATGAAAATGGCTGGGGCGTTGGTCATGCCAAAGGGCATCACTACATACTCTTAGTGCCCATACCTTGTCCTGAAGGCTGTCTTAGGGATGTCCTCGCTTCTAACTCTAATTTGATGGTATCCCGATCTTAGATCTATTTTGGAAAACACTGATGCTCCCCTTAACTGATCTAAGAGATCATATATCCTAGGCAAGGGATATTTGTTCTTGATGGTTACCTTATTCAGTTACCTATAATCAACACACAACCTCATACTCCCATCTTTTTTCTTCACTAAAAGCATTGGTGCTCCCCGAGGTGACACACTAGGCCTAATGAACCCCTTTTGTAACATATCCTCTATCTGTTTCTTGAGCTCGCTTAACTCTAGAAGTGCCATCCTATAGGGTGCTACTGATACAGGTCCACTCCCAGGTACTAGATCTATGGTAAACTCAATCTCTCTATCTGGAGCTAAACTAGAGACATCCTTAGGAAACACATCTGGGAACTCACACACAATAGGCAACGCTGCTATATCACTTTCAACCTCTATCTTAGCAGAAAAGAGGAGTATATATCCCTGAGCTCCCTCAACTAAGCAATTATGACATGAGGTAGCAGAGATAAGATGTTATGTCCTAGGAGAGTCAACGGACATGGACTGTGGAATGAAAGAAATAGTTCGACTAGCACAATCAATAATAGCATTATTACGAGACAACCAGTCCATGCCCAAAATAATATCCAGACCAGACATAGGTAAACATTTCAAATCAACAATATAAGTCAGGTCTTGAAACAATAAGGGACATTGCAGGCAGACAGAAGAAGTAATCAATCTATCTTTAGCAGGAGTAGAAACACACAAATCATATGACAGTTTAGTAACATGTAACTCTAAGAATTGAGCACATTTAAATGAAATGAATGAATGTGTTGCTCCCGAATCGAACAATGTGATAACATCATGACCTTTAATAAAGCCCTTACCTTGGATCAAACCGTCGGACTCCTTCACCTCCTCTCCTTGGATGGTAAAGACCCTTCCGTGGTTCAATGGTCTGGTTTGAGATTGTCCTCCTGACTTGTACATCCTAGCAAAGTGTCCCATCTTCCCGCATTTGTGGCATGCAGTCCCCCTTTCACCTTGAGCACCTTGAACCTGCTTACCCTTCGTGATTGTAGGCACACGTTGTAGGTTCTTCTGGAAATTACCCCCTTTCCCATGGAACCTCTTGCCGTCACTGAAGCTCTTCTCCTTCGACCTCTCAGCCAGCACAACTTGCATATTATGCTCAGCCACCCTACACTTGTTCACTAAAGTGGGGTAGTCTCGAATCTCTAGGAGCCCAATAAGGCTTTGCAGCTCTGACTTCAAACCCTGCTCGAACTTAATTGCTTTCCATGGACCATCAGGATTATCCCTCACCTATATGGAGAACCTTGCAAGCCTCTCAAACTTGGCCACATATTCAGCCACCGTCATACTCCCCTGACGAAGATGTAGAAACTCCATCTCTTTCTGTATCCGGACACTGTGAGGAAAGTACTTCTCCAGAGATACCTCCTTGAATCTGTCCCACGTGACAGGGGCACCCGAAGCAAGCAATCCGCCCCTGGCACAGTTCCACCAGTGCTCTGTATCTGACTCTAACATATAAGTGGCAAAATTCACCTTCTGAGCATCAGAGCACCCCATGGCCCGGAAGATCTTCTCTAATTTTAGTAACCATTCCTCTACCTCAATGGGATCGGTGGTCCCTCGAAAAGCTGGCGGATTATTATTCCTGAACTCTGACAGACCCCTGTACTGTGGATCTGGAGCTGCAACCGGTACCACGTTAAGCACGTCCCCCTTATCCCTCATCTGACGGAGAGTATCCGTCTGCTCCTGCATAACTCTGGCCATTCGATCCAAAGTCACTGCAAGTGCATCATTTCTCCCTCGCCTGTTCGCTGCCATAATCTGCATACCACCAATCAAACAGTGGGTTGATCAAGTCCAATATCCAAAAGAATAGAATGCAGAATTATAACTCTAACAAGCATCCTATGCGCCCAAGTTTTGTTTTTGAAAAAGCCCCACTACCACAGTCCGATTTAGAATCGAACTGCTCTGATACCATAAATGTAACGCCCTTTGTTACATTAGTGATTCCAAGATAAAATCAATAAAAATCCTTTAAGACGTTTAATTAAAACATATATCCCATAAAGAAAAAAAATATTTAAAAGTCTGAAAATAACTCATATCAAATAATATAGTAATAAAGTACCCAAGTAGTGAATATAAGTATAATCCCATACGCCCGAATAATAAATAAAAGAAACAAAAGCCTCAAAACTGGGCGTCTAATTATAATCTGATAAAAATAATACGTAAACTAAGAACGTCGTCAGCACCCTCAACCATATTGCATTACTGACCAGCCAGGTGATAAAAGGTGACTCCTCAGATCTCTGGGTCCTCTACAGTGATGTCCTCGGTCTCTGAAAACAATACTTATAATGTGATATAAAATCCCAGTGATCAACAATACAATTTTATAAAATATTTTCGAAAATAGTATTGTTCCCAGTCGATGCGGTAACCAGAAAAACTATCCATGGCACCCACTAATTTTCCAAAATAATATATCTAAAAGAAAATACTTTTAATAACAACAATAATCTCATCAAATCAATTTAACATATAGCGTAACAACAACTTATCTCAATGCATCACATTCCACATACCAAGTAAATTCTGTTTTAATCCAAATGGCCCGAACACCTCCTAATTAAATTGGTCTCATGTCGGCATGCCATAAATTCACACATCACATGACAATGGCGTCCCATTGCCCACCCCTACTCATGAGGAGGGTTTCGATATCACCCTTCTATAGGGGACATTTTCATTTCGATACCTCCCATGTGCACATGGTGGTATTTCTCCTTTTTCGACACCCCAACCTGTGGAGGTGTTACTTTCGATACTCCTTTTTAGGTAGTATTACTCATTTTCGACATCCCAACCATATGGCGATGTTACTTTCGATACCCCATTAAGACGGTATTTCTCTTCGATACCCCTATCATAGGTGGTATTACGGCAAACATCATACAACTCATCGTAAGGCATGAATTTCATGTCTCATACATGTAACAATTCATTTACCATAAATTAAATATTTAATCATATCATGCAAACTAAATAGACTCATATCATGTCTCCAAGTAATTTTATAACTACACCATGACAATCACGAGCATCAAGACATAACATATGGCATCAAGCATATCATTCAACTAGTACAAATATCAATCATGTATTTCATGCCATCAACAACAAGAGTAAATACTCAATTTAACAGATTTTTGTTTTAATTGAAAACCCCCGATTTTAAAATGTAGATTGGTGATATTAATCATACAGTCAAACCAAATTCCAAAAAAAAAAAAACTATAAGGTAGACCCTCCCACACACATACAAATAATTATACCATGGAAAGTGTTCGCAAAAAGTATTGTTACTCACATCTCGAAGACCTCCAATGTGCTCTAAAAATTATTTATGATAAGAATTAGCGCTTCCCTAAAAATTATTCTCCCGTTTGGTAGCATTATTGGATCTGTATTGTTACGATTGCACTGGTAAGGAAGAAAAGAACGTCTGTAATCGCTACACCGTGCGGCGCACAGTGACTAGAGTAATATATATAGGTATAGTGCATTAGCACAGTAACCTATATATATTCTTTTTGGTTTTATGATTCCTTTTCTTTTTTCTTTTTCCTTTTTTTTCTTTTTCTTTTTTCTTTTTTTTATATTTATTTTAATTTAATATTTCTTTTGTAATTATTTATTAATTCTAATAAGTTTTATACTAACATATCCCATACACTAAACTTCTTAATTATATTGTATTTTTATTACGTCATTATTTATTTATTTATTTATTTTATAACTTAATCCTTTTTTTTATTATTAATTATATTAGAATTTTAGGATGTTACACAAACACTGATTAGAGTTGATACTGCGACTGAAATAGCGACCGAAATAGAGCGTAGCAGAGTTTTCGGTCTCTATTTCGGTCGCAAAATAAATGAAAGTAAAAGTCAAAATTGCAGACTTTTTAGCGACCGAAATGGCGACTGAGTTAAATGCAACGGTTAAATTTTATTTATCTTTGCGACCGATATTAAATTGGTCGCTAAACGGAGCGAAAAATAATTAAAATAGATCGTTTTAGCGACCGAAATTTAAATCGGTCGCTAAATTTATGAATTCAAATTTCAAATCAACCCATTTAGCGACCGAATAATTTGATCGCTAAAAATAAAATCCCTAAAACCATTGCAGCCCCCTTTCTTCCTCACTCGCCCGAATCTCTTCTTCTCTCACCGTTTCTCTCTTCGTCTCGCGAGCTCCGACCACCACAGGACGCCTCGAGCCACCACCGTCGTCCCCTCTCCTCCGGTAAGCTCTCATCTTCTCCGTCTCTCTCCATCCCCCTCTCTCTCTGTCTCATTCTGTCTATCTCTTTCTCCATTTCTCAGGTTCTCTTTCATCCTCTCCTCCGACCACCACCTTCGCCACCATCCTCATCTTCCATAGGTAAGCTCTCTTCTTCTCTCCTCTATCTCTCTCTGTCATGTTTAAGTGAACAGTTTGAAAGCAAGACAAGCTCCACCCTTAAAAATTTGTAAATAAGTAGTCTTTATACATAATTGTTTACTGCTAAACTATGTCCTTCATCTGAAGATTTATTGACTCTCGGTAGATTATTCAAAGATGGACCAATCAATTTTGTAGTGCATAATGCTATAATTTTGTTACTTTAGTTTATTCTTTAACCTGTATTGCTTTAGTTTAATATGTTTTCTGTATGAAAAGTGCTATTGTATCATGTTTCTTTACGCTTACTTTGGAAAGACTGTAAAAGCACAAGCATGAAAAATGGATATAGAATTCCATTTTACTTTGCAAGACTTTGAGAATGATCTATTCTAGACTGCTTTGCCCCTGAACTCTGCCCAGGCTGTTGGCATCCCATCCTGTTCCTGCTAAATGACGGAAGGAAAAATTATGCATAGATGCTGTTTGAGAATAAGTGTTCTATTTCAGTTCATATAAGTTCAGCTCCTGATCCGGCGTGAACTTTGCTTTCATAAGAAAAATTTTAATATTTGTTCTTCGTATTTCGAATATACTTCCACTTCATTTTGTGTAGGTGTAAGTTAACAACCCAAATAAAAACTTTTGGACCAAAAAACCTTTAAAGTTTCTTTTAAGTAATTCAATCTTTTTTAGTCATTTACACTCTTAACTCATCTAAAAAGGAATAGAAAACTAAAATGTTGGTGTAAGAATCACCAAAGGAGTTGTGTAAGAAACAGGAATCAATTCTCATAAGTAGCACCAGTAACATGTCATCCAGTTATAAGCACCATTGCTCATAGAAGCAATCAGTTCTTATAGAAGCATTATAACTTTTTAGAGTTGCATCATCAAAGTAGAAAACTGCTTAAAGTACTATAAAATAAAAACTTGTGATGTAGCATGCTGGAGTCCATAAAAAGAAAGTTAAACAACTTTTATGGAGAGAAAGTCTTGGGTAAACATAAACGCAGCAACCCATTATTAAGCACAACCAATAATAAGGTGACAACAAATTACAATTTAAGACATTTATTTTCAAAAAAAAAAGAAGACAAAACTTAATTCTCCTCTTCCACATTACCATGTTCCTCTTTCAGCCTCTTCCTCTCTCACCTTTCAACTCCATTGTTTTAACTTTTCGTCATCACCTGCATAGGAAAAAAAAGACAAATTCTCCCATTTCTGCCTTTTCAAACTCTCAGCTTCAATTGTCCCCGAGCTAGGCCCTGGTAAGCCTGGGCCTGGCCTGTGTTCCAATCACGAGGACTGAGCCTAGCCTATATCCAGATATAGGCCAATTTCTATGGTCTGAGTCAAGCCTGCTTTAAAGTCTGGCCTGTGTTCCAATCACGAGGCCTGAGTCTGCTTTACGTGTATGAATGTGTTAAATAGGCCGGTTTGGTAGGCCTGGCAGGCTTTCTTTAAAGCCTCAGACCTGACCTATTTAGCTATATATGCTTTTTAAGCAACATAACTGTATTCACTATTGACAAAAAAAATGCTCAATTTTCAAGTATTATTATACTGGTCTTGATACTAAAAAATAAGAGAACTTGTGAAAACTTGTTATGCTTGTTTGTTTAAAAATGCTGAATTTTCAAGTATTATTATACTGGCCTTGATACTAACAAATTAGAGAACTTGTTAAAACTTGTTATGCTTGTGTTTGTGTTGTTTCTTTGTTACACACTTCTCTTTAGCACAAAGCATGGTGAAACTGATATATTTATATGAGAGCTGGAGGGGGTAGTAATCACATGGAATCTTGGATAGAACCAATAGAAAAACAAACTTAATCCCTTGTGTGCGGTGACTTGAAAAATAGATTTGCCAACTTTCTAGATTCTCATAGGCAATGTAAAGCTCATGCTTTTGAACCATCCCTTGTGTTTGATCTTTATTATGGTTTCCATTTTGTACATCTATTTTATTGGTTAAGGTTTTAATTCAGCATCTAATAATTAATGAAACAACGCCAAATATCTGAAAAATGGACTTGTACATTATGAATGCTACATGAAGTTACTCATGTTCCTTCACCTATATAGTTTAAGTTTTGAGAGAGTTGATACGTGATTTTGAAAAACATTGCAAACAAAACCGATAATTAAGAGAGTGAGTTGAGTGGTGCAAAATTCATGAGTACATCGAATTAGTTGCAAAGTGACAATATATGAGAGCCTTAAATGTTAGTTTCTTAAATGTTAGTATTTGACGGGATTAATTTTATTTATGCATTATAGGTCATTGCTCTATTTCTTGTGAGTTGAAACCGAGTCCCTTTGTCCCCTCTCCATCTCCACAGGTAATCAATTGGTCGTACTGGAAATTTGTTGAACTTTTATATTACCAACTTGAATACAATTAAGTTGGCTCTAAGGATATTAATTTGCTTTCATATTGTCTTATTATATTTATCAGTTCCTGATCTTCTTGTCTGCGGCTCCTCCCCTTATCCTTACTTGTTTTTGCATTTTGTCGCATAGGTAAGTTCTCTCAATACTCTCTTTTAAGGTTCTTCTTTGTCTGAAAGGCAAGACGCTGATTGTGTGCTGATAATTTAATATTTATGCATGTATTTGCAATTATGTGTTGTTTGTTAGTGGAGAGCAGAGCAGAGCTCAATAGGATGTGATCCTGTAAAAAAGGTGGGATGCTTGTTATGTGTTGTTAATTAAGAAGTTATGCATGTGTTTGACAATTATGTGTTACTTGTTAGTGGATAGCGGAGCTCAATAGGAAGGTATCCTGCCTGAAAGGCAAGATGCTGATCGTGTGCTGATAATTTAATATTTATGCATGTATTTGCAATTATGTGTTGTTTGTTAGTGGAGAGCAGAGCTCAATAGGATGTGATCCTGTCAAAAAGGCGAGATGCTTGTTGTGTGTTGCTAATTTAGAAGTTATGCATGTGTTTTACAATTATGTGTTACTTGTTAGTGGAGAGCGAAGCTCAATAGGATGTTTGCTACTATATTTTATCTAAGTTTGTATTGAATTACGCTTCAATATATATTTGTTGAAGTATGTTGCAATCCTTATAAGTCAATGGTTTTATTTTCTGCTAGAGTTAATTATTAATTTACGAAAGCCTTAGTTTCCTGTTTGAGATTCAATATTAATGAGCATGCGTACCTTCTCAGGGTACGCATGCTCATTGTATTGAATCTTGAATTGTCCAAGTGGAACAGTTTGGGAAAAAAACTTTTTCACACTCGTACAATAGTCATTTCAATGTTCAAATGCCTTATATACTTGTTGAAATCTCAGTCTGATGCATTTCCTTTTGTTCTCCTGGTGCATACTTGATCGCGGTGATTCTCACCGTGCTCGAGTCGTGTACTTGGAGACAGATGAGAAATGCTGCCAAAATTTTGTCAAGTATAAGGTATTTGAATATGGAAATAACTATTATTAGCCGAGTGTGGTAAAGGTTTCTTCTTGAATGGGATAGGTTCATACCTTGTCATAAGAACGAGATTGATGGAGTTATTGGAATGCACCGTAATATATAAGTGTTATTGTAGGATTGGTCAGGCTATTTAATTGCCAGCAATGGATATTCCGGAGAATCGGAAATGGATGTATCGTAGGTTGGATCGGAATAAACGTCTTAGGGAAGAGTATAGAGTTGGAGTGGGTGAGTTTATAGAGTTTGTTATTAGCCAGGAGAGATTTATACGGCTGGGTGGTGATCATTTGAGGTGTCCTTGCAAAAGATGCAAGTGTCAATCTTTCAAAAGCGTGGATGGAGTTGTAGCCGATCTTTATGAGAAGGGCTTCATGCTTGATTACTATTGGTGGAGTAACCATGGTGAGACGTTGCCTGATTTAAACCCGATTGTGTTTGAAGGTTCGTACTATGGAAGTGGTGACCGGAGGGAAGAATTGAATCCATACGAGCAGATGATAATGGATCATGCTGGACCATCGGTTGGTGTTGTACTAGAAGAAGATGGGGGAGAAGATGGTGGAATGGATTCCCAATACATAGAGGAGAATCTGAATCCCGAAGCTCAAAGATTCTATGATATGCTGAGTGTTGCTCGATCTCCATTGTGGGAAGGATGTCGGGAGTACACGGAGTTATCGATGTGCATGGAATGGTTGAGTATCAAATCTGACTACAATATGCAAGAAGGCTGTTTTAATCGCCTCACCAGGTCAGTGTCCAAGGCGTTGCCAGAAGAAAATCGGATGCCTACTAGTTTTTATCATGCTAAGAAGTCTGTGGAAAATTTGGGTCTGGGGTGTTTGAAAATTGATTGTTGCCCGAATGGATGTATGTTTTACTATAAGGATGATTCAGCTAAGAGCATAACATGTTGTCGATTTTGTGGTGCGGATCGGTATAAGACAACCACTAGGATGGGCATTGAGAAGAAGAGGCCGCTAAAAAAGATGTGGTACTTTCCGCTCGTGCCAAGACTTACAAGATTGTACTCTTCGATGGCCACTGCAGCTCACATGAGGTGGCATAGTGAGTATGAGAGGGAGCAAGATGTCTTGTGTCATCCATCTGATGGAGAAGCTTGGAAGCATTTTGATAGGGTTCATATGGCATTTTCGCAGGACCCTCGGAACGTCCGAGTGGGGTTATCTACTGATGGATTTAATCCTTTAGGGCAGTCTGGAAAAGCATACTCTTGTTGCCCGGTTATCCTGACTCCTTACAATCTTCCCCCGGGGATGTGCATGAAGCGGGGGTTTATGTTCCTAACAGTCATAATTCCGGGTCCGTCTAATCCAAAAGGTAAGATTGATGTGTACTTGCAGCCGTTGATAGATGAGTTGACGATGCTGTGGAATGATGGTGTGTTGACATATGACGTATCTTTGAGGCTGAATTTCATGATGAAAGCAGCTTTGATGTGGACGATCAATGACTTTCCCGCCTTTGGGATGATGTCGGGTTGGATGACCGCGGGGAAGCTTGGATGCCCAGTATGTTTTGAGCGATCAAAGGCATTCACGCTTAAAAACAGTCGAAAGATCTCATATTTTGATTGTCATCGTCAATTCCGTCCAGAAGATCATCCTTATAGGCGGAACAAGAATGCATTCAAGAAGCGTTGTGCGGAGACAACACCGCCTCCACCACGTTTGACTGGTCCTAATGTATGGCGGAGAGTACAGTACTTACCGCTCCTCCATGAATCCCAAGGAGAACATATTCCTGATTATGGCGTCAACCATAATTGGACAAAACAAAGTATATTTTGGAGGTTGCCGTATCGGAGGACGTAGCTACTCCGTCACAACATTGATGTCATGCATACTGAGAGGAATGTGTTTTTGAATGTGTTTGACACTGTGATGGACATCAAGGGGAGGATAAAGGATACAAATAAAGCCCGATTGGATCTGGCTGAAATTTGTAATCGGAAGGAGCTTGAGTTGCAGGATGGTGTTCGTGGCAGACTTATCAAACCGAAGGCAAGTTATACACTAAGCAAAACACAGAAAGTGGACGTCTGTAAGTGGGTCAATGAACTAAAGTTACCAGATGGGTATGCTTCCAATCTGGGTAGATGTGTTGACATTAAGGAAGCAAAGTTACATGGAATGAAGAGTCATGATCGCCACGTGTTCATGCAACGGTTCCTTCCAATTGCGTTCGATGCATTACCGAAGCAAATTTGGAACCCACTTGTTGAGCTTAGCCATTTTTTCAAGGAGCTTACATCGACAACACTAAATGTGAATCAATTAAAGGATATGGAAGTCAAGATACCCGTTTTGTTATGTAAGCTGGAGTAAATCTTCCCGCCGAGTTTCTTTGATTCCATGGAACACCTGCCAGTTCATCTACCTTACGAAGCAAGAGTTGGTGGCCCAGTCCAATACCGCTGGATGTATCCATTTGAGAGGTAAACAACATCAACTATTTTACTTAATACATATGAAATTCACGAACACGAAATCGTAGTTTAGCTTTCCCTAAAACTAGTAATTATTTGTATGTATCCCTCTTTAATAGGTTCCTGCACTCCCTTAAACACAAAGTCAAGAACAAGGCACGAGTGGAGGGTTCCATTTATGAAGCATACTTAGTAGAGGAGACTTCCACTTTTGCCTCTTATTACTATCCGGACGAAGTTAACACGAGAAGGACAAGGATGCCTAGAAACGTTGATTCGGGCGAAGGAAGTTCAACTAGTCCTCCTATATCAATATTCAACTATCCGGGCAGATTTAGTGGCAAATCAAAAGGATATTTCTTGGAGCAGTGTGACATTAATGCTGCTCATCTGTATATCCTTGAAAATTGTGAAGAGGTGGTGCCATATTTAGAGTAAGTTTCTACAATGTCTTTTATAAGCTCAATTGACATTTATGATTATTAATCGTCCTGCTGTTAATCTCCCATATGTAGGATGTACGACAATTTTCTAAGAGATCTCCAACCTGACATTTCAAACGATCAGGTTCATCAAGAAATTACTTCTCAATTTGCTACGTGGTTCAGTAAATATGTAGGTTAAGCATCTTCATTTGTTGCAATACATTTTATCTCCTTAAATATATAGCATGTATAAGAATAATATAATATTTGATTTTTTAGGTACTAGATCCAGAAAACAATGTTCAAAATCCATTGTTGACAAATTTGGCATGGGGGCCTAACAGATGGGTTACATCATGGAATACTTACATTGTAAATGGATATAAATTTAACACAAAAACATGGAATGAAGGAATGCAGTCGTGTAACTATGGTGTTTGTGTGCGAGCCACTGATGGCAATGTAGAGGATGATTTCTATGGGGTTATAATTGACATCCTTGAACTCGATTATACCGGTTTCCCCGTGATGAAGTTAGTTATCTTCAAGTGTGATTGGTTTGATCCTACTCTTGACGTAGGGACAAAATTCTATAAAAAATATGGTATTGTTCAAGTTAGGCTGTCTCGTAGGTATAATAAGGTGTACGACCCATTCATTTTTTCACAACAGGCAGATCATGTTTATTACTCGCCATATCCCGAAGGACATCAAGGCTGGTTGGGTGTTATTAAGATAAAGTCTCGTAGTATAATTACTGATAATGTAATCAACCAGCCTGAAAAAGATGCTCCATACCAAAATGATGAGTTTTCAAGACCCCACGTACCGTTGCAAATTATGCCGGACATTATTGTTAATTCTCTGGTGGACATTTCCGAAAATGGGGAAGAAGTTGAAAGATAGTTAATGGATCAATCCGAGTTGGACGCATCTAGCGAAGGCACATTCCGATCAAGTGAGACTGATGAGAGTGAGGGTGAATTTAGTGACGGAGATTCTACTTAGGTAATTTATTTATGTCATAATCCATTGTGTAAATGTCATTCTACTTAGGTAATTTATTTTTGTATTATTTACACTGTTATGTAATCATCTTTTCATTTTTTACACAGATGACAGATTCCTCTAGAGGTAGGGGTCATCGTGGAGGTCGTGCTGCGAGAGTTCCTTCGCCGGCTGACCCACAGCCTTCAGATCGAGACCACCCCACTAGCACCTCTGTGGACGGGACACCTTAGAATGATGGAGTTGCACTCCCTACCCAGCCTCATGTGGTCGGGACACAGGCTGCACCCACATCATCCACACCTATGACAGGACCATCATCATCATCGGGACAGGAGAGTCGTGGTCCATCCGACAGGAGGATTCTTCTTATCCCCAGGGGGAATAACGAGTAAGCTAATTTAATTTTTTAATATATATAAAGTATCGTTAATTTCTATGTACTTGTTTTTTTTTTATTTATAACATTTATCAATGTTCTAATTTTGCTGCAGCTTTCTGCCCGCGAAGGGCCCTTCTGATTCGATATCGAAGATCCTACGACGCAAGTTTGATGGTCCATGGCCTACATGGAAGGCCATCCCAGGGGGCCATAGGGATCAGTTGTTTCAAGAGTTTAAGGTAACAATTTATTAAGTTATTTAAATTAAATTTTACATTATATATATATATATACACACACACACGAATTTCCTAACAACTGTAAGTTGCAAAAAGAGTATAGGTGGGACGTAGCTTTAGAGGGTCTCGTCAGGGACATATTTGAGCATAAAGGCTCACTGGTCATCAAGAATCTGACGAACAAGCTGAGAAAGGGTAAGAATAAGGGGAAGTGGGTGGATCCTGAGATCAGGATGCAGCTGGACCAGTACTGGGCTACTGAGAAGTTCCAGGAGATCCAGGCCACAGCTCGGCGTAATCGAGCTTCTGATTGTGGCGCATGTGCTTGGACCGGCGGGTCTAAATCAGCCGCCGCCCACTACGACGAGCTGGTAATACATTAAACTTTTGACTTATTATACTATTTAATGAGTTTTCATTTTTAATTATTCTTATGAATTTAAGATTATATTTTTCTGTACAGAAAGCACAGAAACAGCGGGCCCCCACTGCTATGGAGTTGGTGGAGAGGACGAAGAAGTTGAAGTCGGGGACATGGGTCAACGACAAGGCCCGTAACTATGCTATAAGCAAAAAAACAATTTAGTGTTTACTTGTAATTTATTATAAATTATTTGTTAATATTGATTATAATTTTAACTAAATCTCTTCAACTATACTTTGTAGGTGGGCTTCAACGAGAAGAAGGACGATGCCATATCACGTGCCTCACAGTCACAAGATGAGGCCTTGACTGGTGATGGACCCAGCTCTCCCATCTCCGGTGACGATAATGCATTTATTTGGAGGTCATCGGGAGCAGGAACAAGAAGGGGCACGTGTATGGCCTCGGACACCCGGGAGACGAGTTTATCGCTTCATCATCCGGCACGCCTGCTCCTTCCTACGCCGATACCGTCCCTCAGGAGCAGTTCAACCAAATGCAGGACACCATCACGCAGTTGAACGCGGAGCTTCGAGAGAAGAGCGAGAGAGAGCAGCAGATGGCGAATCAGATTGCACAGTTGACTCAGGCACACCAGCAACTAATGCAGACGAGCATCGAGTAAGGCCAGACACTGCGGCTGGTGTTGGAGCAGATGAGGATCCAAACTCCAGTTGCTTAGGGTGATGCTCTGACGGTTGTGCCGCCAGCTGCCGCTCCTCCGCTTCGCGCGCCACTCACGATGTCTGCATCAGAAAGGACGATCAGATAGCAGACGTTGGTGGTACGGACGCTGAGGATGATTGGATTCCTCCACCTCTCCCTCATCATGACTGTTTTTTTTTTCATTTTTTGACTTTAAACGATTCTTGTACGATACTTTGGATTATTTTTTAATATATATATTCATTATTTCTATGATTGTATATTTCATTAGTAATTTGGTGTGTTTTATTAGTAATTTTGCTAAACTTTAAAGAAAAACAGAAAAAATTTATTATTTTAAAAATTAAATTTTAAAAAAATTAATAAAAACCAGTTTCACGACCGAATTAGAAACCAATAATTCGGTCGCTAAACTTTAGTTAACATTAACATATTGTGGTCTAGCGACGGAAAATTTGTCGCTAATATATGTTAACAGTAACCAACATTGGCGACCGAACTAGCAACCGATTTGTTGGTCGCTAAAAATGGTTACCCAAAACAATGCGACCAACCGTGTAGCGACCGTTTTTTATTATTTAGCGACCGACATTACGGTCGCCATTTGGCGACCGAATTATTATTTCGGTCTCTAAAAGCTTAGCGACCAGGTTATCAGCCACCACCATAGATCGGTCGCTTAATTAAATAGCGACCGATTTTGAAAGTTTAGCGACTGAATATGTCGGTCGCTAAACAGTTGATTTTTGTAGTGGAACCCTATTCAAATCGTGAAAACCGAACCTAATAGTCGAAAAACGAAAACCGATTGAACCGCATTTTTTTCATTGGATTAGATTTTTGGATCCCTTAGTAAAAACTGATCTAATCCGATCCAATCCAAGCCAACCTACTCTATACATATATTATTATTATTATTGAAATTATAGAATAATTCATACTTATGTATTGTTTTTCATACTTTGATGAACGAACACTGATTCTCTTTAATATTTTTGTTGGAATGGCTTATATGAGATTATTTAGATTAAATGTTAATGTCTTGAATTTATATTTTTCTAAATGTTTTGACGTATATAATATATGTACTTGATTGAGTAAACATGGAAAATTGAAAAGCAATTAAGTAAATTTGAAAATGAATTAGGTACAATTTATTTGTAACCGATTCAAGGAAAAATTTGGATAAGTGAGAGTAGATAAAGAGAATTAGAATAAAAAGAATATTTAACATCTAACAAAAAAAAAATGTGTTAAAAAATATCAATATTTTTTTAATCAAATTCCCAAAATTGGTCAATTATTCTCTAAAATATTTTTCACTCGTCATCAAATCAAACATAATGGTTAATAAGGAACAAATAGTTGCTGCCTTTCATAAATGTTCTACTGTTCTAGTATATAGAGAGGTTAAAATAGGTGCTGGACACATTAAACTAGCTCCCTTAAATGATGATTTTCTTTTTTCCACTATTAAATTAGTAGAAAGGATACTTGACATAAGAAAAAGTAATGTATGATAAAAACTGAATTATTCAATCCAATCCAAACCGCATTTGGCTAGATTGGATTTTATCAAAAAAAAAAAATTAAAAGAAAGTAAATTCAATCAAAACTGTACTATATTTCCATCATTGGATCAGATGGATTTTTGGCTCAAAACTGATCCAATCCAATCTGCGAACACCCTTACAAGTATCTATGAACAACTCAGTCTGTTATTAATGGTAATTAAAAGTTAATTGTTAAAAAATATATATGTAATTTTGAGATAGGATAATTTTGTCGTTTGAATATAAGTTATATCATATCTTGTCATTATCCGTTTTACTTCGAACACAAGATATGACAACATAATATTATCTAATGAGTTATCTAGTGCGCATCAAACATGGGATAGGATAAGAACTTATCATGCTCATATCATATCATATCATATCATATCATATCCCTATTTAGCTCTCTTATCATATTTGTCCTTATTCCATCGTGACCATCAAACGAGCCCTTTGGTTTTGAAGGGAATATGAAAATAAAAAATCTCAATGACCAGGTTACATTACAAGTCATTAATCTCAACCCTTCAATTTTTAAATCATTTAATCAACGGTTTTGAGAAAGTGAACATCCATGCACCTTAAAGTGTTTGGAAGCATTGAAAACAAAGCCTTCGTTCATCCATCCATCAATACTAGCACCCAAAACAAAACCCTGCAGATAAAGGACATAGCTATCACCGTCTTATGTCCACTTAGGTTTGTGTAATGGCCCAAAATATGGCAAGTAGACCCAATTTCCCAAATACTAAGCCCAAGTAGTATTAGTCCGCTTTAGGTGTGACAACATATACTAGAAGGATCTAGAAACTTCTATTATGCTGAGTCATTAGTTAGAAGGGTCTAGAATAATGGTGAGTCACCCTTTTTGTCATTTTTGTAATTTTGTTTTAATTGCTCAAGCACTACTATATATATGTATCAATCAAATGCAATGATTAACACAAGAAGAAAATTGAATGAAGCATTTGCTTAAGGAGGTTGCTCCCATCGAAGGAGTGTTTTTCTATTTTCTATTACTCTTTCTATTAGTTTATTTTTGGTTAATTCCTTATACCTTACATTGGTGCTTTCATTGCATTGTCATGGCCTCTCCTCCCCATTCCACTGATACCATTAATTCCATCTTCCTTCAAATTTTAGAAAGCCAACATATCTGCCATCATGCCCTCTCATCTATGACTACTACACCTTCCAACCTCAACAATTGCCTTACACCTCCATGTTCCACCTGCATCAACACCATCTCGCATAGCCCTTACAACCATCACCAATCGATCTCCATGTCCACCACCCTGAGTCCTCCTCCTAGTTGTTACCACCCTTACCAGGTCCCAAGCTCTACTAACTGTTCCTACCATTACCCAAACCCATCTCCTCAGCCAGAGCTCACCCTCAACACGACCTCTCTATCCCCTGCTTCACACAGTCTCCCTGCCCATCATTATTTTGCACCACCCATTACAGCAGCATTTCCTCTCACCTGTGAGCAACTTGGTCTCCCCACCCAAGTTCAAGACCCAATCCCGACCACAACCTCATACACCACCGATTCAGAGGCACGGTTCATCGTGTCCCGATGGTGACCGATGCTAATGACATAGAGCAATCCCACGATGGCGGCTGCCCCAAGGTCGTTCCCGTTTCTGCAAACACCATGACCCCCAATGATCTAGGTCCGCCAACTCTGGTGTCGGATCATCCAGGACTTGCTCCTTCCAGCTTCCAAAACCATTGTTTCGCCCCACAGCCTCATTGCTTTTCCTCATCGCATTGGCTCGCCGTCCCGGTCATTAGTTTATCTGGTTCAAAACTCTTTTTCGCGTTACCCTCCCTCTCATTAGCTCCGGTCGAGTCGCTTGCTATGGCAAATGCCTTGCCATCACCGGAGAAGACGATTGCATCCTCCATCTCCGCAACGCTGCTACCACAATCAGTTTTTTTCTTCGAGCACGACGGATCTCTCAATGAAGTACGCCAACGACAGTCTCAGTGGCTTCATTCTCGGTTGGAGCTTTCAGCCTTGACCCCGCATATTATGGCACTGGTGAAGATGATCGGGAACATCGTCTCTACAACACCGCCACTAGACTTGGCTTTCGTGTTCGATCCCGACTGCCTTCTTTGTCCCCATAAGGTGAGGTTTCGTCTCCTTCAGCTTGGTCAAACACAACTCCGACGATCGAGCCTTTCCCGTAGTGGCACCTCCCTCGGACCTGCATCTAGCCGGCCATGGGTGCCATGGAGCTTTGCTACAAAAAGGAACATTAGGGCTTAGACATCTTACTATTGGGCTAGTATTTATTGGGCTTGCTTGCTGATGGACTTTGCACTGATTTTATTTTTGGCTCCTTATAATACTTCTCTTGGGCCTTGCTATCAGAATATATGGGCTGCTACAACATTTTCTTTAGACATCAAATTTTCCTTTCTTTGGATCAGCTTTGGTCCTGCAACATACTATTGAAAATGATGGATTTTAATACACCTTGCTTCGGCATAGTATTTTAGCATTTGGTCTTCAACACACCTTGAGGACAAGATGTTTTTCCAAGGACCAAGGGATGTTATGGCCCAAATGAATGATATTAAACCCAATTTCCTAAATACTAAGCGCAAGTAATATTGGCCCTCTTAGATATGACAATGCACTTAGGTTAGAAGGTTCTAGAACAATGATGAGTCGCATCATTTAGGAATGATCTAGAATAATGATGGGTCATTACTAGGTTTGTTAGATTTGTTATTCAATGGTGCTATATATGTAACCAATTATGGAATGAATGACAAGAAGAGAATTATGAAATGAAAGCATTTGCTTTAGGAGGTGGCTCCCCTCACATAGGAGTGTTTCTATTTTATTTTGTACTTTCTTAATTATAGTTTTTGTTAGGTATAATTCTTTATACCTTACAGTTTGATTGGCCTAATTGGGCATGAAAAGATAGAAATGAAAAGGGAAAGGCTTGTACCTTAGGTGACGTCTAGCGTGGATGAGCAAATAGGTGGTTCACGACAAAACCACCTATTTGCACCACTAGATATATGTATTTTCTATTGGACGGGTGAGATTAAACCGGTTGGTCGGTCATAATAAAATTCTTCGAATTTGCAATCTGATCCTTTTGCGTGTGTTCTCGGTAAAATAGAGCATCATGACACGGAAGGGGGGTCTGAGGTCCTAAGTAAAGCTTGTGACAACGACAACAGTGGGTGTCGGATCGTATGGGTTGGTGGGAGGCAGATGCGGGAGGGTGTGTGAAAGGACATTAATGAATCATATATGAGAGTAAGTGAATAGTTTTTTTTAGTGAATCGAATTCCACTATAATGTTAAGTGAATCTGTTATTTTTTTCATGTGAATCGATTACTTAAGTCACGTGAGTGAATCAGTTACCATCAATACCGTGAAACGGTTATCTCTACTTTTTAGTGAATCGGTCACTACTTTGAATCAATTATTAATATTAAATCTACAAGTTATTAAAATATAATAGATAGTAAAATATAATAAATAGTATATAAATATTAAAATATATAAATTTTTAATTTATATAATATTAAATTATAATAAATATTAAAATATAATGAATAGTAAATATTAAAATATATATTTAAATATTAAAATATAATGTTTTGTTCGGTTCGATTTGGTTTAGGTTTAGAATCCATGAACCCTAGAACCGAATCAATCACAATCCAGTTTGGTCAAGTCGGAACCGAATGACAAAAAATATAAACCAAATAAATTGGTTTGATTCAAGAACGGATTGGTTCAGTTTGGTCCCTAAGAATATTAAATATTAAAATATATAAATGTTAAATCTAAAAAATATTACAATATAAAAAATAGTAAATATTAAATTATATATATATATATATATGTATTAAAATATTGTATTTGGTTTGGTTCGGGTTTGTCCCCAACACCAAAAAAAAATGAAGCATTTAAATTGGTTCGATTCGGTTTTTTGGGTCCATCACCTAATTGGCAAGGGTTTACATCTAGTATTATTTAAATTGAACCGGTCATCGACTGCACTTTGTAACACTCTGCTTTTTGTTAAGTGCTTTTATTAAGTTTGTTTGGTTGTTTAAGTTAGTTTTGTTAAGTTAAAATAGTTGGCTAAGGACTTAGTGAGATTTTTGGCTTAAAAGTCCTTTTTTGGTACATGGGCATGCCTGTGCTTAAAGTCCGAAGTGTGTTGCAAGTTTTAAGTTGAGCATGTCCGTGCTCAATGTTGAGTCACCGGCAAGTGTACCGGGTCGTCGTAAGTAATAAAATAACACGGTAAGAATTTACCGAGGTCGAACACAAGGATTGGGCTACCAATTCAACTAATCCGCGGGAAATTAGATACGTTTGGTCAAGTAACAGAAGGTGGTTGAGAGAGAGAAAATAGGATCGAATTCAAATTAACAGATCTAATAAAATAATTAACTAAAAATCTGAAATTAAAATGTCCAAGGTCACAAATCCACCTACCCAATATGCATTCCCAAGTGATGATGAATTCCTCCCTAAGTTCAATTACAATGTCAACCGGGACCCCCAAATTCTCCTAAATCCACTGTCGTGCTCATTAGGACGTATTCGAAGATTGGATTAATTACTTACTAGGTCTCATAATCCTAATCATCAAACTCTATTAATTCTTGTTCCCTATAAGGTTGCACCGATCTCCTACTCACTCTCGTGCAATATTCGATCGATGATCCCAATTCAAGTTCTAAACGCGAATCGCTGACTAAGCCTCATCAACGTTAACAAGTCAATCACGCATGCATATGATCAACACAGTCAAATCAGAATTGGAAAACATTAATTGAGAAAAGGGGAGAAAAACATACATCACATGAACACTATACCGCCATGGGTGGCTTCATTGTTCCCTCAGACGAGGGGATTAGTTCCTCATGCTCATAGACAAACAATCGGACATAACCACCATAGTGAAATAAGAAAAAGAAAAGAGAAGAGGAGACGCAGCTCCAAAGAGAAAAGAAATCATCCTAAACGCTACTCTAAACAGTGGAAAAACTACTAGGATTCGGATCCCCCCAAAAGCTCCCCTCTTCTGATCTGAAACAGCCTATAAATAGGGATTCTGGTTCTCGGCCGCTCGCGGGGCGAACAAGCTTTCACGAGGCGAACATTAGTTTGGGCGCCTGGATTCTCGCGAGACTGAGTCTTAAACCTCCACGACCCCCCCGCGGAGGCTCGCCCGGCTCCCCAGCCCCGCACCAGAACCATCACTACGGCGAGTATCTCCGAATGAAATTTCCTTGTTTCCTTGACTCGAAGTGCTTCCTTGACTCTTGGAGCTTCACTTCTAACCTGAAACAATAAAAAGAAACAAAAAGCGTAATTCTATTCAAAATAGACTAAAAACTACAAAAATTGCCTAGAACGAGTCAAAGTCCAACTTAGGAACAAAACAAGGCAAATTTGGGCGAAAACGAGAGTGAACTCGAATAATTTGCACAAAAACCACAGTCCATCTAGTTCTAAAACTAGATAAGCCAGAGGCTTATCAAAACACCCCAAACTTAAACCTTGCTTGTCCCCAAGCATGCTAAAACTCAAAAAGGACTCAAGACTTGGCAAGCCTAAAGGAATCAATCGATTTCGCACAAATTTCATGCAATCAAAACAGTTTTTCTCCAATGATTTCCCCCCTTGCATCAATGTAATCCCCTCATTCATTTACTTTAAATATTTGAGAACTTCATCATTCATGCAATCATTAATCTAAGTTGAGGATCAGAGTCACACACAAAAAGGAATATCACCGATTTCAAACAATTGCCTTCCTCACAAGGGTATGTAAAATTTCACTCATTCGCTCAAATTCGTCTAGGCTATCAACTTTTCACTCAATTTCACATATCAAGAGCACTTCCCATGAATTTGATTTTCATCTCAAAAATGGTTCCCACGAAAACATGCATGCAACATCAGAAGGTCTTATAAAGGTTGTAATGGGGCCTGGCTGAGGGTAGGATATTCAAGGATACTAGGCTTAAGTCCCTAGGAACTAAGAGAGCATGAGCATTTGACACATCTTCCACTCAAATTCCTTTTTCCATTTTTCTTTTTGCCTCGGGTGACTACAGCCTTTTCCTTGCTAATCTTTTTGTTTTGCCCATTTTCTTTTGGCAATTTTTTTTTTGCCTTGGGTTTCAACCTTTATTTTTCTTTTTCTCACCCCAATATGACACATCACCTTGTAGCCACCCCAAACTTAGTTTCTCACAAACATTCTCTTGCTACGCTTCCATGCTCTCCTAATCCTAAGATTGGGTTAACATGGTTTTTCATATTTTTGGCTTATAATATAGGGTCATAAGAAACAATAGGCTAATTAGGCTCAACGGGGCTAACTAGGGAACATGCATTAGGGATGGTTCTTTTTAGGCCAAGTAGTTATTTCAAAGAAAATTGCCTAAATCATTTTATGCAACACATAAACATGCAAACCATGAAGAGATTCAATCAAATTCGGGAAAGTGCACTTTGAAAGTGATTCACACAATCAAAAACAAAGTTGGAGGCTCAAATCCTCACCTAGACATTTTGCACATTGTTTGACCGAGATACAATTTCTAGTGTGTGCACCCCCTCACCCCAAACTTATCATAAATCAAGTAATCACAATAAAATTCTCAAAGTTCATTTTTCAATTTTTCACATGGGGTTCAACTTTTCTAATTTCAGAACCTAGGGGGAAATCATCAATGGTCAAAATAATTCATGCAATAAATCTATGCTAAATTTAATTAAAATCCAACAAGCTTGCCGACACAATATTCATACACAAACTCTTGATCTTCTCAAATTATTCAAGAGTGACAAACAAAAAACAAAACAAAAACAAAAGTGAGGAGAGGAAAGGGTGCTCCCTGATCAAGTTTCCATGGTTGCCTCCTCATCCAATTGGTCTCACGGTCTCCCTTCTGTTGCATAGCATCCTGGAAAAACTCCTGCAAATTAAAACCTTAATTGCAGATTCGCGAGGCGAGAGATCACTCGCGAGGTGAATCTGGAAAAATTGTTTTCACACCTTCCAGAATAGCGGCGAGTAGTATCTCGCGAGGCGAATCTGGAATTCCAACAAATGATGATGCCCATAATCGCGAGGCGAAAGCAGACCTCGCGACGCGAGACAGAAGCGTGAGCAAGCCTCTGAGATTCAAGGCTTCTGTCTCGCGCGGCCACTGTGGATTCGCATGGCGAATCAAGTTTTTTTTTTATATATATAAATGAAAGTGACAGAAACTAAAAATAAAGGATACCTAGCTTGGGGTGCCTCCCAAGTAGCGCTTGTTTAACGTCCCGAGCCTGACTCAAGTCGCCCCTAAGGGTTAATCCGAAGGAAGAAACTCCTTGCAAATTGGGACTGATTCCCCATGGTAATGCCTTATCATTTGCCCATTCACCTTGAAGTTACCAGAGGCCCCTTCTAACTCTACTGTTCCGTGAGGACAAACTTGGAGGACTTTGAACGGTCCCGACCACCTTGATCTTAGCTTTCTCGGAAAGAGTTTCAACCTTGAATTGTCAAGAAGTACCGCTTGCCCCGACTCAAACTTCCTAGGCAAGATGTGTTTGTCATGCCCTTCCTTATTCCGCTTTTTGTAGATTGTTTCCCTGTGGATCCCGGACAACTCATTTAAATCCAAAAGCCTTCTATAGTCGGCACATACTCTCCACTCCGCGATGGTCCTTTTTGGGATCAACTCATTGTTTTCATTGACCACCACGGTTGTGCCACCTTTCAACTTCGGTGCTTTATCGTCTTTTTCCATGGTTTTGTTGTTAAGCTCTTCCTTTACACATTCATCCCTTGGGAGACTCGGTAAGGCTTCCATGTCTCTTAACCACTCAAGATAAACCTCATCCCCCAAAGGGTCTTTTTCCTCACTATCATCATCATGGGATTTTACCAACACTTTTGCAAGTGAAGAACCATGGGCTTCTCGAGTTGCCCTTGCCTTTACAGTTGAGTCCACCACATCCACTCGATACACGTCCGACCTCTCAACAGGGTGCTTCATTGCTTCAAAGACATTGAAGACTACCTCATCATCTTGCACCCTTAGAGTGAGTTTCCCTTGTCGCACATCTATCAAGGCACCCCCAGTGGCCAAGAAAGGCCTACCCAATATGAGAGGGATTTCGACGTCTTCATCCATATCAAGCACTACAAAGTCCACCGGAAATATGAGCTTGTCCACCTTCACTAACAAGTCTTCGACCACCCCATAAGGATATTTTATAGAATGATCGGCTAGTTGGAGCGACATCCGTGTATCCTTGAATTCTTTGATCCCCAACCTCTTCATCATAAAGAGGGGCATCAAGTTGATGCTCGCCCCTAGATCACATAATGCCTTCCCTAGAGTCATCCCCCCAATGGTGCATGGTATCGAAAAAGAACCGGGATCCTTCAACTTTGGAGGTAGTTTTCTTTGAAGAATGGCACTACACTCCTCGGTCAAAGCAACCGTTTCCTCATCCACTATTCTCCGCTTCTTGGTGAGAAGCTCCTTCATAAACCGGGCATATGATGGCATCTGTTCTAAGGCTTCCGCAAATGGAATGTTAATCTGAAGTTTGCGGAAGACATCAAGGAATTTGTTGAACTGCTTATCCTGTTGAGGCTTCTTCAATCTTTCAGGATACGGTACCTTCATGTAGGGCGGGAGGTCTTGGGGTTCAACCCACTTCTTCTTTCGGAACTCTTCATCCACAAGCTTCAGCCTACCCCCTTGCTCTGGTGCCTTGTCACTTGCCAACTCCTCTTTCTCAGGTTGCTCTTCCTCAACATGTGGTTGTTCCGGGGCCTTGTCTTCCTCTAAACTGGTTGCACCCTTGTTAGATCCCAACACCCTACCGCTTCTAGTTGTTATGGCATTGCAATGGTTCTTAGGGTTGTTCTCGGTATCACCTGGGAAAGTGCCTGGGGGGCGCTCACTAAGTTGCCTTGCGAGCTGAGCTATCTGTGTCTCTAGATTCTGAATTGCCGACCCTGTATGAGTTGTCAACTTGTCAATGGCTGCATTCATCTTCTCAAAACCCAACTCCCAAGGTTGCCTTCCACCATCTGTTATTTGCAACTGATTAGTCCCTGGAAGTGCCTGCTGAGTATTACGCTGTTGGATTCCAATGTTTGGCCTCAGACCCTGTTGAGTTTGTTGTTGCCAATTCTGTTGAGGTTGTTGTTTCCCGGCTAGACCACCACTAGCATTACTCCAAGCGAAACCCGGATGGTCTCTCCTCATATAACCCCTATTTTGATTCTGACTATAGTCATTACATCCATTCTTCTGATAGTGGTTCTGGGGTACACTGTCATAGAAATTGTGGCATGAGTCCACATGTTCCTGAGAGAAGTTGAACGGACAGTTCCGAGTGTCATGATCTCCATTACAATTATCACAACCCGGAGGCATTCCCTCGTGTATCACATTAACCTTCTTGTTCTCTGACAAAGCCTCAACTTGTATTTTCAACGATTTAACTTGCTCTAGAATGGCTTCCATTGTTGCAGAACTGACTCCACTTGAGGTTTCCCTACCACGGTTGTAATCATTGTACGGCATCTTCTCTAATAATGCCCATCCGTCTTCAGTTGATAAATAAGAGAAAGAGCCGCCAGCTGCGGCATCACAGTTCATCTGATAGCGCCCCCTTAACCCATTAAAGAAATGTTGAACCTTGGAGACCGGGTCAAAGAATGCTGAGGGACATCTTCTCAAGAGCATATTGTACCTCTCCCAAGCTTCGTTATAAGTTTCATCTTCTGTCTGCCTGAAAGATGTAACGGCTACTCTTGCTTGTGCCGCTTTCTGAAGAGGAAAATATTTGGTTAGGAACTTTTGTGCCATTTGCTCCCAAGTTATGATACTGTTCCTATCCAAGATGTCAACCCAATCGCGAGCGACATCCCTAAGAGAGAGAGGGAAAAACTGCAAGCGAAACTCATCTTGAGAGACTCCTCTTGTCTTCTGCAAGTCACATGCTTCAAGGAAGCGAGTGATGTGTCTATGAGGGTCTTGTTTGCCACTCCCATCAAATTTATTCTCACGGATCTGGAATGTGACACATCCTTCCACTCTGAAGGAGTCTGTATTCAGGTTGCCCCTCACGATAGAAGAATCACAATCACCCAAGTTGGGTAGATCGTACTCAAAGAGAGGCTTGTAACGAGGAGGAGGAGGAGGAGGAGGAGGAGGAGAGTTTTCCTCGGCCATGTCCTCAAGATTAATCACTTGAAGCCTCTTTCTTTCTCTGGCTTCTTTCCTTAAGCGCTTCTCAGTCTTGGTGATCTCTGAATCAAATAGCAGGTCCTCTTGTGACCAAGTGGAATCAAAGAAGAGAGAGAAATAATAAATAAATAACAGAAAAATAAAAATAAAATCTCTTAACCAATTAATCAAATTCCTAAAATTAGGAAAATTTGGTTGTGCCAACGCCACCGGGGATAAAGAGACTCCTATTATTCTTGTTGTTGATCTCCTCACGCCCCCTGGAAATTTCCCTCATGTTATCTTAAGTGCTTCCTTGACTCTTAGAGCTTCACTTCTAACCTGAAACAATAAAAAGCAACAAAAGCGAATTCTATTCAAATAGCCTAAAAACTACAAAATTGCCTCGCAGTCAAATCCAACTTAGAACAAACAAGCACAATAATTTCCAACCATCCATCTATAACTACCCTTCAGACTCCCCCATATTATAAACTATAAGTGAGGACCCCGTCTCCTCTAATGTCTCGTAAACGCTAAGTCCAGCACGCCCTTGCTTGTTGAGGAACACGACCGTGCTCAAGTTCAATCTATATATGCTTGCACAGAAACCGAGGGTTTACGTAAAAACCCTATTATAGTAGTTGCTGCTACCCTAGTGCAGCCAGAGCAGTTTTATCCCATTTATCCATCAAACTCGATCAGCTTCTTGAGTGTTGGAGACCGTTGGGTAGCGTTGTTTCGTCTAGCATAGGTAATGTTTCTTTCCCTTGTGGTTTCCTTTTCATGGTTTTGAATCGGAAACTGATGGTTTATGTTTTGTTTGGCCAAGGCTTGGAAGAGTTAGCTGAGCCATTTTGGGAACCGTGACCAGTTTGACTGTTAGAGCAACCTTCAATCCGGGTATGGGGAAAAGGATAGTGTATACATTAGACAGTGGGGGTAGCGTAAGGTAAAGGGGTTCCCATGACCCCAGTACTGCTATGTATGTATGCATGTTTGATAAATGATTGCTATGTAATAATCTGTTTATGGCTGTTTTAGTATGTGGTATTCTATGATTCATATTCATGATATATGCCCTTGTATGCTCATGTTGATTATTTGATGAATATGAGGCTATGTTGAATGTTGTTAATCTGATGATTGGTTGAGATGATGACTGTTGTTATCGTTGAGTTTGATAATAAAATATTAATTGGTTAATTAGGCTCTAAAACGAAGTAATGAGTAAGGATAACTTCCCCTAAGTTCTGGCTAAGAACACTGTGTTTGAATCTGCCCAGAACAGTAATGTCGTGCACTGAACACGGTCATGATAAACAGGGAGCACGCCCGTGCTCCCAGTTTGAATTCTGGAAAATGGACGCGCGTTAAGCATAGCCATGCAGCAGAGGAGCACGACCGTGCAGCTGAGCACGACCATGCCTAAAAGGAAGCACGATCGTGCTCCACTTAGGTGGCAGCACGCCCGTGCTGGGGTTAAGCACGCCCGTGCTCACCCATCTGGACAGAAACTGAGATTAAGGACTTAAAGGGGTTTTTAACCCCAATATTCCCCAATAACGTTATGATAACACCATAAATTAATGATGATAAGATGTTTAAGTCGGTAACCGATGGGTTATCGCACGTCGATAACTTTGGTGCTTATTGGTCAAAGTGGCCTCGCTGCTTATTGGTCGAGGTCTTGATGATGTTAAGTATTGGGTGCTTATTGGCCCGAGCACGATGATGTTGATGATTAAGTCTTGGGAGCTTTTTGGCCCGAGCAAAGGAGGTGGTTGTTGTTGTTTGTTGTTGTGCCATGCATAGAGCATTGGAGTTGATGGGATGTTCGACATAGGGGAGATCACCCGAGAGTACGGTGATCTGGCCATCCACGGTAGGTCACCCGAGGTTTGGTGACCACCCCCCCCCGCGCGCGATGAGGCATCCATGGTTTGATGCATTGGCTATCCATGGGGTTCACCCGAGGTTCGGTGAACTGCCGGTGTTGGTGCTTCTATGGCCAATACGGATATGTAACTCCGAAGTCGTTCATCCTGAGTTAGTTTGGATCCACATGCATAATGGAGTAGCGGAGTAGTGTTGCATTGTACCGTATAGTATACTTGTTGTTATGATGTTGATATATATTGTTGTATGCTTATGATGTTGCCATGCATGTTTGTTTACCTTGCTTCCTATCTCCATGTCGTATATGTTTACATGATTCTTACTCCCCGTTCTCTGTTTGTTGTTTGGCATGTTTATCTCATGCAGAGGATGTCGAGCAGTCTGAAGAGGAGTGACTCTGAGGAGCCACCACTCATAGTTAGGACCTTCTCTTTCAGTCTAGTTAGTTTCAGTTATTTTTCCATGATGTACGGAACGTTTATACCAAATCTGTTGTGACATCGGCTTGGGACGTTTGTTTATTTTTATTCGTTTATACTGTTTAAACTTGATTTTATTTCCCCATTTTGAGAACTCGTTCATGTGGGACCTTTCTACCCAAGGACAAACGTTTTATTTATTTCAATAAATGTATGATTTATTTTTCAGCTTTGTCCTTTTATTGCCTTATAACATGCAGGGTAGCAGGGTGTCACACAATTGATCAACGAGTTAGTGACATGGTCGAACAGGTGAGTCACTGGTCCAAATGGTTCGAGAATATTTGGCCAATTTACTCATATTGGACCGATTTAGCCATTTTGGACCGAGTAAGTGATAAGGTCACGTAAGCCATATTGGGTCAATTTAGTCGAGTTGGGCCAACTTAGACGTGTAAGGGCCTAGTTAGGTCATGGTGGCCCGAGTTAGGTGACACTTGTCCAATTAGGTCATATAGGACTTGTTGAAAGTGCCTCAAAATCAAAGTATAAAAACTGCAAAATTTGGTGACCAGAAACCAGATAATTGATTATGGAACAACCATAATCGATTATGGACCTTCTGCTAGGAATCTTGAAGTTTCAGAACAATGGACAAACACCAGATAATCGATTACGGGGAGGCCGTAATCGATTGCAGTAATCGATTATGCAATTCTGCATAATCGATTATCACGCGTCAGTTTCTAATATCTGAGTTTGTTACAGCAGTTTGGGGAAACGGATCTGGGGTTTTTTCTGTGCGTTTTTCAAATCGAAAAAGAGAGAAAAACCTATAAAATACTATCATCTTGTATTGATTTGATTCTATTGTGAATTAAGAGAAGAATCAAGAGAGGATTAGAGATATCAAGGGTTGTGTGAAAATAGAGAGACGAAAGGCTTAAGGGTTTTCTTGTATGTTCATCTTGAAGAAGGTGGAGTGAAGATCCAGGGGGTCTCTATTGTAATATTGATCAAAGTTCATAGTGGAGGAGGCTTTCTCCCGTGGATGTAGGCCACATTGGCCGAACCATGCTAAACTGTGTGTGTGCTGCTCTCTATCTCTTCTTCCCTTTCTCTTTTCTGCTGCCATAATCGATTATCAGCTGTCGATAATCGATTATCACATTTTGCTGTACTTTTATTTGCTATTTTGCATTTATTTCTGGCTGGTTGTTTGCTATAGTGTTTCTTCTACATTAGGTGTATTTGGTTTAAGTTGTGAAACTCTATTTCTTGGTACTGTACAATCTTTGTGTATTGTTTCAGGGATCTTCTTTGAATTCTTTCATATATAGAACCAACAAGTGGAGCCGTCTGTGGGAATTGAAAGAAGAAGAAATATCAAAAGTCTGAACAATGGAAAACACAAAGTACGACATAGAGAAATTATCCGGAAGTAATGACTTCGGGTTATGGAGGGTTAAGATGGAGGCAATCTTGATACAACTTGGATGTGTAGAAGCTCTCAAGGGAGAGGTAAGGATGGCAGACACTCTATCACAAAAGGAGAAGACCGACATGACAGAAGAGGCAAGAAGTGCAATCATTCTATGTCTTGGTGATAAGGCATTGAGAGAGGTTGCAAGGGAAAAGACAATGGCGTCTATGTGGGCAAGATTAGAAACATTGTACATGACAAAGTCACTAGCGAATAGGCTATGCTTGAAGCAACTTCTCTATTCCTTCAAGATGACGGAATCGAAGTCCATTGTGGAGCAACTTGCGAAATTCAATAAAATTCTTGATGACCTAGAGAACTTTGAGGTGAAGCTCGATAATGAGGACAAGGCATTGGTCCTACTTAATTCTTTACCTAAATCCTTTGAGCATTTCAAGGATGCCATTTTGTATGGAAATGATCAAACCATTTCCTTGGATGATGTGCAAACTTCAATCCGGACAAAGGAGCTCCAAAGGCAACAAGAGTTGAAAACAGAGAATAATAGTGAAAGCTTGAACGTCTCAAGGGGAAGGAACGAGAAGAAAAGGTCCAAGAGCAAAAGGTCTAGATCAAAATCAAAAAGTCATTCAAAGTCAAAGCTCAAGTGTTTCAATTGCAATAAAATGGGTCACTTCAAGAAAGATTGTCTTGAAAAGGGGGGCAAGGAACCAAGGAACTCCGCTGAGGTTGCAGTTGCTTCGGATGGCTGTGAGAGTATCGGGGTGTTTGTGGTATCAAGTTCAGAAGCACAAATGAGTGGGGTTATGGATTCCAGATGTTCGTACCATATGTGCCCAATGACAGACTACTTCGAGACACTAGAGCTCAAAGAAGGTGGAGTGGTGCTTCTAGGAAATAATAAAGCATGCAAGGTACAAGGTATAGGAACTATTCGGCTCAAAACTTCTGAAAACCGTGAAATCCTTTTAAAAGATGTGATGTATGTTCATGAACTTAAGAGAAATCTTATATCCATTAGCATGTTTGATGATTTAGGTTATTCCACTAAAATCGAACATGGTATGATAAAGATTTCTAGTGGTGCTTTAATAATAGCTAAGGGAACAAATAGAAATGGTTTATATATTCTTAATGGTTCCATTGTTATTGCACAAGCATCGGTAGCTAGCCAAACACCACATGATAAAACCAAGTTATGGAACTTAAGGATAGGTCATGTAAGTGAAAAAGGATTGATAGAATTGTATAAAAAAAAAACTTGTTAAATGGTGATAAATTGGAGAAACTAGAATTTTGTGATCATTGCATATTAGGTAAACAACATAGAGTCTCTTTTGGAACCGGTATGCATGTTTCTAGTAGACCTTTTGAGTATGTGCACTCGGATCTTTGGGGTCCATCAAGGGTGATGACTCATGGAGGGGGATCATATTTTCTCTCCATGATTGATGACTTTTCTAGAAGAGTGTGGATTTACATTGTTAAAAATAAATCCGAAACCTTTCAAAAATTCAAGGAATGGCACACTCTTATAGAAAATCAACTAGGCTCGAAATTGAAAGTTTTAAGGACTGACAATGGCCCGGAGTTTGTTTCAGAGCAGTTTAATGAGTGTTGCAGGAAACAGGGAATTAAAAGGCATAGAACTATGGCACGAACTCTTCAACACAATGGTCTAGCATAAAAGGATGAACAAGACTATTCTGCAGCATGTTAGGTGTATGCTTTTGGGTACTAGACTACCTAAGCGTTTCTGGGGTAAAGCTGTAAATACTGCAGTGTACTTGATAAACAAATGTCCGTCTTCAGCTTTAGACTTCAAGACACCTATGAAAGTGTGGAGTGGTAAACCAATGGACTACTATAATCTTAGGGTATTTGGTTCTTTGGAATTTTCTCACATCAGGGAAGACAAGCTTGATGCACGGGCAGTAAAATGCATCTTCATTGGGTATCCAGATGGTGTGAAGGGCTACAAGTTATAGAAGTTGGAATCAGGAGGATCAAGGTACTTTGTAAGCAGGGATGTCACATTTGATGAGACTAGGATGGGTATGATGTGCAGTAGCTTGGAACAAAGCGGTTCAGATGAAACAGACCAGAAAGCTCAGTTTGAGGTGGAGTTTCCCACCTCTAACATCATAGAGGAAAGTCCACCACCAGCAGAACAGATAGATTAACAACCACCAGTAGTATCAGACTATCAGTTGACTGGAGATCGTGCTAGGAGGAATATTGTACCTCCTAAGTGATTTGGGTATGCTGACCTCGTTTGCTATGCTCTTAATGCGGCTGAAGAGATACAATCAAACCAAGACTGTGGACTTACCCTGGACAAGCGTTACAAGCAGAAATGGAATCCTTGGATAAAAATAAAACCTGGACACTTATGGACTTACCCAAGAATCAAAGGGTAGTTGGATGCAAGTGGACCTTCAAGAAAAAGGATGGCATTCCTGGCATTGAGGAGGCAAGGTTCAAAGCAAAACTGGTAGCAAAGGGTTTTACCCAGGTTGAAGGGATTGACTACAATGAGATCTTTTCACCTATGGTAAAACATTGTTCTATAAGGATATTGATGTCTATTGTGAATCAATATGACTTGGAATTAGAATAGTTGGATGTCAAGACAGCATTTCTACATGGAGATCTAGAGGAAACTATCTACATGCAACAACCGGAAGGATATGCAAAAGATAAGACCAAGGTATGTCTCTTGAGAAAATCATTTTATGGGCTAAAACAAAGCCCTAGACAATGATACAAAAAATTTGTTGATTTTCTCTTGAGAGTGGAATTTCTAAGGAAAAGTTATGACAACTGTGTGTACATACTAAGGAGAGAGGAGGAGTGTATTCTTTTCCTACTCCTATATGTGGATGACATTCTTATAGTCAGCTCTAGCAAGGAAGAGATAAACAAGCTTAAGGACGAATTGAATTCTGAATTTGAGATGAAGGATCTTGGTAATGCAAAGAGTATACTTGGCATGGACATAGTCAGAAACAGAAAGAAAGGAGAACTTTTACTATCTCAGCAAGGTTACTTGAGGAAAGTTGTAGAAAGGTATAGGATGCATCAATCTAAACCGGTTTCTACACCTTTGGGTAATCACACAAAGCTCTCCATTACACAAGCTCCTAGCAATGACACGAAAAGAAGAAGAATGGGTTCTATTCCTTATGCAAGCAGAGTGGGTAGCATCATGTATGGGATGGTATGTAGCAGACCGGATTTGGCCCACGCTGTTAGCATTGTTAGCAGGTTTATGGCGGATCCGGGGGAAGCTCATTGGGAGGCTTTGAAGTGGGTTCTATGGTATTTGAATGGTTCTCTAAATTCTGGACTTATGTACATAGAAGGCAGCTCAATGGGAAGATTCTATCGTGGGTTATGTTGATCCGGATTATGCCGAGAATGTTGATACAAGAAAGTCTTTTTCGGGGTATGTGTTCAATTTGTTTGGGACTGCAATTAATTGGAAGTCTACTTTACAACCAGTGGTTGCGTTGTCAACTACACAAGTAGAGTATATAGCTCTTAAGGATGGAGTAAAGGAAGCTCTATGGTTAAAAGGGATGAATGGTGAATTCGGAATTATGCAAAAGAGTGTGACTGTTCATTGTGATAGCCAAAGTGTTATTCACTTAGCCAATCACCAATTTTATCATGAGAGAATGAAGCATATCGATGTAAGGCTTCATTTCATTAGAGATGTGGTTGAATCAAAGGAAATTCAGAATGAGAAGATAGCTTCGGAAGACAATCCAGCGGATGCATTCCCAAAGTCACTACCGAGAGAAAAGTTCAAGCTTTGCTTGGACTTGATAAACTTCATTGAATCATAATTCCATAAGTGGGGGAGCCACCACTACAAGGTTTAACTCAATCATCTGATTTAGAGTCAAGGTGGAGTATTGTTGAAAGTGCCACAAAATCAAAGTGTAAAAACTGCAGAATTTGGTGACCAGAAACCAGATAATCGATTATGGAACAACCATAATCGATTATGGACCTTCTGTCAGGAATCCTGAAGTTTCAGAATAGTGGACAGACATCAAATAATCGATTACGGGGAGGCCGTAATCGATTATGGTAATCGATTGTGCAATTCTGCATAATCGATTATCGCGCGTCAGTTTCTGATATTTAAGTTTGTTACAACAATTTGAGGAAACAGACCTGGGGTTTTTTTCTGTACGTTTTTCAGAGCGAAAAAGAGAGAAAAACCTAGAGAATACTATCATCTTGTATTGCTTTGATTCTATTGTGAATTGTGATAAGAATCAAGAGAGGATTATAGAGATCAAGAGTTGTGTAAAAATAGAGAGACAAAAGGCTTGGGGTTTTCTTGTATGTTCAACTTGAAGAATGTGGAGTGAAGATCCAAGGGATCTCTATTGTAATCTTGATCAAAGTTCACAGTGGATGAGACTCTCTCCCATGGATGTAGGCCACATTGGCTGAACTACGTTAAACTGTGTGTGTGCTGCTCTCTATATCTTCTTCCCTTTCTCTTTTCTGCTGCCATAATCGATTATCAGTTTTAGATAATCGATTATCACATTTTGTTGTGCTTTTATTTGTTGTTTTGCATTTATTCCTGGCTAGTTGTTTGCTATAGTGTTTCTTCTACATTAGGTATATTTGGTTTAGGTTGCAAAACTCTATTTCTTGGTACTGTGTAGTCCTTGTGTATTGTTTCAGGGATCTTCTTTGGATTCTTTCATACAGAGAACCAATAGGACTAATTTAGTAATATTGGGCTAACTAAGTCACATTGGGCTAGTTTAGTCGTATTGGACCAAGTTAGCTAGGGGTGTAACACCCGAACTAATGACCTGATAAACCTGAAAATGTAAGTCAAATCAATCAAATTGCAAACCAAACCAATTAAATTGAAAATGTGATCACAATGTCCAATACTCGATTATATGGTAGCAAAATAATCGATTCCCTAAAGTGGATTTAAAGAATCGATTATTAGCCCATATATACTGATGCTTTACTCGGTTCGAATCAATTGAGATTGAGATGTCATGTGCGCTTGGCAACATTAGGGGGGCAAATGTTACAACAAGACATGTATTCAATTTATGTAATGAACACTCGATGAATCGATTATATTGTAGCAAAAATAATCTATGCCTTAAATTCACATTTCTTTGTCTCGCGTTCATCGTTGCAAATATGAGAAGTTTTAAAAAGGAGTTATTTACAAAAGAGAGAACTGGCTGATAGTGCCTTACCCACTATACAAGGTCAAATTCATTGTTTATTAGTGGACCACTTAATGTCCTATTCCACTGTAGAAGCCACACGTACCTTATGAACAAAATTTGAAAAAATGAGTAATTGTGCATGAAACTAATAATCAACTACCACCAAGTTAATTAAGTTTGTCTAACTCGACTAGCACATGATCAGTAAAATAACATATATTCCGAAAATAAACAACAAAGTTCACACAGAGTGGACACCAAATCACCTTGAAAGAAGACTTCACAACATATGGCATGTTTGCTTTGTTTCCGGTTTTTTGTTTTCATTTTCTGTTTTTAGAATTAATTACAAAACTGCTACCTTATTTTCATTATATTTCTTGTTTTCAAAAATTTGTACAGGAAACACTGAAAATAACTTTTTCTGTTTTCATTATTTCCTGTACAAATCTTTGAAATCAGGAAACTTAATGAAAGCAAGATGGTAATTTTGTAATTATTTTTAAAAGCATGAAATGAAAACAGAAATCTGGACACAAAGCAAACACACCCAGCTAGAAGACACTTAATTTCATTAATGAGAAGTAAAGTTAATTATAATGACCCAAACTAAAAAGAAACACAAAAATAATAATAAACCCATCGTAGCTTTAATAAAGGATGATGCTACTAAACACTCGAGCACTCTGAATTTGTGTTTCACCTTGTAAGTCCTTTTTTTAAAATAAAAAATAAAAAATAAAAAATAAAGTTTAGACAATAACAATCACTCAATCAGGCATCTCAATAAAAAGAAATGGAATCAGGAAGACTCGAAAAGCAGAAGCAGTCTTGCAGCAAAATCCTTAACATTAAAATTGAAGTGTACGTGACGATGATAATTTCAAAGATACGATCCTTTATCGAAACCAATTACCATCTTTTGCAACTTAGAATATACCGAATAGATAAAGTAATAATTGAATAAAATTGATACAATTTTTTTTAAAATCAAAGAACTTACTATTTTTATTAATAATCAAAGAATCAATACAAAGTGGAACATAATAGGAAATAGTAAGACTAACCATGAACATTATTGCCTTGTAAGTTATGAGCTACGTTATTCATGTCGCCTCACAAAACTTACACTAAAGTTTAGAAACAAAGAAAGAACTGCAATGACCGATAACAACTCGTAGTTCGGACAAATCTATGGTTTGCTGGTGCACTTTGTCAGCTAACTGCCATCCCTTGAAAATTACTTAAATTATATTGCTCTCCATTTTAGAAATATTGTACAGTACCTCCTAAGAGCTGTATTCTATATGATCGAATCGAAGTTGCAGTCATTAACCAACAGAATCTAAGGGTTTTTTTTTTTTTATATGAATCAAAAAATATATTATAAGAATACTAGGAGTATTTAAATCCATGCCCAAAGCCCAAAAAAGGAGCCCAAGTCAGCTACTTACACCCAAGAATCCAAAGTCAATGTGTTAATTGTCAGACACTATGAAATTTTGTCAAGATAACAAAAATCATATAAATCTTTCTTAAAAATTCTTAAATATCTTCTTATTCTTCATATATATTCACCGAATGTTCAATGGCTAACACTCGCGATTTCAATCGTGCTAACTGATAACTGCTTTGACTTTGAGTCTTCAACCATATAACAGGGTTTTAATGAAAAACGGAGAAATATATCGAAGTGCAATACATTTTTATCTATCAGAGGTATAATTTGTTAAATAAAGAGTACAATATAATTTAAACATATCTTTTTTTTTACAAAATAATTTAAATATAACTAAAAATATCGTATAGTTTACTTAAGAAAAATTATAAGCGATAATTATGACGTACAACAATAAGAAAAGAAAGTTATTTATTTTATTTTGTATTTAAAATAATTAAAAGAATTTTGTCTTTGACTGAAGTATCCCGCAGGCAAAGATGTGGGACTAGCCCTCTGGTCAGGAGTGGTGGTTAGGTAAAGTCCTATTCCCGCCTAAATTAGACCAAGGGCCTAATGTAGGATAGGCCCAACTATATTGGGTGACCGACCCAATAAAGATAAGGACCAATCAGGATAAGAGGAAAACAACTCGGTCAGACTAGGAGGAAGACATCTCGATCGAGACAAGAAGACAGCTCGGGACACGGGGAAGACAACTCGGCCGGTTGGGCCAAGGCCCAATTTCTTGAAGACAATTAGGTTAAGCCCACTAAGAGGCTATAAAAGTAGGACTTTCATCCTCATTAGAATCATCCTCTTCCCACATGCTACTAGCCTAGGGATTAAGATCACACTAGGTCATTTTGTAATTAGCCTTCCACGACTCCCTAATGTAATCAATCATCCATTAATACAACAACTCTTCTTTCTATTTGTATTTTATTGTTTTAGCATAAACAAGTCCTGTCCGAAGTGACGACTTGTAACATCCCTGGTTGCTCTATTGATTGACGACTGTCCCCACAAATCAACATGGGTCTTTTTCAGCGTGCTTTGTCCTTACTCACACACTTCCTAGGAAAACTTCCCAGGAGGTCACCCATCCCATAAGTCGAGCACGCTTAACTGTGGAGTTCTTAAGTGTTTGGCGATCGAAAAGAAGATGCATCTTATTGGTATAGGTACTATCAATCAATTCATATAAGCTATCCTCGACTATGTAGTATAGTCCCATATCTACACAGTCTCAGGATCCATCTTATTCCGGTGTGTAATCGATTCATTCATGTGTCCCTCCGCCTAGAAGGCTGCCAGGAGCCGCTCCTTGTTCATGCCTTCTTGCACCGGCGATCACCTCTCGCCTTCATCAGCTCCGGGTGTCACACAACTCCATGATTTGAACACTTTACCTTGCAAGTAATGTTCGCATGTAGTATAGTCCGCTGCTACTATGGTCAACTACTTTTAGGTATTTAAAATAATTTATAATAAAATATTATTAAAATAGACAATTATTTCTTTTTAGGTCTTTCTAACCGGTGTGATTGGAAAATTTGTATTGAAAATATAAATGTACAGCCTTTCAATATATTACATACTAGTAACTGAACCCGTGCAACGTACGGGAATAATTTTTATAAAAGTGAAAATTAGTTATATAGGTGCTTTTAATATCTAAAATATAGAAATAGTTAATTAAATTTAGAACAATAAGTGGTTGATAAACGCATAATATAAAATTCTACGAAATAAACATAAAAATGTCTATAATATAAAATTTTTAGAGGAAATTTAATATAATTAACTAATAAGAAAATTACAACATCAATTAATAAATGAAAAATCCGTTAACGTAGAGATTGATCATTGTATGGAAGTTGGTAAGTACGAACAAAGGTGAATGAGTACTTGATTTTACGTAAATACCTAATCATAGAAGATTTTGATATCTGATAAAGAGATTTAATGGTTTAGTCAAATTTGAATGATTGATTTAATATTTTTATCGGAATAAGTTCCTAATTTTCTGGCAATTAAAAAGTACGGAATGAATCAAATTTTGAACCAAAAACAACTTAGTTAAGCCTTTGTGTTTTTATTGTTTGTATAAATACATTAAAATATTAAAATATATAAAATAAAAAAGGTTAAATAACAGTTTAAAAGTGAAAAGGATATATTGAATTATTCAAGACAAAAGCTTTTGGAGTGTCGGCTTCATTAGAGGTAACTTTTACAAATGTTCAAAAACTTCTTTGTATACAACATTTGTATAACACTAGACACATTTTCATCTTCATCCAAAATTAGTATCTTCAATCCCTTCCTCGATCTGACTCTAGAAAGTGCAACATAAAATTGTCAACGAGAGAAAACTAGTTTAGGAAGAAACAATCCAACATGAGATAAAGATTGTCCTTGACTTTTGTTTATTGTCACGGCAAAACATAGGGATATAGAAAATTGTCTTCTTTGAAACTTGAAAGGCATTGCAATATCAGAAGGAATTAGATTCATCTCCATTGCTGTATATAGTTAGTCTACAAGGTAGAATGGGGAAGACCTGATTTATCTTATGAATGAGTTAATAATTTTGTTTGGTTTTTTTTTTTAAAGCAGTAGTAGGTTGGTAGTCTTAGTTAGAGTATATATATATTTTTTCGAATTAAATCAAATCATATCGTATCATATTCATATTTCGTATTTTATCTCATATTTTATTTTATTTTTCATCATATACGATAATTATTACATTAATACATTATTAACATATTTTAATTGCATTTTTTAATCAAACCATTTAATTGCCTTAATTGTTACTTATTTCATAGTATATACTGATATATGATATAATTTTTATTAAAATAATATGATATGATATGATATATAATAAAAATGAATAAACACGTGTTGATATACAAATATGAATTGATTGAGCTAATTAATACATAAATATGAATTAAT
Organism: Sophora flavescens; assembly: GCA_030762895.1. Lineage (NCBI taxonomy): Eukaryota > Viridiplantae > Streptophyta > Magnoliopsida > Fabales > Fabaceae > Sophora > Sophora flavescens. Next base: position 34,097,734 of record CM061068.1, read on the forward strand.
GCACCATGAGTAATTAAGGAGCAATTAAGAAATTGTCTTCATAAAATTTTAAAATTTGAAATTCGGAATTTTAAAAATAAAATAAAATAAAAGAATGTGTTAGAATATTATATGAGAATCTATTGCACCAGAATAATTTAAATAAATAAAAATTTGAAATTTGAAACTGAGAAGATATTGCACAAGAATAATTTAAACTAATAAAAAATTGAAATTTGAAACTCTTCAAAATAAAAGAGAATAATGGGAATCTAGTACATATATACTAATAAAAGCATAGAAATCAAAATAGATATTGAAAATCAATCAAAATAAATTCAGATTAATATTAAATTGAAAATCGGTTTCAAAACAAATATTGATAGCATTGGTAGCATACATTAATATGAGTAAATAATGAGCAATTAATATATATACTAACATTTTAAGACTTGAAATTCGGAATTAAGAAATAAAATATAATAGAATGAGAATCTACAAAAATTTTATTTGAATTATTTGAGTAATTAAAAATATTATTTGGAAATTTAAATAAAATTTGAATAAAAGATTGAATTAAAATATTATATGAGAAGCTATTGCACCAGAATAATCTAAACAAATAAAAGTTTGAACTTTGAAACTCTTTAAAATTAAAGAGAACGGAGTGGGAATCTACAAAATATTATTTGAATTATTTGAGTAATTAAATTTATTTCAAAATTTAAATAAAATTAAAATGAAAGATTGGATCAAAATATTATATGAGAAGCTATTTCACCAGATTAATTAAAACAAATTAAATTTTGAAATTTAAACTCTTTAAAATAAAAGAAAATTGAATGAGAATCAGGTATATATTAATAAAATCATTGACCCTCAAAATAGATATTGAAAATCTATCAAAATAAAAGCAGATTAATATGATATTGAAAATCAATCAAAATAGAATTTGATTTGATAGCATTGATAGCATACATTAATATGAGTAATTAATGAGCAATTAGTATATATTAACTTTTCAAAACTTGAAATCGAGATTTAAAATTTTTAAAGAAATAAAATAAAAAAATGAATTAGAATAGTATATAAGAAGCTATTAGTATATGAGTAAATAATGAGCAATTAGTATATACTATCATCTTAAGACTTGAAATGTCGAAATTTATAAATAAAATAAAATAAAAGGATGATTTAGAACTTTGTAACTCTTTAAAATAAAAGATAATAGAATGGGAATCTACAAAAATTTTATTTGAATTATTTCAGTAATTAAAAAATATATATTTCAAAATTTAAATAAAATTAAAATAAAAGATTGGATTAAAATATTATATGAGAAGCTATTTCACCAGATTAATTTAAACTAATTAAAATTAGAAATTCGAAACTATTTAAAATAAAAGAGAATATAATGACAATATACAAAATTTGTTTTTGAATTATATGAGTAGTTAATGAGGAATTAAGAAAATGTCTCGAAAACATTTTAAACTTAAAGAGTAATTAAGAAAATGACGTTGAAATATATGAGTGAAAATGTCCTGAAAACAGTTTAAAACTTGATATTCCAAATTTTACAAGAGTAGCAATACAAATAACAAACAACAAATATTATCAATTTGAGGGTTGCAAATATATTGAAAATGATAAAACCAACATCCATTACATAATCCCAAAAGACTAAACACATGGAAACATTGAAAGATAAAACATAACTTTAAAAAGTGTTTAAAATTAAAATAAAATAGAGCATGTGACACTACTGAGATGAAACATCTTTGCTTAAATCATTCATTCTCTTGCTTGATTCTTTTCAATACTTTGTTGGTGGTACTGCTTGCCGAAGCTGACAAATCTTCAAGATCAACATCTGATATCCTCTTTGACGGAGTTTTAGTTCCCACCCCAACATCGCCAAAATGAGTCATAAGATCAACACCAATAATGGACGTATATTCAATATCAAACTAAAAACAAAAGAAAATAGCAAGTTGTCAAATATATATGCAAATATCAATAAAAAAATATATTTGAAGGCTAAACAGAAAGGAAAAACGATCTCACAAAAATCGGTTTCAATTCTTTCAATTTCTGAATGATGATTGGATCATCAGTTAGCCTCCTAACTCTATAAGAATTCGGAAACCGAGAGCTCGATACATTTTTTACCTCAACCTTGAATAACAAATCCTTATTGAGCAGGTTACGAATCTCTTGAGGAAAGCTGCAAGCACCCGATGGCTGGCCAATTTATAATTAATATAGTTAGTATTAGTATCAATATTAGTAATATGATAATAGATTTATATTGAAGTAAGCTAGGATGTATGTTTTTTAGTTTTTATGACAGCAGCCTTCCTGTAAAGTTGTACCAAATCTGGACATTCCTTGCCTAAGAGATATGTGGCATCATGATCAAAGATTGTAAAGATAGCAGAATTAGACTCATCAACGACCCTAACCTTTACTCGGTATCTGTATTATTTATTCATCGAATTTAGATGCATATATAAAAAAAATTCAAAAAACATAGACACGGTAAGGGATAAAATTTAGAGGATTTTTTTACTTATCTCCAACATCAGTGACATGACGATTACAGTTATCACAGTAAAACTTTGATTCGTCTGATTCTTCTTTCTTAACAGCGAACACAACAGAAAAACGATACTGAAATAGCAACAAAAATAAAGATTATACATGAAATAAGTAGGGTTGAAAAATAAAGGATTAAATATAGGAAATAACGATACGAAGTTATGGACCTCTAGGCAATCATTGATCTCTCGAATATTATTTTTTATCAATACATTCAATAGTTCTTGCTCAACATTCATTTTTGGAGATTCAGTTATTTACTCAACAGACGCTGAAGCCTATAGATAAAAGACTTTCGAATAGAAGCTTGTATTTTTTCACCCTGAAACGTATATAAATAACATTTAGAGTTTGAGAAATTAATCATGGTTAATAGTAAATTAAATAGAGAACACTAAAAATTTACCTGCTCATCCATGACAGCCAACTCCAATGAATATAGTATTCTAGAACCATTTAAACTCGGAATAGATCACATTCTGACGATTTCAACTTTGAGATTCCAAGTAGACTTTACAGCTATTACAACAGACACCAATTCATAGGATGCATCCATGATGAATAATTAGCACAAGAATATGAGAGTGTTGACAATTGCTATAGTATGAGTGTAACACCCTGGTTTTTACACATATGGTTAATTATTTTATTTAGATGTTTATGTTTATTTTTGGTTATGTGGTTTAGTTTGAGTAATGTTATTACTCTTTCTAAATTATTTTAGTGGGTGCGTTATGATAAATTTGCAACATGTGCAGATTCATATAGGAAATAAAAATAAAAAATGTATATAATCTTAGGAACTAAAGGCAAATGGATAGAAAAAATACACAAATTCTTATTGTTAGAGTTTGACTCTTAGATTTCATTGTTTAAAATAAAACACACTTAAAAATTGGTTTGAAACGTGTAGGAAAAGAGGAAATTCAATCCCAGTGCTCAGCCTAATTCCTAGCACTCGGCTGGGACAGAAAGTATGATTTCAAATGCTCAGTTCCAGAGTCAGTGCTCAGCCAGGACAGAAGCTGGAATTTCTAGCACCCGGCGCCAGAACCTCAGCGCCCAGCACTGGAAAGAAGATAGAAAGCATCAGACTTAGTCCAAGCCTGGCGCCCAGCGCTGGTTCCGTTTCGGACACTATAAAATTCGTTTGGCAGTTATTTCTTGGGGATTTTTTTGGGGATCATTTTCGGTGTGCGAGGCAGTTACATTTGAGAGTTTTTTTGAGATTCGTGGTTGTTCAAGATCTTTTGGAAAGAAGAATTGAAGACTCCATGGCTTCTCTATCTCAATCTTCATCCATTTCATCCTTTTTTCAGATTCCTACCATGAGTTTCTAAATCTTTAGGGTTAGGATAGGATGAACTCATTTGGATCTTGATGTAAGTTCGTTTCACCTTCGATTTCAGTTCAAATTCGTTCAATTAGGTAATCTCTTCTATGCTTAATGCATTTCTTTGATTGGCCATCTATGAAGTTGATTACAAGCATGAGTGCACAATTGGAAAATTTATGTTCATGTTAGATCTGAAGTAGATTACTATTATAATGTTGATTCTAGGAGTAGAATTTCATTGCAATACATTTCTATGAGTCTCATGCTTAATGTTTGTGCTAATTCTTGAATCACCTAAGTGTGAACACCTAATTTTGCCCGGATTTTTTTAATTAATATTTTGAAAAATAGTAAACAAAAATAAAAAAAATAAAAAAAATATAGATATATCTTTTTAATGTTATTGGCCCAATTTCTTTTTTATTACAAGTTTTTTGAGCCCAAAGTCCAAACACAAATAAGAAAAGGGAATGTTTAAAATAAAATAAAATTTGTTCTCCAGCTGGTTGTGCTCCCACACCCACGCCTGTACCACCTTGGTTTGTCATCTTCTTCATTTTCAAAGGACAGCGGTACAGTGCACCCTCTCCTCCTGCATCACTCAGAAAAAAATGTAGTGGAGACAAAGGCCGATATGTTCCCCATTATTTTCACCTACACACAGTTGGCCTTACAAATATTTTGTCATCTTCTTTACTGGTTTTGCTATAAGAAGAGAGAGGAGGGATTGCATTAGGGGAGAACAGATATTATTCTTTCTTCAGAAGCACCCATGAGACCATGACAGAACCCACATTCACGCCACCCCTCTCTCTCTCTGTTTCGCCGACCAGCTTGCTTCGCCAATCTCAGTCGCTGCTCCTCTGTCTGACGCAGCTCAGACAACCAACATCGCCGTCACCTTGTCGTTCTTCTCCCGTCGTCGTTCGCCATCTACCTCTTCACCCATTTAGCAAAGCTCCTTGGTCCTCTACCCTGTTCTGTTTCCGTTGACCACGAACTAGATCCGCTCATCCCCACCACGAATCCGCCCCAGATCTGTAGCAGGTCCGTCACGAAGCCGCTCTGATCACTGCCGTCTGCACCGCATCTCCGCGATCGCCGGACGTTCTCCTCGCCGCCGCTTGAGAGCTCTCCAGTCGTTGCTCTGCAGCGCCTCCGCCGGACCCGCGCGGTTCGGACTCGTGCACCCAGGACCCACGCTCCTCGCCGCCGTTCCGGCCAGCCGCTGCTCTCCGGCGTCGCACAGGGGTGAAGGGTCAAGGTGTTCTCTTGTTGGTTTGTCACTCTCACTGTAAACTTACTTTGAGTTTCTATCTGTTGCTTTATGTTGTTCTGATGTGTTAAGAGTGAGAAAGTATTTTTATTTTTAAAAAAATAAAACAAAAGTTATAAAAAATAAAAAAAGAGAATCTTTTGAGTCCAGGTAACAATCTACAATATTGATGTATGATTTTTCATCCTCAAGTGTTGTATGAATTGTAGGGGTTTATCGTATAGCTTCGCTATCTTTAACCCTGTGCAAGAGTGAACCCCTTCTTTCTGTAAAAATTAAAATGTTTTCAATTTACTCTCTTTTACAAGATTTTATCAATATTTATAAGATGAAAAAATCTCTTTTTAATTCATGCAACAATCTACGACGTTGATGTATGATTTTTCATCATCAAGTGTTGTATGAATTGTAGGGGTCTATCGTATAGCTTTGCTATCTTGGACCCTGTGCACGAGTGAATTCCATTTTTGTTAAAAAAAATAATGAAATATTTTTAGTTTGCTCTTTTAACAAATTTAGTATTCTTTTTTATTATGAAATAATACCTTTTGAATTCACGCAACAATCTACGACGTTGATGTATGGACTTATTCATCCTCAAGTGTCGTATGAATTGTAAGGGTTTATCGTATAGCACTGCTATCTTGGACTCTGTGCAAAGGTGAATTTATTTTAAAATAAAATTCCTTTTTTAAAAAACCAGAAATCGAAAAAATCTAATATTTACCAAAACAAAATCAACCAACCAATCAAGTAGTTTCTAAAGAACTACGTGGCTTTGAGTTTTCCATCGCACCCGGGAATACGTAGGAGCAAGATAAATCATCTTGTCTAGCCAAAACTAAATTTTCCTTTTTTTTTGTGTCTCTTTTATGTTAAAATAATTAATCAAAATAATTAAACTTTTCTATTTTTAGGGATGCTCTATGGACACGGTGCCATATCCGGTCCCTTAGATTTGAGGTTACCCTGTGGACTCATGTGCCATGTTCAACCTCATTTAGTTTTTATAAATAATAAATTTAAAAATATAAAAATTAAAAATTAAAAATTAAAAAATTAAAAAAATTAAAAAAATTTAAAAAAATTCTTTCTTGTAAATAATTTTTGGGGTAAAATGAATATTTAAGAGGTTGTTAAAATGTTTTTGCCCAATTAACTTGAGGTACTGTTTTTTAAACGGGCGATGTGGGGTGCTAACACCTTCCCTACTCGTAACCGACTCCCAGACTTATCTCTCTCTTTTTTTTTAAGACCAGTTTACCTTTAAATAATTGGGTTTTCTAAGATTTTCCCAATAAAAAATTTAGTGGCGACTCCTCTGTCTTTTTATATCTTTTTCGCGGCGCCCGGACGGGACGGTCGCGACGGCTGTGACTCCACTGGGGACTTTTGAGAGTCAGGCATATCATAGTTGGTTGTGCATTTTTTTTTAAAAAAAAACAGCTTTGAAAATATTTGCTTTACCCTTTTTGTTTTATTTCTTTTTTAATGCTTTCATAACTGCTTTTGTATATTCTTGCAACCTTAGGGTAGAAAACTTTTGTATTGGTGTTGTTTGTTCCTTTTTTTTTTGCAGGTTTGGGGTAGTTTGGTTTTAATAGGTTTTTGTGAAGGTATGTATGCTCTCATCACACACATCACCATCACATATTCACACACTTTTGGGCTCTATACCCGAGCCTTGGAATGCCATAAGATTAGAAGGGGTTTCAGTGATGTTATTGTGATGCTTTTGCGTCCCTGACAGTCACCCATTCTCCCGCTCGGATTGCTACCGGTACATGAACTACCATATTGTGACTTATTTGTCCCTGTGGTGAGGTTCATGGATTCATATCCTTATCTTTTAGATGAGGGTAATCCGTGGACCATATGTTTAGGGGTCTAGATCTGTCCCGAAAGTCATGCACATAAAATGCCATTAGCAGCCTACCAAAATAGGGTCTTGACTTCAGAAGTCCCAACTTTAGGATATGACCTACGTAGGACAAAAGGGAGCGCATTCCATCTTTTTCTGCAACATGAATAATCATATTTATATCTCATGCATTATAAGATCTTCTGCATGCACCTTAACATGCAATTCATTCATGCATTCTGTTACACTCAATTATTATATTGTATGCTCGTGCATGTAGTGTTTTAGGCCATGCATCATCAATATGTCATTCATTCATGCATCTTGGTACACTCTCATGCATAAGTAGTTTTGCTTTCCAAATGTTATTAATAAAATAAAATTTCCCTTGCACAGATAATTTGGTAAGAGAAAGCACCTTTGATAACAAGAGATGGAAAAATTCAGACACACCAGCAATGTTCCTGCCACCAAGAGCTCCAGGGTAATTTTGAACTCATTAGAGAATCTGAAAGAGTTGAGTCAATCTTTGCCTCAAGAGCATCGAAAAAGCTTCGTCAAGAAGTATGGAGGGATCTTGGACCTAATTTTCATACCGGTTCAAGCTACTACTTTGAGTGTTCTAAGTCGGTATTGGAACCCACATCTCAGATGCTTCGAGTTACCGAACATGGATATTACACCCACCATTGAAGAATATGCTTGCCTGTTAAGGTTGCCAATGTAGAAAATCCCACCGTGTACTTTTACATGGGGCAATACTTGACCATTGCGGGCATAGCAGGGTTACTAGGGCTTGCTGAAATTGAAGTGAACTTGACCGGGCACTCAAACTCGCGTGGGTTGACCCGAAAATTTCTTGAAAATCATTTGAGGAAACTAATGGATCGACAAGACTGGGAAACCTTTGAGAGGGTATTGGCACTAGCAATATATGGGTTGGCTCTATTTCCATCGGCGCAAGACATGATAGATCAAGAAGCAATGGACGTGTTCTTCACAGTTGAAAGAAAGAAAAACCTCGTGCCGGTAGTATTGGCTGAAACGCTTTTGACTCTAGAATTTTGCCAGCGGCATCCAAAGGGGAAGCTCAGATGTTTTGCACAGTTTCTCTATGTATGGGTCATTACTCACATGTACGCAAAAGGCTATATCAACCGCCATTCAAATCCACTAAGAGGCTTCCATAACATCCCTACAAGACAGCATAATGAAGAGGAATGGAAGAGCGAGTTTGACAAAGTGGAAAGAGACTCTTTTAAGTGGGTATGCCCATGGTATGAAAGTCTACAGGGGCAAGATATCGTCTATAGTTGTGGTGACTATCCAAATGTTCCTTTGATGGGCCCGAGAGGGTGCATATCCTACACACCCGCCATAGCCTTACGGTAACTTTGTTGGACACAAACCGTGCCACGAGAAGAACAACCCGGTGGATGTTGTTTCCGATACGAGGATGGTGAGAATACCAAGTTGTCGGCAAAAGAAGTTAGAAATGCATGGGAAAATGTGAGGATGGAGGGGAGATCACAATTGGGCCGACCAATCCTAATCATTGTCTCAGAGTATGAAGCATGGAGAAAATCAAGGAAAGGTCCCGTCAACATTCCTACAGAAAACACGAAAGCTGAAGATTACTCCCCTTCGGTAACTCAAATGGCAGAACAACTAAAAATCCTGGAAGTACAAATGAAGGAAATGGAACAACAAAAGCAAGATGCCGAGCTGAAAATAGCCATTGGTCAGAAGCGTTGTGAGAAGTTAACAAAGGAAAATGAACATTTAAAGGATTTGTGTTCGGATATCTTCGGAACTTTGTCTGGTGCCAAATGTTGTAATTCCACCGAAATTTAAGGTACCCGATTTCGACAAATATCGGGGAACCACTTGTCCCAAAAACCACTTGACCATAATGTAAGGAAGATGGCGTCATACGCTCAAGATGATAAGATCTTGATTCACTTCTTCCAAGACAGTTTAACTGGGGCAGCTTCAAATTGGTACACGCATCTCGAACGGGCCCACGTCCGATCCTTCAAAGATCTAGAAGATGCATTCCTGAAGCAATACAAGTACAATATTGACATGGCTTCCGATAGGATGCAACTCCAAAATATGACAAAGAGAGACACAGAGACTTTCAAGGAGTATGCACAACGATGGAGGGAACTGGCTGCTCAAGTAGAGCCTTCATTGGCCGAGAAAGAAATTGTGGCAATGTTCATTGATACACTCCAGTCGCCTTTCTATGATAGAATGATTAGGAGCGTGTCATCGAACTTTTTTGACATGGTCATCATCGGTGAGAGAATTGAAAGTGGAATGAGGAATGGCAAGATCACTGAGACTTCATTAATGAGCGGCCAGAAGAGAGCCCCATTTGTGAAAAAGAAAGAAGGAGAAGCACACGCAGTAACCTTTGAACAAAAGAAACCAAACCACTATAGACCAAACCAAACACCCGCCTTCCGAGCCCAATACGTCCCATATCACCAAGCCAACCAGCCATACATCGCTGCCACCTCACAATTTCCAAATCCTCAACAGATGGCTCCTTACCGGCCATCATACCCCTCTCAACCTCAAGCACCCCTTACCATGCCACCTCAAATTGTCCAACCCCTAGGTCCAAACCCAAACACCAGCCAAACAAGACCACCGTATAACTCGAAAAGAAAGTCAGTACACTTTGACCCGATACCCATGACCTACACTGAGCTACTGCATCAGCTTATAAGCAAGTTTGTGTTGACTCCTATCCCAATGAAACCATTAAGCCCTCCTTATCCGAAGTGGTTTGACCCAAATGCTAAATGTGAGTATCATGCGGGGGCAATCGGTCATTCCACTGAGAACTGCAGGGCTTTCAAATTTAAGGTACAAGAGCTTATTGATGCTAAATGGTTGAGATTTCAGAAAGATGCTCCGAATGGGGCACAAGGTCCTATGCCAAATCATGGGGGTTCAGGAGTCAATGCCGTTGATAGCTTTATGGAACCTACTCTTAAGAGTCAAGTGGCTGGTGTCAGAACTCCCATGAGAGTTATTTTAAGGGAGATGCAAAAACATGGATTGGTGCAAACCTCAATTGTTGAGGAGAAGACTCTTGATGAAGAAATAAGGTGTGACTTCGACGGGGATATGGGGCATTCAATTGAGGACTGTGCAGAATTTTGACAGGTTGTCCAACAGTTAATAGATATGAAGATTATCCTAATTGGTTGTGAATCGAATGAGTGTGGCATTAACATGGTCACTGAATCTACAATTTCCCCAACTCCAGTTAAGATAACTCCTTTTACTGTTGTGATTAATCCTCAACCGGTTCCTGAGCAAGTCGCCCCGAAACCAGTGATGATACACTATACTAAGAAGGAACCTATGCCGATTTCGAGTGGGCCAACACCAGTTGTCATCCGAGTCCCAGGTCCTTTCCCTTACAAGGACACCAAAGCGGTACCATGGAGATATGATAAGCAGGTTCAACAAAGTCCTCCCAATGGGACCTTGTGATTACCAACATTTCGGGAATTGGTGGAATGACCAAGAGTGGTCGCATTTATACTCCAAAGGTATTGCGAAGGGAGGGAACAAAAAAGGAAGAAAAAGATCGCAAGGGAAAAGAGAAGGTGGAAGGAACGCCGGCTGAAAAGGATATCAAAGGGGGTGATAATAAAAAGGAGGTATCTGATGAAGAAGTCGGCGAATTCTTGAAATTCATCAAGCAAAGCGAATACAGGGTCGTGGATCAACTGAATCAAACTCCAGCTCGGATATCTCTTTTGTCTTTGTTGATGAATTCTGAGTCACATAGGAGAGTACTGATGAAGGTGTTGAATCAAGCTCACGTCTCTCATGACATCACAATTGATAAGCTTGATAACATCGTGGGTAACATCGTTGCTGATAATTATATCACTTTCACTGATGACGAAATTCTAGCTGAAGGAATGGGGCACAACAAGGCGTTACACATCTCGGTGAAGTGTCGAGATCATGTCATGGCTAGGGTTCTCATTGATAATGGTTCTTCTTTGAATGTAATGCCAAAGTCAACACTGGAAAAGTTGCCTTTCGATGGAACTCATATGATGCCAAGCACAATGATTGTAAGAGATTTCGATGGCACCCGAAGGGAAGTTATGGGAGAAATTGAATTTCCCATTCAGGTTGGACCTTACACCTTTGAAATACTCTTCCAAGTAATGGACATCACACCAACTTACAGTTGTCTCCTAGGACGACCATGGATCCATTCGTCTGGAGCTGTACCTTCCACACTGCACCAGAAAGTGAAGTTCATTGTCGATAGCAAGTTGATAATTGTTTCTGGGGAGGAGGACATGTTAGTGAGTAAGCCATCAACAACCCCTTACATTGAAGTTGCCGAAGAAGCTCTTGAGACCGGTTTCCAATTGCTTGAAATTGCCAATGCCACTTATGCCGAGGACGGTGCTCCACTCTTGAAACCTCAATCATCTAAAGCGTCCGTTATGATGGCCAGGGTTATGCTTGAAGGAGGATACCGACCCGGAAGCGGTTTGGGGAAGAATAGCCAAGGTGTCACTGACATCCTCACGCTCACCGAGAACAAGGACAGGTTTGGGTTGGGATATAAACCCACCAAGGCCGACAAGATGAAGGTCATGGAAGAGAAGAAAAGAAAAAGGTTGGCTCGGCTGGAAAATCGTGAATACGAGGCTGAAAGGGTTCCCATCCGTGACATTCGACAGAGCTTCCGAAGTGTAGGGTTCGCATTCCTGGACCAAGCAGCATCTGTTGAAGATGATTATCTTGCCGATCATTGTGTCAATTTGGTGTATCCATGCCCTCCGGATACAAAGCTCAACAATTGGGAGGTCATTGAGTTCCCCAGGACCGTAGAGTTTTTTTCAAAGTAATTTTGTAATGCTTATCCTTTAGCTCTGCCCAAGGCTTTAGGATTTTTGTTGTAATGGGCTTACTTGTTTCCGTTTCAGTATGACTTATCAATAAATGCATGCATTCAATATCTTTATGTTCTTATCCCTTTTGTTTTTTACTTTTGCTTTTATTCATCGTTCCTCACCAATAAATGCGGTTTCCCATCTTTAACCGTTATTCATTCATCTTTCCCTGACAAATACCAAAATGCATATCTAAAAGTGACTCTCTTGAAAATGACTGTTAATAACTCAGCATACAATTTTGACTATCCTATTGATCATGCTGATGAGGTTGTTGATGATGATGGGGAAGTCCCTCCTGAATTATTGAGGTTGGTAGAACTAGAAGCTAGGGAAATTCGGCCCCATGAAGAGCCGAGTGAACTAATCAATTTGGGAACTGAAGATGATAAAAAAGAGGTCAAGAATGGCCTTTCTCTGAAAGAAAAGGAGCGAAGTAGGATGATCAAGTTGTTGATGGATTATAAAGATGTTTTCGCATGGTCGTACCAAGACATGCCAGGGTTAGACCCTCGTGTAGCAGAACACAAACTGCCATTAAAGCCGGAGTGTCCTCCAGTAAAGCAGAAGCTACGAAGGATGAAAGCGGAAATGTCTTTAAAGATCAAGGAGGAGGTCAAGAAGCAACTGGATGCGGGTTTCCTAGAAGTGGTAAAGTACCCTCAATGGGTCGCTAACATCGTTCCTGTCCCCAAGAAAGATGGAAAGGTTCGAATGTGTGTCGACTATCGAGATCTGAACAGAGCTAGCCCAAAAGATGATTTTCCTCTGCCTCACATTGATGTTCTTGTAGATAATACTTCCCAACATACATTATTCTCTTTCATGGATGGATTCTCAGGATATAATCAGATCAAGATGACACCTGAAGATATGGAGAAAACTACATTTGTCACTTTATGGGGAACCTTTTGCTACAAGGTTATGCCCTTTGACTTGAAAAATGCTGGGGCAACATATCAGCGGGGTATGGTGGCTTTATTCCACGACATGATGCATAAGGAGATAGAAGTTTATGTAGATGACATGATTGCCAAGTCCATATCCGAAGATGACCATGTTGACAATCTGCAGAAACTTTTTGAGCAGTTAAGGAAGTTTGAGATCTGACTGAATCCTGCCAAATGCACTTTTGGAGTGAAATCAGGCAAGCTTCTGGGGTTCATTGTTAGTCAAAGAGGAATAGAGGTCGAACAGAGAAAGAAGTTCGCGGGTTTTTAGGAAGATTGAACTACATTGCCCGGTTCATCTCCCAACTGACCGCGACATGTGAACCAATCTTTAAATTGCTACGCAAAAATCATGCAGTAACATGGAATGAGGATTGTCAAAAAACCTTTGAGAAGATCAAACAATACCTATAGGAGCCTCCAGTCTTGGTTCCCCTAGTTCCAGGAAGGCCTCTCATCATGTATTTGACCGTGCTAGATGAATCTATGGGTTGCGTGCTGGGGCAACACGATGAGTCAGGAATAAAAGAACATGGCATCTATTATCTAAACAAGAAGTTCACCAGCTGTGAAGCCAACTACTCATTGCTAGAACGCACTTGCTGTGCCTTGGCTTGGGCGGCTCGCCGTTTGAGGCATTACATGTTATGTTACACTACCTGGTTGGTGTCCAAAATGGATCCAATCAAGTATATCTTTGATAAGCCTGCTCTGACTGGAAGAATTGCTCGCTAGCAAGTCCTGCTATCAGAATATGACATTGTCTATGTCACCCAAAAAGCAATAAAAGGGAGTGCTCTTGCAGAATATCTAGCCAATCAGCCAGTAGAAGATTGTGGATCGATGCAATGCGATTTCCCAGATGAAGATATAATGGCCTTGTTTGATCACGTACGATCACCAGAAAAAGAAAAGTGGACTTTGTTATTTGTCGGAGCTTCTAATGCATTGGGCAATGGAATTGGGGAAATACTAATCTCACCGAAAAATGATTATTTCCCTGTCACTGCAAGGCTTTGCTTTGATTGTACAAACAATATAGCCGAATATGAAGCTTGTGCGCTGGGGATCCTGGCAGCGATAGAATCAAAGGCAAGGATACTGGAGGTATATGAGGACTCTGCATTAGTCATCCACCAGCTAAGAGGGGAATGGGAAACACGAGATGCTAAGTTAATCCCGTACCATGATTACATCAAATGTTTGATTGAGCAGTTTGATGATGTTACATTTCACTATATTCCCCGAGAAGATAACCAATTAGCTGATGCACTGTCTACCTTGTCCTCGATGTTCAAAGTAAGTGACGAGAGGAACTTACCACTCATCAAAATGGAAAGTCGTGATCATCCTGCATATTGTCAAGTGATAGAGGAAGAGTCTGATCAAAAACCGTGGTACCATGACACCAAATGCTTCATCCAAAGAAGGGAGTACCCTCCGGGCACTTCAGAAAACGACAAAAGAACTCTAAGAAGACTTTCAATGGGTTTCTATTTAGATGGAGGTATTCTCTACAAAAGAAATCATGACATGGTGTTGTTAAGATGCGTTGACGCGAAAGAAGCTAAACGGATAATTGAGGAGGTCCATGAAGGATATTTCGGAACACATGCGAGCGGTCATGCAATGGCGAGAATAATCTTGAGGGCTGGCCAATACTGGTTGACAATGGAGGCTGATTGTTTTAGTTATGCGAAGAGGTGCCATAAGTGTCAAATATATGCTGATAGGGTTCATGCACCGCCAGCTCCCTTGAATGTCATGACGGCACCCTGGCCATTCTCAATGTGGGGAATGGACGTGATCGGTCCAATCGAACCAAAAGCCTCGAATGGGCATCGCTTCATTCTTGTTGCCAATGATTATTTCACAAAGTGGGTTGAGGCCGCATCATATGCCAATGTGACCAGGAATGTCGTGATCAAATTTGTAAAGAGAGAATTAATTTGTCGTTATGGGTTGCCAAGCGAGATTATCACTGATAATGCGACTAACTTGAACAACAAGATGATGAGAGAGATGTGCGAAAACTTCAAGATAAAGCATCACAATTCCTCCCCATATCGCCCAAAGATGAATGGAGCAGTTGAGGCCGATAATAAAAATATCAAGAAGATTGTCCAAAAGATGGTGGTGACATATAAGGATTGGCATGAGATGTTGCCTATTGCTTTGCACGGCTACTGTACCTCTATTCGCACCTCGACAGGGGCAACTCCGTATTCTTTAGTTTATGGGATGAAAGCAGTACTCCCGATTGAAGTAGAGATCCCCTCATTAAGGGTACTAAGAGAAGCAGAACTGGAAGAAGCTGAGTGGGTTCAGGATCGACTCGACCAATTGAACCTCATTGAAGAGAAGAGATTAGCAGCATTGTGTCACGGCCAATTGTACCAGAAAAGGTTGATGAGAGCTTAAGAGAAGAAAGTACGCCCCCGACAGTTTCGGGAAGGTGATCTAGTGCTCAAAAAGATCCTACCAATTCAAAAGGATCATCGGGGAAAGTGGGCCCTGAACTACGAAGGACCTTACGTTGTGAAAAAGGCCTTCTCGGGAAGAGCTTTAATTCTCACCAGGATGGATGGGGAATATCTTCCACTCCCTGTAAACTCAGATGCAGTAAAAAAGTATTATGCTTGAAAGCATTTCCCAAGAAGAAGAAGAAAAAAAGTGAAAAACGAAAAAAGAAAAGCTCGCTAGGCTGAAAATCTGAAAAGACAGTCTAGGCAAAAGTTAGAGCAACCCGCTAGGCTGAAAACCTGAAAAGGCGGTCTAGGCAAAAGTTAGGGTTCAAAAAATAAAATAAACAAGGGAAGTGTCGTCAAGTCGATGAACTGGGGCAATCAGTGGGCTAGATGCATGAAGAGTGGGGCAGATAGCATTCTCAGATGTTGGTTAGTAAGCAGCCAATATAGTATGAGGGATACTAACACTCGTCACGGAAAGAGGTGTCACTTGAGGAGATGTGATTCCACTCCACAACCCTTTTTGCAATTCCATACTCCATTGTAATATCAGCTTTGTATACCTTTTCAGTCCAAATATAATGACATTGACTCACAAATCCTTTACCCTTATCTCTTTCTCTTAACCTTTGTCAATTGTGTGTGCATTCATCATGATAAGTATATACTGAAATGTGAAACATGTTTTGGTGTCTTCAAGATGCATTTAGAATTCCCTTGAAAAATCTTAAAAGTTCTTAAAGAACAAGATGATCTCCCGACAAAGGGCACCGTGGTCTACTGACAGGATGAATAGGGACAATCATTGCAAAGAAAGCGTACCCTTTCAAAAGCGCTTAGCCTTTATTCTCCACGAAGACAGGACATGTTTTAGTTCATCTCAGAGCTTGTCTGTGATCAACACTTTAAGGGGTCAAGGGTGATAATAAAAACCACATAAAAGATGAAAAAATAAAAACAGTAATATATTACAGGTTTTCCTTGTGTTGCATTGAAATCATTTGAGGTTTTCATCAAGCATATAGGACATTTCTGGCATCATGCGTTGCAATTGTTTATCTCTTGTGAGCACAAAACCCAGTAAATTTCACAAACATCGTAGGTTTCTACCTTTCATGTTAAGCTTCCGCGGATAACCGACTCTGCAAGCTTTTAACCCTTCTTTTTAGCTTCAGCGGACAACCGACTCCGTAAGCTGTTAACACTCCTTTCCAAGCTTCAGCGGATAACCGACTCCGCAAGCTTTTAATCATTTTGCTTTCAAGCTTCAGCGGACAACCGACTCTGTAAGCTTTTAACATTTCTTTTCAAGCTTCAGCGGATAACCAACTCCGCGTGTTTTTTATTTTCTGTCAAGCTTCAGTGGATAACCGACTCCACAAGTTTTTTACCTTTCCATTCAAGCTTCAGCGGATAACCGACTCCGCAAGCTTTTAACCTTTCTTTTCAAGTTTCAGCGGATAACCGACTCCACAAGGTTGCTATCTTCTCTATCAAGCTTTGGTGGGTACCATACCCCGTAAGTTCTTCTTGTTTTCAAGCTTCAGCGGACAACCGACTCCGTAAGCTTTCAACATTTCTTTTCAAGCTTCAGCGGACAACCGACTCCGTAAGCTTTTAACTTTTCTTTTCAAGCTTCAGCGGATAACCGACTCCGCACGCTTTTATTTTCTGTCAAGCTTCGGTGGATAACCGACTCTGCAAGCTTTTAATCCTTTTGCTTTCAAGCTTCAGCGGACAACTGACTCCGTAAGCTTTTTACCTTTCCTTTAAAGCTTCAGCGGATAACCGACTCCGCATGCTTTTTATTTTCTGTCAAGCTTCAGTGGATAACCGACTCCACAAGCTTTTAATCCTTTTGCTTTAAAGCTTCAATGGATAACCGACTCCGCATGCATTTTATTTTCTGTCAAGCTTCAGTGGATAATCGACTCCGCAAGCTTTTAACTTTTCTTTTCAAGTTTCAGCGGATAATCGACTCCGCATGCTTTTTTTTTCTGTCAAGCTTCGGTGGATAACCGACTCCACAACCTTGTTACCTTTCCTTTCAAGCTTCAGTGGATAACCGACTCCGCAAGCTTTTAACCTTTTAATTCCAAGCTTCAGCGGATAACTGACTCCGTAAGCTTTTAACCTTTTTCAAGCTTCAGCGGATAATCGACACTGCGAGTTTTCTATCTTTTGTCAAGCTTCAGCGAGTATCATACCCCGTAAGCTCTTCCATCTTTCTGTTCAAGCTTCAACGGGTACCATACTCCGTAAGCTCTTTTATCTTTCTATTTGAGCTACTATGGGCAATCCATCCCGTAAGCTCTTCTAATTATGCATCCTTCTACTTGTCAGCAAACCCCGGCCAAAATTGGAGTTCATGTCTTTACTCGTTTCTTATAATGATAGTTGGTTAACTACGGTTACACCTACTATCTAATAAGAAACAAGTAAAGAGGGGCAGCTGTGAACACATAATTTTGCCCCGATTTTTTTAATTAATATTTTGAAAAATAGTAAACAAAAATAATAAAAATAAAAATAAAAATAATATAGATATATATTTTTAATGTTATTGGCCCAATTTCTTTTTGATTACAAGTTTTTTGAGCCCAAAGTCCAAACACAAATAAGAAAAGGGAATGTTTAAAATAAAATAAAATTTGTTCTCCAGCTGGTTGTGCTCCCACACCCACGCCTGTACCACCTTGGTTTGTCATCTTCTTCATTTTCAAAGGACAACGGTACAGTGCACCCTCTCCTCCCGCATCACTCAGAAAAAAATGTAGTGGAGACAAAGGCCGATATGTTCCCCATTATTTTCACCTACACACAGTTGGCCTTACAAATATTTTGTCATCTTCTTTACTGGTTTTGCTATAAGAAGAGATAGGAGGGATTGCATTAGGGGAGAACAAATATTATTCTTTCTTCAGAAGCACCCATGATACCATGACAGAACCTACATTCACGCCACCCCTCTCTCTGTTTCGCCGACCAGCTTGCTCCGCGAATCTCAGCCACTGCTCCTCTGTCTGACGCAGCTCAGACGACCAACACCGCCGTCACCTTATCGTTCTTCTCCCGTTGCCATTCGCCATCTATCTCTTCACCCATTTAGCAAAGATCCTTGGTCCTCTACCCTGCTCTGTTTCCGTTGACATCAAACTAGATCCGCTCATCCCCACCACGAATCCGCCCCAGATCTGTAGCAAGTCTGTCACGAAGCCGCTCCGACCACTACCGTCTCCACTGGATCTCTGCGATCGCCGGACTTTCTCCTTGCCGCCGCTTGAGATCTCTCCAGTCGCTGCTCTGCAGTGCCTCCGTCGGACCCGCGCGGTTCGGACCCGTGCACCCAGGACCCACGTTCCTCGCCGCCGTTCCGGCCAGCCGCTGCTCTCCGGCGTCGCACAGGGGTGAAGGGTCAAGGTGTTCTCTTGTTGGTTTGTCACTCTCACTGTAACCTTACTTTGCGTTTCTGTCTGTTGGTTTGTCACTCTCACTGCAATTTCCTTTATGTTGTTCTGATGTGTTAAGAGTGAGAAAGTATTTTTATTTTTAAAAAAAATAAAAAAAAGTTATAAAAAATAAAAAAAGAGAATCTTTTGAATCCAGGCAACAATCTACAATGTTGATGTATGAATTTTCATCCTCAAGTGTTGTATGAATTGTAGGGGTTTATCGTATAGCTTCGCTATCTTTAACCCTGTGCAAGAGTGAATCCCTTCTTTCTGTAAAAATTAAAATGTTTTCAATTTACTCTCTTTTACAAGATTTTATCAAAATTTATAAGATGAAAAAATCTCTTTTTAATTCACGCAACAATCTACGACGTTGATGTATGATTTTTCAATCTCAAGTGACGTATGAATTGTAGGGGTCTATTGTATAACTTTGTTATCTTGGACCCTATGCATGAGTGAACTCCATTTTTGTTAAAAAAAATAATGAAATATTTTTAGTTTGCTCTTTTAACAAATTTAGTATTCTTTTTTCGTATGAAATAATATCTTTTGAATTCACACAACAATCTACGACGTTGATGTATGGACTTATTCATCCTCAAGTGTCGTATGAATTGTAAGGGTTTATCGTATAGCACTGCTATCTTGGACTCTGTGCAAAGGTGAATTTATTTTAAAATAAAATTCCTTTTTTAAAAAACCAGAAATCGAAAAAATCTAATATTTACCAAAACAAAATCAACCAACCAACCAAGTAGTTTCTAAAGAACTACGTGACTTTGAGTTTGCCATCGCTCCCGGGAATACGTAGGTGCAAGATAAATCATCTTGTCAAGCCAAAACTAAATTTTCCTTTTGTTTTTGTCTCTTTTATGTTAAAATAATTAATCAAAATAATTAAACTTTTCTATTTTTAGGGATGCTCTATGGACACGGTACCATATCCGGTCCCTTAGATTTGAAGTTACCCTGTGGACTCATGTGCCATGTTCAACCTCATTTAGTTTTTATAAACAATAAATTTAAAAATATAAAAATTAACAAAAATTAAAAATATAAAAAAATTTAAAAAATTTTAAAAAAAATAATTCTTTCTTGTAAATAATTTTTGGGGTAAAATGAATATTTAAGAGGTTGTTAAAATGTTTTTGCACAATTAACTTGAGGTACCGTTTTTTAAACGGGCGATGTGGGATGCTAACACCTTCCCTACTCGTAACCGACTCCCGGACTCATCTCTCTCTTTTTTCTTTAAGACTAGTTTACCTTTAAATAATTGGGTTTTCTAAGATTTTCCCAATAAAAATTTTAGTGGTGACTCCTCTGTCTTTTTATATCTTTTTCGCGGCACCCGGATGGGACGGTCGCGACACTAAGGAATTAGGGTTCTTGATTGGTAACAAAAGGATATCACCTAAGGAATTAGGGATAAACCTACATTAGTGATTTGAATGTTAATTGAATGAATTGAATTGAAGTTAGGGTTTAACAAAGTTACATTAGGTGAAAATTGAGGAATTCTGACTCCTAACCGTCTTAAACATTTGATCTCATCTTAATTGCTCATTCTTTCATTTACTTGTTTGTGTGATAAAGAATAAAACCTAATTCATTCATTTTTGTAACAACATTTTGGATAAAGAAAATTTAATTACACTTTTGGAACTATGATTTGTCTTGGTTCAAATAACAATCACTTAGTTTACGTTGCTACTTAATCACAATCTTCGTGAGACGATACTCTACTTTCACTCTATTACTTGCCGCGATTTGGTGCACTCGTTAAACCATCAACAAGTTTTTGGCACCATTGTCGGGGATCGTTGATTAATATGAACAAGATTAAGCATTGTTAATTTGAACATTTACTTTTTATCTTTGTGATTTTTCTGTTTTTGTTAGATAATTGATATATTGGATATTCTCACCTTGTTTGAGATATTGTGTATTGTATGCAAGGTAAATCTATAGGTGAGCTATTATTTGATTCCGAAATTGAAAAGACCGCAAAGAAGAATCGAAAAGCATCAAAAGAAAGGAAGAAGCGAAGCAAGGAAAAAGTGAATTCTTCTTCTACATCACAAGTTCAACAAGAGGCTATCATGACTGAAAATGTGCAAAGTAATCGAAGGACATTGGGAGAATATTCTCATGGTTCTACCAATCGGAATCACTCAAGTATTGTTAGACCACCGGTAGCCTCAAATAATTTTGAGACCAAGCCGGCATTACTCCATATTATGCAACAAAATCAATTTGGAGGTAGTGATGCCGAAGATCCGAATAATCATGTCTCAAATTTTCTAGAGGTATGTGAGACTCTCAAGATTAATGGAGCTACGAATGATGCAATAAGGTTGCGCTTATTTCCTTTCTCATTGCGAGATAGAGCGAAGGCTTGGCTACAATCTCAACCAAGGGGAAGTATCACTACTTGGGATGACTTGGAAGAAAAATTCTTAGCACAATATTTTCCACCGTCTAAGTTTATGAAGATGAGAGGTGATATCTCAAGCTTTATGCAACGTGACGGTGAAACTCTATATGAAGCTTGGGAAAGATTCAAAGAGCGCCTAAGAAAGTGTCCTAATCATGGCTTCGATGAACTTCAACAAATGCAAATCTTTTGCAATGGAATGAGGCCTTCTACAAAGCTCATGTTAGACGCATCGGTGGGAGGTCCTATGAATTCAAAAATCGCGAAAGAAGCTTTGAGGTTGGTTGAAGCCATGACATCTAATGACTATCTCATGAATCACGATAGAGGAGTCATATCTACAAAGGGGATGTTAGAGCTTGACTTTCAAAATGCACTTTTGGCTCAAAAAAAACACATCACGATTGAATTGGAAGCAATCACCAAGCAATTAAATGCTATGAATTGTGGGCAAATACAAGCACAACAAGCAATGAGCTGTGATTTTTGTGGAGGGGAGCATGAGAATGGTAACTGTGAAGCGACTATTGATTCTAAAGAGGAAGCGAATTACATGGAGAATTACTTAAGACAATGGCAGAATTCTTATTCAAATTCTTATAATCAAGGTTGGAGGAAGCACCCTAATGTTCCTTGGAAACAAGAAGATTCTCAAGCCAACAATCCACCACCACAAAAGCAAGTTCAATAGAAAAATATATCTTGTGAGGAGGCTCTATCCCAATTCATTCAAGTAACTCAATACAATTTCAAAAACACCGAATCATCCATCAAAAATCTGGAAAACCAAATTGGGCAGCTAGCAAAGCAAATTGCAGATCAATCAAATGGTAATTTTTATGGTAACACAATCAATAATCCGAAAGAGCAATGCAAGGCCGTGATGTTGAGAAGTGGTAAAGTGGTTACACCATCCTTTGAGCCGAAAAATGTTGATAAAAAAGTAGAAGATGAAAAGAGTGAGATGGAAGAAACCAAAGAAGAAGAGGTGATTGATCAAGAAGAGAACAAAGGTTCAACTAAGACAAAGTTAGTTGATGAGGAATCCCACTTGAGAAAAAACAAAGAGTCAATTGATGAAAGAAAAAGAGAAAGGTAAGCCGCAAGAAATCCCTCCTTATGTGAAATTTCCTTATCCTCATGTGAGTAAGAAGAAGGAGAAGGAAGAACAATTTACAAGATTCCTTGACATCTTCAAGAAGCTACAAATCAACATACCCTTTGCCGAAGCATTAGAACAAATGTCAACTTATGCAAAATTCATGAAGGAGTTGCTTACCAAGAAGATGAAGTTTAGAGAAGATGAGACGATCGCTTTAACGGAAGAATGTAGTGCTATTTTACAGCGGAAGCTACCTCCAAAACTCAAAGATCCCAGTAGTTTCACAATCTCTTGTACTATAGGGAGTATGACTATTGGCAAGGCCCTTTGTGATTTGGGTGCAAGCATTAATCTCATGCCATTGTCTATCTTGAAGAAGTTAGGAGTGGGAGAGGTGAAGCCTACAAGAATGTCACTCCAATTAACGGACCGGTCCATCAAATATCCATATGGCATTATGGAGGATGTGTTGGTAAAAGTGGATAAATTTATCTTCCCGGTAGATTATATCATTTTGGATATGGAAGAGGATGTAGATATACCACTCATATTGGGGAGACCTTTTCTAGCAATTGTCCGTGCTTTAATAGATGTCCAACAAGGTCAACTCCGGCTTAGAGTGCAAGATGAAGAAGTCATTTTTAATGTTTTTGAAGCTATGCATCCTCCAAGTGATAAAGAGAATTGTTTTCGCATGGATGAAGTTGATGTGATGGCTAGATAAGTCTTAGGACAACAACACCCTTCTTCCACTCTTGAGAAGATAATAGTGCATTATATTGAAAATCTTGGTGAAGAAGAAGAAAAGGAAATAGAAGAATGTTTGCATAGTTTGGAAGCTCAACAAAAGGAGGTTGCTGTCCACACTAAAAAGGAAGAGCTTAAGAAAGATGAGGTGCAAGAGAATCCCAAACTAGAGCTCAAACCGCTGCCTACACATTTGAAATATGTGTTTCTTAGTAAGAATACTGAAAATCCTGTTATTGTGAGAAGTGCATTATCAAAGTTGGAGGAATAAAAGCTTGTTAGGGCACTTAGAGAGCATAAAACAGCCATAGGATGGTCCATAGTTGATTTGAAAGGCATTAGTCCATCATTTTGCATGCATAAAATTATGCTTGAAAGTGATTTTAAGTCGGTTGTGCAGCCCCAAAGGCAATTCAATCCAACTATGATGGAGGTTGTGAGGAAATAAGTGCTGAAACTTCTTGAAGCGGGTATGATCTACCTTATATCGGATAGTACATGAGTTAGTCCGGTCCAAGTGGTGCCTAAGAAAGGTGTAATGACGGTTATCAAGAATGAAAAGAATGAGCTCATTTCCACAAGGACTGTAACGGGTTGGCGCATGTGCATTGACTATTGCAAGCTCAACCAAGCCACTCAAAAGGATCATTTTCCATTGCCATTCATGGATCAAATGTTAGAGAGATTGGCTGGTCAAGCTTTCTATTGTTTCCTAGATGGATATTCCGAATAGAACCAAATTGTGGTTAATCCAGAGGATCAAGAGAAGACAGCTTTTACATGACCATTTGGAATCTTTGCATATCGCTGGATGCAATTCGGCTTATGCAACACACCAGCCACGTTCCAAAGGTGTATGATATCCATTTTTTATGATATGATTCAAAAATATATTGTTTTTATGGATGATGTTTCTGTTTTTGGCTCTACTTTTGATTTATGTCTCACTAACCTAGCTGCTGCCTTGAAAAGATGTGTAGAGACAAACTTGGTATTGAATTGGGAAAAGTGCCATTTTATGGTACATGAAGGCATTGTACTTGGTCACAAAATTTAAGCTAAGGGAATTGAGGTAGATAGAGCCAAGATAGAAGTCATAGAGAAGCTGCCACCACCCACAAATGTCAAAGGAGTCTGAAGTTTCTTAGGACATGCCGGGTTTTATAGACGTTTTATCAAAGATTTTTCTAAAATTGCTAAACCCTTGTGTGTCTTATTGAATAAGGATAGCTCTTTTGAGTTTAATGATGAATGTTTGCATGCCTTTAATATGTTGAAAGATAAGTTAGTCACTGCACCTATCATTGTTGCACCAAATTGGGACGTACCATTTGAATTAATGTGTGATGCAAGTGACTATGCAGTGGGTGTAGTTTTGGGACAGTAAAAGGATAAGTTTTTCCATGCAATATACTATGCAAGCAAGGTTTTGAATGAAAATCAGATTCACTATACAACTACTGAAAAAGAATTGCTTGCCATAGTCTTTGCATTGGAGAAATTTAGGTCCTACTTGATTGGTTCTAAAGTCATTGTTTTTAGTGATCATTATGCACTTAAATATCTATTGACTAAAGTGGAATCAAAGCCTAGATTAATCCATTGGATTATCCTTATACAGGAATTTGATCTAAAGATAAAGGATAAGAAAGGAAGTGACAATGTGGTTGCTGACCACTTGTCCAGATTGGAAAATAAAGCTGTAACAGTCCAAGAAAATGAAGTTAGAGAGGAATTCCCGGATGAAAAACTACTCATGGTAAAGGAGAGGCCTTGGTCTGTGGATATGGCAAACTTTAAGGCTGCAAATATTGTTCCGAAAGGCTTAACATGGCAGCAGCAGTAAAAGTTCTTCCGTGATGCAAATTTTTACATTTGGGATGATCCGTTTCTATTTAAGAGCTGCCCGGATGGTATCCTTAGCAGGTGCATTGATCAAGATGAAGTCCCAAAGTATTATTTGGAATTGCCATGGATCCCCATATGGAGGGAATTATAATGGGGATCGGACAGCTGTGAATGTGTTGCATTGTGGCTTTTATTGGCCGACATTTTTCAAAGATGCTCACACATATGCCAAGTAATGTGACAAATTCCAAAGAACCAGAGGAATGTAAAAAAAATGAAATGCCATTGCAAAGCATTCTTGAAGTAGAGTTGTTTGATTGTTGGGGGATGGACTTTATGGGACCATTCCTATTGTCATACTCCAATCAATATATCCTTGTAGCAATGGACTACGTGTCCAAATGGGTAGAAGTGATTGCTTCACGGGCAAATCATGGAGCTACAGTGGTTAAATTCTCAAAAAGAATATATTTGCTAGATTTGGAGTGCCCCGAGTGTTGATTAGTGATGGAGGGAAACACTTTTGCAATAATCATTTGCAAAGTGTTTTGACCAAATATAATGTGACACACAAGGTGGCCACCCCTTATCATCCACAAACAAGTGGCCAAGTTGAGGTATCGAATAGAGAAATCAAAAAGATCTTGGAAAAGACTATTGCAACTTCAAGAAAAGATGGGTCAAGAAACTAGATGATGCATTATGGGCTCATAGGACAGCATTTAAGACTCCACTTGGTTTTTCTCCCTATCAAATGGGTTATGGAAAGTCATGCCATATTCCGGTCGAGCTTGAACACAAAGCATATTGGGCTCTTAAATTTCTCAATTTTGATTCTACTCTAGCCGGTGAGAAGAGATTGGATCAGCTGGATGAATTGGAGGAAATGAGATTAATGGCCTATGAAAATGCTTCAATTTACAAGCAAAGAGTGAAGGCATACAATGACAAGCACATATTGCATAGAGTCTTCTATCCGGGGCAACAAGTGCTATTGTTCAATTCGCGTTTGAAGCTATTCCCTGGAAAATTGAAGTCCAAATGGTCGGGACCCTTCATTGTTAAAGAATCTATGGCTCATGGTGCGGTTGAGGTGGAAGACCCGGAATCCAAAAGGAGATTTAAGGTGAATCGTCAAAGGTTGAAGCTATATTTTAGAGGTGACTTTGAGAAAGCAAAATCTGCCTTATGTTTGCAAGAACCTTGAAGAGAAATTCGACGTCAAGCTAGTGACGTTAAAGAAGTGCCAACCCAAGAGTAGATTAGGATTACTTTCATTTTTTTATTTTTTTTATTTTTTTAATTTTTGTGAGTTCTTTGATATTTGGTAATACATTTTGTTGTGTAGATTTTGGTCTGAACTCACTACAAAAAAACAACTGTTTAGCGACCGGAATATTCGGTCTCTAAGCTTTCTAATTTGGTCGCTGTTTAATTTAGCGACCGATTCATGATGGTGACTGATAACCTGGTCGCTAACCTTTTAGAGACCGAAATAATAATTCGGTCGCTAAATGACGACCATAATTTCGGTAGCTAAATAATAAAAAACGGTCGCTACACGGTTGGTCGTATTGTTTGGGTAACCATATTTAGCGACCGATAATCGGTTGCTAGTTTGGTCGCCAATGTTGGTTACTGTTAACCTATATTAGCGACGGATTTTCGGTCGCTAGACCACAATTTGTTAATGTTAATTAAAGTTTAGCGACCGAATTATTGGTTTCTAATTCGGTCACTAAATTGGTTTTTATTATTATTTTTTTAAAATTTAATTTTTAAAAAACTAAATTTTTTCTGTTTTTCTTTAAAGTTTAGCAAAATTACTAATAAAACATACCAAATTACTAATGAAATATACAATCATAAGAAATAATGAATATATATATACATAAAATAATCCAAAATGTCGTACAAGAATCGTTTAAAGTCAAAATATGAAAAAAACATCAGTCATGATGAGGGGGAGGTGGAGGAATCCAATCATCCTCAGCGTCCGTACTACCAACGTCTGCTATCTGATCGTCCTCTGCAGTAGCAGCATCAGTAGCTGGCGGCGGAACTGGAGGAGCAGCAGCAGGCGGCACAACCGTTAGAGCATCACCCTGAGCTTCTGGAGTCTGGATCCTCATCTGCTCCAACACCAGTCGCAGTGTCTGGCCCTGCTCGATGCTCATCTGCATCAGCTGCTGGTGTGCCTGAGTCAACTATGCAATCTGGTTCGCCATTTGCTGCTCTCTCTCGCTCTTCTCCCGAAGCTCCGCGTTCAGCTGCGTGATGGTGTCCTGCATTTGGTTGAACTGCTCTTGAGGGACGGTATCGGCGTAGGAAGGAGCAGGCGTGCCAGATGATGAAGCGATAAACTCGCCTCCCAGGTGTCTGAGGCCATACACGTGCCACTTCTTGTTCCTGCCCCCGACGACCTCCAAATAAATGGCCTCATCTTGTGACTGTGAGGCACGTGATATGGCATCATCCTTCTTCTCGTTGAAGCCCACCTACAAAGTATAGTTGAAGAGATTTAGTTAAAATTATAATCAATATTAACAAATCATTTATGATAAATTACAAGTAAAAACTAAATTGTTTTTTTGCTTACAGCATAGTTACGGGCCTTGTCGTTGACCCATGTCCCCGACGTCAACTTCTTCGTCCTCTCCACCAACTCCATAGCAGTGGGGGCCCGTTGTTTCTGTGCTTTCTGCACAGAAAAATATAATCTTAAATTCATAAGAATAATTAAAAATGAAAACTAATTAAATAGTATAATAAGTCAAAAGTTTAATGTATTACCAACTCGTCGTAGTGGGCGGCGGCTGATTTAGACCCGCCTGTCCAAGCACATGCGCCACCATCAGAAGCTCAATTACGCCGAGCTGTGGCCTGGATCTCCTGGAACTTCTCAGTAGCCCAGTACTGGTCCAGCTGCCTCTTGATCTCAGGATCCACCCACTTCCCCTTATTCTTACCCTTCCTCAGCTTGTTCGTCAGATTCTTCATGACCAGTGAGCCTTTATGCTCAAATATGTCCCTGACGAGACCCTCTAAAGCTACGTCCCACCTATACTCTTTCTGCAACTTACAGTTGTTAGGAAATTCGTGTGTGTGTGTGTGTGTGTATATATATATATATATATATAATGTAAATTTAATTTAAACAACTTAATAAATTGTTACCTTAAACTCTTGAAACAACTGATCCCTATGGCCCCCTGGGATGGCCTTCCATATAGGCCATTGACCATCAAACTTGCGTCACAGGATCTTCGATATCGAATCAGAAGGGCCCTTCACAAGCAGAAAGCTGCAGCAAAATTAGAGCATTAATAAATGTTATAAATAAAAAAACAAGTAAATAGAAATTAACAATACTTTATATATATTAAAAAATTAAATTAGCTTACTCGTTATCCCCCCTGGGGATAAGAAGAATCCTCCTGTCGGATGGACCACGACTCTCCTGTCCCGATGATGATGATGGTCCTGTCATAGGTGTGGATGATGAGGGTGCAGCCTGTGTCCCGACCACATGAGGCTGGGTAGGGGGTGCAACTCCATCACCCTGAGGTGTCCCGTCCACAGAGGTGCTGGTGGGGTGGTCTCGATCTGAAGGTTGTGGGTCGGTCGGCGAAGGGACTCTCGCAGCACGACCTCTGCCACGACCACCACGACGACCCCTACCTCTAGAGGAATCTGCCACCTGTGTAAAAAAATGAAAAGATGATTACACAACAATGTAAATAATACAAAAATAAATTACCTAAGTAGAATGACATTTACAAAATGAATTATGACATAAATAAATTACCTAAGTAGAATCTCCGTCACTAAATTCACCCTCACTCTCATCAGTCTCACTTGATCGGAATGTGCCTTCGCTAGATGCGTCCAACTCGAATTGATCCATTAACTCTCTTTCAACTTCTTCCCCATTGCTAGAAATGTCCGCCAGAGAATTAATAATAATGTCCGACGTAATTTGCAACGGTACGTGGGGTCTTGAAAACTCATCATCTTGGTACGGAGCATCTTTTTCAGGCTGGTCGATTACATTATCAGTAATTATATTGCGAGCCTTTATCTTAATAACACCCAACCAGCCTTGATGTCCTTCGGGATATGGCGAGTAATAAACCTGATCTGCCTGTTGTAAAAAAATGAATGGGTCGTACGCCTTATTATACCTACGAGACAGCCTAACTTGAACAATACCATATTTTTTATCGATTTTTGTCCCTACGTCAAGAGTATGATCAAACCAATCACACTTGAAGATAACTAACTTCATCACGGGGAAACCGGTATAATCGAGTTCAAGGATGTCAATTATAACCCCATAGAAATCATCCTCTACATTGCCATCAGTGGCTCGTACATAAACACCATAGTTACACGACTGAATTCCTTCATTCCATGTTTTTGTGTTAAATTTATATCCATTTATAATGTAAGTATTCCATGATGTAACCCATCTGTTAGGCCCCCATGCCAAATTTGTCAACAGTGGATTTTGAACATTGTTTTCTAGATCTAGTACCTAAAAAATCAAATATTATATTATTCTTATACATGCTATATATTTAAGGAGATAAAATATATTGCAACAAATGAAGATGCTTAACCTACATATTTACTGAACCACGTAGCAAAGTGAGAAGTGATTTCTCGATCAACCTCATCGTTTGAAATGTCAGGTTGGAGATCCCTTAGAAAATTGCCATACATCCTACATATGGGAGATTAACAGCAGGACGATTAATAATCATAAATGTCAATTGAACTTATAAAAGACATTGTAGAAACTTACTCTAAATATGGCGCCACCTCTTCACAATTTTGAAGGATATACAAATGAGCAGCATTAATGTCACGTTGTTCTATGAAATATCCTTTTGATTTGCCACTAAATCTGCCCGGATAGTTGAATATTGATATAGGAGGACTAGTTGAACTTCCTTCACCCGAATCAACGTTTCTAGGCATCCTTGTCCTTCTCGTGTTAACTTCGTCCGGATAGTAATAAGAGGCAAAAGTGGAAATCTCCTCTACTTAGTATGCTTCACAAATGGAACCCTCCACTCGTGCCTTGTTCTTGACTTTGTGTTTACGGGAGTGCAGGAACCTATTAAAGAGGGATACATACAAATAATTTCTAGTTTTAGGGAAAGCTAAACTACGATTTCGTGTTCGTGAACTTCATATGTATTAAGTAAAATAGTTGATGTTGTTTACCTCTCAAATGGATACATCTAGCGGTATTGGACTGGGCCACCAACTCTTGCTTCGTAAGGTAGATGAACTGGCAGGTGTTCCATGGAATCAAAGAAACTCGGCGGGAAGATTTACCCCAGCTTACATAACAAAACG
This sequence comes from Sophora flavescens, assembly GCA_030762895.1. Classification (NCBI taxonomy): domain Eukaryota; kingdom Viridiplantae; phylum Streptophyta; class Magnoliopsida; order Fabales; family Fabaceae; genus Sophora; species Sophora flavescens. Next base: position 34,128,107 of record CM061068.1, read on the forward strand.
GGTATCAATGTTGTGACGGAGTAGCTACGTCCTCCGATACGGCAACCTCCAAAATATACTTTGTTTTGTCCAATGATGGTTGACGCCATAATCAGGAATATGTTCTCCTTGGGATTCATGGACGAGCGGTAAGTACTGTACTCTTCGCCATACATTAGGACCAGTCCAACGTGGTGGAGGCGGTGTTGTCTCCGCACAACGCTTCTTGAATGCATTCTTGTTCCGCCTATAAGGATTATCTTCTGGAAGGAATTGATGATGACAATCAAAATATGAGATCTTTCAACTGTTTTAAGCGTGAATGCCTTCGATCGCTCCATACATATTGGGCATCCAAGCTTCCCCGCGGTCATCCAACCCGACATCATCCCATAGACGGGAAAGTCGTTGATCGTCCACATCAAAGCTGCTTTCATCATGAAATTCTGCCTCAAAGATACGTTATATGTCAACACACCATCATTCCACAGCATCGTCAACTCATCTATCAGCGGCTGCAAGGACACATCAATCTTACCTTTTGGATTAGACGGACCAGTAATTATGACTGTTAGGAACATAAACTCCCGCTTCATGCACATCCCCGGGGGAAGATTGTAAGGAGTCAGGATAACCGGCCAACAAGAGTATGCTTTTCCAGACTGCCCGAAAGGATTAAATCCATCAGTAGATAACCCCAATCGGACGTTCCGAGGGTCCTGCGAAAATGCCATATGAACCCTATCAAAATGCTTCCAAGCTTCTCCATCAGATGGATGACACAAGACATCTTGCTCCCTCTCATGCTCACTATGCCACCTCATGTGAGCTGCAGTGGCCATCGAAGAGTACAATCTTGTAAGTCTTGGCACGAGCGGAAAGTACCACATTTTTTTTAGCGACCTCTTCTTCTCAATGCCCATCCTAGTGGTTGTCTTATACCGATCTGCACCACAAAATCGACAACATGTTATGCTTTCCGCTGAATCATCCTTATAGTACAACATACATCCATTCGGGCAACAATCAATTTTCAAACACCCCAGACCCGAATTTTCCACAGACTTCTTAGCATGATAAAAACCAATAGACATCCGATTGTCTTCTGGCAACGCCTTGGACACTGACCTGGTGAGGCGATTAAAATAGCCTTCTTGCATATTGTAGTCAGATTTGATACTCAACCATTCCATGCACATCGACAACTCCGTGTACTCCCGACATCCTTCCCATAATGGAGATCGTGCAGCACTCAGCATATCATAGAATCTTTGAGCTTCGGGATTCAGATTCTCCTCTATGTATTGGGAACCCATTCCACCATCTTCTTCTAGTACAACACCAACCGATGGTCCAGCATGATCCATTATCATCTGCTCGTATGGATTCAATTCTTCCCTCCGGTCACCACTTCCATAGTACGAACCTTCAAACACAATCGGGTTTAAATCAGGCAACGTCTCACCATGGTTACTCCACCAATAGTAATTAGGCATGAAGCCCTTCTCATAAAGATCGGCTACAACTCCATCCACGCTTTTGAAAGATTGACACTTGCATCTTTTGCAAGGACACCTCAAATGATCACCACCCAGCCGTATAAATCTCTCCTGGCTAACAATAAACTCTATAAACTCACCCACTCCAACTCTATACTCTTCCCTAAGACGTTTATTCCGATCCAACCTACGATACATCCATTTCCGATTCTCCGGAATCCATTGCTGGCAATTAAATAGCCTGACCAATCCTACAATAACACTTATATATTACGGTGCATTCCAATAACTCCATCAATCTCGTTCTTATGACAAGGTATGAACCTATCCCATTCGAGAAGAAACCTTTACCACACTCGACTAATAATAGTTATTCCCATATTCAAATACCTTATACTTGACAAAATTTCGGCAGCATTTCCTATCGGTCTCCAAGTACACGACTCGAGCACGGTGAGAATCACCGCGATCAAGTATGCACCAGGAGAACAAAAGGAAATGCATCAGACCGAGATTTCAACAAGTATATAAGGCATTTGAACATTGAAATGACTATTGTACGAGTGTGAAAAAGGTTTTTTCCCAAACTGTCCCACTTGGACAATTCAAGATTCAATACAATGAGCATGCGTACCCCGAGAAGGTACGCATGCTCATTAATATTGAATCTCAAACAGGAAACTAAGGCTTTCGTAAATTAATAATTAACTCTAACAAAAAATAAAACCATTAACCTATAAATATAGTTGAGCTTATATATTGCAACGTAAATCAATACAAACTTAGATAAAATATTGTAGCAAACATCCTATTGAGCTCTGCTCTCCACTAACAAGTAACACATAATTGTCAAACACATGCATAACTTCTAAATTATCAGTACACAACCAGCATCCAGCCTTTCGGACTGGATCACATCCTATTGAGCTCTGCTCTCCACTAACAAACAACACATATTGGCAAACACATGCATAAACGTTAAATTATCAGCACACAAATCCTATCGAGAAACAACATATAAACCCATTGATCCTATTAAAAGTTTACAGCACAAACTCACTGCACATAGTAACTAAAATGAGCTTCTCTTGTGCTCACTTGTATGTTATAGCTTGTATGCTAGATGGGTAAATAATAACAGAATGTAACAAATACTGTATGACATATAAGCCAAACAGTACACACACATATACATACAAAGTAAAACAAGAAATTGATCAAACCAGAGCATTCATATAAATAAATAAATAAAAGATCATGGCTCATGGCTATTAGGCCTTCATATGACAGCATAAAAAAATTAAGCTTCATCAACCAAGCATAATCTTAAAGTAGGTTAAAAGGGTATCACGTAACATATTTTGAAACAAATTGCTATTTAAGGGTATCTAACATTGCTCTTTAAAATAGTGCTACCAACATAAAAAAATTTCCAGCACCACTCTTCATTTTCGTTGTAAGGAACCATGGGCACCCACACAAAGCAATTTAAATGAACCTTACACCTATATTAAAACCATTCAAAATTTTCACTTTCATGATTCACTGTTGTTATACATATCAATTTGTTTTGAAGCATGAATAAATATTAGGAATAATTAAATGAACCTAAGATGAAAAACAAATGATGACAGAAAAGAGATATAACAACATATTGACACAACAAACCATATGAAGGCAACACAATAATCCATGTTGAAAATCCAGTATTCAAACACATAGTCAATGTTGCTGTCTAGATTCACAAGTTTGTTATATTCATCACAGTACCAATACAACTCATGCATTCTCTAAAAAGTGCACCCATATTACTGACATATGGTCTACTATTTACCATTACAGATTTACAGGGTAATGGATTTGTCAAAATAAAAATAAAAGAAGCAAGTTACAATTTTTGCTCCAAAAATACAAACAAAATAGAGCCTTCAAAGAGCCATAAAGCAGAGAGCAGAGGGCAGAGAGCAGAGAGAGGGAACTTACCGGAGGTGGTGGTGGACCGGTGGTGCACGGTGGCTCTCAGGTGGTGGTGGTGGCTCTGCAGGGAGGCAAAAGAAAATTCAAAGTAAATTAAAAAAACAGAGCAATAGAGGGGAAGAGAGATAGAGAGAGGGAGATAAAGGGAAAGGGATACCTGGGCTCGTGTTGTGACTCCGGCAAGTGTACCGGGTCGTCGCAAGTAATAAAAATAACACGGTAAGATATTACCGAGGTCGAACTCAGGGATTGGGCTACCAATTCGACTAATCCGCGGGAAATAAGATATGTTCGGTCAAGTTACAGAAGGTGGTTGAGAGAAAGAGAATAATATTGAAAATTCAATTAACGAATCTAATTAAATGATTAACTAAAAATATGAAAACTAAAATGTCCAAGGTCACAAATCCACCTACCCAATATGTACATCCAAGTGATGATGAATTCCTCCCTAAGTTCAATTGCAATGTCAACCGGGACCCCTAAATTCTCCTAAATCCACTCTCGTGCTCATTAGGACGTATTCGACGATTGGATTAATTACTTACTAGGTCTCATAATCCTAATCTCGAATTCTGTTAATTCATGTTCCCTATAAGGTCGCACCGATCTCCTACTCACTCTCGTGCAATATTCGATCGATGATCCTAATTCAAGTTCTAAACGCGAATCGCCGACTAGGCCTCATCGACGTTAACAAGTCAATCACGCAACACATATGATCAACACAATCAAGTCAGAATTAGAAAACATTTATGATCCCGATTCAAGTTCTGAAACCCGAATCGCCGTTAGGCCTCAAACACGTTTAACTGATTAATCACGCAAAACATATGATCAAACATTCAAATCAGAATCGGAAAACAAGAATTGAATTAAAGGAGAAAGACATACATCATATCGGATCTACACTGCCATGGGTGGCTTCATCGTTCCCTCGGACGAGGGGATTAGTTCCTCATGCTCATAGACAAGCGATCGGACGTAACCTCCATAAGAAAAAGGGAGACGCAGCTCCAAAGAGAAAAGAAACTACCCTAAACGCTACTCTAAACAGTGGAAAACTACTAGGATTCGCGGCCCTCCAAAAGCCCTACCGCCTCCTCAAGTTGGATCCCCCCTAATCTGATCTGAAACAGCCTTTATATAGGAATCCTGATCTGCGCTCGCTCGCGAGGCGAGCAGCCTTTCGCGAGGCGAGAATTAAAATTGGCGCGCATTCAATTTGAACTCTCGCGAGGCGAAAGTATGTTCGCGGGGCGCGTCTTCAATTCTAGGCTGTGACCTTCATCACGGCTGGGCCGTGATGGTCTCTGTCTTGCAGGTCCTCGTGATCTCGCGAGGCGAGACACCTCTCGCGTGGCGAGACTGAAATGATGACTTTTGGTTCTTTGTTGACTTTCAGGCTCGCGGGGCGAGCATTCACTCGCGAGGCGAGCAGTGTCTCAGGCGACTTGCAATTTCAATTCCTTGCTTTCGACTTTCCTTGACTCCCGGAGCTTCACTTATTTAACCTGAAACAACAAAAACACCCACAAGCGTAATTCTATTCAAAATAACCTAAAAACTACACAAAATAGGAAAAATGAGTCAAAGTCCAACTTAGGAACAAAACAAGGCAAATTTGGGCGAAAACGAGAGTGAACTCGAATAAATAGGCACATGAACCCTAGTTCATCTAGTCATAAAACTAGATAAGCCAGAGGCTTATCAAAATACCCCAAACTTAAACCTTGCTTGTCCCCAAGCAAGCTTAAAACTCAAAAACGACTCAAGACTTGGCAAGCCTAAAGGAATCAATAGATTTCGCACAAATTTAATGCAGCTTTACAAAACAGTTTTTTCTCCAATGATCTCCCCCCTACATCAATGCAATCCCCACATTCATTTACTTTAAACCATTGAGAACTTCATCATTCATGCAATCATTAGTCTAAGTTGAGGATCAGGGTCACACACAAAAGGAAGATCACCAATTTCAAACAACTGCCTTCCTCACAAGGGTATGTAAAATTTCACTCATTCGCTCATGTTTGTCTAGGTTATCAACTTTTTCACTCAATTTCACTTATCAAGAGCACTTCCCATGAATTTGATTTTCATCTCAAAAATGGTCCCCACGTAAACATGTATGCAACATCAGAAGGTCTTTTAAAGGTTGTAATGGGGCCTGGCTCAAGGTAGGATAATGAAGGATATTTAGGCTTAAGTCCCTAGGAACTAAGAGAGCATGAGCATTAAACACATTTCCACTTAAATTCCTTTTTCCATTTTTCTTTTTGTATCGGGTGACTACAGCCTTTTCCTTGCTAATCTTTTTGTTCTGCCCCTTTACCTTTGGCAAATTTTTTTTTTCCGCCTTGGGTTTCAACCTTTATTTTCTTTTTCTCACCCCAATATGACATATCACCTCGTAGCCACCCCAAACTTAGTTTCTCACAACCTTTCTCTTGCTCATTTCCATGCTCTCCTAATCCTAAGATTGGGTTAACATGATTTTTTCAGATTTTGGCTCGTAATGTAGGGTCATCAAGAAACAATAGGTCAATTGGGCTCAATTTGGCTAACTAGGGAACATGCATTAGGGATGGTTCTTTTCAGGCCAAGTAGTTATTTCAAAGAAAATCGCCTAAATCATTTGATGCAACACATAATCATGCAAACCATAAAGAGATTCAAGCAAATTCGGGAAAGTGCAACTTAACAGTGATTCACACATTCAAAAACAGAGTTGGAGGCTCAAATCCTCACCTGGACATTTTTGCAAATTGTTTGACCGAGATACAATTCCTAGTGTGTGCACTTCCCTCACCCCAAACTTATCATAAATCAAGTAATCACAACAAAGTTCTCAAAATTCAGTTTTCAATTTTTAAGTGGGGATAAACTTTTCTAATTTCAGAACTTAGGGGAAATCATCAATGGTCAAATAATTCATGCAATCAATCTACGCTCAATCTAATTAAAATCCAACAAGCTTGCCGACACGACATTTCATACAACAACTCTTGATCTTCTCAAATTATTCAAGAGCGACAAACAAAAACAAAAACAAAAACACACACAAGCACACATAACACAAGTGAAGGGTAAGAAATTTTTTATCTTAGTGGGATCCGCGCGGACCCCATGTTTGCAGCTGGCTCTCCTTCCTCTTTCCATCTTTCTACTGCCCCGCTTCACAGCGGGGCTAGTTTTGACCTCATCCTTGCCCAATTGATTGACCCTTGTAGTTCCGGGCACTCCACATAATTCCATCACAAGCAAACATGAATGTTAAGCAATATATCATAAGAAATAACAGTGATCCATGTCTACTAGTAACAAGTCAGTATATAAAGAAATAGTTTCTAGCTAGCAAAATAATATACAACCATATCGAATCATCCTAGCTAGAACTGAAAACAAAAAGTACAGGGGCCCGGATCAAGTGTCGAAATCGATGTCGTCCACCGGGTCACCCTGGTCCTGTGGTGCCTGCTCCTCCTCTGGGTCCTGTGGCACACCACCCTGGTCATCTGGATAGTCCTGCCACCCAAGTCGAGGGGACAGCTCCTCCTCGGAGGGGTATACTGGCACCCGACCCTCCTGCTGGGCCAATGCCATCGCTCTGAAAAACTCCCGCATCACCTCATTATCCCTCCTCAAAGCCTGCTGGTTCTGCAAGAGCAGAGCCATGTCTGATGGTCGTGGCCTCTGAGTGGGTAAGGGTGGCGGCCTCCTAGGTGCGGCGGGGGCTACATAGCGAAGCGCCGGATGTAATCCTCGATCAATCGGCTGCCTCGGCACCTTCTCCATCATCCTACTCACCGGTATCCCCCTTGGCCGGATAAGCTCGGTGATCACTGTCCGTGTCCCGAGACTCTCCTTCGGCGCTCGGGAGTTTGCCTTCATCTCGTATGTCTGCGGCAATGACTCCTCCCACATTAATAGTGCTACTGTCAAGATGCCATACAGTAAGTGGGCTCTGGCGGCGGTGACTGTGGACTCATGCGAGCTCACTCGTAAGTTGGCGTGTAAGAACGCCGACCAGACCTTGGCATCCGGGGTGAGGTCCTGTCTCCTAAGTCTCAGGAGGTTCCCAGATGTCCCCATTTCCCAGGCAGCTCCTGGGACACAGCATGTGTCTAAGATGGCCTGAGCGAGTGCCTGTACTGCTGGGAGCTGCTCATAGTCGCAGGGCTCCTCTCCAATGGGGATCCCCAAACATGAGTTAATGTCTGCAGCTGTGAAAGTGATGGGGACCCCCTGAACCTCTGTAACGCAACTCGGGCCTGTGACCTCGAGTTTGAGAGCGTTGGCATAGAACTCCTGCACCAGTTTAATATCATACCGGTGCGGGAGGTCAGCCAACATCTCCCAACCTCGGTCGCGAATCCGCTCTCGGACACTGGCATAGTCCTGCCCCACGAGGGACACACGCCTCTCTAGAACCATCTCCTTCCTCACAACCAAGTTCCAATGCTCCCTGTGATCAGGAGAGCGGAACCTGGGGGAGTAGGAGTTGGCCCTAGAGGAGCCGCCTGGCCCTGAAGGCAACACTACGTCATCGCCAGGAGCAGATGCGCGCGCTTCTTGCGCTGGGATTTGCTTTTCAAAGACGGTTGCTCTTAGGCGAGCCATACACGAAAATCAGAAAAGTCCCAATGCAGTTTATATTTAGCAATTTAGAATAAAACCCAGGCACATTACAGATGATTAACCCCCACCTTGTCCCTCTTGTCATACAGATCTGCAATAAAAATCATGACAGTATCCCCACTATATTCATAATACTCAGAGCAGAGACTATGCCTAGCAGCATTCCTAAGACTATATTAGTTCATGAACATGGCCTCTACCCTATTACCAGTCATAACAATGAATTTCGTGCACAGTGTGTGTAGTGACTGTTTGCATTCCAAAGAACAAGTTAAAGTCAAGTGAGTGTTCTTACCTTGCAGAGACAAATGCGTGATAGTGAGAGTAAACTGAGTGAATGGACGTGGGGTAGTGTGTGGTAGTGATGGGTGATGAGTGTGAGAGAGAAAGAGAGACAGAGAGAGAGTGTGTCTCGTAGTTTGAGAGAGAAGAAGGAGAGGGAAGGTCGCGCGAGTGCCGCGCGACCGCTCGCGGGGCTTTATAATTTTCCTCTTTCGCGAGGCGAGTGTATACTAGCGACGTGAATTTTAAAATTCTGCCCCAAATTGAAAACCCTAATTGCAGATTCGCGAGGCGAGACAACACTCGCGAGGCGAATCTGGAAACTTGTTCTTCCCATTTTCCAGAATCGCGAGGCGAGTGATATATCGCGAGGCGAATCTGGAATTTCCAGAAAGCTGCTGAAGCCCAGATTCGCGTGGCCATCATGTACTCGCGAGGCGAGCCTCTTTTTTTTTTTAGAACAGAAACTATAAATAAATAAGGATATCTAGCTTGGGTTGCCTCCCAAGTAGCGCTTGTTTAACGTGCCGAGCCTGACTTATTGAGAAGCATCCACCTGGATCCTATAGTCTGTGGTACAGAGGCCAAGGGACACTCATCATATCAAATCCTCCACCCGGATCCCATGGTTTGTGAAGTGGCCCTCGCAGGAGCAATACCACTCTATTCATTATTCTACCAAGCTTGAGTGTGAAAACTCCATTGACCTCCGTACTGATGAACTCACTTCCTCTCGGGTCAAATGGTGTTTTCACGAGGAAGTGTGCTAGACAAGTGGGAGGGTCTAATTTACCGGTGTCCACACATGCATGCAAGCCAACATATTTATTTAACGCATCAAAATCAGGTTGCTTGGCAAGCATGGTGAACTCCTCTCCCACCTCATTTGCATTTTGTTCTCTACCCCCTTGCTCCAGTGCCTTGTCCTTTGCCAACTCATCTTCCTTAGGTTGCTCTTCCTCATCATGTGGTTGTTCCGGGGCCATGTCACTTGCCAATTCCTTTTCCTCCGGTTGTTCTTCCTCAACATGTGGTAGTTCTTCCTCAACTCCCTGAGAACTAGTTACATCCCAGTCATATCCCAACACCCCACTGCTTCTAGTTGTTGTGGCATTGCATTGGTTCTTAGGGTTGTTCTCGGTATCAACTGGGAGAGTCTCTGGGGGACACTCATTTATTTGTTTTGTGAGATGGGCAATCTTCATCTCTAGATTCTGAAGTGCCACCCCTGTCTGAGTTGCCAACTTATCAATTGTCGCATTCATCTTCTCAAAAGATGTGGCTGTAATGATTGACAACTTCTCAAGAGCCAACTCCCAAGGTTGTGGTTGCCAATTCTGTTGAGGTTCTTTGTTACCAATTTTGTTGAGGTTGTGGTTGCCAGGCCAGACCATCGTCAGCATTACTCCAAGCGACATCCGGATGGTCTCTACTCATATCACCCCAATACTGATTCTGACCCTGATAGTTGTTCTGGGGCACGCTGTCATTATGCCATGGTTCCACATATACTTGAGGGAAGTAGAACGGACAACTCCAAGTGTCATGGTTCCCATCACAATATTCGCAACCCGGAAGCATTCCTACGTGTACCTCGCATACAAAACAAGGCAAGACCAAGTGGAATCAAAGAAGTAGAGAGATAATGGTAAATAAAAATAAAATTAAAAATAAAAGAAAAATAACTTCACCAAATAATCAAACTTCCCTAAAATCAGAAAAATTGGTTGTGCCAATCCCCGGCAACGGCGCCAAAAACTTGTTGTGACTCCGGCAAGTGTACCGGGTCGTCGCAAGTAATAAAAATAACACGGTAAGATATTACCGAGGTCGAACTCAGGGATTGGGCTACCAATTCGACTAATCCGCGGGAAATAAGATATGTTCGGTCAAGTTACAGAAGGTGGTTGAGAGAAAGAGAATAATATTGAAAATTCAATTAACGAATCTAATTAAATGATTAACTAAAAATATGAAAACTAAAATGTCCAAGGTCACAAATCCACCTACCCAATATGTACATCCAAGTGATGATGAATTCCTCCCTAAGTTCAATTGCAATGTCAACCGGGACCCCTAAATTCTCCTAAATCCACTCTCGTGCTCATTAGGACGTATTCGACGATTGGATTAATTACTTACTAGGTCTCATAATCCTAATCTCGAATTCTGTTAATTCATGTTCCCTATAAGGTCGCACCGATCTCCTACTCACTCTCGTGCAATATTCGATCGATGATCCTAATTCAAGTTCTAAACGCGAATCGCCGACTAGGCCTCATCGACGTTAACAAGTCAATCACGCAACACATATGATCAACACAATCAGGTCAGAATTAGAAAACATTTATGATCCCGATTCAAGTTCTGAAACGCGAATCACCGTTAGGCCTCAAACACGTTTAACTGATTAATCACGCAAAACATATGATCAAACATTCAAATCAGAATCGGAAAACAAGAATTGAATTAAAGGAGAAAGACATACATCATATCGGATCTACACTGCCATGGGTGGCTTCATCGTTCCCTCGGACGAGGGGATTAGTTCCTCATGCTCATAGACAAGCGATCGGACGTAACCTCCATAAGAAAAAGGGAGACGCAGCTCCAAAGAGAAAAGAAACTACCCTAAACGCTACTCTAAACAGTGGAAAACTACTAGGATTCGCGGCCCTCCAAAAGCCCTACCGCCTCCTCAAGTTGGATCCCCCCTAATCTGATCTGAAACAGCCTTTATATAGGAATCCTGATCTGCGCTCGCTCGCGAGGCGAGCAGCCTTTCGCGAGGCGAGAATTAAAATTGGCGCGCATTCAATTTGAACTCTCGCGAGGCGAAAGTATGTTCGCGGGGCGCGTCTTCAATTCTAGGCTGTGACCTTCATCACGGCTGGGCCGTGATGGTCTCTGTCTTGCAGGTCCTCGTGATCTTGCGAGGCGAGATACCTCTCGCGTGGCGAGACTGAAATGATGACTTTTGGTTCTTTGTTGACTTTCAGGCTCGCGGGGCGAGCATTCACTCGCGAGGCGAGTGTCTCCAGACTTGCAATTTCCACTGCTTTTCGACTTTCCTTGACTCCCGGAGCTTCACTTATTTAACCTGAAACAACAAAAACACCCACAAGCGTAATTCTATTCAAAATAACCTAAAAACTACACAAAATAGGAAAAATGAGTCAAAGTCCAACTTAGGAACAAAACAAGGCAAATTTGGGCGAAAACGAGAGTGAACTCGAATAAATAGGCACATGAACCCTAGTTCATCTAGTCATAAAACTAGATAAGCCAGAGGCTTATCAGCTCGCAGTGGTGGGGGTGGGGGTGGTTGTCGCCGGACCGCGGCGGCTCGCAGTGGTGGGGGGTGGGAGTAACAGAGAAGAGAGGGAGAGAAGAGGGAAAGGGAAATGGGGGCCAAGGAGGGGTGGCACGTGTTGGTTCGTGGTGGGGGTGGGGGTCGCTCGTGGTGGCCTCGCCGGAGGAGCTGTCGGACAAAGAGAGGAGCTGAGCAGCAGGGAAGGGAAGAAACAAGAGGGAAAAGGAAAAATGAGGGGGAAGGGGGAGGCCGCGTGCGTTTTAGGGTTTTTATGATTAGCGACCGAAATAATTCGGTCACTAATATCAGTCGCTAACTGGGTTAATTTGAAATTTGAATTCATTAATTTAGCGACCGATTTAATATCGGATGCTAACATGCTCTATTTAAATTTTTTTACGCGTCGTTTAGCGATCGAATAAATATCGGTCGTAAATATAATTAAAATTTAACCGTTGCATTTAACTCGGTCGCCATTTCGGTCGCTAAAAAGTCATCAAGTTTTGACTTTTACTTTCCTTTATTTAGCGATCGAAATAGTGACCGATAACTCTGCTACGCTCTATTTCGGTCGCTATTTCAGTCGCAGTATCAACTATAACCAGGTTTCATGTAGATCTACAATCAGTCACCATTTCGGTCGCAAACAGCAACCAACAAATTCGGTCACTATTTTCGATCGTTAAATAACCTTTTTTGTAGTGACTTGTGTGCAGAACTGTCACAGAGATAGCATCAGTATTGTGAAAAATGTGTAGGAGTCCTCTGATAGCGCTGAGCCTAAAATCTGGCGTTGCACGTGGAAGCAGGGTCAGCCAGGATTGAAGGGACCAGAGCTGGGCGCCACCAAGTGAGGCTGAGCACAAGAAAGTTCTGAAAAATCTGGAAGTCTTTAGCTGGGCGTCGTGTTTGGAGTGCTGAGCGCTGGAGTGGCTTTTAAGCCCAGCAGAAAGCCTCATTTTCGCTATTCTCCTCAAAGACCATAAACACAAACCCTAAGTCATTTGTTTCTCTGGACTTCAAAAGGTAAGGTACCACCTTGTGGGTCAAGTGCGTGCTGTCCATTTCACTTCAACAGGTTATCATGGCTCCTACTGAACCCGAAAAGAAAAGAAAGAAGGTTGCAGCTTCCCCTTCCTATAATGCTGCCCTGTTTCGCTCTCACGTTCATGATCCGTGATATATTAACCATATCAACCACAGGAGCATTCAGAATGAGAAAGTAATGCGGCTTGGAAGGAATGAGTGCCCTGAAATGGTTCAGCAGATTCTGAATCGAAGGTGAAATACATTGGTTAGCTTCCCAAAGCCGGTGTCTCAGGAGTTAGTCAAGGAGTTCTATGACAATGCATTCATAACTGAACCACCAAAGGGGAATAAGTATAGGAGTTTTGTTTGAGGGAAAGAAATTGGGTACAATGCCAACATCCTCAATTCTCTCCTTCGGACACCAGCACCTACAGAATGTGAGTATTATAAACTTCAGGAAGAAGAGGTTGATGAGGCTACATTGCTAACTACTTTATGCCGTCCCGGTGCATCATGGACGTACACTAAGAGTAGGATACCAAGGAAATTGAAAGCATCCCATTTCAAGCCTATTCCTAGAGCTTGGTGCACCTTTGTGCATCACACACTGCAAATTTGTGCCAATGTATCTAATGTGATCGTACCTAGAGCTCAATTAGTTTATTGCATCGTTGAGGGAAGGGCGATTGATGTGGGTGAGATACTTGCTCAGGATATGTTTGAAACTGACCAATCTCCTACCGGTGCTCTAGGCCATTCTACAGTGATTGTGTTGTTGTGTGAAAATGCTGGTGTGCAAGCTTCAGGAGAAGCGATATTGGTGAAGCCCATGATTGCCATCACTGTAAAATATATTCAGAAGTTGGAGGTGGGACCTATAGGACAGCAGACTGATCATGTTGATCCACCAGAGCAGCAGGGGCCACCCGCTGGGCAGCAACAATCTGACAATACAGAGAGGACCAGAAATATGGAGACTCACCTTACAAGGGTCACCGAACAATTGGAGCGGGTATCACTTCACCAAGGACGATTGGACCATAATGTTCAAGTCATGTGTCGCCTAAACACTCTCATTCTGCAATCCCAGCAAGGGCTGGAAGCGATGCTCCGCCAAATGGCGGAGAATTAAGGAGTGGACAAGAAGACTTTGGGACGACTTCCTGTAGGACCGTTGACTGAGTAGCAGATCTTAGAGATGATTAACTTTGATGATTAAGTCACAGATGAAATGGAAGAGGCCCAGGTTGAGGAGGAGGGAGAAGAATCGGATTCTTTCGAGGATGATCCATAGAGGGTCACCACAGTGGTTAGGACTTTGCTTTTTTGTTGAACTTTGTTTGTTTTGTTTTGTTATTATGGTTCTGAACCTATCACAAGTTTGTGTGGATCTAAAAACATATATGGGTGCGTAGAGTCGTATATCTCACTGTTTAGTATGTGTGGATTTTGTAGGGAAAAAAAACTCATGGCATGCTGACAAATGTTTTTATATGTTGTAGTGATGAATTGATAGTGTCATCCAGCTGTGTTTGCAGTGTGTGCAGATTCCACATGCTAGATCATGCAAGGAAAAAGGGGGAGTGCTCTTAACTCTTTATCCTTTATCCCTTAATTCAATTTTATTACAGCCTGTGGAGTGCGTGAGTCACTAGTGCAATAAGTGCTTTTTACGTCAGTTAAAATTGATTTTATACGTCAGAATATTGTCTGACATAAATACAGCTGACGTTAATAGTTAATATTTTAACGTCAGTTGTTTAAACAACTGACGTTAAAAATAAACTATTAACGTCAGTTCTTTAACATAACTGACGTTAATATTGTTAAAACTAACGTCAGTTGTGTTAAAGAACTGACGTTAAAGGTTTTAATTTTAACGTCAGTTGTTTATTTCAACTGACGTTAATAGTATACTGTATATTTTATAAAATGCTATTAACGTCAGTTGTTTGATACAACTGACGTTAACTTTTTTTTTTTTTAAATTCAGTTCTAAAATATCACTCCCCTCAGCTATCCCTGCATTCAGTAAATATCCCAGTAACACAGAATATCACACACATTACAGAATTGCTAACACTACCCTCAAATTTCAATATTAACAAACAGAAAAGAAATATACAAAGGAACAATAGGGGACTTAAAACCAAAACCCATGTATAGGAAAAACATAATTATCTACAAGTATATATATATATATATATATATATATATATATATATATATATATATATATATATATATATATTTTAGTCTCTAATGTCTAAAAACAAAACTACCCTCTAAGGATATATATATACATGTTATTAATTAGTTTCTAAAGTCTAACAAAAAAACTATTCATCTAAGTAATGCACGGGGTCCCTGGGAATTTAGATTAGCATCGAAGGACACCTCAAGCTTCTGTCCGCTTTGCCTGTCCTTCTCTAGTTTCTTCAACGACGTGGCTCCTCTACCCCGTTTCCTATGAGCCTGTGATGTCTGTATGGACAAAAAAAAAAAGATAAAATAGAGGGTTGTAACATTATAATAACTTACATTAAAAAGAAGGACTAAAGATAGTATATAATATGTAAACTTACACTAGAATCAGGCGTAGGCACGATCGGGTCTTGCGTAGGCCCCACAGTGTCCTCCCGTGCATGTGGGCTATCCGACTGATCCATATGTATGCCTGTTCAGAAACAATATATATTTATTAACATAGGTTATAACTCAAAATAAATACATAAGTATAAATAAAAATAAATGTATACTAAGTTTAAACTACCTATATCAATATCCCTTCGTGATGATCATCACGAGTGGCATGTACCTCGTCCACCTGTGTCTCCTCGATTATAGTAGGCATGTTTGTTGAAAAAGAAGGAGTCTCAGGAATATCAAGATTTGAATCTTGATTTTCATCACTACCATTATACATGCTTTTTCCTTGGAGAACCACGGACAACCTTTTGTTAGAAGGATCAGTGATGTAGAACACTTGTTTTACTTGGGAAGCCATTATGAAAGGCTCATTTATATGACCTAACTTGTTGAGGTCTACCAATGTGAACCCCAATTCGTCGGTTTGTACACCACCGTTACTATCAACCCACTTAAATTTAAAAACTGGCACCGTAAGCTTAGTGTAATCGAGCACCCAAATATCTTCAATATATCCAAAGTAAGGTGTCAGTGCTTTAACGGGTTTTGTGTCCTTTGCACTAGAGAAGTGCATTGCTTCGGCCACGATCATAACCCCACTATTTTGCATGGTACTCTTGTTATCTTGTGCCTTTGTATAAAAGGAAAAGTTATTTATGTCGTATCCGCTCCAACATATGACGTTGAAGCTAGGCCCACGTGCTAGCCATCTTACGTCATCAGAAGCAGTACTACCATCCTTAAGCATTTCTTCCTTGAACCATGGTAAGAAAGTCTTGTTATGCTTGTTAAACAACCACCTTTTGCTCATTCGAGGGTTTTCTTGATTGACTTTTCTTTTATGTTCAAATAAGAAAGTCTGAACACAATCGATGTTGTTCAATACATAGAAATGTGCTTGAAGCACTTCGTCCTGACCCTTGCTATTAATTCTTAAGCCATGTGTACCCTTACCTTGACATCTGATCTCATCATGCCGAGGCTTAGGAACCCCTATAGGATCCGTGTTATGAAGGTAGTCCGAACAAAACTCAATAGCTTCTTCTGCAACATACCTTTGAACAACAGATGCTTCCGGACGATGAGGATTCTTCACGTACCCTTTCAAGATCTTCATGTAGCGCTAAACCGGGTACATCCATCTCAGAAAAACCGGCCCACATAATATAATCTCCCTCACCAAATGAACAATTAAGTGAACCATTATGTCGAAAAAGAAAGGAGGAAAATACATCTCCAATTGGCACAAGATTGTAGCAGCCTCAACTTCCAAGTCATCCAACATACGGGGGTCAACGACTTTGCTACATATAGAATTGAAGAATGAGCCCAACCGAGTAATGGCATGTCTCACATTTTTTGGAGTAATACCACGAATAGCAACGGGCAGAAGTTGTTGCATCAAGATGTGACAATTATGAGACTTTAAGCCAACCAATTTAAGATCACTAGAGACAAGCCTCTTCATATTTGAAGAGTAACCATGTGGAACTTTGATACCCTGAAGACACCCGCAGAAACTTTGTCTCTCTTTTTTTGACAAAGTATGACATGCTGGCGGCAAATAAGTCCGCTTACCATCCTCAACAACTGGAGCTAACTGCTCCCGTATACCCATAGCAACGAGGTCGAGACGAGCATTCACACCATCCTTTGTCTTGCCCTGAATGTTGAGAAGCGTCCCGATCACACTATCACACACATTTTTCTCCACATGCATCACATCAATGCAGTGTCTGACATCAAGCTTGCGCCAGTATGGAAGATCAAAGAATATCGACCTCTTCTTCCATATGTTTTTCTCAGCAGCTTTACCTTTCTTTTTGGACTTGCCGAATGTAACATCGATGCCCTTTACCCTCTGATAAACCCGCTCTTCAATTAAGGCCGCCGGGTCTTCTTCTGTCTCTTGGCATCCATTAAAAGATTTTTTCATCTTACGATATGGGTAATCACGTCTAAGAAATCTCCGATGCCCAAGGTAAACCGTCTTCTTTCCATGATGCAACTGAGTGTAGCATGCGCCTTCTTCACCTATAGGGCATGCTTTATGTCCCTTGACACTGTACCCAGACAAGTTACCGTATGCTGGAAAGTCGTTGATGGTGCAAAATAACATGGCACGAAGCTTGAAAGTCTCATGAGAATTCCCATCAACTACATCAACACCTTCCACCTACAGCGTTTTCAAGTCTTCAATCAAGGGACCAAGATAAACATCTAAGTCATTTCCCGGTTGCTTTGGACCCTAAATCATCATAAACAACATCATGTATTTGTGCTTCATGCACAACCAAGGGGGCATGTTGTAAATTACCAACAGAACAGGCCATGAACTATGAATACTACTCATGTTACCATAAGGATTCATTCCATCCGTAGCAAGTCCAAGCCTTAGGTTTCTTGGCTCATCGGCGAAATCCGGAAACATAGTATCGATATTCTTCCATTGCATAGAATCAGCAGGATGACGAACCTTTCCATCACGTTTCCTCTCATCATTATGCCATCTAAGATTCTTCGCATCTTTCGCATTGGCAAACAATCGCTTGAACCTTGGAATTATTGGAAGATACCACAACACCTTCGCAGGAGGACCCTTTTTTCTCACATCATCAAGATCATCATCATCATCACCACCCTTCACTTTGTATCGTGATAACCCATATTTGGGGCAATCGTGATTGTCTTCATGAACACCGGTGTACAATATGCAATCATTTGGGTATGCGTGTATCTTCTTATACTCCATACCCATAGGACACAATACCTTCTTGGCCTCATAGTTACGGTCAGACAATGTGTTGTCCTCCGGAATCAAGTCTTTCAACACTTCAAGCAATTCCGTGAAGCTTTTATCGGTCCAACCATTTCTCGCCTTCACACAAACCAATTTTAGCACCGCCGACAACCGTGTATGAGTAGTACACCCTGGATATAAAGGCTTATCCGCATCACCGCACAACCTATCATACACATGAGCTCGATGAAAAGATTCTTGCCCAATATCACGGATCATGTCCTCTACTCGATCATCCTCCATATCTACGTCAACGTCCTCACTTTGGGAGACACTTGCCGTACTACTCAACAACACATCACCATGCCATATCCATCTTGTATAACTCAAGCAAATCCCTTCACAAATCAAATGAGTACGTATATCCTCCACCGTACATTTCCTCGTATTCAAACACTTGACACAAGGACAACAGATCATTCCATTACTATTAGGAACATTCATTTGAGCAAATTCTATAAATTCTCCCACCCCCTTCAAATACTCAGCACTAGTGCGCTTACAAACCATCCAACTACGATCCATAACTAGATAGGTTCTGTAGATATACAAAACATATATCCAAGGCGTTTAAAAATTATTTCAAATTTACACCATTTTCAGGTTTCTTAAGACAGAAAAGAAATAAGCAGATGAAGATAAACTAACAAAACAGAATTCTAATGAGCAATATATTGTTGATGTCACATGCTACAAGCAACTCTAAATTTCTTCCCATTTTGAAATAGGTCATGATAGCAGAAGAAAAACAAGAGAAAACACAAAACCCACGACCAGAAATAGAGACATTCCAAACAACTCAAACTCACAGTTTCAAGTTTCAACTACGGAGACTAGTTTCAACATACACTCAAAACCAAAAATAAAAAAAAATGTGCCCTAAAGACTCACCAGAAATAGGTGCTCAAGTGGTGGCCAACGTTCGATGTGGTTACTGAGAGCAGAGGGACAAGGAGAGTTAGTGCGCGGGAAGGGGAAAGAGAGATGTCAAGTTATTGCAAAGAATGAGCGGGAAAGACAGAGTTAGGGTTAAGAGTGTACCTCACGGTGGAGGCGAAGAAGCCCTCGCGGTGGTTGCGGTGGAGATGAGCTCGCGATTAGGGCAGAGTGAGAGTGAGAGTGAGAGTTGAGAGTGAGAGTGAGCGTGATGAAAAGAGAAGAACAGAGACAGGGCGAAGTGAAGTGAAGAAGGCGCGCGGTGTAAACGTTATAATCAAAACCCAAAAATAAGACAACATTTTACGTCAGTTGTTTGTAACAACTGACGTTAAAGGTCATTTATTTAATGTCAGTTGTATTAAACAACTGACATGAAAAATAAATATTTTTTATTTATAAATACTTTTAACGTCAGTTGTTGAAGACAACTGACGTTAAAAGTGTATCTTCAAAAACATTCATTTCTTTGACTACTGTGCTACTTACCCATGACTACTGTGCTACTTACCCATCCACATTGTAACTTAATCCTCTTAATGAGCATTAAGTTTATAGATCATTTTTCAAGAAAATCAGCTAGTCTCTCTTCTGTATATAAAGAACCATTCTTCTGTATCAGTCTGTATCACACCCCCCCTCTTCTTTTCCTCTATATTTCGTGCGTTTTCTATTCCTTCACAATATGGCTCTATCATATTTGAGATTTTTTTATTTCTTCCTATACCTAGACTTAAAGGTCTCTGTCTTAATGGTCAAAAAACTTCTGAGGTTGAGTAAATCACGTAACATGGATGGTAAGGTTGGGTGAATCACGTAATGTGATTCCCTCACCTTATTTCATCCTATTCGTCCCCTTCACTCTGCTTTGGCAGCAAGTGACTGTGGATTCAGATGGAGCATCAAGGAATTCAAGTGAGGGAGGAGATGCATCCATTGGAGTTTCTGAGGACAGGACTGAGAAAAAAATGATGTTGAAGCAGAAACTTTTTTATATTTTAGGGTTATGTTGCAGAAATTTTTTATCTTATAATCATGTAATTGTAACTTATGAATCTCTTCAATGAGATACGATTTGATTATACATATATAACTTGTTTTATGTTAAGTGTTTATTTATTTTAATTTGCACAAGAATTTGTTTACTAATTCAAGCTAATTAATTAAGATTAAAAATAAACTTGTTTAAAAAAAAGTTTAGAAATAAACTGCACTATATGGAGTGAGAGTGAGAGTTGAGAGTGAGAGTGAGCATGATGAAAAGAGAAGAACAGAGACGTACAGAGGGAAGTGCAGAAGACGCGCGGGTGTAAACGTTATAATCAAAAACCAAAAATAAAACAACATTTTACGTCAGTTCTCTTAAGCAACTGACGTTAAAAGTCATTGTTTAACGTCGGTTGTATTAAACAACGGACGTTAAAAAACATTCATTCCTTTGACTACTGTGCTACTAACCATGACTACTCTGCTACTTACCCATGTGTTTTCTATTCCTTCACAATATGGCTATGAGACTTTTGTTATTTATTCATATACCTAGACTTATAGGTCTATTTCTTCCTATTCCTTCGTGCATTTTCTATTCTGAACGTTTATAATATACGACTGCCAACTCCCAATGCGCCTGGGAACCTAATGCTCTTAATGATCAACTTATTTTTTCAGTAACTTACGATTCCTAGTAACTTCATCCCCTGCTCCTATAAATAGCTTCCTTCCTTCCTTTTATTTTTCTGCTTCACAATATGGCTCTGCCATGGAGATTAACTTCATCACTCTTTCTTCCTATTACTAGACTCAAAGATCTTTGTCTTAATGGTCAAACAACTTCTGAGGTTGTGTAAATCACATAACATGGGTGATAAGGTTGTGTAAATCACATAATGTGAGTTGCTCACCTTATCATCCTTCCGGAGAATCGGTAGCTACAGCTCCAAAACCTCAGCTTTGGAAGCAAGTGACTGTTCCAAAAACATTGCTGAAACAGATCGAGTGCATCCTTGCTCAGTGACTTTGGAAAACTCAGTCGCTCGACTCTCCTCGCTTGCTGACCCGTGAAGGGAACGAAGCCTCAACAAATGTTTAGGATTTTAAACCCTTTCAATGTAACTTTTTATAGGATTTTAAAATTTTGAATGTATCCTGTAATTGTATTATTGATACACTTCATGAATGAGATCCGGTTTGGGTTATTGATTCAACTTATAGCATTTTTACTTCGCACATATATTTTAGTTTTCAAAACAGAAACACAAAACATCAAAGCAAGTGAAACTGAAACTTTGAGGAAGGCAATGCAGAAGGGTACGTATACTAGCTAAAAAAATTTATTAAAATAGCCTTTAACGTCTGTTGATGAAAGATCAAACGTTAAAAGTTAAGTGATTCACTTTTAACGCCAGTCCTTACAACAACTGACGTTAAAATTGAATTAATGAAGCATGATATTTACAAAACTGCCACCGCCTCCTTTTTAACGTCTAGCTTTTGGTTAACTGACGTAAACCTTTCCCGTCTAATGTATATTTTCCACTAGTGAGTGAAATTTAGTGCTCCTAACTCTTAACTTTGTTTGCATGCTGGTGTTTTGAGTGAAGTTTGTGTAAAGTCTCTTGTGAACATAGAACTTTTGCTTGACTGAAATTTCTGACATCATGCATTTGACACCAGCTGAGCATATGATTTCATTGAATACCCTTGATCCTTGTAACTTGTTTTGGCAATTTTTTATGCTATAATTGATGCAATGTTGGAGGCATGGATTTTTCTCTTGCACATAACCATGAACTGTGAGCTTTTGAGCCCAAACACATCATATTACTTGATTTCTTTCATGTGTGCTTATCCATCACCTGCATATTCTCACTTTTTCTTGCCTTGATGCTTGTCACTGTTGCAATGTTCTTGTATATGCATAAATGATTGAGGCACCAGTTCTTGCTTGAGCTCAGGGCCAAATTAGCCAACTTAACATTTACCATTGTTAAGCCCAATTGAGCCTTGACCTATTTTTCTTGGTATGATAGTTCATTACAAGCCTAAACATCGAAAAAACAATTTTGTCCCTCTATTTTGGCTTAAAGGAATTAAGTTTGGGGTTGTTCTCTTGCTTAGGGACAAGCAAGCAAATAAAGTTTGAGGTGAGAGTAGGCCACTAAAGATGCCTACTAGAAAAGAAAAAAAAACATTTTTGAAAAAAAAGAAAAAAGAAAAAGAAAAAGAAAAAAAAAAGCCAAAGAGAAAAAGAAACAAAGGAAGTATACAAAAGTGAGAAAAAGGCAAGAATAGAAAAGATGAAAATGAAAAGAATGCAAACAAAAGAAATAGAAAAAGAACGAAAGAAAGAGAGTTGTAAATAAATAAAAAGGGAAATAGCACAAATTGTGTGCTTGTGTGCTTGTAAAGTAGCTAATCAAGGAAAATTCCGAGAGTCCACATTCTTTGAAGCCAAAGTAGTCTAGCTTATATCCTTGATTTTATCCACCCCCGCCTTCAGCCCCGTTACATCCAAATAAAAGACCTCATGATATGTGTTGCATTGACATTTGTGATATGTGTTCTTAGCATCTTGTCAAGATTAGGATTGGGGAGTGCATTGTGATTGGAATTGAGAGCAAATATCACCAAGTGAGGATGTGAGAAACACTAAATAGAGAGGTTGCAAGGGATTCTCTTGAGCATTCAATAGAGCTAATTTTGTAGTGTGTTTGATTGTTCTAAAGCATAAAACTTGTGATCAAGGGGAATTCATGTTTGATTGTGTGATGCTTGAGTATTTTGCAAAAGTAAAAAGAGTTGAAGTCTTGCATGAGTTGTGTGTTTCACAAGGGAATTGAACATAAAACTTCACCTCTTTTTACCCATTTTCTGTGCCTAAACGTTTGCTTGAGGACAAGAAAAACCTCTAAGTTTGGGGTTGTGATAAATCTGCAACATGTGCAGATTCATATGGAAAATAAAATTAAAAATGTATATAATCTTAGGAACTAAAGGTAAATGGATAGAAAAAATACACAAATTCTTATTGTTAGAGTTTGACTCTTAGATTCCATTGTTTGAAAGAAAACACACTTAAAAGTTGGTTTGAAATGTGCAGGAAAAGAGGAAATTCAGTCCTAGCACTCAGCCTAATTCCTAGCACTCAGCTGGGACAGAAAGTATGATTTCCAATGCTCAGTTCCAGAGTCAGTGCTCAGCCGGGACAAAAATTGGAATTTCTAGCACCCAACGCCAGAACCTCAGCACCCAGTGCTGGAAAGAAGACAGAAAGCATCATACTTAGTCCAAGCCTCGAGCCCAGCACCCTGATGTCAGCGCCCAGCGCTGGTTTCATTTCAGACACTATAAATTTCGTTTGACAGTTATTTCTTGAGGATTTTTTTGGGGATCATTTTTGGTGTGCGAGGCAGTTACATTTGAGAGTTTTTTTGAGATTCGTGGTTGTTCAAGATCTTTTGGAAAGAAGAATTGAAGACTCCATGGCTTCTCTATCTCAATCTTCATCCATTTCTTCCATTTTTCAGATTCCTACCATGAGTTTCTAAATCTTTAGGGTTAGGATAGGATGAACTCATTTGGATCTTGATGTAAGTTCATTTCACCTTCGATTTCAATTCAAATTCGTTCAATTAGGTAATCTCTTCTATGCATAATGCATTTCTTTGATTGGCCATCTATGAAGTTGATTACAAGCATGAGTGCACAATTGGAAAATTTAGGTTCATGTTAGATCTGAAGTAGATTACTATTGTAGTGTTGATTCTAGGAGTAGAATTTCATTGCAATACATTTCTATGAGTCTCATGCTTAATGTTTGTGCTAATTCTTGAATCACCTAAGGAATTAGGGTTCTTGATTGGTGACAAAAGGATATCACCTAAGGAATTAGGGATAAACCTACATTAGTGATTTGAATGTTAATTGAATGAATTGAATTGAAGTTAGGGTTTAACAAAGTTACATTAGGTGAAAATTGAGGAATTCCGACTCCTAACCGTATTAAACACTTGATCTCATCTTAATTGTTTATTCTTTCATTTACTTGCTTGTGTGATAAAGAAGAAAACCTAATTCATTCATTTTTGTAACAACATTTTGGATAAAGAAAATTCAATTACTCTTTTGGAACTATGATTTGTCTTGGTTCAAATAACAATCACTTAGTTTACGTTGCTACTTAATCACAATCTTCGTGGGACGATACTCTACTTCCACTCTATTACTTGTCACGATTTGGTGCACTTTCCAAACCATCAACACGTTAGCACTGACTTATTTCAATGTATTCGCGCTTACTAGACAATAACTTACGTTATTGTCACTATTAGTATTTATTTGGAGAAATATTTTAAATGATATGATTGAGAGAAAAGTATTTTCATATTTTACTCTATTTACTTTTAGAGTTAGGAATAAATTGGTTTTAGATTAATCAAAGATTAATCTTGGACTGGGTATTTTCTTAGTTGATCAATTCAACTATCAATCTCTACTATATTTCAAAATTTGAAAGTATATTTTTATCACCCTTTATTTTTTGATTCAAAAAAAATTAAAAACGAGTTTATTTTTAGGATTAATATTTATCACTCATTATTGTACCTATTCACTAAATAAATAAAAGTTTGCACTTTTATCTCTTCTCTCTCCCCTTACTCTCGACGTCTTCCCCCTCCCTCACCCTTGTCTTTCCTTATTTTCTCTTCTTCTAACCAAGTGCAGACCCACACCCATCTTCCTCTTCCAATCTTCTCCTCCTCCTTCTTAACTCAGCCACACCTAACCACCCTCCACTGTCATGTCGCGTGTGCCGCCACCCCCGAAGTACCTTCGGTCGCCGTTTGACGCTGGGGGGACGACCACCACACCTGGTCTCGCGCTGCCTCGAGCTCCACCATGAGAAAAGCGCGCTCCACCGTGGTAAGTACTGGTTGCACCGCCTCATCATTGTGGTTATCCACCATGTGAGTTCCTTTCAAGCTCCTTCTTCTTCCTTGAGTTGATGTATCTCTCTCTCTCTTTTGTTGTCACAAAAAGAATCACCGCCACGAACCGCCGTCCTCCGCCATGGCTGCCGTCACAGCCACCACTTGGTCTCTTCCTTGCCATCTTGGCTGAGTATTTCACCATAACCTCTTCTAGTTCAAAACCCCAAATCTAATTTGAGACCCTAACCTTTAAAATGAGTTTTCCCTAAATTGATGTATGAACCCTAAAGTCCCAAATCTGATTTTTTTTTTTTTTTTAAGTTAGCTCTATTTGGTGAAATTGAACATTTAAAATCAACTTAGAGTGAGCGTTTGATGGTGAGTAGCTAATTATGTGTTTTGTCTGGTTGTGAAAATGCTTTGACTCCCTCTCTGGGATGTTGTCGTGGTTGCGTTTTCTTAGGGAAAACATATTTTATATTATTCGGGAGTTAACAGAAGCTGTTTAGAGGAAACTGGAACGTTGAGCTGCGGTTGTGAGGGAAGCAAATTGTTGAATAAGTCAAGTAGAGGATCTTTTATGGTCTTCAAAGGTAAAAGGAGTAAATCTGATGAGTTCTAGATAGCCATATGCCATTTTAGTGTTGTTGTATAATTATCTATCGTGGTTGTTCTATGGTTTTTAATTATTTAATTTTAATTGATTATGTGATTTGATGTGATTCTTTGAGTTATTTGGTTATAACTGTGATGCATGATATAATTGTGTTGTATGCGATTATCTGTTTGGTTGTTGTTTGACTGAAGCCTGACAGTGGTCAGTGCCCAATTAAATTAAAGATAAAAGCTTTAAAAGCTTGGGGGAAAATTTAAGGGTTTTGATTTAAGTGGAAGTAGATTTTGAAAATCATCATATTTGATAATGTTTTCAGTGAAAGAATGATTAATGAGTAATGACGAGGACAAAATCTTGCAAATATTTTAGTTATGTTATCCTTTTAAAATTAATTCAAAAATAAGAGGAACAACACTAGTGGAAAATATACATTAGATGGGAAAGGTTTACGTCAGTTAACCAAAAGCTAGACGTTAAAAAGGGGGTGGTGGCAGTTTTGTAAATATCAGACTTCATTAATTCACTTTTAACGTCAGTTGTTATAAGGACTGACGTTAAAAGTGAAGTGACTCACTTTTAACGTCAGTTCAATAAACAACTAACGTTAAAAGTGAACCTTTTAACGCCAGTTCTTCATTGAACTTACGTTAAAAGTGAGTCACTTCACTTTTAACTTCTGTTCTTTCATCAACAGACGTTAAAGGTTATTTTAATAAATTTTTTTATCTAGTATACGTACCCTTCCGCATTGCCTTCCTCAAAGTTTCAGTTTCACAATTGCTTTGATGTTTTGTGTTTCTGTTTTGAAAACTAAAATATATGTGCGAAGTATAAGTTGAATCAATAACCCAAATCGGATCTCATTCATGAAGTGTAATACAGACTGATACAGAAGATTGAAAGGGTTTAAAATCCTATAAAAAGTTACATTGAAAGGGTTTAAAATCCTAAACATTTGTTGAGGCTTTGTTCCCTTCACGGGTGAGCAAGAGAGGAGAGTCGAGCGACTGAGTTTTCCAAAGCGGCTGAGCAAGGGTGCACCCGATCTGTTTCAGCAATGGTCTTGGAACAGTCATTTGCTTCCAAAGCTGAGGTTCTTGAGCTGTAGCTGCCGATTCTCCGGAAAGATGATAAGGTGAGCAACTCACATTATGTGATTTACACAATCTTATCACCCATGTTATGTGATTTACACAACCTCAGAAGTTGTTTGACCATTAAGACAAAGATCTTTGAGTCTAGGAATAGGAAGAAAGAGTGATGAAGTTAATCTCCATGGCAGAGCCATATTGTGAAGCAGAAAATTAAAAGAATGGAAGGAAGCAATTTATAGGAGCAGGGGATGAAGTTACTAAGCTATTCTGATTTTCTTGAAAACTTATCTATAAACTTAATGCTCATTAAGAGGATTAAGTTACAAGATGCATGGGTAAGTAGCACAGTAGTCAAAGGAATGAATGTTCTTGCAGAAACTTATACACCTTTAACGTCAGTTGTTTAATACAACTGACGTTAAAAGTGTTTTTAAAATAAAAAATATTTATTTTTAACGTCAGGTTTTTATACAAGCGACGTTAAAAGTGTGATTTTTACTCAAGTATAATAAATAGTCGCGTAAATAATCCTATATATTATAAACATGCAGAATGAATATTGGAAATAATGTAATATACGGGAACTTGGCAGTCATAAATTAAGTTGACGTTAAAAATGAGGTGGTGGCAGTTTGTAAATATTAAATCACTATTTGCGTCAGTTGTGTAAAGAACTTGTGTAAATATTAAACAAGTTTATTTTTAATCTTCATTAATTAGCTTGAATTAGTAAACATATTCTTGTGAAAATTAAAATAAATAAACACTTAACATAAAAGTGTTATATGTATAATCAAATCGTATCTCATTGAAGCGATTCATAAGTTACAATTACATGATTAAAGGATAAAAAATTTCTGCAACATAGCACTAAAATATTAAAAAGTTTCTGCTTCAACATCAATTTCTTCTCAGTTCTGTCCTCAGAAACTCCAATGGATGCATCGATCCCCTCCCTCATTTGAAGTCCTTGATGCTCCATCTGTGCTTTATCCACAGTCACTTGGGGAGGAGATGGAATAAAGTGAGGGAGTCATATTATGTGATTTACTCAACCTCAGAAGTTTTTTGACCATTAAGACAGAGACCTTTAAGTCTAGGTATAGGAAGAAATAAAAAAAGTCTCAAATGTGATAGAACCATATTGTGAAGGAATAGAAAACGCACGAAATATAAAGGAAAAAAAGAGGGTGTATTTACAGACTAATACAGAAGAATGGCACTTTATATAGAGAATAGAGTCTCTCTGATTTTCTTGAAAACTTATCTATAAACTTAATGCTCATTAAGAGGATTAAGTTACAAGGTGCAGGAGTTAGCACAGTAGTCAAAGGAATGAATTTTTTTGCAGAAACTTATATACTTTTAACGTCAGTTGTCTTCAACAACTGACATTAAAAGTGCTTTTAAAATAAAAAATATTTATTTTTAACGTCGGTTGTTTAATACAAATGACGTTAAAAGTTTGATTTTTACTTCAATTAAATAAATATTCAAAGGAATTAATGTTTTTGGATAAACGTATACACTTTTAACGTTGATTGCGTGATTTTTAGAATATAAAGGCAAGTGCACCTCGTCGCAACCAAGTAATACGGTGGTGAGACCGGTTATCGTATCCACAGGGATTGGTTGTCAATTACCAATTCACAAACTCAACAACTATCTAGACTAAACTATGGTATGAGATATCAAAACAGAAAACAAAGCAATACAATATTTTTGGTCTTTTTGGACTTTTAACAAACACTTGGAGTGCAGAATTTATAACTGGATAGAATTGTCAGGTTTAGACTACACTAATCCTCCCTTGATTGCAATGAAATGGCTAACAACACAAGTCTTAATTCAATTATGTCAATCAAGCCTTTTCTAAAGTACTCAAGCCTAATGTCTTAGGTGCATTGAGCCTAAAACCCCAAATTAAACCCTAATGTCTTAGGTGGATTAATCTGTGATTTTGCATTAAGTCAAGACTTATAAGATTGCAAGCATTCAACACCTATGTCTAGATTCTTGAACTACTTGGCATATGATTCATGAGCATGCCTTAACACCAACCTTCCAGTTATCTATCAAAGCAACATATCATTCCTATGGGTAGCTAATCCAAGAAAAGCATTAAGCACAGAATCACACACTCATAAAGAAATAGAAACTTGTATTGAAACCAAATCAATTAACAACCAAGTTCAAAGAAGCTACATCTAAACCCAACAATGGGGGAATTAGCTACACATGATAATATCTACAAAAGAGAAAGAGAGAAGAGAGGAAGAAAACTCCATGACGAATCCTTCAATCTTCTTCCAATCCAAGAGCAGAGGAGATGTCATCTTTAAGGTCCTAGCCTTCCCCCAGCCATCAGCCCTCTTTAGGGTTTCCAAGCCTCTGCCAAAAGTCCCCTTGTTCTGTCTGCTGTGCTCTTATTTATAGATCCGTCGCGCGTCACGGCCGTGATGGCCATCACGGCCAGGCCGTGACGGATTTTCGCTTCGGAACTTGGCGTTTTTAGCTCTCGCGTGGCGAGCCCCTTCTTGCGTCGCGAGCCCTCTGTTCATGGCCGTGATCTCCATCACGTCCAAGCCGTGATGGATTCTGACTTGTGATGGTTGTGGGTCACGGCCGTGACAGACTCTGACTTCAGCCTTTCTGCCTTTTCAGTTTTGCTCGATCATGGCCGTGATGGGCATCATGGCTAGGCCGTGATGGGCATCATGGCTAGGCCGTGATGGGCTCTGTTTGGCTCATTTTCTTCACTTTTAAAACTCTAAATCATCCAAGCTTCATCATGGCCAAACCTTGGGCATTTAATCATGAATTCCTGAAAAACAACACCACAACACCACCTTATCCGTTCCAAAGGAAAAACTAAACAAAATCAAACTAAAATTGCCTAAACTATATGCAAATGCATGCAGAAATGTACATGGAAAATGAGGTGAAATCACACTCATCAAATTACCCCAAGCTTAAGACATTGCTTGTCCTCAAGCAATCACCAAGGCCAGAAGATCAAAATAGAACATGGATAGTGAACTAAGAACCCGAGTAAATGATCCAAGCAATAGGCAAATCAAACAATTCAGCAAGAGACAATCAATTCAAGTCCAATTAGAGGCTTAGGTTCCTTAGACTCATATTCTCATTGATTTGGGCACTCTTTCTCATTCGAAGCTCACCCCAAGCTTGTTTATTTGCTTGGCTCTCTTCCTACCTCACTCAAGTGTTTAGGGGTATATAACATTTCGCTCAGTTTTCCTCAAAGAATGAACTCTACCATATGCTTGACTATCAACCACATCTCTACTTTATTAATGAAAACAATTAAGAATCAAGAGGTCTTTAGCTTTGGTTGTAACATGGCCATGGGATTAATCGTTAGGTGGGGAAATCAAGAAAAGGAAATTTTAAAAGGGCTAAACCAAGTATCAAACATTTCAACACATGACACCTTCTAAAATACCTTCCTGGGTTTTCAATACATTTTTCCACCTTTCTTTCTTTATTTTTCTTTTATTTCTCTTTTTTTTTCCATCCTCTTCTCTACTTTATTTTTCTTCTCTTCTTTTTTTTTTCTTTTGCTTGGAGAAGGGGGAGATTTTTCAAATCAAGAGAATTATTTTTTTTTCTGATTCTTTTCCCAAACTTTTTCACTACCTTTTTACCCTTTTGTAATACTTTAGAAGGTCCCTTATCAAGCATATTCATCAAAACATTCCAGGGTACCAAGAAAAGTATTTTATTCTTTCAGGCTCAAAATTGGGCAACTAAAGGGTAGCATTTCATCATTCAAAGCTCAGAAGGCCAGAAAAATACCTAGTGCCTCAATCATTTTCAAAAAATGTTTTCAAAAATTTTCAAGCTTCGAAATGGTTTTAAGTCAAGTTCTAGAGAAATTCATCCAAGAGGAATAACACTCTAACACAAAGAATGGGGTAAAATTTTGTGAGTACCCCTTTGGCTCAAAATCTCACATTTTAGTTCAGAATCAATGAAAATCACAAGTCCACAGAACCATATGCTAATTATTAACTATCCAAGATTATCTCAAGCATTCTTCATTTGCAGCCATATCACAAGAATGAAAAAAAATTGGGTTCAAAAATTCACTATCTCAATTTATTTGACACTTAGTTCTCACAATTGGATGCAAAATCTAAGCAAGGGCAATCTAATTGTGTGATCATGCAACTATCATGCAAGACTATATGAATGCAACATGAAACATGCAAAATGCAAAATACCCCTACCCCAAGCTTAAGAATTTACATTGTCCCCAATGTAAACAATCAAGTTGGAGCGAGGAAGAAAAATAAAATAAAATAAAATTGGAACGGCTTACCGAGGCGGTAGCGGGTGTTGACTTTGCTTTTCTGGCTTTGTTTCTCCCTGCCCTTGCTTCTCCTTCCTTATTAGCCTAAAAACACTTAACAAATTTATTAATAGAAGAAAACTCTTGATCTTCTCAAATTATTCAAGAGTTAAAAATCAAAAACAAAAGCAAAAAGGAGAAGAAAAATTGGGTTGCCTCCCAATAAGTGCTTCTTTAACGTCACTAGCTTGACTTATTAAGAAGCATCCACCTGGATCCCATAACCTGTGATACAGCGGCCACGGAATGCTCAAATTGTATGATCCTGCCGGATCCCATGGCCTGCAGCTTAAATATGGGAGTGAGCGCTTGAAAATCATGGTGACTTCTTCAAGTGTGAAGGACTTCTCACTCCCTCTCGGGTCAAAGATGACCTCCTTGTCAACAAAGCCTTCCCAATGAAAATGGGGTTCAACCTCTTGGACTGGCCATGGTGCCTGCATTTTTAAAGATCCAAAATCTGGTTTCTCAGGCAGAGGCATGAACTCCATTGTTGACTGCTTTAAAATGTGAGGTGGCAAACAAGTCGAGAGGATCATTGGTGCTGTTCTGGCTTCTGTACAATCTTCACTCTCAGCATTGCCAAATCCATCACCCTCCAAATATGCAGAAATCTCAGCACAAACCACACAAGTGTTTCTCCCATCACATTCCACACATGCATTGGAACTAATAGCATCATCTAATTCCAAAAGTTTTTCATCATCCCCAAGCATGGTGAAATAGATGTCCTCAATTGCCTCTTCCTTTCAAGCTCTATAGTCAAGGGTTCAATGGGAGATGGGGCAACTTTGTTCTCCAAAACAGAGTCTTCATTTCTTAATCCGGTTGCTCCCACTTCTTCAACTTCCTCATCATCCATCATTGCATCATCTTCATCATCATCCATCAATGCATCATCTTCATCATCATCCATCAAGTTCCCATTTGGCATTTCGGATAGTTGGTTAGAGAGTTCCTCAATACGTACCCCGAGACTTCGAATGGTATCTTCTTGATTTTTTAAACTTTCCATTGTTGTTACCATGAAGCTCTCCAAAATATCCTCTAGGTGAGACCGACTATCCGGAATAGGTTGCTCAGAATTGACTGCGAATTCGGATTTGAAGTTCTCCCAAGCAACTTCCAATGGTGATGGCTCATCATACCATTGAGATGGTTGTGGTTGATATGAAGATGTGGAAGGTTCCCAATGTTCCTCTTGGTCAATCCAAGTATTGTTTGGAGGGTTCCCCCACCATGGAGTGGAAGTGTTGGGAAATTGATTTCCCCGTTCAGAATAGGCTACCACTGGTGGAGGAGAGACAGTTGCCCTCGACAACTCATTACTCACTTGTTGGATGTTTATGGCTAATTGAAGCATATCTGCCCGCAGCTGAAGCTCAGACATCTCAATTTCTGCATCAGATGGTTGATAGCAATTATAGTCTATGATCCTGTCAAATCAATTTTCACCTCACAGACAATTAAGCCCAAGATCAAAGAAACACAAAAACAAATATATACAAAACTAACAAAAGAAAGATATCAATTATATACAGAAAAATAAAATAATAAAAAATGTCTAAATTAGTTATCTCATTTGTTACTACTGATATTGGCAAAGCCGATCCCCGGCAACGGCGCCAAAAACTTGATTGCGTGATTTTTAGAATATAAAGGCAAGTGCACCTCGTCGCAACCAAGTAATACGGTGGTGAGACCGGTTATCGTATCCACAGGGATCGGTTGTCAATTACCAATTCACAAACTCAACAACTATCTAGACTAAACTATGGTATGAGATATCAAAACAGAAAACAAAGCAATACAATATTTTTGGTCGTTTTGGACTTTTAACAAACACTTGGAGTGCATAATTTATAACTGGATAGAATTGTCAGGTTTAGACTACACTAATCGTCCCTTGATTGCAATGAAATGGCTAACAACACAAGTCCTAATTCAATTATGCCAATCAAGCCTTTTCTAAAGTACTCAAGCCTAATGTCTTAGGTGCATTGAGCCTAAAACCCCAAATTAAACCCTAATGTCTTAGGTGGATTAATCTGTGATTTTGCATTAAGTCAAGACTTATAAGATTGCAAGCATTCAACACCTATGTCTAGATTCTTGAACTACTTGGCATATGATTCATGAGCATGCCTTAACACCAACCTTCCAGTTATCTATCAAAGCAACATATCATTCCTATGGGTAGCTAATCCAAGAAAAGCATTAAGCACAGAATCACACACTCATAAAGAAATAGAAACTTGTATTGAAACCAAATCAATTAACAACCAAGTTCAGAGAAGCTACATCTAAACCCAACAATGGGGGAATTAGCTACACATGATAATATCTACAAAAGAGAAAGAGAGAAGAGAGGAAGAAAACTCCATGACGAATCCTTCAATCCTCTTCCAATCCAAGAGCAGAGGAGATGTCATCTTTAAGGTCCTAGCCTTCCCCCAGCCATCAGCCCACTTTAGGGTTTCCAAGCCTCTGGCAAAAGTCCCCTTGTTCTGTCTGCTGTGCTCTTATTTATAGATCCCTCGCGCGTCACGGCCGTGATGGCCATCACGGCCAGGCCGTGACGGATTCTGTTTCTGGAACTTCTGGCGTTTTTTAGCTCTCGCGTGGCGAGCCCCTTCTCGCATCGCGAGCCCTCTGTTCATGGCCGTGATCTCCATCACGTCCAAGCCGTGATGGATTCTGACTTGTGATGGTTTTGGGTCACGGCCGTGATGTACATCACGGCTAGGCCGTGACAGACTCTGACTTGACCTTTTCGCCTTTCGGTTTTGCTCGATCATGGCCGTGATGGGCATCACGGCTAGGCCGTGATAGGCTCTGTTTGGCTCATTTTCTTCACTTTTAAGGCTCTAAATCATCCAAGCTTCATCATGGCCAAACCTTGGGCATTTAATCATGAATTCCTGCAAAACAACACCACAACACCACCTTATCCGTTCCAAAGGAAAAACTAAACAAAATCAAACTAAAATTGCCTAAACTATATGCAAATGCATGCAGAAATGTACATGGAAAATGAGGTGAAATCACACTCATCAAATTATCCCAAGCTTAAGACATTGCTTGTCCTCAAGCAATCACCAAGGCCAGAAGATCAAAATAGAACATGGATAGTGAACTAAGAACCCGAGTAAATGATCCAAGCAATAGGCAAATCAAACAATTCAGCAAGAGACAATCAATTCAAGTCCAATTAGAGGCTTAGGTTCCTTAGACTCATATTCTCATTGATTTGGGTACTCTTTCTCATTCGAAGCTCACCCCAAGCTTGTTTATTTGCTTGGCTCTCTTCCTACCTCACTCAAGTGTTTAGGGGTATATAACATTTCGCTCAGTTTTCCGCAAAGAATGAACTCTACCATATGCTTGACTATCAACCACATCTCTACTTTATTAATGAAAACAATTAAGAATCAAGAGGTCTTTAGCTTTGGTTGTAACATGGCCATGGGATTAATCGTTAGGTGGGGAAATCAAGAAAAGGAAATTTTAAAAGGGCTAAACCAAGTATCAAACATTTCAACACATGACACCTTCTAAAATACCTTCCTGGGTTTTCAATACATTTTTCCACCTTTCTTTCTTTATTTTTCTTTTATTTCTCTTTTTTTTTTCCATCCCCTTCTCTACTTTATTTTTCTTCTCTTCTTTTTTTTTTCTTTTGCTTGGAGAAGGGGAGATTTTTCAAATCAAGAGAATTATTTTTTTTCTGATTCTTTTCCCAAACTTTTTCACTACCTTTTTACCCTTTTGTAATACTTTAGAAGGTCCCTTATCAAGCATATTCATCAAAACATTCCAGGGTACCAAGAAAAGTATTTTATTCTTTCAGGCTCAAAATTGGGCAACTAAGGGGTAGCATTTCATTATTCAAAGCTCAGAAGGCCAGAAAAATACCTAGTGCCTCAATCATTTTCAAAAAATGTTTTCAAAAATTTTCAAGCTTCAAAATGGTTTTAAGTCAAGTTCTAGAGAAATTCATCCAAGAGGAATAACACTCTAACACAAAGAATGGGGTAAAATTTTGTGAGTACCCCTTTGGCTCAAAATCTCACATTTTAGTTCAGAATCAATGAAAATCACAAGTCCACAGAACCATATGCTAATTATTAACTATCCAAGATTATCTCAAGCATTCTTCATTTGCAGCCATATCACAAGAATGAAAAAAAATTGGGTTCAAAAATTCACTATCTCAATTTATTTGACACTTAGTTCTCACAATTGGATGCAAAATCTAAGCAAGGGCAATCTAATTGTGTGATCATGCAACTATCATGCAAGACTATATGAATGCAACATGAAACATGCAAAATGCAAAATACCCCTACCCCAAGCTTAAGAATTTACATTGTCCCCAATGTAAACAATCAAGTTGGAGCGAGGAAGAAAAATAAAATAAAATAAAATTGGAACGGCTTACCGAGGCGGTAGCGGGTGTTGACTTTGCTTTTCTGACTTTGTTTCTCCCTGCCCTTGCTTCTCCTTCCTTATTAGCCTGAAAACACTTAACAAATTTATTAATAGAAGAAAACTCTTGATCTTCTCAAATTATTCAAGAGTTAAAAATCAAAAACAAAAGCAAAAAGGAGAAGAAAAATTGGGTTGCCTCCCAATAAGCGCTTCTTTAACGTCACTAGCTTGACTTATTAAGAAGCATTCACCTGGATCCCATAACCTGTGATACAGCGGCCACGGAATGCTCAAATTGTATGATCCTGCCGGATCCCATGGCCTGCAGCTTAAATATGGGAGTGAGCGCTTGAAAATCATGGTGACTTCTTTTAATGGATGCCAAAAGACAGAAGAAGCGCCGGCGACCTTAATTGGAGAGCGGGTTTATCAGAGGGTAAAGGGCATCGATGTTATATTCGGCAAGTCCAAAAATAAAGGTAAAGCTGCTGAGAAAAACATATGGAAGAAGAGGACGATATTCTTTGATCTTCCATACTGGCGCAAGCTTGATGTCATACACTGCATTGATGTGATGCATGTGGAGAAAAATGTGTGTGATAGTGTGATCGGGATGCTTCTCAACATTCAGGGCAAGACAAAGGATGGTGTGAATGCTCGTCTCGACCTCGTTGCTATGGGTATACGAGAGCAGTTAGCTCCAGTTGTTGAGGATGGTAAGCGGACTTATTTGCCGCCAGCATGTCATACTTTGTCAAAAAAAGAGAGACAAAGTTTCTGCGGGTGTCTTCAGGGCATCAAAGTTCCACATGGTTACTCTTCAAATATGAAGAGGCTTGTCTCTAGTGATCTTAAATTGGTTGGCTTAAAGTCTCATAATTGTCACATATTGATGCAACAACTTCTGCCCGTTGCTATTCGTGGTATTGCTCCAAAAAATGTGAGACATGCCATTACTCGGTTGTGCTCATTCTTCAATTCTATATGTAGCAAAGTCGTTGACCCCCGTATGTTGGATGACTTGGAAGTTGAGGCTGCTACAATCTTGTGCCAATTGGAGATGTATTTTCCTCCTTCCTTTTTCGACATAATGGTTCACTTAATTGTTCATTTGGTGAGGGAGATTAGATTATGTGGACCGGTTTTTCTGAGATGGATGTACCCGGATGAGCGCTACATGAAGATCTTGAAAGGGTACGTGAAGAATCCTCATCGTCCGGAAGCATCTGTTGTTCAAAGGTATGTTGCAGAAGAAGCTATTGAGTTTTGTTCGGACTACCTTCATAACACGAATCCTATAGGGGTTCCTAAGCCTCGGCATGATGAGATCAGATGTCAAGGTAAAAGGGTACACATGGCTTAAGAATTAATAGCAAGGACCGGTAGGAAGTGCTTCAAGAACATTTGTATGTATTGAACAACATCGAATGTGTTCAGTCATTCTTATTTGAACATAAAAGAAAAGTCAATCAAGAAAACCCTTGAATGAGCGAAAGGTGGTTGTTGAACAAGCATAACAAGACTTTCTTACCATGGTTCAAGGAAGAAATGCTTAAGGATGGCAGTACTGCTTCTGATGACGTGAGATGGCTAGCACGTGGGCCTAGCTTCAACGTCATATGTTGGAGCGGATACGACATAAATAACTTTTCCTTTTATACAAAGGAACAAGATAACAAGAGTACCATGCAAAATAGTGGGGTTATGATCGTGGCCGAAGCAATGCACTTCTCTAGTGCAAAGGACACAAAACCCGTTAAAGCACCGACACCTTACTTTGGATATATTGAAGATATTTGGGTGTTCGATTACACTAAGCTTACGGTGCCGGTTTTTAAATGTAAGTGGGTTGATAGTAACGGTGGTGTACAAACCGACGAATTGGGGTTCACATTGGTATACCTCAACAAGTTAGGTCATATAAATGAGCCTTTCATAATGGCTTCCCAAGCAAAACAAGTGTTCTACATCACTGATCCTTCTAACAAAAGGTTATCCGTGGTTCTCCAAGGAAAAAGCATGTATAATGGTAGTGATGAAAATCAAGATTCAAATCTTGATATTCCTGAGACTCCTTCTTTTTCAACAAACATGCCTACTATAATCGATGAGACACAGGTAGACGATGTACATGCCACTCGTGATGATCATCATGAAGGGATATTGATATAGGTAGTTTAAACTTAGTATACATTTATTTTTATTTATATTTCTGTACTTATTTTGAGTTATAACCTATGTTAATAAATATATATTGTTTCTGAACAGGCATACATATGGATCATTGTTCCATTTTTCCTTTGCAATTCTGTAATGTGTGTGATATTCGTGTTCTTTGGGATATTTACTGAATGCAGGGATAGCTGAGGGGAGTGATATTTTAAAACTGAATTTAAAAAAAAATCTATTAACGTCAGTTGTATCAAACAACTGACGTTAATAGTATTTTATAAAATATGCAATACACTATTAACGTCAGTTGTGTAAAACAACTGACGTTAAAATTAAAACCTTTAACGTCAGTTTCGTTATAACAACTGACGTTAGTTTTAACAAAATTAACATCTGTTGTCTTAAAGAACTAACGTTAATAGTTTTATGTTTAACGTCAGTTGTTTAAACAACTGACGTTAATTTTGACAAAATTAATGTCAGTTGTGTTAAAGAACCGACGTTAATATTTTTATATTTAACGTCAGTTCTCAACTGACGTTAAAATTTTAACTTTTAACGTCAGCTGTATTTACGTCAGTCAGTATTCTGACGTAAAAAATCAATTTTAACTGACGTAAAAAGCACTTATTGCACTAGTGCAATTTTATTATTTCAAATAGAAATGGGTTGGAAATGATTTTACAAGGATTTGGTGTTATTTCAGAAAAGGAGTTTCCTAAAGAAAACGGATTTGAGGAAAATGGATTTCCCTATGATTTGACGTTTTATAAATGGATTTCAAACAGAAAGGATTTTCTATAAACGAGTTTTACTCCACGGTGTTATTTCCGATAACTTGATAAGTTGCGGAGACTTTGTTTTGGATTTGTTTTTCACGTAAGCGAATACAGTGTTAACATTAAAACGTGAACCTAGTATCAGAGACGTCGTGATACTAGTGTTATTTAATATAAGCACGAAGATATTTGATCCGTGTTACGTTGTTATGGACTTTGTGTCCTATCCACGTTGTGGGTTACGTTGTTAAAGTTGAATGTTATTTTCTACCACCACAAACCTAAGACTGATTGCAAGGTCTAAGGTGTTGTGACTGAACACTCGGTCCATGTGTCCTGTGTTAACGTTGAAAAATCTAACACGTTGAAAATTACGAATAGTCGTAAGCCATCTTGAGCTTAGACAAAAGAAGAATGAACCCAAAGAAAAATGACAAGAACAAAATGTTTTATATTCATTCATTGGTAGACGTGCCCACATTGTTATGTATGGTGCCTTGATAATTAAGGTATTCCATGTCACGTTGTATGTCTGAATGCCTTACAGGGTAAGATATTTCAGGCTATGTTGCTTCATTTGTGCCCTGGTGGACAATGAAAACCCATATACGTTGATCACTATGCCTTGTGTTGGACAGTGTGCCCTATGGTAACACATTGTGCCTAATATACCTGGCAATTGAGCTTGATCAGCTCATTTACACGGTGTTGGGATCTCCGGAGATTAGGTATGAAAGTTAGACGTTGAATGTTGAAGTGTCATGCATTTGTTTTAAAATGACGATGATCAGGTATGAGACCCCTTAGTAAACTACTTGTTTAGTTATGGGAATCTTATGTTGTTATAGCTATATCTGTCTATGTGCTAATTTGGTGTGTCGTGCATGTGGTTGTCGTTATAAACTCATATATTGGTAACTCACCTTTGCACTATATTTGTGTGGTCTTGTGTCATACCATGGTACGTGACTACAGATGATGAAAAGAGGATTCCAGCTTCAGGAGGGGACATTTGTTCGAATCCTTGAAGATGCCAGACATCATACATCAGTTATAATGGTGAGAATTGTGGGAGTTTTTCCCATGAATAACTTTTAGAACGACCAGCTTAGGTTTTTAAGACGTTGTAGATTTCTGATAGTATGTATGAGTATGGCACGGAGAGCCTTTATTTTGAATGGAATGTTTATGGCACGGAGAGCTTTCCTTTTGGATGAAAATATAAATATATTATCAGGTTTTTTGTTTGGGATGCTAGAATTACAGAGGAGACTCTGTCGAAAATTTTGTAAAAATTCTAGCTTTTTATTCAAGTACATTTCTAAAATAAATAGGCTTGTCAGGCTAGAATTGTAAGCCCGTGTGCCGGTCACGGTTTAGATTTTGAGTTGTGACAAATTTTATATTTTATATACGTGACCAGAACCCATATAACGATAGATGAAAATGTGGTGTTGTTGTTTTAAAATAGGTGTAAGTTTTACCGTAACCACATGAAAATTTTATACCCAGTTTCTGATGCTTATGTACTTATATAAATCATTTTCCGAAAGCAACCAGCAAATTAATATTTTATTTATTTATGCACTATAAATAAGTAATGTGATGAGTGTGATTTCACCTTATTTTCCATGTACATTTCTGCATGCATTTGCATATAGTTAGGCCATTTTAGTGTTTATTTTGTTTAGTTTTTCCTTTGGAAC
Organism: Sophora flavescens; assembly: GCA_030762895.1. Taxonomy (NCBI): domain Eukaryota; kingdom Viridiplantae; phylum Streptophyta; class Magnoliopsida; order Fabales; family Fabaceae; genus Sophora; species Sophora flavescens. Next base: position 34,168,315 of record CM061068.1, read on the forward strand.
GGATAAGGTGGTATTGTGTGTTGTTTTGCAGATATTCATGATTAAATGCCCAAGAATTAGCAAGTATGAAGCTTGGATGACTTAGAGCTTTAAAAGATAAGAAATTGAGCCAAGCAGAGAGTATCACGGCCTAGCCGTGATGGCCCTCACGGCCGTGAGGGAGCAGTAGGTGTAGAAAGAATTGAGCCAAAAGTCAGAAGCTGTCACGGCCTAGCCGTGATGGCTATCACGGCCGTGACGTGTCAGCTGTGCAAGATCTCCAAAAGTCAGAAACGATCACGGCCTAGACGTGATGGCTATCACGGCGGTGATGAATCAGTTGGAAAAGTCAGAAACGATCACGGCCTAGCCGTGATGGCTCTCACGGCCGTGACCTGTTAGTTGGAAAAGTCAGAAACGATCACGGCCTAGCCGTGATGGCTATCACGGCCGTGATGAATCAGTAAATGAAGAGGTGCCCAAGTCAGAAACCATCACGGCCTGGCCGTGATGGCTGTCACGGCCGTGACGGGCCGCGAGTTATAAAAGGGTCTCTGAGCAGAACAGAAAGACATCGAGAAAACCTAAAAATAGATCCTCTGTTGCTGTGGCTGCTGTGCAACATTCTATGGAGCTCTCTCCTTTGTTCATCTCTGTAACTCTTTCTTTTGTTTTATCTTCAATTATGTGTAGCTAAACTCCCCCTTGTTGGGGTTAGATGATTGCTCTTCTGAACTTGATTGTAAAATGACTTGATTGTAATGCAGTTTCCTTGTTCTTTATGAGCGTTTGATTCCATGCTTAATGCTTTCTTAGGCTTGATCACCCTAGGAATGATTAGTTGCTTTAATAGATAACTGGAAGGTTGGTGTTAGAGCTTGCTCATGAATCAAATGCCAAGTAGTTCATGAGCCTAGACATAGGTCTTGAGGAACTTGCAATCTTATAAGTCTTAACTTAATGCAAAGTCTCAGGTTAATCCACCTAAGGAATTAGGGTTTAATTTGGGGTTTTAGGCTCAATGCACCTAAGGCATTAGGCTTGAGTATTTCAGAAAAGACTTGATTGTCATAATTGAATTAGGAACTGTGTTACTTGTCATTTCATAACAATCAAGGGAGGATTAGCTTAGTCTAACCCTAACAATTCTATCTAATTGTTATTCACATTTCTGTCTGTCTTTTAACTGTTTGATAAAATTCCAAAAAAGAACAAAAACAATTGATTCTTGTTTGCTTTGTTAGATGATAGAGCTACCTTCACTCCAAAATTTGATCGCCTAGATAGTAGTCTAATTTGCGAAGTGGTAATTGTCCACGATCCCTGAGAACGATATCCGGTCTTACCGTTTTATTACTTGCAACGAACCGGTACACTTGCAGAGTCCGTGTCAAGTTTTTGGCGCCGTTGCCGGGGATCGGTGTGCCAATATCACGAGTACCAAAGGGGACTCCTAATTTAGGCATTTTTTTACTGTTTTCTTACTGTTTTATTTCCTTTCTTGTTTTCTGTTTCTCTGTTGTAATTTTCTGTTGTGTCTTTTTTTGCTTTTTTGTTCTTTTTCGCGCTACTCTGTTTGTTCAGTGTATGCGAGGTACAATCGACCAGGTGAACTCCAATTCGAACCCGAGATCGAGAGACTTTGTAGAAGGAATAGGAAGGAAGCCAAGGGAAGACGAGCAATGAGAAGGAACATCCTCTGCGGTGCAAGAACTGTTAGTTGAATTACCAGTGTCACCATGGCTGAAGATAATGCACCAAGAAGGACAATGGGGGACTACACTTCCCCTAGAGTTGATAGATGTGGAACTCCGATTGTGAGACCCGCAGTGGCTTGCAATAATTTCGAAATCAAGGCATCACTTCTCCATCTTGTGCAACAAAATCAGTTTGGAGGTTTGGAGATTGAAGACCCTCATGCTCACATTGGTACTTTCATTGAGCTGTGTGACACCATCAAGCTAAATGGAGCTTCTGATGAGGCCATTCGGTTAAGGCTTTTCCCTTTCTCTTTGAGGGATAGAGCTAAGTCATGGCTTCAATCTCATCCTCATGGAAGCATCATCACTTGGAATGATTTGGTGAGCAAGTTTCTGTCTCGATTCTTTCCTCCGTCAAGAATGATTAAGCTGAGATCAGAGATCAATGCCTTTGCACAGAGGGATGGTGAGTCACTCTATGAAGCCTGGGAGAGATTCAAGTCCTTACTCATAGCTTGTCCAAATCATGAACTAGAGACATGGCAGCAGGTTACAACATTTGTTAATGGGCTCAACAGGAATTCAAGAAGTATGATTGAAGCGGCTGCAGGAGGGACATTGAGTCAGAAGACGCCCGAAGAAGCAAAGGACTTGATTGAGAACATGGCTAACAATGACTATCAAATGCCTAGTTCTCGGTCAATGGTCAAGAGAGGTGTTCTAGAGCTAGATGAAATTGGCGCTCTCAAGGCACAAATGGCTATTCTTACCAAACAACTGGGGTCGGTTCAACTGCAGAATTCTCAACTACAAGCTGTCCAAGTTCAAGGTACCTCAGTGTGTGATTTCTGTGGAGGCAACCATGCAAATGGAAACTGTGAGATCAATGTGGTTGGAAGTTCGAGACAAGAAGAGGTAAATTATATGGGCAACCAAGGGCCTAGAAATGATCCTTACTCCAACACCTACAATCCGGGGTGGCGCAACCATCCTAACTTTGGTTGGAGACAAGGGCAAAGTTCAAGTACTCAAGCAAAGCCTCCTCAAGAGAGTTCAAGCAAATTGGTGAACATTCTAGGCCAGTTCATGCAAGCGACTCAAGAGACTATGAAGAATCAGAATGCCTCAATCAAGAACTTGGAGCATCAAATAGGCCAACTAGCAAGGCAGATGGCAGAGAGACCTCAAGGACAATTGCCAGGGATACCGAGAAGAACCCAAAGGAAGATTGTAAGGCCATTATTACAAGAAGTGGGAGAGTGTTAAATCCACAAGAAAAAGAGAGGGAAGAAAAGACAAGTGATCTTTGGAATTGATAAGGTGCAGTTTGAAGAGGTAAACAATGAAGAATCAGGAACTTCCCAAGATCTCGCCTCTATTCCTACTGGTGCGAAGCTAAAAAACCAGAGAGGAGAAATTGGTTGATGAAGAATTTGCGAAGAAGAAGACTAAAAGACAGATTCCGGAAGAGGTTGATAATCCCAAAGAGCTGCCCCCATATTTGTAATCCCGTACCCCCAACGGTTGAAGAAGGAGGCAAAAGATCAGCAGTTTTCTAAGTTTCTGGATGTATTCAAAAAGCTACAAATCAACATCCCGTTCGCTGAAGCTCTACAGCAGATGCCTTCATACGCAAAATTCATGAAAGAGATTCTTACAAACAAAAGAAGGTGGAAGGAGGAGACAGTGATGCTTACTGAAGAGTGCATCGCTATACTTCAAAAGAAGCTACCAGTAAAGATGAAGGACCCGGGCAGCTTCACTATCCCATGCACGATTGGTCATCTGAACATAGGGAGAGCATTGTGCGATTTAGGGGCAAGTATTAATCTGATGCCGCTCTCCATTTTCAAGAAGCTGGGGATTGGTGAGGTAAAACCAACAGGGATTTCTCTTCAACTGGCAGACCGCTCCATTACATATCCCTATGGTGTAGTGGAGGATTTGTTGGTGAAGGTAGAGAAGTTCATTTTTCCAGCAGATTTTGTGGTGTTAGATATAGCTGAAAATGGTGATACTCCTCTGATTCTTGGGAGACCATTCCTAGCAACAGGTAGAGCCTTGATCGATGTCAATCAAGGGAAATTGGTGCTTAGGGTACAAGACGAAAAGGTCACCTTTAATGTGTTTGAGGCAATGAAACACCCAAGCGACAAGGACACATGCATGAGTGTGGACCTCATTGATTCACTATCTGACAAAAGTGTACACCAAAAGTTTGAAGATTCATTGGAAGCAGCTTTAATGGTGGAGGATGTAGAAGAAGAAGTATGTTCAGAAGAAGTTGATCTCATGGTTAAATCTCTGGAGGCCTGTTTGGTTGTGAATACTGATGAAGACAAAGTGGTGGAAGATGTGAGAATTGAAGACAAGGGTGACCCCCGGTGCTAGAGTTGAAAGAATTGCCATCCCATCTCCGTTATGCTTTCCTTGGGATGAACTCTTCATTCCCAGTTATCATCAGTAGTGGGTTGAATTCCTTGGAAGAAGAGAAGCTGTTGAGGGTGCTTAGGGAGCACAAATCTGCAATCGGGTGGTCTATGTCCGATTTGAAAGGGATAAGTCCCTCATTTTGCATGCACAAAATCCTTGTGGAGGAGAATTTCAAGCCGGTTAGACAACCCCAAAGAAGGCTCAACCCGAATATGAAGGAAGTTGTGAGGAAGGAAATTGTAAAACTTTTAGATGCGGGCATTATCTATCCCATCTCCGATAGTCCATGGGTGAGTCCGGTCCAAGTTGTGCCGAAGAAAGGGGGGATGACAGTGGTAGCAAATGAAAAGAATGAACTTATTCCCTCTAGGACCGTGTCTGGATGGAGGGTATGCATTGATTACTGAGAAGACCTGAATGAGGCCACCGAGAAAAGATCATTTCCCTTTGCCCTTCATTGATCAGATGTTAGAGCGGTTGGCGGGCCATGCTTTCTATTGTTTCCTTGATGGGTTCTCCGGGTATAACCAGATTGTGGTTGACCCAGAGGACCAAGAGAAGACCGCTTTCACTTGTCCTTATGGAGTCTATGCATACAGGAGAATGCCATTCGGGTTGTGTAATGCACCCGCCACTTTTCAAAGGTGCATGCTATCCATATTTTCTGATATGAATGAAAAATTTATTGAGGTATTTATGGACGATTTTTCTGTGTTTGGTGATTCTTTTGATAACTGTTTGAATAATCTTGCCTGTGTTCTAAAAAGATGCCAAGAAACTAACCTTGTTTTAAATTGGGAAAAATGTCATTTCATGGTTAGGGAGGGTATAGTTCTTGGGCATAAAAGTTCATCACGGGGTATGGAGGTTGATAGAGCCAAAATTGAAGTGATTGAAAAACTTCCTCCTCCCTTAAATGTGAAAGGTGTTAGAAGCTTCCTAGGGCATGCGGGTTTTTATAGAAGGTTTATAAAAGATTTTTCAAAGATTGTGAAACCCCTATGCAAGATTTTGGTAGCTGATACTCCTTTTATATTTGATGATGATTGCATGCATGCCTTCCAAGTTTTGAAAGAAAAACTCACCACCGCACCGGTCATTGCACCTCCAGATTGGAGTTTACCATTTGAGCTAATGTGTGATGCAAGTGACTATGCGGTGGGAGCCATTTTGGGCCAAAGAAAAAATAAAGTGTTGCATGTCATTTACTATGCCAGTCGTGTGCTTAATGATGCCCAATTGAATTATACCACGACTGAAAAAGAATTGCTTGCTGTGGTATTTGCTTTTGATAAATTTAGATCCTACTTGATTGGCTGTAAAACTACTGTCTACACTGATCATTCTGCTTTGAGATATCTTATGACTAAACAGGATGCCAAGCCAAGGCTTATTAGGTGGATACTACTACTCCAAGAGTTTGATTTGGAAATAAAGGACAAGAAAGGAGTGGAAAATGTGGTAGCCGACCATTTGTCTAGGCTTCCACAAGCAGATGTTCAAGCAGAAGCAAAATTGCCAATTCAAGAGGAATTCCCAGATGAACAGTTGTTTGTGGTGCAAGTGACACCTTGGTTCGCGGATATTGCAAATTACAAGGCCGCCAATAAGATTCCGAAGGACTTCAATGCACAACAGAGGAAGAAGCTCATTCATGATGCCAAATTCTATATATGGGATGAGCCGTATCTTTTCAAAAGAGGTTCGGATGGAATTCTGAGAAGGTGCATTCCGGAAGAAGAAATTAATGGGGTGTTGACTCACTGCCACAACTCACCCTATGGAGGACACTTTGGTGGTGAAAGGACCGCCATGAAGATTTTGCAATGCGGGCTATTTTGGCCCACTATTTTCAAGGACTCCAGGGCTTGGGTGATGAAATGTGATAAATGCCAGAGGACCGGCAGTATTTCCAAGAGAAATGAGATGCCCTTAAAGGGTATATTAGAGGTGGAGCTATTCGATGTGTGGGGGATCGACTTCATGGGTCCTTTCCCGTCATCTTACAACAACAAGTACATTCTGGTGGCGGTTGATTATGTGAGCAAGTGGGTGGAAGCCGTGCCAACTCTGAAAGATGATGCAAGAAGCTGTGATCGATTTTGTGAGGAAGAATATTTTTACCCGGTTTGGGACTCCTAGGGCTATCATTAGTGATGGGGTGCACGCACTTTTGCAATAATGAGTTCAATGCAGTGCTTGCCAAGTTTGGGGTGAACCACAAAGTTACCACACCATACCATCCCCCAAACCGGTGGGCAAGTGGAATTGTCCAATCGGGAGTTGAAGAGAATTTTGGAAAAAACTGTGAACAATGCAAGGAAGGATTGGGCGAAGAAATTGGATGATGCACTTTGGGCCTATCGGACTGCTTATAAGACACCTATTGGTATGTCACCTTACCAATTAGTGTTTGGGAAATCATGTCACCTTCCGGTAGAGCTACAACACCGTGCTTTTTGGGCAGTGAAGGCCCTGAACTTTGATACAAGGCTGGCCATGGACAAGAGGATGCTTCAATTGAATGAGTTGGATGAATTCCGACTCTTGGCTTATGAGAGTGCTAGGATATACAAGGAAAGAACCAAGTTCTGGCATGATAAGTACATTCTTCCCAAGCAATTTGAAGAAGGCCAGTCAGTTTTCTTTGTTCAACTCAAGACTCAAGCTTTTCCGGGCAAATTGAGATCAAGATGGTCAGGCCCATTCTATGTCAAGTCAGTCTCTCCATTTGGTTCAGTTGAATTGAAAAATCCATCATCCGGAAATACTTTCACTGTCAATGGGCAAAGGCTCAAGCACTACCTTGGAGGAGATTTTGATCGTCAGGCAGTCTCCATCCCTCTTGAGGCACCATCTTAGAAATCATCCGTCAAGCTAGTGACGTTAAAGAAGCGCTTGTTGGGAGGCAACCCAAATTTTATTTTCATCTTCTCTTTTATTTTTGATTTTTCCCCTCTTGAATAATTTGAGAAGCTCAAGAGGTTTGTTAATAGTTTTGTTAGGTGCTTTCAGATTTTGAAGGAAGGAGGAGAAGAAGGGCAGGAGGAAACAAAACCAGAAAGCATGTGATGCAGCACCACTACCACCTTGGTGAGTTGTTCCAGTTTTCTCCCCTCTCTAAACTTAATTATTTACATTGAGGACAATGTAAGTCTTTAAGCTTGGGGTAGGGGTAATCTTTTTGCTTGCATTGTAAATATTGCATTCATATAGGCTTAAGTTTGCATGATCGCATGATTCGGTTACCCCTGCTTAGATTGAGCTTATGATTGTGAGAACTGAGTTCCAATTTATCTGCGTTAGTGAATTTTTGGACCCTGATTTTTCTATTCATGTGATATGGCTTCAATAAATATTCTTGAGATGGTCTTGGATAGTTGATGATTAGCATGTGTTTCTTTAGGCTTGTGTTTCTCACTGGTTTTTGAACTGATAAATGTGAGCTTTTGAGCCATTAGGGGGTACTTACTAACTCTGCCCCCGTTCTTTGTGTAGAGTGTGTTCCTCTTGGATTGTTTTTCTCTAGAACTTGACTTGAAACCATTTCGAAGCTTGAAAATTTTTGAGAACATTTTTGAAAGGGATTGAGGCAATAGGTGTTTTTTCTGGCCTTCTGAGCTTTGAATGAATAATGCTACCCTTAGTTGCCCCATTTTGAGCCTGAATGAACAGCATGCTTTTCTTGGTACCCTGAAATGTTTTGTTAAATATGCTTATGAGGGACCTTCTAAAGTATTGAAAAAAAAGGGGTGAAAAATGTAGTTGAAAGTTGGGATGAAAAAGAAAGAAAAATATATTTCTCTTGAGTTGAAAAGAAAATAATCTCCCCTTCTCCAAGCAAAGAAAAGTGAAAAGAAAAAGAAAGATATATAGAGAAGGGGATGACAAAAACAAGAGAAGTGAGAAATAACAGAGAAGAAAGAAAATAATGGTGGAAAAATGAAATCAAAACCCAAAGAAAGGTATTTTAGAAGGTCGTGCTTTGCAATGCTTGATTGTTTGTATAGCCTTTTGAAATTTCCTGTTCTTGAAATTCCCACCTGAAAATTGATTCCATGGCCTCATTACAACCAAAGAATGAGACCTCTTGATTCTTAGATGTTTTCATTAATAAAGTAAAGATTTGGTTGATAGTCAAGCTTATGGTAGGAATCATTCTTTGAGGAAAATGGAGTGAAATGTCATATTCCCTTAACACTTGAGTGAGTGAGGCAAGAAAGAGAGCCGAGCAAATGAACAAGCTTGGGGTGAGCTTCAAGAGAGATAGAGTGCCCGAATCAGTGAGAATGTGAGTCTAGGAAACCTAAGCCCCTAATTGGACTTGAATTGATTGTCTCTTGCTGAAATAATTGAATGCCTGTTACTTGGATCATTTTACTCGGGTTCTTGATTCACTATCCATGCTTTGTTTATTTTGATCTTATGGCCTTGGTTTTTGCTTGAGGACAAGCAAAGTCTTAAGCTTGGGGTGATTTGATGAGTGTGATTTCACCTCATTTTCCATGTACATTTCTGCATGCATTTGCATATAGTTAGGCCATTTTAGTGTTTATTTTGTTTAGTTTTTCCTTTGGAACGGATAAGGTGGTATTGTGTGTTGTTTTGCAGATATTCATGATTAAATGCCCAAGAATTAGCAAGTATGAAGCTTGGATGACTTAGAGCTTTAAAAGATAAGAAATCGAGCCAAGCAGAGAGTATCACGGCCTAGCCGTGAGGGCCCTCACGGCCGTGAGGGAGCAGTAGCTGAAGAAAGAATTGAGCCAAAAGTCAAAAGCTATCACGGCCGTGACGTGTCAGCTGTGCAAGATCTCCAAAAGTCAGAAACGATCACGGCCTAGCCGTGATGGCTATCACGGCCGTGATGAATCAGTTGGAAAAGTCAGAAACGATCACGGCCTAGCCGTGATGGCTCACGGCCGTGACCTGTTAGTTGGAAAAGTCAGAAACGATCACGGCCTAGCCGTGATGGCTATCACGGCCGTGATGAATCAGTAAATGAAGAGGTGCCCAAGTCAGAAACCATCACGGCCTGGCCGTGATGGCTGTCACGGCTGTGACGGGCCGCGAGTTATAAAAGGGTCTCTGAGCAGAACAGAAAGACATCGAGAAAACCTAAAAACAGATCCTCTGCTGCTGTGGCTGCTGTGCAACATTCTATGGAGCTCTCTCCTTTGTTCATCTTTGTAACTCTTTCTTTTGTTTTATCTTCAATTATGTGTAGCTAAACTCCCCCTTGTTGGGGTTAGATGATTGCTCTTCTGAACTTGATTGTAAAATGACTTGATTGTAATGCAGTTTCCTTGTTCTTTATGAGCGTTTGATTCCATGCTTAATGCTTTCTTAGGCTTGATCACCCTAGGAATGATTAGTTGCTTTAATAGATAACTGGAAGGTTGGTGTTAGAGCTTGCTCATGAATCAAATGCCAAGTAGTTCATGATCCTAGACATAGGTCTTGAGGAACTTGCAATCTTATAAGTCTTAACTTAATGCAAAGTCTCAGGTTAATCCACCTAAGGAATTAGGGTTTAATTTGGGGTTTTAGGCTCAATGCACCTAAGGCATTAGGCTTGAGTATTTCAGAAAAGACTTGATTGTCATAATTGAATTAGGAACTGTGTTACTTGTCATTTCATAACAATCAAGGGAGGATTAGCTTAGTCTAACCCTAACAATTCTATCTAATTGTTATTCACATTTCTGTCTGTCTTTTAACTGTTTGATAAAATTCCAAAAAAGAACAAAAGCAATTTATTCTTGTTTGCTTTGTTAGATGATAGAGCTACCTTCACTCCAAAATTTGATCGCCTAGATAGTAGTCTAATTTGCGAAGTGGTAATTGTCCACGATCCCTGAGAACAATATCCGGTCTTATCGTTTTATTACTTGCAACGAACCGGTACACTTGCCGAGTCCGTGTCATAATGCCCATAGGGTGGTACAATGAGAAGTAAGATAATTGGAGTGATAGTAATTTTGGTCGTTAATTTATACACCTACGTTTTATATATTAATGTATATGCCATCAATGTTATCAATATCTATTTTAATTGATAATCAATATATCGATCTACTTTTCAATAACCAAATTTTATTTGAATTATTTGATTAATTAAACTGCCGTTAAAATAACGGGTTGATAACATTTTAAAAAATTTATTTCATTTTAAAAAATGAATTCCGAAATAAAATAAATAATATAAAAACAATTAAAATCAAAGAAAATAGAATGGGAATCTACAAATCTAATTTAAAGTCTAAAATGTAAAATATTAAAATCAAAGAAGGGAATTTGAAATAATAAAAATAAAATAAAATTAAAATCAAAGAATGATTTCTATGCTTATCAATCAAAATAAAAGCAAATTAATATGATATTGAAAATCAATCAAAATCTTTTTGTTTTTATATGAATGATTATGAGTAAATAGATGTTGATATCAATTTGAATTATATGAATCAATTTGAATAAACATGATATACAAATATGAATTGATTGAGCTAATCTATACTATATATGAATTAATGTATTGTTCCTAATTAAAAAATTGGATTTCAAATTATGCTCCTCAATTAAAAATTGATTGAGCTAACTAATACAAAAATATGATTTAATGGACTATGAGTAATTAAAAATCTGGAATTCGCCCCGTCAAAAATAAAATATTGATAACATTTTAAAATTTTATTTCATTTTAAAAAATGAATTCCAAAATAAAAAAAAAACGGAAGAATGAAATTCGAAATAAAATAAATAAATAAAATTAAATATTGGAAATTAAAGAATGATTTATATGATCATCAATCAAAATAAAATCAAATTAATATGATACTAAAAATCAATCAAAATCCTTTGTTTTTATATGAATGATTATGAGTAAATAGATGTTGATATCAATTTGAATTATATGAATCAATTTGAATCAACACATGTTGATATACAAATATGAATTAATGTATTATGATAATTAAAAAATTGGTATTCGAAAATAAAATAAAATAAAAGAATGAGTTAGAATAATATATGAGAAGGTATTATACCAGAATAATTTAAACAAATAAAATTTGTAATTTAAAAAACGGGGAAGTTAAAAAGTATGTTTTCCAATATTATTATTTGAATTATTTGAGTAATGAAAAAAATTTATTTTATTAGAAATTAAGAAAATTTAAAATAAAAAAAATCCAAGAATGAAATTCGAAATAAAATAAAATAAAATAAATTAAAATCAAATAAAATTTGAATTATATGAGTGAATATGAATAAACACATGTTGATATACTAATATGAATTGATTGAGCTAATTAATACATAAATATGATTTAATGTATCATTTTAAAAAAATTATTTCATTTTAAAAAATGAATTCCGAAATAAAAATAACGGAAGAATGAAATTCAAAATAAAATAAATAAAATAAAATATTGGAAATCAAAGAATGATTTCTATGCTTATCAATCAAAATAAAATCAGATTAATATCATACTAAAAATCAATGAAAATCTTTTTGTTTTTATATGAATAATTATGAGTAAACAGACGTTGATATCAATTTGAATTATATGAATCAATTTGAATAAACACATGTTGATATACAAATATGAATTAATGTATTATGAGTAATTAAAAAATTGGATTTCGAAATTAAAAGAATTAAACAAAAAGATTGTATTAGAATATTATGAGAAGCTATCTCACGAGAGAGTGACACTTGTCAAAATTATTCCAGCCTAATTGTTCTAATGAACCTTCTTTTATATATAGTATAGATATCATATTTTTTATGCAATTTTTTAATTGATTAATCAGTAGTGTCTTTAGAATATTGATTAATATTTTGTTAATAAAAAAGTATTGATTAATATTTTCATTTCTTTAAAAACATGTTAAATCAAACGTTCCTAAATTCTAGCACCCACCTTCAATAAAAAAAAAAAATAATAAACAAAATAAAAAAAATCTAACACTCACCATGTACCGATTAACTTGATAAGGGAGGAAAAATAAAGAATGAAGTATGATTAAAAAAAAATCATACATTTTTTTTATAGACAAATATTAATGTGTTAGTATTAGTATTTTTTATTAGTGGGTAGGGTTTGAACCCACAACCTCCTTATCACTCCACTCCTTAACTCCTCACCCCAACCACCTCATGACTCCCAAAATTTAGATCGGTATTAAGTATCAACTTTACAGGTGCGTAAGTATTTCTGTTATGCCACTTAGCAATTGTTAAGTCTATTAAAATAAAATAAAAATATTTAATTTCGGTGGAAATTCAAGATTTTTATATTTTAGTTTTCAGAGTGACCTTCCACTTCAGAGATGAGAATACAGTAAGCGTTTAAATGTTGATCTCTCCCAACAATTTTTTCCCATACACATAATCAGAGATCCAATTATTTAGCCTATTTCTTTATAAGACACGTTAGTGAAGGTGAGAAATGATTCTCATCTATGATAAGCTAGAGTTTATACTTTATTGTATTCTTAGAAGATAATAAATCAACTAATTTTAAAGATAACTTTCAGCTCATTGATATGCATGCATTTATTCAATAAAATATTATTTTCTAATCTGAATATATTGACGATGTTTCGCTTTTTTGTGCCCTCTCTAACCTCATCTTATTTAAGCTGCCTAATTTGGTTAAAAAAAAAAAAGCTGCCTAATTCAAGCTCTATTATTACAGAATTGATTCTTCTGTATTCTTCCGGTGGCACTGCACATAACAGCCAAAGCAGGAAGATATATTATATTCATGACCCATCTTTTGCAGGGATCAATATCGGTATAAGGATATGCTTAAATAGATAGAAGGAGTAGATAATGGCAAAATAAGAGTTTAATTAATATGTCATAGTAAAGTTTTTTACATTATTTATTAACTAATGTCTAATCATACCCTAAAAAGAACTAATGTCTAATAATAAATAAATCGTGATGTGTCAATATTTTTAATGATATGTTAATTTATGATTGATTGATAATACAAAAATGACAAATACCAATTAAATCTACAAAATGAAAATTTAGAAATACGATAAAATCTAATTAGCTGATATATTTTCTAAAAAGAGAAAATATAAGAAGAAGAAAAATCTTAATGACCTTTTTTTATTATAAAATCTCTTGAGTATTTCCAAACTTTTTAAGTGTAAAACTAATTCATTTTAAAGCCTTCCTCTTCCTTATAAATGGTGTCTCTGGCCAGAATGCAGCTTTTTTTTGGTCTTTGATGTCGGACGTCTCCATAGATATAACTACAAGACTAATCATCGAGTCGAAATAGTTATTAGGTAAAATCCTTACTAAAGTGACGACTTCGGGATTCGAAACACGGACTTTACAAGTAAAATTCATCCGAGGTCCCAGTTCACTTCCATTACGATCAACCAATTTTCGATGCCATAATGTAACTTTTATCATTTGTTACAAGTGTGCTTAACTTAATTATGCATAAATCCAAATGACTTTATACCTATCCCAAACCTTTACTTTTTATACATTCATTTTTAGGTACTTTATATGAAACATCTTACTCTCCCCCCGAGCCATTCTGACAGCCTAGTTGAGCTTGGAAAGTCCTTGTTGGATATTGATAGAATCACTGTGTAAATATTATAACGAGATTCTTTATAATTAAATGATAAAAATTGTATATCTTTTATTTAATATAAATATGTATGATATATATGAGTGGTATTATTCAGTCCAGCAGATCGAAGAATAGCATAAGCATATGGAATGACAACATTTTAGGTGAGATGTGAAGGAGATAAGAAGGTTAACGTGACCTTCTTTTGGATTACATATCCCTGTTTACTGAAAGGATTTTGATTAGCCAATTCAATTGAACCTTTTAGGACATAAAGTTGGATAAATACCGAGAACGAGGAATCCTGTTGATTTTTGACTAGTTACAAGGATCCCTCATTAAGTGGCAGGTGTTTGAGCAAAATTCAACTACCACATCTATCCCTGCCGTCCACGATGTCTTGGGCTATTGCCTATAGTCCCATCAACAAACCCTATCATTATCTTTTTATCTTCACAAAGATTCCCAGGCACGAGTCTCTGTATATGGATGGTATGAACTATGAACAAGACAACCTTAAAGAAGCCCACCAGCATACACACACATATGTCACTCACAAATCACGATTGACAAGGGGGAATTCCCTAAAATCTGGGTTTCGAGAATCAAATTCTAATTGTTCCTTGGACCAGCAAGAAATTTGGGAAAAGGCAGATAGAGATAATGTGAAACAATTAGGTGATGATGATGGATTCTTTTTTTATGTTTTGGTACAATATAAGGAGACCATAGATTAATTTCGAACAGTATTATATCAAATCATACGAGTAGTACATATCTTATGAACGAGAGCTGAATGACAGGTTCAATTGTACAAAGTTTTAGGTTCGCACATTTTTATGATAAAACTACTGGCAACTTTTATTTATTTAAACATTGCTAAATAATATGCATTACAAAACAAAACAAACATATATATTAAGAATTTGCTCCACACACCCATTACCATTTTTGTGTGTTTATGGGGTGTTAATTCTTTCACGTCAAAGCATCCACCCAGAGACGAATCCATGCATATTTAAGGATGAAGCACCAACGTTTACATCATCAGCACCAGTAGTGCTATATCTGTAATGAATAAAACATGTGCAATATAGATAGCATATACTATATGTAAATGGAAAAGAAAAAACACAATAAAGCAAATAAAAGGAGAAATTTTTATAAGCTAATGTACAAAGGAATTTACCCAATTTGCAAGTTGGGATTAACCCCCAAAGGCCGGAGAAGCCCCTCTGATTGAGGAGGAAAGCGGGTGTAATAAGGCCCTCCAGCTTCCAAAGCCAGTCTCACTGGAACTTGTGAAATATTCATTTCTTCCAACTGTTTCAACATGGATGGAATTTTGATCAGAAGCAACATAACCAGCTAAGTCTATTAGTTAACACGAGATATTCTAGAATATAACATTTACCTTCTATGCACTTGTATAAACTAAACCAATAAACAATTTACTGTGGTGTAATGGTTCGGTTTTTTGTATTTTTTAGTATAAGACCCGAACCAAACCAAATCGATGGAGTTCGGTTTGACTCGTTTCGGTTGGTTGGGTTACCTGATTAAAATACACCAAAAATATTTTTTTTTTGTTGGTAAAAGATGTACCGGAATGTTACCAAGATACAAAATAATCCACAAAATCATAGGAATTAACAATAAATCAAGTACAAAATACAAAATAGTCCACAAATAAAGTCTATAACAATCCAAAATAGTCTAGATTTGGCAAAATACATAGCAATAGTCCACAAAATAAGTCCATAATCCACAAAATAAACCCACTGTCCACAAATTAAGTCCATTCAAAATAGTCTAGAATTGACAGCATATATAGAAATAGTCCATAAAATAAGTCCATAATCCACAAAATAAGTCCACAAATTAAGTCCATCCAAAATAGTCTAGAATTGGCAAAATACATAGAAATAGGTTAAGTTTAGTTCAGATTAGAATTTTTTGGGGATTTTTTTTAAAATTATATACCATCGGGTCGGCTCATTGGATTTTGGAAGACAATTCGGTTTTTTCTGAGTTAGTTCGATTTGGGTTGGTCGGGTTGACCGGTCCACTTACACCCCTAAATAATTTACATATTATTACTTTTAATGTAAATTTATTGTGTTATAAAATCTATTTATTTATTCAAGTGTTAACTGACCTAGTCTACACAACCGTGTAGAGAAGATTTACACAGGTATTTCTCACTTGTTCATATTTTTTCACAAACTATACCAATTCTGCAGTTTGAGTAAGATCATACTAATCCAGGCTAGTCACAAGAATACAAATGTATCTTCATTGATTTTTATAGAATAGCTATTGATGGATGCGATAAGTACTCATTTCCTCGTCTGTTTGCAAGACTAGCTACAAGCCAAAATGGATCATTTGTCATCATAATCCCCCAATTTTTTCTCTAGTTAAATGTCAGTTGTGTAATTAATCTAACAGCCGGGGGATCTCTGATACAGCTGTGGATACTAGAGGTGCTGATAGTAACATTGATGCTGCTAATCCAGACACTTCCAGCCCGTTAGAGCAGCCCACTACAAGGCCCAAGCGTACTATTCAGCTACCAAACAAGTATCAAGACTATATCACTTACAAATGAGAATAAATTGCTGTTTCTATTTCTTTCATTCTGTACTTCCTTTTGCTTCTAGAAACCGTGTGAATCAAGATTCTCATTATGATGACACGATGTAGTATCTAGCACTAGATTTGGATTGTTGCTTTATATTCAGTATTTTCCCTAGTGGAAAGGTATCAATGAAAATTTTATGAAAACATTTCCCCTCTTCCATTATGCTTTAGGAGGCTCTCTCAGACCTCATATATCTGAGATAATATCTTTCCGTCATCACTGGTGCTTTCATCTCGGACCTCACCTCCATGACTCGCCCTTCCCCAACCACACCAGATCCCGTCGCTGAGCTTACACGTCAGGTTGCTCTCCTTTCCACCCAGGTCGAGCAGATGCGCAAACAGATGAACGATCCCGCTTCCACGGTGTCTTCTTCTTCTACCGTCGATTCTGCAAATCGACCTCGCATGAAGCTCGATGTACCTCGTTTTGACGGCTCCGATGCTCACGGGTGGATCTTCAAGATCTCCCAATTTTTTACTTACCATCAGACGTTGGAGGAGGATCGTATCACAATAGCGTCGTTTTACCTCGACGGCCCAGCCCTTGCGTGGTATCAATGGATGCACCGGAATCAACAAATTGTGTCGTGGACGCAGTTTCTCACGGCGTTAGAGACTCGTTTTGCTCCAACGGCCTACGATGACCCTCGGGGAAAGCTCTTCAAGCTCACCCAGTCCACCACCGTAGTTGCTTACTTGACGGAGTTTGAAGCACTGGCGAATCGCTTGGAGGGGCTCTCACCAGCGGATCTGCTGAGTTGTTTTATATCCGGCCTCAAGACCGAGATACGCCGTGAAATTCTGGCATTACGACCGTCAAGCGGCCAGTCTCGCACGCTTACAGGAGGAGAAACAACAAGACATTACACGTTCCAACAGATCTCGTCCTTGGCAACCACCCCCTCCGAAGAGCACGTCAGATCCATCGGCGCCACCCAAAACCACTGCGGGATTGCTCCCTACTCCTCCGGGAAACCTCGTTTCCAGATCTCTCTCGGGCCGAGAGATGGATGAACGCAGGGAGAAAGGGCTTTGTTTTAATTGCGACCAACGCCGGTCACGCAATCATAAGTGTGGTGCCCGTATATTCCTCATGCTTACTAATGATGATAATGATGTTGTAACAGGTGATTTGGACTGCGGCGGCTCAACTCGATTCCGGGATGTCGAGGTTGTCTCGGAGGCTGCTCGATTAAGTTTGCACGCCTCTCTGGCGACTGTGCCGCGACACATTCCGGGTCAAAGGCATCATCGGATCCCACTCTGTTAGCGTCTTTGATTGACGGAGGAGTACGCATAATTTTATCGGAGGTTACATTCTTTGATAAATTGGGATTGTCTCCTGATCCAATCACCTCCTTCCGCGTTATGGTGGGCAGTGGCCAAGTCCTCCTCTGTTCTCATGCTTGTAGGGAGGTAACTGTGTTAATTCAAGGTCACAAATTTTGCTTGGATTTGTTTGTTCCGGACTTGCGTGGAACAGATATCGTGTTGGGGGCCCAATGGCTTAAACACATCGGCCCTGTCTTGATGAATTATTCCACCATGTCACTCACCTTCCTTTATAATAATTCCACCATAGAATTGCATGGCGACACCACCCCCCACTCTATGAGCCTTCACTCCTTTAACAAACTAACCCGAATTGAACCAGAGGCCCAACTTTTTTCCCTCCACATCTCCAACCCAGATACTAACCTGATACACCCACCCCCTAATACTGAACCCGAACCAATTCCCACCCTTCCCGACTTAGCCACCCTTGAGCCCCAAGTACAAACTATAATCACCCAATACTCTCATCTCTTCTCTGAACCTTCCGCTCTCCCCCCTCCTAGAATCACTGACCACACCATCCCTTTGGCTCCTCATGCTTCACCAAGTCAAGGTGCGACCTCCTACCGTTACCCACATTCACAAAAACATGAAATTGAAAAACAGGTGGCTAAGCTCATCAAGACAGGCTGGATTCAACCCAAAGACGAGTCCCTTTTCCTCACCTAGGCCCCTGTTACTTAAGAAGAAAGACGGCTCTTGGCGTATGTGTGTCGACTATCGAGCTCTTAATGCAATCACTGTTCGTGACCGTTTTCCTTTACCTACAATTGACGAATTGTTGGATGAGTTGGGCAAAGCTCGTGTGTTTTCCAAGCTTGATTTGACCTCGGGTTTTCATCAGATTAGAGTGGCACCAGAGGACGTACACAAGACGGCGTTTCGCACTCACGACGGACACTATGAGTATCGAGTAATGACGTTCGGTCTTTGCAACGCTCCGTCCACTTTCCAAGCCACTATGAATGACATTTTTCGTTCTCTGCTTCGCAAGACTGTGATTGTGTTCTTTGACGACATCCTGGTATTCAGTTCTTCTATGGATGAACATGCGGGGCATCTCTCTCAGGTATTCTCTATCCTTAACACTCATCAGTTCCATCTTAAGCCCTCTAAGTGCTCATTTGGGCAAGAGGCGATTGCCTATCTTGGCCATATTGTAGCCGATGGGACAAGTGGCTCCTGACCCTAGTAAGATTCAAGGGGTTATTGATTGGCCCACTCATAAGTCCACTAAGAGCTTGCGCGGGTTTTTGGGCTTATCTGGGTTTTATTGTCGTTTTGTGAAGGGATATGCTAGCATTGCTCACCCCCTTACTTCCTTATTAAAGAAAAATTCTTTTGAATGGTCTGTTGGTGCTCGTGGATGCATTTGAGGCATTAAAATTGGCTTTAGCTTCTGCTCCGATACTATCATTACCTGACTTTAACATTCCTTTTGTGATACAATCTGATGCGTCTGGTTATGCTATGGGTGCAGTGTTGTTGCAGAACAATCACCCTATAGCTTATTTTAGTAAGTTGTTTTGTCCTCGGATGGCCAAGGCATCTACTTATCTCCGGGAATTACATGCTATTACTTGTGCAGTGAAACGTTGGCGTCAGTATCTGTTGGGCAATTTTTTCATTATCCAAACGGATCACCGGAGCCTCAAAGAATTACTCACACAGGTCATCCAAACGCTCGAAAGCAGCAGCTTTATTTGTCAAAATTATTGGGCTATCATTATGAAATTCATTATCGTTCCGGGAAGAGCAATGTTGTAGCTGATGCTCTTTCTCGGGGCCCTGAGATTCCTACAGCTGAATTGCAGTTATTGTCTACTCCTCAGTTTCTTTTCATTGAGGAATTGCGCCAAGAATTAGCTGTTGATGTGCCTTATCAGGATCTATGTCGCAAGGTTCTTGCTGAGCCTTTGAGTTTCCCTGAGTACACTTTGCAGAATGGTCTATTATTGAGGAAGGGCAGAATCTGGGTTCCTAGTAACTCACGTTTTAAATTGTTGCTAATGAAAGAATTTCATGAAACCTTGATTGGTGGCCATGCAGGGGTTGTTAAGACTTTGAAGCGCCTCTCAGCTAACTTCTATTGGGACTCCATGCGCAAGGATATCAAGGCGTTTATCGCTAATTGTCTTGTCTGTCAGCAGACAAAATATGTCCCTGCCAAACCAGGGGGTCTTTTGCAGCCTTTGCCAATACCTTCCAATGTTTGGGAGGATATCTCTATGGACTTCGTTACAGGGCTACCACTCTCTGGAGGGTATTCTGTGTTGTTTGTAGTGGTTGATCGGTTCTCCAAATATGTGCATTTGGGTGCCTTACCTGCTCATTATACGGCGTACAAAGTGGCTGAGCTATTTGTCCAGTTAGTTTGTAAGCACCATGGACTACCTCGCAGCATTGTTTCTGACCGTGACCCGGTCTTCATCAGCAAATTCTGGACTGATTTGTTCAAATTCAGTGGCACTTTACTTAGAATGAGTTCCGCCTATCATCCACAGTCCGACGGGCAAACTGAGGTTACCAACCGAACAATTGAGCAATATCTGCGTGCCTTTGTGCATCACAAACCATCTTTGTGGCACCGTTATTTACCTTGGGCTGAATATCACTACAACACATCCTTCCATTCATCGGCGGGAATGACTCCTTATGAGATCGTGTATGGGAAACCACCTCCCACCATCCCTTGCTATGTGCCAGGCTCTTCTGCGATTGCTGCTATTGACGAATTACTGGCCACTCGTGACGAAATGCTAGCTCTATTGCGGAGGAACTTGGCCAAAGCTCAAGCAAGAATGAAGACTTTCGCTGACAGCAAGCACAGGGAAGTTTCCTTTGAACCAAATGCTTGGGTATTTGTCAAACTTCAGCCTTACAAACAATCTTCTTTGACCGGACAGAAGTATAGCAAGCTGCATAAACGATATTATGGCCCATATCGTGTTATTGAGCGTGTTGGCGCTGTGGCTTACAAATTGGAGCTCCCTTCATATTCAAAGATTCACAATGTGTTTCATTGTTCTCTCTTGAAACCTTACCATGGCCCCCTTCCTCCACCGGTTGAGCTGTTACCTCCTGATGCAGTTGATAATTGTCCATTACTTTCTCCACTTGCTGTCATTGATTCTCTTACTGTGCAAGTAAATGGACAGGAGCGTAAACAAGTACTGGTGCAGTGGTTAGGCCTTCCTCCTGATGATACCTCATGGGAAGATTTCCAAGAGCTATGCCAATCTTACAACCTTGAGGACAAGGTTGTTCTTGATGGGGTAAGTATTGATACAGCTGTGGATACTAGAGGTGCTGATAGTAACATTGATGCTGCTAATCCAGACACTTCCAGCCCGTTAGAGCAGCCCACTACAAGGCCCAAGCGTACTATTCAGCTACCAAACAAGTATCAAGACTATATCACTTACAAATGAGAATAAATTGCCGTTTCTATTTCTTTCATTCTGTACTTCCTTTTGCTTCTAGAAACTGTGTGAATCAGCATTCTGTTATGATTGCTGAGCTGTAGTATCTAGCACTAGATTTGGATTGTTGCTTTATATTCAGTATTTTCCCTAGTGGAAAGGTATCAATGAAAATTTTATGAAAACATTTCCCCTCTTCCATTATGCTTTAGGAGGCTCTCTCAGACCTCATATATCTGAGATAATATCTTTCCGTCATCAATCTCTCTCCCTAATCATTAAATTAATCCAACAGCTAACATTTTGCTAGATAAAGGATAAAGGGATTTGCGAGTCCGGATCCAACTACAAGCCAATAAAACATGGTTTGGTGAAAATGCTTGCTTGGGTGTGAGCACATATTGCATAGTAATTTAAAGTTTAAATCGAAGATCAGTGTTTGGATTGGAATTAATTTTTACCTTACTCCTTAGCGCATTATTGGTTGCAACAACCATTGTTTCCTGTATAGAATCAGTTAAGCAATGTTGCGTTAAAAATATATAGGACGATATCGGAGTCTACTAATAAGGAAAAGAATAAGGCGTACATACTCGGTTGTGGAGATCAGCAAGCTGGTCAAGCATGATTTGAGTCTGAAAAAATTGTAAAATAGAAATTAAAATCTATCCAAGAAATAAAAATAAGAGAGTGAAAGCATTTTCAAAGAGAAAGAACATTAACCCAAGCGAACACTAGTCAAAAGATTTATAAGTGTGAAGACCACATATACATCAGAAACTCGCCCCAAAACCTCCTTCGTTACTCATGATTCACGAAGTCAAACTTAAGAGAATAACAACACTGATAAGTGAAATTGAAGTTGACCAATGTCACCTTTGTTGACCTAATATTCCTCAGTGCTGCCTCCAGTTGATTCTCAAGCTGCTCCAGCTCAGTCGTGTTCATTTGGGCAATATCTTCCCCGAGCAGGTTCCTACAGCATTAGACCATTGACACTAAATGTTAATGAAACTTAACGTTCAGCAGAGTTTAAACTCAAAATTAAACTATCTGCTTAATACAAAAAATATAGTTAAGTGTACGGTTGTGTGGAGGTTTTGGTAGCACAATTATTTTGGGTGTTTTTGTTGGAAATGGTTGTGACTCTGTGACTGGAAGGGCTGTTGTGATGATTGCCAATGTGGGGAATTTGGTGTTGTGCTTTGTTAGTGGAAAATGATAACCTCTTGTTCGGCTGGGTTGGTTTGCATTATAATTGGTCTTGTGGTATTGTTGGCATTTTGGTCATATGTAAAGCAAATACCGCTCTTAGATTAAGATCAGTATTCTATTTAAGTTTGATAGCATATTGTTGCTCTTTTATATATATATAGGTTGGGGTACCCTATGTTCCCCATTTAATGAAATCAGTTGTTTATCAAAAAAACAAAAAACAAAAAATATAGTTAGTAGCCTAGTGCATTCTTCGGGGAGTCATATTTTAAGTAAATTACCTCTGTGAGCGTTGCAAGACTTCTACCTTTGCTTTCAGTCTCACATATTCTTGGTAGTTGTTCTGCCAAGTGAAACATGTTTGTTACCAGACATTTTCATATATACTTCATCTAAATTTAATTATAAGTAAAAAATTACCTATATTTTTTGGACTTAAATATAAGTAAAATTCAAACAATTCAACTCTATTTAATGTCTCTGTTTCAAAAATCAAAGAAAATTAATCAATCCAACAAATTCTCCTTTTACTTCTCCAAAAATATTACACACTCCTAAAATAATTAAATGATAAATTAATAACTATAACTCATGTTTTTATATAAATCAATACAATTAAACTAAAATAATCAATTTCCCTAATAAGTATAAAGTTAGTTAATTATGTTTATAATGGCGGAGGAAGTATTTCCAAGTAGTTAACTACTTTTGCACGCGGTAGTTACAGCACTGCTATATGGGACGAAATCCTTTCGTCAGTCGCAATAAGAATCCAACGTGTCAGAACCATACAGGTTGTCATTTGCATTTATTTTCAATTAAAAGATAATGAAAAAAGGGGGAAAAATATTCCAGTGCTTCGTATATGTTGACGAAATATTCGTACCATCAATCATTTTCCATAGAAAAATTAATAGCAGCAGAATCCCAAAAACCAAATTTGGTTTTGAAAATCAATTTAAATATATATGATTTAATTGACTGTGTGTAAGAAACTTTGTAACTAACAAAAAACTGTTTCTCATAATAGCCGAAGCATTACCTGAGTATCACTTATTGAACGGCTGGTCTCCAATGCAGTGTAACTGTACTTTTGGTATTTCTCCAGTGTTTTCATCATGCTGGGACATACAAGGCAAAAGTTCAATCAATATATGGGATCATTGATGTAAATGAGAAATCGGTAACTTATTAATTTGAACAAAAAAATATTGCAAGAAATTATGTGCATAAAGTAAGGAAGGATACAGTGGTGTATCTATCATTAAATTTTAGTGGACAAAGATCATGATGCATTTTGGATTGAATTAATGATGCATTTCCAGTATTTTATGTTTTTAATTAAATAATATAAAATTATGTATTGTCACATTATTAAAAGATAAGTAAGCTATTTTAATACTGTGATAACACATATTTATATCAATAATTAAAAAAAATATTAGTAAAGTGAATGAAATTTAACCAAGCTAATGACCTCGTATAATGTCAAATTTATTGTAACATTTCCAAATGAAGGTGTAAAGGCCGAAGAGTAAACCCGACCACCGAGCTCGGATATCCGGTCCAGTCCGGAAGTTAAGGATAATAAATTAAAAATCACTTAATTAGGGGATAATATATTAAATATTAAATCATGATATTATCTGAAATAACCTTATCTGGTTAAAAGAGATAATATCCCTTAAATTAAGGAATCACATCTCAAAAGAGATTTAAGAGATAAATCATATCTCTAAAAGATATTTAAGAGATAAATCAGGTCTCTAAGAGATAGGGGAATCCTATTATAAAAGGAGGAGTACCCATGATAGAAACTCACTTTTCACGGAACTCCGATGACTCTCTCTTAAGCGTATTAGAGAAACTAGCGTCGACCAAAAGACTATCAGAGAGTCCTTGCTCCCTAGTATTCATCCGATACAAAATTAAGGGATCGAGATCACCACGGCCAATGATTGAACCGAGAACTACGTCTGGCTTTGATTCCCGCGCCATGATACGAGGACCGGAATTATTATATCATGAAGCCCAAAGCCTAAAACAACCTCAATTATTCATCCCTAGTTTGACGTTCACAGCAAGGCTCCGGTAAACCGGATCTCGAGAGGAACAGAAGTTAAGGGATGATGTGATCACATGACTTTGTGCATAAGTTTACTGCAATACATTCTTGCTTATAAGAGATCATAGATTAACCACTACTTGGCGAACCTCTTTTTTTTTTTTTTCTCTCTCTAAAATTCTAGGTAGCCATCTCTAGTATCACCAAATATCCTATCCAAAAGTTTACATTTGCGAGAGACCCTGATGATCCAATGGTCAATATATCTGAAGATAATAATAATATAGATAAATTAACAAACTCAATTTTTTTTTTACCTAATAATTATTGTAGAAACAATGGCGCATCTAGATAAAAACACTGACAACTGTATTCATAACAAGTAGACTTTGTATATGACCAAGTGAAAATGCCTATCTTAGGTCGTTAACCAAAGTCATGAAGCCTAAGATTAAAGAGACTTTCTAACATAATGCCCAGAAGAGAGAGAGACGTTCTAACAATCAAGCAAAACCAAAGAAAATTAACCTGAAACATTTTTGACAGATAATAGACGAAAAACTTTTTTTATACAAACAAAGCAATTGATTCAGAAAAACACGAAGAAATTGGTCAATGGATAAGCCAAAGGGTCTGACAATTAGGTCAAGACAGTTTAAATTACATGTAGGAGCTTTTGTTTGATAACTTGTTATTTGCTCTAATTAGTTCATTTAAACGATTTTAAGTAATAGTCACTATATCTCAAAAGTTATTTTAACTACTGAAAGAGAAATGAATTGTTAATTGTATCTGAAAATAGTGAGAACAATGTTTTGCTTTTTGTGTTTGTTGTAGATCAAACCAGCAATTCCCCAACGGTTTTAAGGATTGGCTTTGATTTGCAGCTTTAGAAGCTAAAGGACAGAACCCCTTCTCTCTCACACAGCCATCCTTAAATTGCAACGTAAAGTAAAGCAGGTTTGCACATCAAACATCCCATCTCTGACACCAAATCATAACAGTAAACTCTGGACTAGTTAATGGTCTACCTCTAATCACATGGTTATTAGGGCAAATTTCTTGGTTTGTCTTCATCAACATAAATAAACCAAGTTAAGCACAATTTATAAACTACCGTAAAATTTTGAGAGGACTGAATGACTGATAGAAAGTCAATCCTATAGACCACATGATTTTTTTTATTTTTTATTTTTTGAAAATAAAGGACTTCTCCTCGCTTTTGTTCCATAAAGCTTTCTTCAAAACAACTTCTCAAAGATGGAAAAAAGAAAACTTTCCCTCTTTGACACTCCTTCCTCGAGGGATAAAATTAAAGATAAGAGTTTCAGATCTTCACATGAAGGGTTAATTAGAAATGTTACAATTTCGTTTGTTGTATTGTATATATATATATATATATAAATTGTGGAAAACAAACAGAGTGGAAAGACCAGAACATTACACTTCTTCGCACACAATTCTGGGAAATGAAAAGATGAAAGATAGAGTAACAAAATCACTTTTTTTTTTTGGTGGCTGAAACTTATGTAATTAATATGCATGTATGAATGAGTACATAGCTAGGATGAGGAAAAGAAGCAGTGAAGCACAGATCTTGCACAAAAATCACCCAATTAAAAAGAACCAGTTACACGCAAAAGACATGCTCTTATGCACACATAAAAAGTCAAACACAAACAGGTTTAATTTATTTATATATACCAGTTGGTGCTGCTGAACTCATAGAGTTTGCCACGGTTGGAGAAGATGATGAGGGCAACCTCAGCATCACAAAGGACCGAGAGCTCATAAGCCTTCTTAAGAAGCCCATTTCTTCTCTTGGCAAATGTGACTTGCCTATTGATTTTGTTCTCTATCCTCTTCAACTCAACCCTCCCCCTTCCCATTTTTTTTTTTTGTTTCTCTCCCTTCAAAAACACACAGACACACTCACACTCTCTCTTTCCAGTATTGGTTAAGTGATGAGAATGCTTTTTTAAATGCCCTCTTTGCTTAGGGCACCAAAAGGGATAAAACAATAGTGCAAGAAAGGAAATAAAAGTGGAAACCCTGAAAAAAGGGTTACCTTATGTTTGGTTTTCAACTCTGTACTGTATATATAGCCACAAAAATATGTTTAATCATCCAAACAAAAAAAAAAGGCATAAATTTATGTGGCATATATGGTTAATTCCTAACATTCTCAAAGATCGTTTTGTACCTCATCTTAATTAGTATAACTTAATTGTTCTTAATTTGTCCAGTGCTATATGGCATACAGGTTAACTAGGTTCGCCCAATTAAGTAACCAAAGAAAAAGCCTAGCTATGTCTGTAACTTTTTCCATGATTCCACTGCATCATCCATCCTATTAGCCACACCTGAAACTAAACCAACTAGAACACATGAAAATGTAGGGTAACTATTTGACATATTTACTATTTCATTGAACTTTGGCTACGGTTGAATAGGGAAAATAGAGTTTCTACTTATTACTTATTACTAGCTATACTAGGTAATGTTCCCTTAATTTCATCAGCACAAACTTTAAAATTGGCACGCATTCGGGCATACACGTGTCAGATTCAAGAAGATCATTCTTCAATTCCCTCTTCTGGATAATGAGTGGCGAACGTTGTGCAGGTACTAATTTGATCATTACTTTAATTGGTTGGTGCAACATTTTAAAATTATCAATTTAGTGCGATTTCAAAATTAACTACTAAACTAATGCACTTTTAGGAAAGTCAAGGTTACAATCTAGGATTACTATTGTTATCGTTAACAACAGTCTACCTGAAATCATAGATTAACTTCTTCTTTTTTAAATCGTACTTCGCAGTTCGCATCATTGGATTGCTCTTCATGTCAAAATACTTTTTTTATCATTTAATCTTAGCCACCTTTCTTTTCTTATGATAAAAATTGCACCGACTAATATTTTCCATGGTCTTCATCAATGATACGGTTATGTGTGGCAGTTTGACCTTTCATTTTTTTTCCCTCTAAGGTAGTGTTTGATATCAAACATTTTTTACTATTTTCGAAAAGTGTGATGAAAATAAAACCTTTTTATGTTTTATATAACGGATAAAAAATTATTTCGATCATAAAAAATGTTCAAAAATAAAATTATCAAATGAAAGCTAAAAATTTTATTTTCATGTGTGATGATCGAAAAATAATATTCCTAAAATTAGGATTTATAAAAACGTAATTTACCTAAAAGTAAAATATTTTATGAACCAAAGTCACCTAAGTTTACTAAAATCTCTCTAGCACCTCCCTATAGAAGAAAAAAAAAACTATCTGATGCAATAATTAATTGCATTAACAGTTGTAAATATCATTATTAATTTATTCTTCTAGGTCAAGTGAATAGACACCCGAATGTTGGATCCAGACAGTACTCCCTGCACAATTTTAGTCTAATTAAGTTGGTGTTATTCAAGTTCCTATCCTTGAACAAACTGCTTGGCAAATCCAACGGCATGACCACTAGAAAAGACTATTAGGCCTTTAAGGTCCAGCCTATGAGACTGGAAATTAGAAAGAAGCGTGAAAAGCTGGAACGGGGAAGGAAGATTGGGAGTTTTGCAGCATCCTTGCATGCATCTCGTCTGCCTAATAACACTCGGTACTGTACCGGTTGAGGAATAAAACCCGGCCTCCGAGCTTGGATATCCGATCCAACCAAGGCGGGAAGGATAAAATATCGATATTATCTTTATTAATCCTGATATTATCTCAAACAACCTTATCCGGTTAGAAGAGATAATATCCCTTAAATTAAGGGATAAGATATTGATATTATCCTTAAATAATCCTGAATATTATCTCAAACAACCTTATCCGGTTAGAAGAGATAATATCCCTTAAATTTGGGGATAAGATATTGATATTATCCTTAAATAATCCTAATATTATCTCAAATAACCTTATCCAGTTAAAAGAGATAATATCCCTTAAATTAAGGAAATCACATCTCAAAGAAGATTTAAGAGATAAAAGGAGATAAATCCACATCTTTTAAAGATGGGGATCCTATTATAAAAAGAGGAGAATGCAAGAGATAAACTCACTTTTCACTAACCCCGGTGACTCTCCTTTAAGCGTATTAGAGAAACTAGCTCGACCAAGAGACTATTGAAGAGTCATTGCTCGCTGGTATTCATCAGATACAAGATTAAGGGATTGAGATTACCGTATGGCCAAGGGTTGAACCTAGAACTACGTCTGCCTTTGATTCCCATTGGGATACGTAGGACCAGAATACAATATTCTGTCAAGCCATAATCTAAAACAACCCCCATTGTTCACTCTTGGTTTGACTTTCTACGGTGAGATTCCGGCAAGCCGGATCTCGGCAGGAACATTTGGCACCCACCGTGGGGTCGAGGTAAACTTTCCCCGGCCGCATATTTATCGACATCTGGGAATGATTGATCAATGATCAGTACAAAAAATTTCGTGGCAACAAAGCCTCTTAAAATTCGGCATTCTCAATTTTAACAGAGACAACTCATCTCTCCTGGCCTTACGAAGTCGACCTCTAACATACTGGGCAGAAGTGAGTCCACTCGGCTCAAACCGAGTTTGGAAACTCAGTCAATTTAGGTTGCACATACAATAAAATAAAGTCTCATTCAAAAATAATGGAGACGAGGAAGGAATATATGTGGCGCAGGAGGTGGTCAAAATATGGTAATGGTTTGCAAGGACACCATGGACGCCTTGATGCTCTCCACCTAGTCACAGGCTAAGAGATAAAGAGCTCGGCCACCACAGCTCGGCCTCGGAGAGCTGAAGACTTAGAGAGCTCGGCCACCACAGCTCGGTCTCGGAGCTCAAAGACAAATGCTCGGCCTCGGAGAGTTGAAGACTTAGAGAGCTCGGCCACCACAGCTCGGCCTTGGAGCTCAGCCACCACAGCTCGGCCTCGGAGAGCTGAAGAAGATATCTTAGAGAGCTCGGCCAGCATAGCTCGACCACCACAGCTCGGCCTCGGAGCTCGGCCACCACAGCTCGGCCTCGGAGAGCTGAAGAAGATGTCTCAGAGAGCTGAAGAAGATATCTTAGAGAGTTCGGCCAGCACAGCTCGGCCACCACAGCTCGGCCTTGAAGCTCGGCCACCACAGCTCAGCCTCGGAGAGCTGAAGACTTAGAGAGCTCGGCCACCACAGCTCGGCCTCGGAGCTCGGCACCACAGCTCGACCTCGAAGCACAGTCACCACAGCTCGGCCTCGGAGAGCTGAAGAAGATGTCTCAGAGAGCTGGAGAAGATATCTTAGAGAGCTCGCCTAGCATAGCTCGGCCACCACAGCTCGACCTCGGAGCTCGGCCAGCACAGCTCGGCCTCGGAGAGCTGAAAAAGATGTCTCAGAGAGCTGAAGAAGATTTCTTAGAGAGCTCGGCCAGCACAGCTCGGTCTACGAGAGCTCGACCATATGGGCTTGAGGGAATGCCTAAATCAAAGGCCGCGAAATGCTCATGTGATATGGTTCTTTAAATCTAGGTTAAATCTAATATGATTTGATATTTTTTGCGCCACTCCTTTAATGTTGTGTTATGTAGCATCATATCACATTATTTACATATTTGAGCAAAGTGATGTTCGGATGATACCACTTCCAGAGTCACAAAATTTGCGACTACAAAGTGCTCAACCAAATGCCCACTGCTGCCATTGGCAGAGAGTGTAGGCTACATCATTCTCCGTGTGAACCGCCCAACGCCAAACTTGATGATCCACCTTCTCCAGCAAATACAATGTTGTCGGCATTGAAGACACACTCTGTTGTAATGATGCCTTCCTCTGGAGTTGGTTCTGTGATTCGTATTTTGGGCGTCACACGCCCCGAGTTTCCACAACACTGACCTCTGTCTCATTTCTGTTTAGACGCCCTCAAACTCTCATCTAAGGTTGAGCTCCGGCTCCCTTGAAAATAACAGGTCGAAGCTCCGTGCTTCCCTTTCCACAAGGTCGAGCTTCGGCTTCCTCAAAACTCACAGGTCGAGCTTTGCTCCCTTAAAAACTCACAGTTCAGCTCCAGCTCCCGAAAGGTCGAGCCAAAACTCCCTCTCGAAATTTGACTAAGAGGAAGACGAGTCGGAGCTCCACAAATTAAAACCATAGAGGCCAAGTTAGACTCCCTCTATAAAAATCATAGAGATCGAGCTCAAGCTCCATTTAAATGGAAGAGTGTGGGGGAGAACATCTCCCTTGGAAAATAAAGTTCCATCAGCTCGAGCACTCAAACACCATACTAACTCAAAAAAAAACAAAAAGTCCTAAAAGGTGACCGGGCTAAAATCGATCGAGCTGTTGTCGAAACGCCGAACCTAAAATGGCAAAAGTCCTAAAAAGGTGACCGGGCTAAAATCGACCGAGCTGTTGTCGAAACACCGAACCTAAAAAGGCAAAAGAGCCTAAAAAGGTGACCGAGCTAAAATCGACCGAGCTGTTGTTGAAACGCCGAACCTAAAGAGGCAAGAGCCTAAAAAGGTGACCGAGCTAAAATCGATCGCGCTGTTGTCGAAACCCCGAACCTAAAGAGGCAAAAACCTAAAAAGGTGACCGAGCTAAAATCGACCGAGCTGTTGTCGAAACGCCGAACCTAAAGAGGCAATAGCCTAAAAAGGTGACCGAGCTAAAGTCGAAATGCCGGATCGAAGTGGCCGACCAAGATAAAATCGAAAGGCCGAACCTAAAAAGGTAAGCAAGAAAAACATGAAATAGTTAACTATGATAGGGCCGAGCTCAAAAAGCTCACGAGGCCAAATTAAAATGCCAAGCACAAAAGGCGAGTAAGAACTTAGGAAAGTTAACCGAGTAAATCCAAATGCTGGGTTAAATACGATAAGTATGAAGTCTTTATCATTCATAAAGCAAAAGTACATAGGGCATAGCCAAGAGTACAAAATATCTTAAAAATTTTCCGAGTTACTCATGGGCATTCCCATAAGGAAAGACCCCATCAAGGTTGGACCCAATTGTGTCTTCAGCTTGCGAAAGAGCAACCGAGGATGGCTCGAGCACGACCACTTCAGTTCCTCTGTTCTCCTCCTCTCCCACAACCTGCTCTTCATTATTCTCCTCTTCCTCATCATCGAACTCGGACAAAGGAACCATTATGCCATCTTTATTAAAATCCTTGTCCACAGCGGCTCTTCTCAAGCTCAGAATCAGGAAGAAAGCGCTGGATTTGTTTTATAGCACGCGAGAACCCAGAAACGCGTTCCCTTATAATCGGGGCTTTAGATTCCTTCAACTCGAACTGAAGCTTGCAATTAGCCTTTTTCTTAGTAGAAAGAAACTGCTGAAGATTATCAAGGGAAAGCTTTAAAGCCATGGTAGCCCTCTGAAAGTCAATCCTTTCATTTTAGAGAGCTCGGATTGAGGAGAGGAGTTGGTCTTCTCAAGCTCGACATTTTGAGTTTTCAATTGCCCAATTAGCCGAGCTTGCTCTTCACACTTTGCCACGACTTTTTCAAGCTCATCCCCAGTGCTCAAAGTTCGGGCAGCTTCCGCCTTCATGCTTTTCATTATTAGAAAGCTCGTGGCTCGAAACACGGGTAGTGGAGGAGACTTGGAGAGCATAAGCGGCCGCGGCTTTCATGCTCGTGTCAGGGCCCTATTCTAGTAAAAGCCGAGCATATGCTGGCTTAATAACTTGAGAATCCACTAAAGGGCCCGAGCTAAAATTGTCTAGCCAAGAACAAAGGGCAGAGACCCAAAAAGCCGAGGCGAAGCATTACTCCCTCGCACCAAAAAGCCGAGGTCGAGTTATGCTCCCTCACACTACGCACTGAAAAAAGTAGAGGT